>JARYZH020000012.1:0-1200000 GCA_030021035.2 Notholithocarpus densiflorus
TTGTTTTACTCAAATTTTTCTTTATTGAGGGTCCCTACACAATAAGATTTTTCAAAATTCATATTGATTGTTGAACTAGGGGCATTCGGCCATGCCTCATTCATTTTCAAAAAAAAAAAAAAAAAAAAAAAATCAAGATTTCAAAAAATCATGCATTCTAAACTAGGGGCATTCGGCCATGCCTCATCCATTTTGAATAAAAAAAAAAAAGAAATCATATTTTCCTCAAAAGTCAAGGTTTTCAAAATCATGCTTCAATTTGTAGACTAGAGGCATTCAGCTATGCCTTATTCAGGTAAAATCACCCATGTCAAAACCTGTCAGGTAAATTCAAACCTTTGCACCACAAACCTTCATCAGGTAAACTCTAAACTTTTCTGAATCAAGCTCTTACAAGAATATGTCCATACATATCAAAGTCATCAAATGCAAAGATCAAAGAGTGATAGTTCATGAGTTACACAAATTAACTGACTAGAAATCAACTCTTGTTTTTCTTGCAGGAAATTAAAAGAGGAAAAATCTCCTAAACTTCAATTTTCAAATGACAAATCTCCTAACGAAATTTCAAAAGGATAAATCTCCTAAAACATTTCTCAAAAAGGAAAAATCTCCTAAAATAAAATCTTCAAAAGGACAAATCTCCTAACAAACTTTTCAAAGGATAAATCTCCTAAACAAATTTTCAAAAGGACAAATCTCCTAAAAAAAATTTTCAAAAGGATAAATCTCCTAAAACATTTTTCAAAAAGGAAAAATCTCCTAGAATCAAATTTTCAAAAGGACAAATCTCCTTGAACACATCTTCATAAAAGGAAAAATCTCCTGAACAAATCTGTAAAGGGAAAAAATCTCCTGAACAAATCTTCAAAAGGAAAAATCTCTTGAATAAATCTTCAATGGACAAATCTCCACGAGCACATCTTCATAAAAGGAAAAATCTCCTAAATAAATCTTCAATGAACAAATCTCCATGAACACATTTTCATGAAAGGAAAAATCTCCTAAACAAATCTTCAAAGGAAAAATCTTCTAAACAAATCTTCAAATGACAGATCTACATGAACAAATCTTCAAAAGGAAAAATCTCTTGGACAAATCTTCAAAAGGAAAAATCTCCTAAGCAAATCTTCAAAGGAAAAATCTCCTGAATAAATCTTCAAAAGGAAAAATCTTCAAATGACAAATCTACATGAACAAATTTTTAAGGGATAAATCTTGTTAGGTTCTAAGTACTTAGGAACTAATGTATTAGAACTCTAATTTGTATTGTTGGCAAATCATGATCAAAACAGGTTTTTAGTCTTGTTTTAGACTTGCTCAAAGTATGTGTTTTATGTAAAGTTGGAATTGAGCTGCTGTGGAATTCATTGTGCAATTCGGTCTGGCTCGATCGATCGAGAATAATACTCGACCGATCGAAAGTTGGGTAGAATGTTTTTTTTCTGCAGAATTTCCAACTCAACGCTAAGCCCATATGACGTGTAGGGTTTTATGTTTTGCCCTAGGTATAAAAGGGAAACCCTAGCCACGTTTTTGAAGAAGCTCTATTTGCTGTATGTGTGAATCTCTTGTGAGATTTGAGAGGTGGTTGCCTTCACACATGCTTAGGATTATCAAGAAGGAGATTTCATTGAGAGCTTGATGATCATTCAGTTGCTGCACTAAAGAGCTTAAAGATACGCAAGCGGGAGTGCTTGTACTTGCTGGAGAATCCAAGAAAGAAGGAGTCCATGGTCTCGGAGCTTGCACGTGGTCGTGCCAGTAAGTTTTCTACATTAGGTAGAAATAGGATATTAGTGGTCTAAGTCGCTATTGTAAAACTTCGATTCTTTCATAGTGGATTCAGGTTTACCTTGAGGATAGCTAGGTTAAATCCTCCCCAGGTTTTTACCGGTTTAGTTTCCTGGGTCATCATATCTTTGTGTTCTTTATATTCCGCACTTTACATTGATATGATTATATGATTGTGTTAACCTAGATCTGGAATTTAGACTAAGTAATAACTTAACTAAATAACTAGGTTAATCTAGTTGTGTTTTAAAAGGTCTAAAAACAAACAAGTGGTATCAGAGCAGGTAGCTCTCTTGTTGTAGATCTTTTGATCTTTGAGCTGATCCTTGACCCCTGTTGTCATGGAACATGGACACTCTCTGGTTATTCCCCCTCACTTTGATGGGAATAATTATACTTATTGGAAAGTAAGGATGAAAGCATTCCTGAAATCCATTGATGAGAGAGTCTAGAACTCCATTGAGTTCGGATGGGAGAAGCCCACTACTCCTGTGAGTGAGTGGATTACTGCTCAGAAAGAAGCAGTAGCCTTCAATAGCAAAGCTATGAATGCAATCTTTAATGTTGTTTCTATGGAGGAATTTAAGAGAATCTCTAATGTTGAGGTTGTTCACACTGCATGGAATATCCTCTAGACTGTGCACGAAGGCACAAAGGCTGTCAAAATTAATAAGTTGCAGCAATTAACATTTAGATTTGAGAGCATTAGGATGTCTGATGATGAATCCTTTGATTAATTTTATGCTAAACTTAATGACATTGTTAATTCTGCATACAACTTGGGTGAAATCTATGATCAACCTAAAATTTTTAGGAAGATTCTTAGATCGTTAACTGGAGATTTTAGACCTAAAGTGACTGCCATCACTGAGAGCAAGGATGTGGACTCTATCCTTGTTGATGAACTTGTAGGATCTCTTCAGTCCTATGAGTTGGACCTACCCAAAACTAGCAAATCCAAATTAATGGCTCTTAAGTCAGTTGATGATGTTGATGTTGGTGGATTTGATGATGAGCTCTCTACTACAGAGATTGCTTACCTTGCCAAGAACTTTAGGAATTTCCTTAGAAACAACAATAAAAGGGCAAGAGGTAAGAACACTGCTGAACTTAGAAACTTTAAGAAGAATGATCCCACTAAGGTTAACAACACTGAAAAACCTAGAGAAAAAGTAGGTCAATCTTTTAATAATTCTATGGGTCCTCAATGTTTTGGATGTCAAGGGTATGGTCACATGAAATCTGAATGTCCGACATACTTGAGGTCTAAGGGTAAGGTTATGGATGTAACCCTTAGTGATAATGAAGTTTCCAATGATGAGTCTGGTTATGATGAGGATGGAAACTTTGTTGCTTTCACTGCTACTGTTGTAGTCAATGAAAGCTTGTCTGTTGAAGAGAACCCTTCTAATGGAGAACTCTCTGAGGATGTAGATCTTCAAGAAGCCTACAATAAACTTTGCAAAGTTGCTGCAAAGGATGCTATGAGTGTTGAATTAGGCTTAAAGAAAATTGCATCTCTTGAGCTTGATAAGAAAAATTTGCTTGTGAATTTGTTTGATGCTACTGAACTTTTGAATAATGTGAAGATTGATAACATGCTTTTGCTTGATAAAGTTAAGAATTTGGAACTTGAATTATCTGTTGCTAAAGAACAAACTAATAGGTCTGCAAGCTCCAAACTTGATCACATCGTGAGTGTTCAAAAGTCTCACTTTGACAAAACTAGCTTAGGTTTTGTAGAAAGCATCTTTGTGCCTACACCCCATTCCACAAACTTTGTTCCTTCTTCTTCTTTTGAACCCTCTGTGAGTGAGGCTAAATCTGTAGAAGTTACACCTCCTAGGAAGATTAGGGTTGATCTTCATGAGTCTAAACCTAAGGCTCCTAACCCTCCTAAGGGTAAGACACACGATAAGCCTGCATGGGTTTGTCATTTTTGTGGAAAGTCTGGGCACATTCGTTCAAACTGTTACAAGCTGCAAGCTGCTAAGCGAGCAAACAAACCAAAAGTACCTGTGCCTTAAGCACAAGATCCTATGGTACTTATTGGTGAATTGGTAAAGGCTCTAAACCTTTATTCCAATCCTGGAGTTGGTAATCATTCTCATGTGAATAAGAACTCCAATGCTCGAGGTGCATCTAAAAAGTTTTGGATGCAAAAGGCTCAATCAAATTGAGTCTTTCTGACATGGTCCTTGTGCTTCATTGCTCTACTCTTTGTGACCATTGTTCTTTGGTTTTTGTTTTCTTTGTTTCTAGGATTTGCATTGCATCACATTCATGCATTTCATTCTAGGTTGTTTTTTATTCTTTTCAAATAATAATTAAAAAAAAAAGAGGAAGCATATTGTGTTTTGCATTTATTTTCTTGGCATTGAAAACAAGGTTGGTCAATTTATTTTCACATAACATGTCTTTGTACTTTGTTTAGCTTGGATGAGCTTATTTATTGCACTTTACTAGTTGAAGCTTTGTAGTGCATGTTGTGTGGGAAAGATGTTTATAGTTTTTGATCACTTTGTCTTGATCTTGAAGTCACATGTTGTTGATTGTCGGATTTGAACTGTTGGAGAAAGGCATAAATAACCATCTCACCACTGTTCACTAGCCAATCATGAACACCTTAGTGCATATCGTAAGATTTTGTGCTCGAGAAAGTGTAGCACATGCACAAAAAGAAAATAAGGTGTAGCCTCGGTTAAATTGCTTAAAATTGGTGTGTACATTATTGGACTTAAGATAGAGAAGCCTTTTGATCGCCCCAGGTTCAAACCAAGATAGAGAAGCCTCTTGTTTACCTCCCATTCAGATCAAGATAGAGAAGCCTCTTAGTCGCCTCCAGTTTCAGATTGAGATAGAGAAGCCTCTCGATCGCCCCAAGTTCAAACCAAGATAGAGAAGCCTCTTGGTTAACTCCCATTTAGATCAAGATAGAGAAGCCTCTTGGTTGCCCCCAGATTCATATTGAGATAGAGAAACCTCTCAATCGCCCCAGGTTCAAACCAAGATAGAGAAGCCTCTTCGTTACCTTCCATTCAGATCAAGATAGAGAAGCCTCTTGGTCACCTCAGACACAGATTGAGATAGAGAAGCCTCTTAATCATCCCAAATTCAGACCGAGATAGAGAAGCCTCTTGGTCACCTCAAACACATATTGAGATAGAGAAGCCTTTCAATCATCCCAGATTCAAACCAAGATAGAGAAACCTCTTGGTCACCTCAGACACAGATTGAGATAAAGAAGTCTTTTGGTTACCTTCCATTCAAACCGAGACAAAGAAGCCTCTTGGTCACCTCAAATTCAGATTGAGATAGAGAAGCCTCTCAATCACCCCAGATTCAGACCAAGATAGAGAAGCCTCTCGGTCACTTTAAACACAGATTGAGATAAAGAAGCCTCTCAATCATCCCAGATTTAGACTGAGATAGAGAAAAATCTTGGTCACCTCAGACACAGATTGAGATAAAGAAGCCTCTCAGTCACGTCAGGTTCATCAATTATCAAAAAGATCAAGTATTCATACTTCTCATTTTCCAAGACAATAAAACACTAGTTCTGTGTCCTAAGATTTTAGGTTCTAAGGCTAGGTAATCTTTGAAAAGTCAACCTCGATTAAATCATGGTTGCTAAAATCAGTGTCTTAGTTTTACATTGACATTCGCTTTGCAAGCTCTATCAATGAGGGGCATTCTGTAGACACTTGATTTTGCACCCATAATTTAATCTTGGAAGATAGCTAGAATGACCATTCTTATACTCGAAAAAATCATAGTTGCATTACATGCATTAATTCATTCATTGCATATCACAAAAATGATCTTGAGATCCTAACGGTCGCAGCGGTATGCCCTATTCTCAAATCAGACCGTCGGATTGAAAGATATCACATGATCAAGTTTTCATAGTCTGCATGCATTGTATGGGGTGAAGCCGATCACGTGTGATTAATTGAAATTAAATTTGATTGGTTAATGATTAAAATTAATTAAATGAATTTTTGTGATTGGTTAAGTATTTTTCTTAAAGTGAGATTTGTTGCATGGGATTAAAACAAATAAGCTAATAATATTTAAATGCTGTAGATAATTAGGCTTTTAGGATAATTATATTCAAAATAATTATTTTAAAAATCCTAATTATCACTTTGGAATGAGGTTTATCATGAAAATAACTCTAAAATTCGTCCAAATACAATTTTAGAGTTGGAAAACACTTCAAAAATGTGCTAATCAAGTAGCAAATTTCAGATTCACGTTCCAAGGAACTTTTGGCATAGTAGAACTCAAAATTCAGACTAGGCTATTTCTGAAAAAGTTGTAGAGAATAAAATTTCCCTTCAGCTATCAAAATTTCAACTCAATCTGAATTTTAAGTAAAAAGATATGATCAAATACTAAAGCTTGTTCTAATCTAAAAAATCAGCTTACTCTTACCCAAATCTCCTCTTTTTTAGGATTATCCCTCATATGTTTTTTGCTTATTTTTTAAGCTGATTGGACTTAATTTTTAAGCAAACCTAGCTTATTTTCTAAGCAACAAACACCTCTATAAATAGGGGAGGCCATTCAAGGACCCCTTTTTGGACATTTTTTTTTTACCCTTCTTTTTCTGACTTCTCTCTCCCCTTATGTTAAAGAAGTTCTGGAAGTCCTGGTTTAGGAACTTCTTTTTTGTTAAGAGGCTTCACTTAAATCCTTAAAAAAAAAAAAAATTTGTTTCTCTTTGAGGAACTCTTTCCTCGAGGATTAAGTTCATGTAGGTATAACTCTAACTTTGTTTCCATAACATGCTTTCATATATGTTTTAGTTTCCATGGACATGATGTTTGCTTTTGTGTTTAAATAATCATGTTTCTCATACGTTATTACATGTTCTCTTTTTCTTTCAAAAGTTTTCACATGATTAATTGATGAACATGTCTAGATCTAGGGTTGAATCTTGCCTTAGAATTTTAGATCTATAATTTTTCTTTGTGTTTTAAAAAAAAAAAAAACTAAAATCAAATTTGCAATTTTTCTTCATTTTTTTTATTAAGATCAGATCTGTATTTTTTTTCTCTTTGTTTCTTTTTCAAAGAAAAACCAGATCTGCATTTTTCCAAATAAAAATCTGCTCTATTTTTAATAAAAAAACCAGATCTGCATTTTTCCAAATAAAAATCTACCATGTTTTTAATAAAAAAATCTTATCTGCATTTTTCCAAAAAAAAAAATATGCTCTGTTTTTAATAAAAAAAACATATCTGAATTTTTCGAATAAAAATCTGCCATGTTTTTTTAATAAAATCTTATCTGAATTTTCCAAATAAAAGTCTGCCATGTTTTTAATAAAAAATATGATCTGCATTTTTTCAAATAAAAATCTGCTTTGTTTTTAATAAAAAATCTTATTTGCATTTTTTCCAAATAAAAATTTGGTCTGTTATTAATAAAAAATCTGATATGCATTTTTTCCAAATAAAAATCTGGTCTTTTTTAAATAAAAAAAAAAAAAAATCTAATCTGCATTTTTTTACAATAAAAATCTAACCGTTTTTTTTTTTTTTAAATCAAGATCAGATTTGCGTCTTTCAATAAAAATTTTGTGTTTTCAAAATAAAAATCTATTTTTTTCATGTTAGGACATGTGATATGTCACTATTTTATGTAATTGACTAATCTTTTGACAAAACGCACTTTACTTGTAATTGGGTAGATCTAGGATGTGTTTAATACTTCAAGAAACGTGGTTTCAAGTTCAAGTGTTAAAGCCATGCAAGTCTGTCCAAGAATCATGTGAAGAAGTGCTGTTCATTAAAGCTCGACAGCTAGTATCTATCGAAGTTTAAGAGAGCTGTTTCAGCCCGAGGCTCAACAGCTGCTCGACAAATAGGGTATCTGTCGAGGTTTATGAAGTTTAATTTTTCAAGCTGATTTTCATTTAATCCGTGAATGTATGTTTGGGCTTTCTTTTCTCACAACCCTAAACATATATAAGGATTATTTTGAGGGCCGTAAAAGGTGACACAAGTTGCACAAGAGCACAATTCCACATGTGTGAAGAAGAGTGTGACCGGAAACCTAGTTTGCCCTAGTTCTTCTTTCTCTTGAAGAAGCTGCTGTGTTTTGTACACCGTAGGGTTTTGTGACCAAGCAACTTCGTGATCTTCATCGTGTGATGAACTGAAGAACTTTGCAGCCAACATACTTCTTAAGTTGGTGATTAAATCGCGTACTAGGATTCGCGTAATTGGTTAGTCACGTACTGGGAGCCGTGCATGAAAAGGAGAGATTGTCACTACAGAACAAGTCCAATTGGGTATTGGGGTAAGGGTTCAACTGTAGGTTGGTATAAGGTACTGGAATTCCTTTACTTGTAACTGCTTGTTTTGATAATAGTGGATTCTCGGGAGTGGTGACCTTAAAATCACCCGGTGGGGTTTTTGCCGTGTAGGTTTTCTCCATTCGTAAACAAATCACCGTGTCAAATTTAATTTCCGCTACATTTAGTTATTTACTTGTAACCGCTTGTTTTGATAATAGTGGATTCTCGGGAGTGGTGACCTTAAAATCACCCGATGGGGTTTTTGCCGTGTAGGTTTTCCCCATTCGTAAAAAAATCACAGTGTCAAATTTAATTTCTATTGCATTTAGTTATTTGGTGATTTGTTTGTGCTACCACGCGCGTTGCATGTTAATTAACTTAATTAATTCACTTGGCTAAATTAATTGATTAATTTATCACAAGAGGTCAATACATTTTTGACCTATCATTTCACATTAAAAATCCCAATCAAATCTGAATTTTTATTTTAAATCCATTCTATTCTTTTATGGAAACTCAAGATTAAATTTTTCATTAACTATTTTCATCAAATTTTTTCACACAAAATAAAATGACAGATCTAAGGTTCTTTACTAAAAGTTTAACCCTAGATCTAGGATTTGACATAGCATCTATTGCATAACATTTCATACTTTTGAAAGGGTATATAATGGTCATTAGAGTCTAGAAGACCAGACTTTTGTCTGGGCGGGATGGGTGCCTAACACCTTCCAATTTCGTAACCTAGCCCCCGAACTTAGGATTTTGGTTAGTAGATTAGTGTTTTGTCTTTAGTTTTGGTAGATTGTAACTAGGATAAAAGCTTTGTAACTTTTGCATAGATTGTAACTATGACCAAAGCCTTGTAAGGTTATTCTACCAATTTGTACCTTTTTTTATCAATTAATGACATTTAAGGTATTTTGGATATGTAATTGTATTTGTTTTTTCTTATTTTTTTGTATAAAAAATAATTGGCGACTCCACACACTTACCCAAAAAGAGAGGTGCCCTAAGCACCCAAATCTCTTTTTTGAGAGCACCCCTCAAGCAGTGCAGTCTCTCACACTAGGAACCATATAGCGTCCTCTCGAGGAAGGACCTTTTGATCTTACTACTAGAGATATGGGTTCGGAGTTTAGGTAGGCTTTTAGGTAGGTATTAGGCACCCAAGATCGCCTAACCCTAAGGTTGGCCTCCCATCATTGTGTCTTACGTCTTAACCTCATTAAAAACATGTTCAACACTTGTATTCTAACTCACACTCACACTAGCATACATCTAAACATATAACATGGCATCATTCATCCCTAAACACATTCATATCTACCTTTAGACAAAAAAGAGCCAAACCCAAACGCATATTAAAAACCCTAGCATGTGAAACCCTATCATTCATCTTAAAACAAGGCAGCAACCTAAACATGGCAGCAAAGCATCATGACAATTACAAAATCATATAACACATACAATTGGGCATAAAACAAACATTCAAGCGACATACATCATCAAATGCATGTTCATACCAATGCATGACTTACCATCACTTACCTTTCAGCAACACAGCACCTATGGCATTAATGCATGGACATGTGAATGAATGGTATGGCATTAAAACTAAAAAACTCTAATCTAAACATATGATAGCAAATAAACAAAAAAGCATGTGAAACAGAGACTTTGGAAGCGTAAAAACACAGAAAAGAAACTAAACAGGACAACAGGTGAAAGAAAAAGCAAAACAAACAAATAAAAATTAGGGTTTCTGGGCCACGGCTCACGCACGCAAGAACAGGCTTGCGTACGCATAATCAAACCTGCGTGCGCAAGCAAGATTATGCGTGCGCAAGTCCTTGCCTAGAAAACCTAACAACACAAAAATAGAGCAAAACTTTAAAACGAAAATTCTAACAACCTAACATGCATTTTACTTACACAAAAACTTAAACCTAATCTAGAAAAGCATATTAAAACATATTCTTGCAAACAAACAAAGCAAACAAGGAGATTTAAAGGCCGAAAATAAAAGAAACGAAAAAGAAAAGTTTAGACTAGATACCTCACACAAAAGCTTTCCAAGCTTGATTTTTACCGTTCCTTCAGTCAAGTCTATTCGCAAACCAATAAGAAAGTGATTAGCAACGTTAAAATAAAAGGATTAGGGCCAAAAAAGGTCCCAATCAAATAAAATTGACTTGAGGGTGTTTTGTGAAAAACTCCCTTTTGATTCACTATTTTCTAGTGAATCTTGTATTTTTCCCGTGGGATTTCTGTGTGTTTTGAAAATGTACTATGTAAGGCTTTATATAGTGGAAAGATATAGGGTTTGGAACGGCTCCCAGATGATGTTGGATTCACTCCAAATCTCAGCCATTATTGTAGAAAACTTGCATTTTTCATGCTTTTGAAACCCTAGCTGCGTACATAGGAGTGTGCCTGCGTAAACGGGCCCACGTACGTGGTTCGAGGGCCACTTTAGTCATTTTATTTTCAAAAATAGATTTTTGCTCATTTAAAAGTTATATTTTCCATTTTAACACTCCTCAAGTCAATTTGATATCTGATTGGGCTCTAAACTGGCCTTGAGCCTTAGAGTTTGAGCATCATTGGGGAACGGGGGCCCAAGTCGTAAGGGGTACAAAATGCGGTGTCTACACTAAACTCCTTGCATCACAGCACCTATAGCATCAATAAATGGGTATGTGAATGAATGTACATGGCATTAAGATAAGAAAGGAAGAGAAAACCCTAATTTAAACATGTAAACAAACAACCAACATGTAAAAGGTAAACAAACAACAAACATGTGAAACAGAGACTCAAGACCAGAAACATGTGAAAAAAAATCTAAAACAAAAGCACATTATACAAGATAAAGAACAAAACAAAAGAGCTAGGGTTTTTGGGCAGGATCATGCGTATGCATGAACAAGCCTGCGTACGCAAAAAGGATTATGCGTATGGGGAAACCAGCCCAGAAACTTTAACAACACAGCAAAACAGAGCAAAGCACAAAATGATAAATCTAACATCCTAACATACTCAAAAACATAAAGAAAGACTGAAACTAACCTAAACAAACATATATAAATATAAACTAAACAAGGAAACAGATTAAAGAAAAGATTAAAGGCAAAAATGGTAAAACTCCCTCTTTGACTTGAGGATGTTTCGTGAAAAACTCCCTCTTTGATTCACTATTTTTAGTGAATCTTAGGTTTTCCCTTAAGATTTTTTGTGTCTTGAAAAGGTACCATGTAAGGCTTTATATAGTTGAAAAATAGGGGTTTGGAACAGCTCCCAGACGATGTGGGATTCATTCCAAACCTCAGTCTTTAATGCAGAAAAGTTGCATTTTTTATATCTCTGAAACCCTAGCTGCGTACGCAGAATTGTGCCTGCGTACATAGTGTGTGGCCTGCGTACGCAAACCGTGGCCTGCGTACATTCCCAAAATAGATTTTTGCTCATTAAAAGTTATATTTTCCATTTTAATATCTCTCAAGTAAATTTTAACATCTAATTAGGCCCTAAACCAACCTTGGGCCTTGGAATTTGGGCATCATTGGGGAACAGGGGCCTGAGTCGTAAGGAGTACAAAATGCGGTGTCTACACCTGTTGCTTTAGAAAAACTTTGCAACCAGAGAAAATTTCTTTTAGAAATGGAAAGGGTTCATAATAAGCTCAAGGACAGATGCAAAAGGAAAGACTTGCAGATAAAGTGCTATGAGAAAATTTGTAGTTGTCTGACGAAAAGAAGAAGTCATTTCAAGAAATATCCTTTGGAAAAGAAGTACCATGCAAAACCAAAAAAGAGATTTTTCAGAAAGAAAAAATGGAAGTTTCTCAAAAGGAAGCAATTCAAAGGAAAAACTTTAAAAGTCTGTTTTGTATGCAAAAAACCAAGCCACTTTGCAAAGAACTGCCCAAGAAAAGAGAAAGTAGAAAAACTTCTTGAACAAGTACAGATCCAGGCAGAAGGCATTCCTTTCTTAGATGTAGAATCACTCTTTTCACTTGATAATGACTACTCTCCTCAAGCCCTAGTAGTTATGGCATATTCCACATCTAAAGAAGATTCAGACTCAATTAGTTCGGATGCCTTAGACCTAGAAATCCAAACCATCTATACATCCCCACCTATTATAGCCCCCCCTAACCAGTCCTACTCCCATAGACCAAGTGCATATCCCCCTGGAAACCTACTCTAGACTCATTCTAGTTATAGCCCTTTTTGACACTAGAGCTACAGCAACAATTCTCCATCCAAGATTTTACCTACAGAGTTCTAGTTGTCCCATAACTAGATGTTTAGTGTAGCAAATGGAGAAACATTTTAATCACCCAAAAAAGTAAGTCTATCCTTATCAGAATTTTTCTAACCCTCACCATAAGACATCAAGTCCTTGGATCCCCTCTCACTGGCAGAGACCTCCTAATAGGATTTGATCTCCTTCATCAAATACCTAGCCTTAGATGGTTTTCAAAAAGACTTTTGCACAAACAACATCTCCTCACTTGGACTCAGGTTCCTCACCTATTCATTGTTGACCCCTATGACTCTTTAAGAACCCAGATCATCAATGATTGTTGTGCAAACAGCCATTTTGAATTCCTCCTTAAAAATCCAAATCCCTTATGGAAGAATCCAGATTTTTTTCATACATCTCCCTTTCAAAAAGAATGAAGATGTAAATCCCACAAAAGACAGCCATAGAGGAATGAATCTAGAACATTTAGCTTTAGCCAAACAAGAGTTATCCACCCTCCTCACAGAAAGGCCTTATTGAACCCATAACCTTCCCGTGGGCATGTGAAGCCTTTTATCTCAACAAACATGCTGAGCAAATCCAAGGAAAACTCAAATTGGTAATTAATTACCAAGATCTCAACCATTTTCTTGCAGATGAAAAATTCTCATTGCCAAACAAAAGTGCTCTCTTCCAGCATCTTTCAAATGCAAAAGTGTTTTCAAAATTTGATCTCAAAGCAGGATTTTGGCAATTACGCATCCACCCAGAAGAAAGGTACAAAACAACATTTTGCATCCTTAATCACCATTACCAATGGATAGTCATGCCCTTTAGTCTCAAAAATGCCCCATCTCAGTTCCAAAAGGCAATGGTAACGCTGTTTCAGCCACTCTTGACTAATTCATTAATCAATGTGGATGATATTCTTCTATTCTCAAAAGATGCAGGTTCTCATGAAAAATTGCTCACTGAATTTTATAATTTAGTGAAATCTTAAGGAATTATGCTTTCAGAAAAGAAAATAATTGTGAGCACAGCGGCTTCCTCCTTAAAGGAAAGGGGAGTATGCCTCGGCCGAGTGGACCGAAGCGGAGAAAAGATGGAGTCGCCACCTAGATTAGGTCTAGGAACCATATATATAGCGCCCTTACGTGGAAGGACTAGTCTTACTACCAGAGTATGGGTTCGGACTTTAGGTATGGGGATGGGAAGGTGTTAGGCACCCAACCCCACCCGATTCGTGGGTCGGCTTTTAGTCATTGTATCTTAAGTCTTAATCTCATTAAAGGCTTATTCAATATTGTTATCTATACTCACACACACACACACACACACACACTCACACACACTAGCATACATCTAGAAATTAACATGGCATTAATCATCCCAAAACCCTAACATACATCTACATGGCAACTCATATTAAACCTAGCATACATCTATCATGCATATAATCATATCATCCCACCCAAGGCAGCAAATAACAAGACATCACAAGGGTAGAAACATAGACATGGCAACATCAAAGAAACATGTGGTTGCATTCTAGACATCAAGAACACATCATCTAACCAAGCATGTTCAACTAATTATTAAATATATATCCAATGCATGTTCATGTGGATGCATGACTTACCTTATTGCATCTCAACACCTATGCATCAATGAATGGACATGTGAATGCATGTTCATGGTATTAAAGCAAGAAAAGAAAAGAAAACCCTAATCTAGCATATTAAAGGCAAACAAACAATTAAACAAAGGAACAGAGACTCAAAAACATAAAAATGAGCCAAAACAGAGGCATATTACACAAGGAAATAAAGAAAAAGAAGCAGAAAAACTCGGATTAGGGTTTCTGGGCTGAAGTATGCGTGTGCATACATAAGCCTGTGTATGCGGCTTAGTTGTATGCATATGCATACTTCAAGCCTAAGTGCGTAGACATGCCCCCAAAAACCTTAACCCAGAAACTCAGAAACATAGAAACAAAGCGAAAACTTAAAATCGAGAAACTAACAATCTAAAGATGCTTCTAATATAAAAATAAACAACGTAAAATAATATTAAAACACATCAAACATAATTAAAAACATCAAACAAACAAATATAACAAATGGAGAAATATATCAAGAAAATCATGTGAATCATATTAAACAAAGTGGGAAACCGTGGAAAAGAAGCTCACCTTGCTTTGGAATCACAGATTTGAAGTTTTTTAACCAACCCCTCAGTGCCTACAACACAAAGATTAGATTGAGGACAAGAATAATCAAAAGAACACAATAGTTTAGGTAATCACAACTCAAGAACAAACTTTAATTGAAAAAGATTTTGAAAACAAATTGGAGAATAAACTTTCTGCCTGAGAACTAACTAAAGAGAGGTTTTTAATTTGTAAAAAACATGCTAAGGGGCTGTGTATGAGTTTTGGAAAAGAGAATTAGGGTTTTAGAGAAGATGGAAGCTAAAAATAATTCTTTCTGGTTAGCGTTTTGATTGGAGATATAAGATGAGTATTTATAAGTTAAAATTAGGGTTTTGGGGGCTTTTTAATGATCTTTGGACATTCTCAAGGTCTATGGACCACATAAAGCATGATGTTTTGGGCCCTTAAAATGAAGTTTTAAAACCCTGAAAATCGAACTGTCCAGTTGGCCCAACTTCAAATGGTCATAACTTACTCAATATAAGTCCAAATTAGGCAAAATGTGTGTTCAAATTGAAGCCCAAGATGTCTACTTTCCAATTAAAGACACCTCACTCAAAAATTATTTGTAGATAAAAAGTTATGATCAAAACAGTGAGCAAATGTCATTTTTCAGTATCGATTTCAAAGCGATTTGAACACTTTTGAGTTGTGATTACTTCCAAACTATTGTGAACTCTTTAATTACCCTTGGTTGGCATATTTCAAGCTCATCATTGGGGCCATGGACCAAAATTTATTAACAGGTATAAAATACGGTGTCTACAATGATCATTGGATAGTCTTCTATAGAATTCTTGGGAGTAAGTATCTCAGACGGGAAATACACTTTGTAACCACACATTGCTGCCTCTCTTGGTAAATTTCTAGATAAGCTCACAAGTGCCAAACAGATACAACAATTTCTTGGAATTGTTAATTACATGTCCAATTTCATCCCAAAGATCTCCAGATACAGGAACTGTTTAGCTCAACTCCTGAAGAAAGCCCCTCTAGAATAGAACTCTTTTCACACAGAAGCAGTCCAACAATTGAAGAAATTATCAGAAAAGCTTCCCCCGCTACAGATTCCAAGACCAGGCAAACGAATTCTGTAGACAAATGCAAGTGATGAGTACTGAGCATTAGCCCTTTTTGAAGAAAATGATGGAAAAAGAAACATATGTGGATATAAAAGTGGTGCATTCAAGCCTTCAGAATTTCATTATTATTCCACTTTCAAGGAAATACTCTTAGTAAAACATGGAATTGAAAATTTCCAGTTTCATCTTTTCGGACATAACTTCCTAGTAGAAATGGGCATGTCCTCCTTCCCAAAAATGCTTCAGTTCAAGCAGAAAATGTTCCCTCATCCTCAGTTGCTCAGATGGTCAAATTGGTTTTCACAATGGTCCTTCCAAGTCAAGCACAACAAAGGAAAAGACAACCTAATCACTGACTACCTTTCTAGGAAGCCCCCAACCATTAACACCACAGTTATTCCTCCACCTTTGTGTGTATATCCTATTACAGACCCATCCTCATCCTCAGACTCGTCCTCTTTAGCCCTTGATGATATCCTTAATATGATAGAAAACCTTCCTTTAGACATAAAAGACTAAATAAAAACCCTGACCTTTGAAGCCAGATCCAAAAGAATCATCAAAGTCCTCCATAATTACCTTAAGCAAAACCACAATCATTTTCTTACTCTTTATCCTGACCTGGACCAACCATGGAAAACCTCTTTTGCCTTTTGGATAACCAACTGGACTGTCATACATTATCTTTACATGTGGTACTTACTAAATGAGTATTACTTATGTCTTCATTTTGAACCAAGATTCTACAAACTTGTTTTCCCCCATGAAAATAGATATTTTCAAAAATTTTGTTTTGAAATTTTGAAGAATGATGCTCATAATGGAGATTAGAAAAAGTATCCTATCACAAAACATCCAAGATTTGGTCACAAAATTACTACAGGATCCATGATTGTTAAGCTCAATTCAAAAAAGGAAATCCGAGTAGAAGGTATCTTTCACCCACCAGAAATTCATTGGCTCACTAACCCAAATAACTTCCTTCACTTACACATGGACACCACTTGGGCATGTTGTCAGAATGCTCTTACAAAGATAGAATCCTTTAATATGGGAACCTTATCCGAAACAGGACCAAGCACTCCAGAAGCTTACAAACAACAATGGCCAGCTGAAGACGACCCTTGGGAAATGTCCAATCTAATCCAAATAGGCCCCCCTGGCCCATATGAGGATAATCATGACCCATATGCTAACTTTGACCAGGGCTGGTTCCAAAGAAGAGACAGATGAGATTAAGATTGTCCAACACTTAAAAAAAAAAGGTCCCAAAAACGTCCTGAAGTAGCTTCACTCAGCCTTATCTATGCATGCCAAACGCACTTATTGCTCTCTGTGGTAGCCTTATCCAGCAGAAGCTTTCACTCAGCTAGGCCTCTACCTCTTCATCCACTTGTCACCCACAAGCCAGGCCCCTATGACCTCATGCATGATTGGACATAATTGATTGTAAATTGTAGATAAGTTGTTTTGAATTTCGTGGCCTATAAATAGCCACTTTGTAACTATGGAAAGGCAGAACTTAGCCTCCTTCAGAAATCCTTCCCTTGTGTCTAATGTAAATACCCTATTCAATCTAATAATATCAGTGAGCCTGTTTTATATAATCATCTGTTCTAGTTTATGTTTCCAAGTAATGTTCTATGTTTCATTAGTAGTTTACTTTCTTTACCAGTTCCTATAGGTATCTTCTTACACCCCCTTTGAATCCCTCTGTTTGTGTGTCCTGTCTGTGTGTTGCTCCTCATCTCACTCTTTATCCAAACTCATTCAAAAAATTGACTCTCTCTATATTTAGTTACATTTGTTTAACATACTCAATTTCACAGCGTATCAATATGTCAAGTAATTATGATTAGAGCAACATTACTTTCACTATTTCACATACGAATACTATTTTTATTAGAGAAAAGCTATGTTGATAATATTTTCACAACAAATTATAAGTAGTAGTTTGTTATGGGTGGACAAAAAAATAATTTCAACGACATAACATAACACTTCTCTTTTTATCATGCACCAATCATAATTCATTTTTCATTTCGTGAGTGCAGATTTTTTTTTTCCTTTAATTTCTTTATACAATATTCTAACTCCACTCATCGCTACTTACAAAGAAATAGTATGTCCATAACATTTTTTTTTTATCAACAAACACACAAATATTTGGTTTTGCTCGCACATACGCACCTTATTATATCTGAATCACCCGATAAATTACTATAAGCATTTCTCTTATAATAAAAGAGTTTTATTAACGTAAGTTAATACGTTAGTAAACCATTTGAGTAAACTTTTTATGGAAAAATATAATAGTAGCTAACTTTTTTGATAATTTTTTTAATTTTTCATAAAAAGTTTTTTAAAATCGGATCCTAAAATACTGACTGCATGCACAAATTTTTTTATAATATTTTTTCATTTGTTGTAAATTGCAATGATTTACTGTGAGTAAACCAGTTAATATTTAAAAAAATATATATGGTTAAAAAAAAAAAAAAAATCGTGTATGTAACATTATTTCTCTTGTATGGCCTCTGTTAGTCTTAAAGGGCAAACCAATATAACCCAGTAACGGCTCCTCCTAGAAAATAGAATATAAATTCATAAATATTTGACATGATTTATATTCCTTTTTATTTGTTTGTTTATGAGCATAATTGCCATGTTGATTAACACCCCTTTTGACAAATGATTAACATTAATCTGAATGGCTAATCATATGCTAGTCAAGTAACCGAGATCTGTCCTATCATGTGCACAGCACAAACAAGGACAGACATAATGATGAAAGTAAAGTAGTAAACTCTTATTTTCAGGCAAGATATTGCTGCTTTCACTGAAAATTCAACACCTAATACGTATATAAGAAAACAATAACTTTATAGGGAAAAGCAAAAACGAAAACTAATGAGGAGATGAAGAATAGCTAAAAGTACAAAAGAAAAAGACAATGGATGTTGTTTTGAGCAGCACGGACCACGGTTTGAGTGCCATTAATGAACAATCACTATAGGCCAATATACTTGCATTTATCAAACCCAGGCATCAACTGGAGACCCATTTTACATCAACTTATATGACAAATTAGTCTGTAAAATCATCTAAATCCCAATTGTTACCAAATTAAACTGCTATGTTATTCTTCCTGAGGCTATGAACTTTGATGGGCACCAAGTGAATTCACTGGAGGGATCCAGGTTATAGCCAATAGCTCATTGATCATTCCTTCAATTAAAGAATACATGCTCAAGTGAATTGGGCCAGTGAGTGCATCCCCTTCCACTATGTCTTATGCACTCCTGCTCAAACCGAAGCAGCTGCAATTTTGTGGGCTTTAAACTTGGCTAGGTCTAAAAATTAGTGCAATTTCATAATAGAAGGGAATGAACCATTTGACTGGTCTATTTCTATTGTCATTAGTAATGTTTTTGATTTAAATTTGTGTTTTGCTAGTTGTGAGTTTTGCTAAGTTAGAAGATCTCTTTAGCAACTTGTTCTGCTGCTAAATTTTTTGTTGTTTTTAAAGCTAGTTTCTCTTGTAATAATTGCAATCTGCCTCTTGCGGTTCTAAAAACTTGCAGGTGCAATTGTCGTACTACTTTTTACTTATTAATGAAATTGTAGTTTATCAAAAAAAAAAAAAAAATTGCTTGGTGCTAGGGTCATCGGTTAGAATGGTGCCAATTTGTGATTAGCATTCATTTAAATGAAGAACCTATTAAGTTTAAAGTAATTTCGACACATTAATTTGATAAATGACATATAACGCAGTGGAATAACCATAAGTAAAATACATCTATCTCAAAAATAGCATAAGCATGCCTAAGTAAACCCTCAATCCAAAGGCAAAGAAAGAGAAAAACTCTTTGAAGTTTTTATTGATAATAACAAACTTAATACTCGACGTTGTTACAACCTCCAACTTATAAGAAAAATATACACAAACCCTAAACACAAAATTACGCTAGAAAAGGGGAAATTTCCAAAATATAAAAACTTTAAAAAATTACAAAAATTGATGCACTAATAACCCTAGGAAACATCCTTCTCATTTTTTAAAATAGAAAATATCACAAAAAGAAGGGTGAAGCTTGTGTCCAATGCTATTTTGCACTTAACACGATACAATTTGGACAAATGTCAAGTTTTGAATACATGTCAACATCGCAGTTTGTCCAATGCAAAAAAGCACTGGACACAAGCCATATCCCAAAAGAAAATATTACATAAATAACAAAATCACTTAAACATAGACCTAAACAAAGAAATTTGGATGAAAATTGACATAGTCACAAACGGAGGTGATGTGTTTTACTTCCTAAATCGTTTACCTTGCATACCAAATTTCATGCAACTTTGATTTACCTTGCATACCAAACTTCATGCAATTTCGCACTAGTGCTTGGAAATTTCTACTTCTACCATTTTACTATTTGCTCATTTTACATTGGGACTTAGGGCCAGTTTGGGAGTAGAGTAGAGGGTAGTCTCTTGGTTCAAGGAAGGGTATTCCTTCTATATTAGTTCCCTCCGCCTGAATGGAATTCAACCTTTCTTTTTTCTTAGGACCATCAGATGCCGCAAACTTTAGTTTGCATAATCACAAATTTGGGGGTGGGGGTTTCTTTGGACCATTAGATGCTGCAAGATTTAGTTCTATATATATATATATATATATATATGTTTGTGTGCGAGCGCGTTTCTCAATGTACTAGTTTACAAGTACAAGAGGACAAGGTTTCCAATGAAGACGACAGAGACAGCATATAATCTTTGCAGTTTAAGTTCCCTAGCAATCTCACTTAACGGAGACAAGCTGAAATTAAGATATACAAGAATGAGATGTTTAACTAGTGGAGAAAGAAAACAGGGTAATGTGCAAAAAAAAAAATTCATTACAGATCCCTCATGGAGCAAATAATCAATGTGTTTGAGAATACACCATATATACATTTTTAGGCTATTACTCAGTGTTGGTTCCCCATCAAACAATTTTTGCATGAAGTACTTGTACATAAATAACTATATACATATTATACTGCAGCACAGTCCACCATTTATAAACAAATGATACATAAATAAGCCACACAATCATCTAAACACTATCCTGGAGCTGGGGGGAAAAAGCTGATGCCTGAAAGAAAAAATAGTACAAAGGAAACTATATATACAATATAACGGATAAATCATCAGCTCCTTCAAAAGCAATCAAGAAAGTCATACTCCTCAACTATGAAAAGCCTAACATGTATTGTCATTCTCCTCCTCTAACCATACACACTAATATTAGCTTTCTTCAAAATGTATCACCATCACTTCAGTCACCAAGTCACAAATCTCATTTCATGGCAACCTAAACCACTCTGGTCTCCCCATATTGTTCAGATCCAAAATAGAAAACACAAGGAGACTGTGATTCCACTCCAACTTGCTTAACCACTATATTGTGAGCTCACACCAGTTGCCAGCATATTTACAAAGTTCAAGTCTTCTTCCCTCAGATTCAAGCCTCACAATCAATCACTGAATCCCTGAAATCCTATCTTACCCTGGTATGCCTCAATCACTGCAGGGACTTCTTCCATAAATGGAGTCAGAAACTTCTTCTCAAAGTCCTCCTTCCTGTGATTCAATTGCCAAACTAAATCTATATCTTTGCTAACCAGACCTTTAGACATCAAAACTTGCAGAACAGCACATCTGGGAATCATTCTCTTCTCCACACTTATCAGAAATAAATTTGGGCATCTAGCAACATCCAATGACATCAGACCCCCCTTAGTTGTCAAGAAATCAAGCACATCCCGAATCTTCTTCTCTGAACAAATCATTAGCATTGGCTGTACTGTAAATGCCGTAAGAAAGTCATTTTCAGACCAACCAAAGCTCCTAAGAACCTCCTTTTTCTTTTCCCAATTCACTTTGCTTATTAGTGACATTGAACGGACACCCAAAATAAACGAGCGCCTCATTGGGTCAAACCCCATTTCTTTAATTGCACATACAACCTCTTTGAACAAATCGATCCTCAACATAAGCGACTTAGGTTGCATCATCAAGAGCCCTGCAACATGTTTTTCTGGTACTCCATGAGCCCTCAGAGTGGATATATTTGGCACCAAAACCTTCTTAATGTTGCATCGAATCACATGGGACGATTGCTTCAATGCATAGATAAGATTCTCATTGGTATGAATAATCCCCCTAAGAAAATTAATGGTGGGTATTATCTGTTTCTTCAAACTAGACAATAAAATGAATTTGTTTGAACAGATAGTCCTAGGTAAGTCAGGTCCTCTAAGACCCAAGGACTCAAAATAGTCAATCTTGGGTCTTATAGTTTTCTCTGGATGAGCTAAAATCAGAGGTGGGTGTTTAGAAATCAAGCTTGCAATGTCAGCTTTTGTAAACCCATAAGTGTTCAAAAGGTTTAGAAGTAAGTCTGGTTTATCAGTGTACTTAATATTAACAACCTTAGAAGCTGAAGTAGCTTTTTCTAAGGACAACCCACATGAGTTCATGAGGTAAGAGACTGTCAAAGATTGTTTCTCTGTGGAGTTTGAGACAGAACTGAGAAATGGCATTGTCTGGATATAACGAACATAACTGGTTTTTGAATTAAAGACTCTATTTTGCATCAGTGTTTTGCATGTGAAATGAAACATTTTTCTAAGGAAAGATTGGTGGGTTTATAAATTGAAATAGAAAGAAACTACTTACCTGTGGTTTGAGAGGCTGAATTGGAGTTGAAGCTCTGAAAGAAAAACCCTAGAGAAGGAAAACGATTTGTTGGCTCACTGAGTCAATGTTGTGAGCGAGCAAAGATGGAGGAGTGATGACCACTGGCCCAGCTGGGTTGGATTTGGGACAATATCTGGTCCAACCCATTTAGTCAGGCCCATCTCATGGACCTATGCACATTTGTTTGGAAGAGTTTTTGGTCCAATTATTTTGTTTATTATTTAAAAAAATAATAGTACTTAAAAAAATATGAAGCTTTTTAGGTTCGAGTGCTCTTAGGGTATTTATTAATTCCACTAAAAAAAAAGTATTTATTAATGGATTATTTTAAGAAAATTTTAATATCAATTTTAAGGAAAATATAAAAAGCTATCAAAAAATCAATTTTTTTTCTATAAAATATTTCTTAAATCAATAATTTTAGAGCATCTATTAACTTTTCCCAACTTTTTTTTTTTGTCTCACGTTTAGCAAAAAAAATATAATAAAAAAACTACCGAAAAGTACTAAATACCAAATAGACAATGAATATATCGCTTTAACAAGTACTGAAAAAATATAATGAGAATTTCATACGTATTGTGAAAACAATTTGCTAAATCTACCTCGGTTGAGTGTTTAGGGTTTCATTTAGGGTTACCTTTTTCGTTTAAAACATACCATTAGCCTTGACAAATTCTAGGTAATCCCTCTTCACAATGTGTTATGAAGACAATTTGTTTAGACGCCTAATTTGTTATGTCAAATTATTGAATTAACAAAACCTTTGGTAACCATACTTACTACATTACAAAAAGCTTCCATAAACAAGAGTCATGATATACATTAAAAAACCACATTTTGCCGGATATTATTCATTTTAGGAGATTTATTTTTTCTTATTATTAATCTTCTGAGGCACTAAAGACGTGTCCGTGCGCCAATTTTACGGTAGAATTGTGTGATATGTGTTGGAGATCATGTCCCAAAAAAAAAAAAAAAAAGAGCAAAATTTTTTATTATAAGTTTAATTTTATAATTTCAACCATAAGGTTTTGGAGGAAATTATAAACTGTAGTGTACATTTCAAAGACAGTACAAAAGGCTGTCACAGTACAAAGAATTGAAAGAAATATCTTGTTAATAGTTTAATATAGTTTTAGGGTCTGATTGTGATTCGCTTATTTTACTGAAACTGAAAATTTTTTGCTAAAAATATTATAGCAAAATAAGCTAAAAGCTAGCTGATTGTTTTTTTACTGAAAATACTGTAGAAAAAAAGCTAAAAGTGTTGAAAGCATTGTAGAAAAAAATTTATGTGTAATTTTAACCCTATTTTAATGCTTGAATATGCAAAGTGACTTCCAAATATGAAAGACAAATATTTAACAACAACAACAATAATAATAACTAATTTTTTTTATCTTAACTATAATTTACTATCAAGTTTGTTATATCATAATTATGATATATATTTCATGAAAGCCATCGATTAGAGTTACCAAAAAAATACCATAATGTTAATGGTAATTATAATAACAAGTTTTTAGATTTGGACAAAAAAAAAATACCATAATATGAATGGTAATTATAACATTAGTAACAAAGGAAGTCCTACGATGGAAGAATCTCACATATCGATGCTGATATTGTTCCGAACCACTTTCATCTCAGGTTCATCTAAAGAAGAGATCACATGTGTCATTTCATTGTAATAACTTTCCTCGCTACTTTCACATTTGTCTCGTCTAGAAAGCTCTTGTCCAATATCATTGTCTTCACGTGCTTTAATAAAATTACGAAGAACCATTGTAGCAACAATAATGCGTTCTTGAATGCGCAAATCATAGCTGAGCATATCTTTCAAAATTCTCCATCTATTCTTCCAAACACCAAAAGTTCGCTCTATGACAAAACGAAGTGATGAATGGATATAATTAAATTTCTTCTCAGAATTTTGTGCTGTTCAACCTTGTTGAAAATCGGGGAGGCGGTACTTCTTCCCCTTAAATGGTGCAAGGAACCCTTTCTTCATATGGTACACTGAATCAACAAGATAATATTTTCCTACAAATGAGAATGTTTATTACATTAGCATTTTTAGTACATAACACATACTTTAATACATTAATTAAAACTCAACAATACAAATCAAGTTGAGGTTTTGGGAAGTTATCACTCTTATTATTGAGGCAACTTAAAAATATTCTTGTGTCATGTGCTGACCCTTCCCATCCAACACATGTAAAAGTGAATTTCATGTCAAAATCACAAGCACAAATGCAATTGATTGTTGGCTCCCCTTTCCTTCCTATGTATGTATGTTGCTTATGAACTGGTAAGATCATAGGGACATGAACCCTATCAATCAAACCAATGCAATCCTAATCATTGCCATAAAAATACCATGTGAAATTTGCAACGTGTTTTCATCATAAAGATAAATTGAATAAAATTAAATCAAGATACCAAAATAACAAAGTACTTGAAATGTGGCCAATATCTATTAGAACTGAGAATATGTTGTGGCACATTAAGAAATGCAGGATTAGCATGCTTGATAATGTCTTGTGACATAACATTGCCTAACAATGTAACTACCATTTTTATGTGTCGACTTATTGTCTCACCCCAAATGCTGAAATTTATCCTAAAACATTCTATTACACATGCCATGACCAAATACCACCAATGTAGTTGCCACAGACTCTTTCAAGTGAATTCCTTTGCTACCCTCATATCCATATTGAGTGCTCAATGTATTACACAATTCTCCAAAAACATGGTGTGATACTCTAAATACATTGCGACATTTCCGCTCATTCTCATGTAAAATATGTTGTACCCATTCATACCTTGTTTATACATTTGTATGCATTGGTACTTTGTTCATATATGTCTTGATGTAAACTATGACACTTGCATACCCAGCTAAATATATTGCGTGTACAAGCTCATTACTTATTTCAAAACTCATTTCCCTGCATATATGTAGTAACATAAACCAAACTGTACATATAAAAATTACTCAAGCAACAAAAGTTCATATTATTGTTAAAAATCAGTAACACAGAACAGACTCAAAATATTGTCTACACTGTTTTCTACACCAAACTATATTGTTTATTCAATACAAGTCAGCTCATATTTTCTACATATTATTATCAAATATTTTCTACACTGTTTATTCAAATCTGTCCCAAAACAGCATCTAGCTACCATCCTACTTGTTCTGCCGTAGCATAAGCATATATGTTAATTAGAGACCCGAATATTTCAATACCACATGCATATATGTGATTCCAATTTTGAATTCCTATAATCATATATGTGATTCCAAATATCTGATTCCATAAGCATCAAGTAACAATCATCAAGTAACAATAAGCAATTTTGAATATCTGATTCCAATAAGCATATATGTGATTCCAATTTTGAATTCCTATAATCATCAAGTAAAAATCAGCTAAAACACAAGAAAAATCCAAATATCTAACAATCGGGCTGTTCACATAAAACATAAAACATAAGTAAGACTAAAACATAAGTTCTTAACCCATTCCAGAATTAAATAAAATATAAGTTCTTAACCCCACAACATGTTTTTAAGCAATACTAATAAAAGACAAACGCCCCAGTTACATAACACAAACATGACCATTCCAATCAACCCCTTCAATACAAGTACAGTTCACCAAAGATCAAGCCTTTTTTTCGTACTGTTTCTCTAGCCAAAGCAATTGGAACATTTTATCATACTTATTTGCTGCAAACATGTACATCGCACTTTGATTTTCCATGAAAAATAAGGAATTGAATATATGGTGGCGATGACGCGATTGCACCCCAGGAAGACTCAACACCATTTCCATAACTTCTTGAACCTCAATAGCTGCTGCGGAAGTAAATGGTGCACGACTACTTACACTTTTACTTTCAATGATGACATCTGTCATGCTCTTCAAAGTGTCAGACATTTCTTGCACAACTGAATGCTTTTTATCACGCCTCTTGTGAATTCCTTTGAAGAGTTGGACATTTCTTGCCAAGCCTTTCCCCTTATTGATTTCCGGTCCTGCTCTCAACACTAGTGGGCAGTCAACATCCATTGGGTCAACGACCACAGGGGACTGACATTAGGGGTTAACAAATTCTTTGCTATCAAAAGAGTCCCCAGAACAGTTGGTGCTTTCCTTTGGTATTTGACTATTTGGGGTCCATGCATGTTTTCCTGTTGCAACAGTGCCTTCAAACATGATTTCCATAACCCGTGCATTCGGCAACCCTTTTGTACGAAACATTTTTGCTTTTGGACATTCCTACATGTTTACAAACAATAGTTATGGTACTATTTCTTAGTTGCAAAAAATTAAGGTTGTCAACATTCTCTAAAGTAAACTAACCTTGAGCTTTCCTTCCCACCATTCATCACTTGCATCAATTTTTCCAGTGTCAGGATCATAACCCAACCCAATCTCAAAAAGCTGCTTCCATACCTTCCATACACCTCTTAGATGATCCCATTTGTTTTTAACTTGCAGCTGACTCACTACTTTGTTAATCAGCTTCAATTGCTTTATCACTCCGTCATACCCTTCATTTTTCAAAAATCCTCCGCTCCTATTGCCTGCTAGGACTTGAGCTACACACAAATCACAAAAGGCTTTTTAGTTCTATTGGATCTTTCCACTCTGTTCGATCATCTTTTTGTTCAGCATTCTTCGATTTCCCCTTAACCATTTTGGCTACAAATAAATTCTATGCTCATAAGCATCATTTCATATAGTTCATATGCTAAAAAAATTACTGGTATAAAACACATACACCTTGTTTTATACCTTCCAAGCCATGTTCCATTAAACCTTCCTAATTAGAATCTTATCGTTGTGTGTAAATTTTCATTATTGCACATTCATTTAAATAACAGCCCAAGTTTTAAACATTGTGTACATAAGTCTCTCAAGAAAAAAATAAACATTGTGTACATAAAGACATGCAACAAACAAAAGTAACAATTTAACAAAGTTATAATTGTGTAATTGTTAAGATCATCATCAAAGAGTTACCTACTATGGAGCTGTTCCTGCTGATGTGTGAACTGTTACTGCTGTTGTGAGGACTGTGGAGCTGTTTCTGCTACTGTGGAGATGTTACTGTTGTAGTATGAACTGTAGAGCTAAACTGTGGAACTGTTACTGGTTTAGTGTGTACTATGGTCTTATAGACTGAGTTTAAGGGATGAAAAATCTATGGGCCCTTCACAAGACCAGCAAAACTGCATAGAAAGAACAGGGCACATTCAACTTTTTTTTTTCCTAGGGAAGTAAATGTATTAAAGAAGAAAACACAGACTGCACATACAGAAAATACACACACACACAGACTGCACCTCATAATTTTCTCCAAAGTATCAAAATCACAGACTACACCTCATAATTTGATCCTCCATATTTCTCTAAATCCAACTACAATTCTCCATTTGCAAAAAGCCCCTTCCTACCTATTATCTGTTGGAGAATCTTTCCTTCCTGTGATGACTGATGATTAAGCCTTTAGCTGCACGCTGCAAAATGAATCTTCAAATCCCCAAATTATCAATATCTGTCAATCCAAATGCAATTTTTG
The DNA here is from genome assembly GCA_030021035.2 of Notholithocarpus densiflorus. Taxonomy (NCBI): domain Eukaryota; kingdom Viridiplantae; phylum Streptophyta; class Magnoliopsida; order Fagales; family Fagaceae; genus Notholithocarpus; species Notholithocarpus densiflorus. The sequence goes on from JARYZH020000012.1 coordinate 27,995, forward strand.
CAGAGCCTATAGTAAATGTAGATACCAAACTCAAATTCTTCAAGCTAGACAAAGCCATGAATAGATTTCATTTTAACCAGCAACCAAAACTCAAATCATTTGAACATAGCTATGTTGCAGATGTGCTTATAATATGATCTTTCATAAAGAGATGGTACTCATACCCAACTAAATGCAATTGAGTCCTGCATTGTAGCAAAAGAATTTGATTGACATATTGAGAAACATCTCTAACCGCCTCAAATTCGAGCGAATCAACTAACCAAACAATAACAGAGCTTGATATATTTCTAGCATCTATCATGTTAGCACCCCACAACCACCCATCAAAGCCAATATCTGCCTTTGGCTTCTCAAATTAATGAGCCAAAATATATAGAAGCAAGAAACCATGTATAAAACTGAAGGCATCTAGAGGACACAAATTAATGAAAAAAGAATGAACAAATTTTCATTGAATTTTTCATTTGCAGGTGTAACAACTAACAAATCAAAGAATATTGTTGGTCTTCTCTGTCAAGAATAAGCAAGAATCTATTTAAAACAAAAGATTCTAAAGGAAAATAAAGTCAATATTTGAGATTCATAATCTTTAACAAACTAATAAATCACAATATTTGACATTCATAATTGTCAAAGTATACCCATCATAATCATCAAAGAATACCCAAAAAATTGATCTCTAATCTTTAAACATCAAAGTATGCTCATCATAATTATCAAAGTATACCCATCATAATCATCAAACAAACCCTAAAAATTCAGCCACACCCAACAAAAGGGAAAACACATTAATAAATATAAAAAATTTAAATACAACTCACTGACACATCGGCTGATCTCCCTCACAGTGGCAGCATCGATTTCTTTGTCTTTCTCGATCTCTCACAGCCTCTAATATCACTAGTAGGGGTTTGTCCAAATAAAGGAAGAAAAGAGTGGCAGACAGATGTGAAGCAGATATTTGGATTGTTGGTGGATAGATGTAAAATTGAAGAGCATTGAAGATGAAGAAGTTGTGGCATTGATGAGGAGAGAGTCGGGCTGTGGAAATTGAAGAGCTGAGATCTTGCAAGATACGCATTGCTGGGCTGAAGAGAAAGGGAAAAATTTAAAATATTACTGTTGCTAAACGGTTCATATTGGGCAAAATAAGGTGGCTTTTTTTTACACAGTGAATGGGCCCCATGGTGAAAAGGGACCCACTTGATGCTAAAAAATAAGTTAAACGCAGAATATGCTAGAGAAATCAGTAATGCCAAATGCACGCTTAATATCCGCTTTCTTTTTGGATAAGATGGCAAGCAGAAACTATATATAATAAAAGTATAACGCTGTTGCAACTTAAAAATTACCCCTTTTTTTGTGTATGCGCGTCTATGTAGGACACATTTTTTTTATTGGTAAGTTCCACACTTCCACACACACCCGATGGCTGATGGGTTTTGAATCCATGACCTCACTCTCCGCCTATCTCCTATAAATGGAGAAGCCTAGAAGGTGCCAATTGAGCTAGAGCTCATTAATGTCTATGTACTACACAATTGTGTTTCACTCCCAAGAAAACAACTGAAAAACCAAGATATAAAGGCAGCACAAAAAGATCTCAAACTTTATTAGTATTTACTTGCTCCTTACATAATAAAAGGAAAAAATATTATCAGAAATGAGAGGCTACATGAACAGAGAGTGAGTTAAAAGAAATCCATCCAAGAAATGAGGCAACTAATTATCAATAGTACCAGTTAAACCAAAAATCATATGCTGAACACATGTAAGTTCCAAAATCTAGCATAAAGATCAATAGATTATGCATCATGTCCGTAAAGAACAAAAATTTTGGTTCTCCAAGTCAAAGTCAGTAATGGAAACACCATTGTAACTAGTAATTATGATATAATCTAAACACTACAGTGTATCTGTAAGCTCTTATTATTATATCTTTTTTTTTTTTTTTTAATGATAAGTAAGCTCTTATATCAAATTAAGTAATTAACCAATTATTTTTCTGTCCTTTTTTTGGGGTGGTGGGTGGGCGTTTCCCCAAGGGGGGTGATCTTTGGACCATCAGATGCTCAAGCTTTAGTTTTAATAATTTAAATATATATATATATATATGTTTGTAAATGTATTAGTTTATAAGTACAAGAGTAGAAACACAACAGGGCAAGGTTTCCCACGAAGATGACAGAGACAGCATATAATCTTTGCAGATTAAGTTCCTTGCAATCTCAGTTAATTGAGACAAGCTGAAATTAAGATATACGAGGAAGAAATGTTTAACCAATGGAGTGATTGTTCTGAAGAAAAAACTATATACATATTATACCGTAGCATGGTCCACAATTCCTAAACAAATGTTGAATAAAAAAGCCACACCATCATCTAAAGACTCTAAACACTATCCTGAAGCTTGATAAAAAAAACGCTAATGCAAAGAAAAATAGTACAAAGGAAACTATACCATATAACTGGTAAATCATAAGCTCATTCAAAAGCAATCAAGAAAGTTATAGTCCTCACCTATGAAAGGCCTAGCATGTATTGTCTTTCTCTGCCACTAACCATACGCTAACATTAGCTATCTTCAAAATTTATCACCATCATCACTGTCACCATGTGACAAGCCTTATTTCATGGCAAGCTAAACCAATCTGGTCTCACCATATTGTTGAAATCCAAAATAGAAAACACAAGGAGACTGTGGTTCCAATCCAACCTGCTTAACCACTATATTGTGAATTTGTGAGCCCACACCTGTTGCCAGCATGTTTACATAGTTCAGGGCTTCTTCCCTCAGATTCAAGCCTCACAATCAATCACTGAATCCCTGAAATCCCATCTTACCCTGGTATGCCTCAATCACTGCAGGGACTTCTTCCATAAATGGAGTCAGAAACTTCTTCTCAAAGTAATCCTTCCCATAATTCAAATTCCGAACTAAATCTATATCTTTGCTGACCAGACCTTTAGACATCAAAACTTGCAGAACTGCACATCTGGGACTCATTCTCTTCTCCACACTCATCAGAAATAAATATGGGCATCTAGTAACATCCGATGGCATCAGACCTGCCTTAGTTGTCAAGAAAACCAGCACATTCCGAATTTTCTTCTCTGAACAAATCATTAGCCTTGGCTGTAATCTAAATGCCAAAAGAAAGTCATTTTCAGACCAACCAAAGCTCCTAAGAACCTCCTTTTTCTTTTCCCAAGTAACTTTGCTTGTTACTGACATTGAACGGACAGCCAAAACAAACGAGTTTCTCATTGGGTCAAAACCCATTTCTCTAATTGCACAAACAACCTCTTTGAACAAATCAGCCCTCAACTTAAGTGACCTAGGATGCATCATCAAGAGATTTGCAACATGTTTTTCTGGCACTCCATGAGCCCTCAGAGTGGATACATTTGGCTCCATAACATTCTTAATATTGGCTTGAAACGCATAATATTGCTTCAATGCAAAAATAAGGTTCTCATTGGTATGAATAACCCCCCTAAGAAAATTAACGGAGGGTATTATATGTTCCTTTAGACTACACAATAAAATGTATTTGTTTGAAGAGAGAATCATAGGTAGGTCAGTTCCTGTAATACCCAAGGACTCAAAATACTCAATCTTGGGTCTTATAGTTTTCTCTGGATGAGCTAAAATCAGAGGTGGGTGTTTAGAAATCAAGCTTGCAATGTGACCTTTTTTAAAGCCATGAGTGCTCAAAAGCTTAAGAAGTAAGTCTGGCTGGTCTGTGCATTTAATGTTGACAACTTTAGAAGCTGAAATAGCTTGTTCTAAGGACAACCCACATGAGTTGATGAGGTAAGAGACTGTCAAAGGTTGTTTCTCTGTGGGGTTTGAAACAGAACTGAGAAATGGCATGGTATGGATATAACAAACATAACTGGTTTTTGAATTTACAATTCTGTTTTGTATCAGCGTTTTGCATATGAAATGAAACATTTTTTTTTTCTTTCTGAGAAAAGATTTGCGGGTTTGTAAATTGTATTAAAAGAAACTTACCTGTGGTTTGAGAGGCTGAATTGGTGTTGATTGAAGCCCTGAGAGAAAAACCCTAGAGAGAGGAAAACTATTTGTTGGCTCACTCACTGACACTGAGTCATTGTTGCGAGCGAGCTATGGCAGAGAGGAGTGATGGTCAAGACAATTTGTAAGGGCAAATTTTGTTGCCTTCGTAAGTTTGAAAGTCAAATCCTTAAAAGCCCATACCTTTCCTCAAATTATCCACTTTAGAAGAAAATTTTTTTTTTTTATATTATTATCTTATATAATTTTTATAGTTCTTGAGATCCTATTTTGACAATGTAAAATAATTTTATGATAAAATTGTGTGATATGTAGAACCTGTTTGGATACCGTTTATTTGCTAAAAACTGAAAATTTATTGTTAAAAACACTGTAACAAAATATTTTTTAAACAATCAAGCGTTTTGTGCAACTTGGTTGGTCCATGAACAATGTCATGAGATTAGCCAAACGCAAACGCGGAAACCATAGTACGCAAACGCACACGTAAAGTAGATGATAATAATTTGATAGTTAAGTAAAGGAAAATTGAATCTTAAACGTATTTATTATTGAAAATATCAAAAATTGCAAGTCGAACTATAAAGCTCTTGGCCCAAAAAAAAATTTTCCTACGTAATGGTTCGTGTAAGTTTAATTCCAGCCATAAGGTTTTTTTGTTTTTTTTGACGGGGGGGGGGGGGGGGGGGTGTGTGTGGAGGGTGGGTGTGGAAGTAATAAATTATACTAGTACATTCTAAAAGGCAATGTCACAGCGCAATGAATTATATTATCTTTTTAGTATGACATAGTTTTAAAATTTAAATACAACTTAGTAGATACTCACTTCTATAGTTTCTCCACACAAAAAAAAAAAAAAAAAAAAAAAACTCATATATGTTGATGCAATTAATCATATGGTGAGGCAATCCATTAAACACGTACAAACAAAGGGAAAAGTTGGAGTGGTACTAGTGTGATGCTAACCTTTTTTTTGAGAAAGAAGTGTGATGCTAACCTAAATCACTATGTTGCTTTACTTAGAAAAGGATTATGAGGATCATAACCAAACTGATTATGATTCTCGCTATACTTATGCTTGGTGGAAGTGGAACTTCCCTTACACAGAATGATTATTATTATTTTTTGACCAAAAAAAAAAGAGTAAAGAAAAAAAGAAGCTTTATTCGGGGTCTATTAATACTGGGCGTTCCCTTGTTTTCTGCCGTTTTCATCATTGCAATAATGCTGCTTGAATAGAAAGGATCATCATGAATACCGCAGATTATTCTCAACGAGTGCTGTTGCAAAGTTTTGAAGTTTTAGGGTGTACATTGCAAGTACCTAGGGTGGATAAATGCGATCAACCTCACTGGTTTTTATTGTTTTTTAACTTCAAAAACTCAGCCAAACACACTTTTTTTTTTTTTTTTTGCGGGCCACTGAGTTTGAAAACTGAGTTTTGAGTTAAAATTATGCTCAAACCAAACACCCTCTAATTAAGTTTTCGTTCTTTTTGTTGCTATTGGATTAAGCTAATTATTGACTCTCATTTGCCGAAATGTCGACCACAAACAAAGGATGGCTTGGCCTGGTTCCCAAGGTTAGAGCATTCTCTATTATAAGCCTATTCTAATCAAAACTGAACTAGTGGATCCTCTTTCGCCTATCGGCCGGCTTTAAGCAATTTAAAAAAAAAATTAGAACCATCAAATTGTAATCTTGGAAGAACTATTTATCCCACAAAATGGAAAAAGGGGGGGAAAATCTTGGGACTTATTAATAAACAAAAATGTCACAATAAGGTAACTCTATCATGCACAAAGAGATAATGTTCATTGCTTACCCTTCAAAAGAGGGGAATGGTATACATTCTGCAAGAGATAACCCATCCTTATATTCTTCAAAGAAGAAAGGTTAGAAAACATTTTAAGTACCAAGGATACACTTCCTATTTCTATAACGTTGGTCCTTCCTTGAGCAATTTGTCATCGGAAGAAGACTCCAAATAGGAGATCACAAGATCAGCTGCTTTGCACCCAGAGGCTATTGCTTTGCCAACAGACAGTCCACCCTTATGGTTACCTAGTCCATACCAGAAAAGAAAAATTAAAATTATTGATGGCATTAGCTGAGCATAACATAATACGGTGGACAGAAGCAGTTCTTGTTTGTCTCTGTCCATATATGTAGTACACAAATAAATATCAAGAATTCAAGATAAAAATCCACTCGGAGGATTCCTTAGCAGCAGCATAACATTTCTCAGTCAAAATCATTATTTTCCATAATTTTATCATTTTCACAAATGTAGGATAAGAAGCTTCATTATATTCAGAGGCATTTACCCAAAATCTACAATGTTTTGAAAATAGTATTTCTGTACCCAACACCATCTAATTCAGTTGGATAAGGCCACGAGGAGATAAGTTCGGTTCTACTTCAGGGCTGTATGTAATCCTATCATTTCATGGACAAACCTTAGGACAAGGAATTCAAGGAAAAGAGTAAGAAGAACGGTAACAATACAGATCCTCCAGTTTTTGTTGCAATGTCATTAACTAGCATGCTAAGACAGCATAAATGGTGATATTCACAACTTATAGTGATATAATGGTATGATGTGCTGTTATTTTCTTACATGAATGTCTTAAAAAGCCTAATAGAAACCTGATCATGTTTAACAACTCTTGAAGCTAAGGCATATTAAGATCTTACAAGTTTATTAAATTTGAAAAGTTGGCCATCGACTCCCTAGAAACTTCAGTTGGTTTGGCCCAATCCATGGGCGTCCACAGGGATTGCTAGTTTATTAAGATCTTAAAAGTTTATTATCTAAATTTGATTGCAATTTCCCATAAAAGTGACCGCCCTTGAAGTTAGGCACTATTCCTAGAAAAATAATCGTTCTTTCTTTGTCAATAAATGTTCAACGTTAAGTACATGTTGGATGATTCTGTTCACTCTCTCCTTCACAGATGATTGCTCTCTAGGGATCTATCTTACACCCTAGTTATTAAAGTGTGGAAATATACCAAGTGTTCTAATAACAGTGTAGTCATTGATGTGTATTAAGGAGAATAAGACAAGCCGTATTTATCCACTTTCACATTCATATATAAGTTCAATTCAATAAGGTAATTATTTTTCATATACCTTTTTTTTTTTTGGATAAGTATTTTCATATACTTTTCATTGAATTCCTTCACTTATAATAAGTTGATTTTTGCATTGGTCTAAATTTGAACTTCTAGTTATTTAATAATAATAATATAACTTTAGGAAACGGCAGGATCAGCCAGCCCTTCATCCAGCTGGAGATTGAAAATGATTGCTTATCCAAATTACAAGTTATTACATGCAAGCTTCAAGTTGATAAGTGATTACCTGCATAGAAGAATCCAGGAAGATTTTTCTCTATCGTTTCAATTGCTTCTAGAACTGAACCATAGTTACGACCATACAAGGGAAATGCTTTACTCCAGTAGAAATGACTGCCATTAAGTACACTTCACAATATAAGAACAAACTTAAATAAAGAAATATGGTAATTTACAGGATTTAACATATTCATTTCCAAAATTTACCACCTGAAGAAAAAGGAAAAATGAAAAAGAAGAAATATTGGTTTTTATACTTTACAAATGTGGGCTCTCCCTCTGCTCCCAACAATTGCTTGATGTCAGAAGAAACAATCTTCTTCAACTCATCCCTAGCAATATAGGTAACAGGAGAAAAATGTTAGTTGACGGGAATATATAATTAGAACAGAAATAAGTAGAATGACTAGAACTTGATGTAAAAGATATAACAGTAAAGGATATGATACATAATTTATTTGCTAAATCAAAAGCATGGAAGCTTCCCATACGTAGAAGCTTTAGCTAGATCACTGTTTCGACTTCCCCCAACAAAGGTTGTATAAAGATATAGGTCATTAGGTGCACGATCTGGAAACATCATTGAAGAAAAGAGTGTTCCTGTACAGCAAATTACATACAGTTGAAACATTAGAAGAATAATTTAGATTGTTCACGTATAGTGAGCCAGAGCCAAGCATTACCAAGGGTTTTTAGACCATTTTGTTGCTCCTTAGAAGGAACAAGAACTCCAAATCCCTCAAGTGGTCTCTTGACATTCTCCTTCTTAAAGGTTGTGATTAAGACAGATACTGGCATGTAAGTCACCTGCAATATGACCAGCAGAGACAGTGTAAGTCACCTGCAATATCATTAAGATTGAAAAGAACTTTTTTTCAGGTACCAAAAGTATTTGTTGAAGACTATAACTTGTTTAGTTATACCATTTACAGGTATAAAGATTAATTGAACGTCAATTTAGAGGAATGTTATCTCTGTTTAGATACTCAACCTGAAAGGAAAGCACCTACTACCTGATGCGTCATAATTCAAGTCAAACTTAAGGAATAGATACCTCAGGAAGAATGTCAAGTGGAAAGAGCGTTCCTGTTTTGGTGATCTTCATTTCTTTGACATTACTTAATGGAGCCTATAATAATTTAAGCTCCTTGTCAGTCAACAATGTTTCTTTCTTGGCAATATATATATGTGTGTGTGTGTGTGTGTGTGTATATATATAATGCAGCAAGTGTGAGCAGGTGAAACTACATTCCAGAATACAGAAGCATCTTCCATGCAAGTCATGTGGCTAAAGTGTAAGTATACATAATTTAGAAGCATTAAAGTGCTCTGTGGCACGGGTTCTTCCTTGAGAAACAACTTTCTTTAATCAAATTTTGTCATGGCAGTTGGCAGGAATCCAACAACTGCCATGTGAAATGGATATATTTTCTTTCTTGCTCTATTTCATTTATTCTTGTTTTATTTCTTTCAAATCAACTCGCATCAAGCTGCATAAGCTTCAGCAGCAGCAACATCAGACAAATAAATCATACATTTTTTTTGAGAATGTTAAAAATACATATTCCATGGTCTTGCAAATAAATGAGAAAAAAATGTTTCTGAGAAAATATGTATACTGACCGTCATGATTACAGCATCAACAGATAAACGTTGTAAATGCTTGTCATGGTCAGAAGCATAAGAAACTGACCAATTTTCTAATGCAGACTTCCCATCACAGCTGTAAGATAGTGACAAGACCTTTGAGTTCAGTTTAACATCATCTTTGCCAAGCTCTTTACACAACATATCAGTTAGTGTCTGCAAAAGACCAAGATCAGAATACAAGAACCAAGTATTTATTCTAAAAACTAGCAATGTGCAAAATAAGATCACATTAAGCATTACATTCCTACATCTACAAGAAGCATGCTACACCTGAGTGATGTCAGGTACAACATGCAAAACTACATAAATTCTTAAGAGGTATCAGTACCTGCATTCCACCATGAAAGGAAAATGAACCACGCTGAGGTTTCTTTTTTTCTAAAGTACCCTTTGTTTCACCACTTTTTACCCTTTTGGCAGATATCTTAGATTGAAGCAGCCCAGCTATAATGGAGCCAAACCTGACAGAGTAGAAAATAGGCCAATTATAGACATTGATCATGAAACAAGCATCAATAAATAGAATATCAATATGTATATGTTATTAATAATTATAGATCACAATAGTTCATCCTGCCAATTCAATTACAGAAAGTTGTACCAAATTAGGTCCTAAAGAATGGTTGCAAGAAGTCAGTGAGGAATGAAGCTATAGAAGTACAATGTTATTTGCAGATAAAGAAGACATCAAGTACCAAGAGAAATAGACCAAATTTTAAAGTGCTCATGTAACTGTTAAATAATAAAATATACTCTTTGTAGCCAGATGTATCACAAATTCTTCTATAAAGAGACAAATCTCTTAAGGTCAACTGAATCATGAGCCATGACTCAAGTATAAATTCTCTTCTAACAATAGGATAGGCAAAGGCAGGGTTTGTACAGAATGACACAACTGACAGCGAATCCAGATTCAAACAAACAGTTAAGTCAAAAAAAAATCTTTGGCAATAATCAATTGTAAAATGTAGAAATCGCATAAAGTACACAGTACCTTTGTTCTAGATTCCACAGATCTGGGAAAGAATGCCGGATCTATTTGAAACATTAAGAAAGCAATAAAAAGAGGTTATTGAACAAATGAAAATGAATAAGCATCAACAGTTGAAGTCATAACATAAAGAAGTCATGGCTCATAAAAGCAGCTCTCTAAAACTAAAAGTTTCTGATTGCCCAAAAAACAAAGATTAATGCAGGATAAATACACCACACTTATGCACAGGCATCTTCTTTAGTTAGTGACATAATTGATCAATTGAAAAAAAAAAAAAAAATCCTATGCTTGTGCTTCTTAGCAATGATAAGTATGTAGGTAGTCCAAAGATCTTAGACATTACTCACAGAAAGAGATTCGGGATCTCCAGCACTTGTGCCCGCAACAAAAGGGTCAATGAGATAATCAACAACCTTACAAGTGAAAAGCACTAATTAGAAATGCATTAAATATTTCCATCTATCAATTTCAGGAAGAACAAAAGATTTGTGCTACATAAACATCATTTCATGTATAGAAATGTATGTATTACGGATTAATGGTGTTACAATACAATGAATACCTCTTTCCCAAAATGACGCTCAAAGAACCCACCCACACTACAAGAGAACAAATAGCAAATAAGAAAACAAAGGGACTACTGTAAATAGTAACAAACAAAGAAGAGAAAAAGTATGAGCAGAAAACTTAAAATTACATATTTTTAGGGTTATCACCTTTCCTGTGTATAGTCATCAGAAACTTTTGAGGAGTTAATTTTCTTCCACAAAAATGGCTCAAGAATGATTTGAAACTGCACACACAGAAATGCACATTTCGCTATACTCAAAAGGAGAGAGAGAAAGAGTTGTACTATGCTCCTTGAACTTGAAGAATGCTCACAGAAAAGATGTGCAGTGTAAAAGAAAAAAAAAAATCTAATTGGGTTCCACTTTATGCAATTTAAAATTACCTTGGCAATTCAGATGCAATTTGTATACTTGTGTATTAATTCCCCAATTGTAAATAACTTTAGAAATATATGCTTTGTCAGATACGATTCTTCTAGTTTTGAATTGGCTGTCCACTTGAAAGATTTTCAAGCAAAAAGATACAGATCAACTAAGCCAAGTTTTGTACTAAGCCTTCCAAAGTGAGTTTTGTACTTTTAAATTGTATAAAATGTGTCAAGAGTTGTAGAGAGTAATGATACAAGGCAAACACTAGCAAAATAGAAACTATCAAGGTGTGCCCTCCTATTTTCCAAATTCTTACAACAATTACAGGCCATGTACAATATTTAATATAAGTGACCTTAATATTTCCTTTTTTTTTAATAAAAAAAATTGTGGGTAAAAAAAACCTTAATATTTCTCCACAAGTATACTTTTGTGGGAAGTCTTATGCTCTAGCATGTCAAGTGTCAAGAGCTATATATATAGAATTTCATGAGTTTTTTATTATTATTATTATTATTTTTTAAGTTAATATAAGTGTCCAAGGGGGTGTAACCCAAGTACACAGAGTATACAAAAAAGCACACTGCATACCCTTGAAAAAATAAAATAAAGTCAATTCCAGAAATTGAAGATAACAACCTAATGACCTTAAGTGTGCAATGAAACAGCACAGAGAACTTGTAGCTTCTTATTTGCACACTTTGTGTAGGGCCATTATTATCATTTAACTGTAGTGAACTCTTGGTGCCCTTAGATCATGAATCTCACATCTCATGTGCATAGTTGCCAGTTGCCATATTCTACCCAAACTTGCCAGTTTCAAAATCTAAGGAATTCATTTGATTAGATGCATATGAATGCACATATGATACATCAGGAAGCCTAGATCTTTGTTATGAATACATTATTTCTTGCAACAACCTTTGTCAACACACAAACAAAACATGTAATGATTATTGTCAATGGACCCAAAAACATTGCAAATTAATATATATATATATTTTTTTTTTTTAAATAATGGAAATTTTCTAAGGTTGAAGTGGTTTCCGAACATGTTTTGGAAACAAACCTTTGATTTGGCAGAAAGAAAGTTGCTCTTGATCAGTGCAATGGGATTTGCGGGTATCTGACATTAAAAAATGAAAGGTTGTCATCACAGTTAATGCAGCTGCATATAAACAACAGTAACAAAATTAAAATTTATAATTAAAAAAAAAAAATGTGATACCATCAAAAGTAGCAAACTCAATTAGCACAATGTAAAAGGCGGGACATACCAGTACTGGCATCCCATTTCTTACAATATACCGCTTGTTCTGTGATATTGGCTGTAACAGAAGACAACAATTTATTTAGTCATAAAAGTTCCATAACAAATGAAGAGAATAACTACCACAAACTTCAAAAAATTTATTTCCAAAGCAATGAGGTATCTCTTCAAAACTCCAAGAATCAAAGTTTAGCAGTCAAAAGTCTTAAACATAGTTTGTGATAGAAGACAAATCAAAGAAAAAGATTCCCACTATAGCATGACAATGCACAAGTTACAGGTTACTCAGTTAAATGTTTGAAACAACAAAGAAAACCCTTACAAATTGTTGCTTTTCTCTAAGTCCAAGGTCATCAAGCAAACTTCTGACCTCCGGTTCACTCTCAGTCTGCACAGCAACAAAACCTCCATTACTATTGGTTTCAAGTAAGAACTCATTGTCATCCCAATCTGCAAACAAAAAATTTTTACCATTGTATTCGCTCCCTCATCCCAAATTAGACCATCATGTGAAACACTTCTTAACTTTCCTCCAGCTCTTCCTTCAGCTTCAAATACTGCGACGTTCAAACCATGTGATTTCAATTTGTATGCTGCAGCAAGCCCACTTGACCATCAAAAGATAAAGTAAAAGTCAACTTATGGAAAACAAAAGACAAATTATATTGCAAAATGTGTGAGTATCATAATATAATTTGTCAAATTGGATAATAAACTCATCACTGAAGCATAAATTAAGTTCTGGACTGATGGGCTTATTTCAAGAGAGTTTTTTTAAATAATTGGTTAAGTTACTCATGCGATGCACCTGGTGAGTCTTGAACCCAAAACCTTACATTCCATCCAATCATTGAGGGAGGACTGATGGGCTTACTTCAGCAGAGTTTAAATACTCCAGACATTCTTAAGGGACCATAATTATATTTTTGAAGCTTGGATGTCTCCATTGGAAACATCAGAAGGTGCCAGTTGATTTTGCAATGTCAATAGTTTACACTACGAGTTGTCTAGAAAGAGGCAGACAGCTGAAGAAGCTCTATTGCCTGGTTCTAGATCGCTGAGGTAAGAGTGAGTATGGTTACCTTTTATCCTAATGGCTAAAAGAGGCCACTTACCAGTCAGCTTGAGCATTGTGTGCAGGCACAATTTACAACCATTTCACACAAATCAAATTAAACAAACTAAACATTTCCAATATATAATCAAAACATTAATAGCTAATTCCATCCTAGCATTAGTCCTGCCTTTTCATGATTTCACAATTAAACCCCACATTATACATTCACATAGTTCACAATACTAATCAAAGAAGTTGATTACCACATTGATGAAAGACCCACTCAGCCTCTCTCTAAGAAAACACAGTGAATAATTTACCAACAACAATAAAAAGCCTTAACACATAAATATTAATGAATGAGGAGAGTACCTAACACCAGCACCAATAACAGCTACTCTTTTAGCAGAACCTGCAAAATTTCAAGAACCCATTATATCATTACATCATTAATCAAAGAAAAATCCTACCTTAAAACCAACCACACTTTGAACATCAAATTTCGAACAGCATCAGACAATTGAAAAGGGTACTTGGGAAACATAAGAACTTCTAACTCAAAAACGAATTACAAACTTTTTCTCTTGTACTTTGTTACTTAGAGAGAGAAACTTACTGTTCTTCTTATTTTCTTTGGTAGCTGAGCCCATTTCTGTTGTGTGTGTGATTAGAAGACAAAGGCAATGTTGCTGCTGCTAAATTCAAAAGACATGAGAGAAGAGGAGATATTGATATTTGATAGACAGAGTACAGCAACTCTTTGCTTTTTTTTGCTTTGTTTAAATGGTTGGTTTGACTTTGAGGATAGATTTTCCAACGTGGGCTGTTTTTAAGTAGGCCCATAAAAACAGGCCTGGAATAGTCCATATAAGCAATGGGTTTCCTTCCATCTTTATATTATTCTACAATTGGATTTCCTTCCAAATAAGCTTTGGGCCAAAGGCCCACCCAGCATTGGATTTCCCTCCATCTTTCCTTCAAGAACTCATATGAGTTATGAAAAAACAACTACTTTCTTCATTGAATATCCTCACAATCTTTTCTCGCAATTTTCAATTTTTTTACAAAAATACCACTAAACTCATTTTGCTGAAACTGAAAAATGTTAAAGAGTTGTTTTCGTATTCTATTTTTATTCTCACTTTTTTTTTTTTTTTTGATATTGAAAATGAAAATAAAATGAGAACAAAAAAACAAACCCAAACATGCTTTTCATAAGTGAGTCCCACAAAAAATAGGAAAAGAAAACATAAATACACTATTTTTTCAAAAGGAACCAAAAATCTCAATTCATTTTAAGAAGTGGTTTTTTATTTTTCCTCATAAACCCTATTCTAACACGCCCCCTTTTGCTTTTGGGCAGCTTCACCCCACCACCACGACGTCGTAACATTTTCCACAAATGCAACTTCTTATTACCACCACGTGGCCCATTTCCCAGCCGGTTGATCCCACCTTTAGAACCCTTTGATTTCTTTGAATGTTGCACATGCTTCAATAGCCCTTCCATCAAACCATGAAAATGTCCATCCTGATGCTTCCGTGGCACACTACTCACCGTTGATTTCTTCACCTTCTGAACCGCTCTACTATCATGCACATCCCTATGGTGTAACATTTTCTGACCATTCTCATCATCATCATGGTGATGATGGTGATGGTGATGGTGATGATGAAATATAAGTCCTAATTTGTTCTTGAAATTCCTCAACCGTCCAATTGCTTTTTTTGGGCTTCTCCTACGGCCTAATTTGAATCTTCTAGTAGGACCCGCATATGGACCGTTTTTAGTCTCTTCTGAGCTACTTTCACTTGTAATTACAACCCTTCTCAATGTGGGACCAATATAACCGTAGCTTTCATTACTAGTCCAGCTACTTTCACTCGTGGGACCAATGTTACGATAGGCCCGAGTTTGATTTGGCAATGAGTAACCATAGCTTTCAATACTGCTCCCACTACCTTGATTTTTCTCACTAGCCCAACTAGTTTCACTTGTGGGACCAATTTGATGGTGGGTCCGAGTCTGACTTGGCGATGAGTAATCAAAGCTTTCACTGCTGCTCACACTACTACCTTGTTTATTAATAGTGGAGAAGTAAGAATCTGAAGAAGAGCTAGGACCCTCTAATTCATCAAGCACCTGACGTGGCAAGATCTTGTTGTGTGGGCCCATATGGCTGATTTTGTGGGTCCCTTTTCTTTGATCTAGTCCTAGTAGAGTTGGTTTGATTACCATCTGAGGTGGCAATTTTCTCTCACTAGGACCAAGAGAAGAAGTGGATTCCACTAACTGAGGTGGCATGGATGGTCTAGATCTAACCCCCTTCCTAGTTGTCTTTATCTCAACCGTAGGATCTTTTTGTTTTTCACTCTCTTTGGAAGGCTGACTCATAGGAAACCTCAACCCGTGAACATAATCACCGCTCTGACTCGTTAAATCGTCATTCTGACTCACTGCTCGACTCAGTGACCCAATTCTACTCCTCACACTTGGCCAGCCACGTGCTCTTGAAAATGATTCACTGTCCCCAACACCACCGATCTGACTCGCTAGCTGACTCAGAGAATAAATGGGCTTGCGTGCTGGGCTCAAACGACTATCATGTTTCCTGCTGAGTTGACTCACCTGCTGACTCGGCAGATCATTTTGACCCAGACCCAAAGCTACAGGCTCACCAAGATAGCCCAGCTCGCTTTTTTTAACAAACCCATCTCTTGTTTGTGTCAAAGGAGTAACTGGCTTAGACATCACAGCCAAACTTGCACTAGTCATTTTAAAATCCACAATACCAGAACAAGGTTTTAAAGCTGAAATGTGGGATTCGACTTGTTTGAGTGTACTAGCAACATCCTTTGAAAAATCACTGGCCTGGTCCGGTTTTTTATTCCCAAGTCCTGGTTCAATAAGCCCAGTTGCCAAATAGCTCGAGGAACTAGCAATGCTTGGACTATGTTGGAGTTCATGCATTCTTTTCTGTATTGGGTTCTCTTTCACTTGTGGTATTTCTTTTGCTTGCACATTGACCACATTAGAAGGGCCTAACTGGTTGTGCAGTTGATGTTGACGAGTACTATTTAAGTTTGAACTTGTGGCTCTAGCGTTAGCTATGCTGTTTGTGTCCTCAACTGAGTTCTGCCTCTTCATACTGCTTTGCTCATAAATCCAACATTGTTGCCTTCTGCCCTCAGGTTTGTTTGAAGAAATGCTGGGTTTAGAGAGCATGGAAGTTGCTTTCTTTAGTGTTGGTTTCCTGGGTGGCAGCTCATCTTTCTGTGAAGTAATTGATTGGAATTTGGACCCTTTACTTGAGGCTTGAGTAATGATGGGAACAGATGTTGGAACAGGAGGGTTTAACTTTAGCATAGCCTTTGGTGTGTTAGAGACACCAGATTGTGCTGCTATAATCTGTGATACCAGCATGAGAAAATAAATTAGGCAATAATCCTTTGCCTATTAAGATAATAGGATCCAATATCATACTTTGTTTTCTTAAGTACAGTCTGCTCTAGAAACAAAACCAACAAGAACTTCATTCACAGTACTGAATGACAAAACGTACCTTTGAATGGGTCTCAAAAACTCTTTCTGTTGCATTGTCAAGCAAAGTTTTCAAAAAGAGTTGTGCTTTCTCATCCAACTGTTTAAGAAGAAGAAGATCATGTTAAGATTAAGTCATAACAAAAGAGCACTAAATGTTTTTTATGTTGCTATATACTATAAGACGTCCATTCCTTGGGAGTAAAAGTAGGGAAAAAAAAGACAGAAAATGCTAAAACTACTACCAATTTTCTTATAAAATAAAAAAATAAAAATAAAAACTTGCAAAATGAAGTGACAATGAATGTAATTTGTGTCAGCACAATAACATAATAAATATTTTTTTTGGTTAAATTTTTTTCTCATGTCTAAAAATTGACACATTGGTTTGTAGAGCTTATGTAGTAAATTTTGTAGTATTGAAAGCACCACTCAAAAAAAATATCAACAAGAAAGAAAAAACAACTATACTCAACAGGAGCCTTCTAGTAAGGCTCTGATGGGACAAGTATCAATGGAGGTGAGCCATGACCCTCCATATGTAGGGCTCAGATGCACCTTAGCTAACTATATAAAGCACAGGAATCCCTAGAGAAGGGGGATTCAGAATTTCTAAGGAAGAAACACTTGTAATCTATATCTCGGACTAAACCTGAGGAGTTCAATACAATCCCTTTAAGGCTATCTTTCTAAAATACTTGCATAATAATACTTAATGTTAATCTTTCCAATTCCAAACAGTTTAATTTATTCAAAAGAGGGTATATAAGGTTGATTAAACATCCCACCTCTACAAATTAATTATGTGAGCAAACGTAGCAAGTATATCATCCTTTCAACTTATCTTATCTTCTTGCTGCCACAATTGGCGTCGTCTATGGGAAGGTCTCCTAAGTACCCTTAAAAGTCTTCTTACTATGGCTAATCCTAGAAGAAGTGGCTCATTGGAATCCGTGGGATCCCAGCATAGGGACCACTTTGTTAATCTTGAGCGAAGGAGGGATCGACATATGGCCCATACCCATAGTGAAAGAGTGCCATCTGTACACTCTGAGTGAACGGGTCAGCATCTAGCCAGTAATAATTCACATGATAAGGTGGTGTATAACCTCAAGAAGAAAGTGGACCGACTACGCCGGCATCTTCATCACAAGGCCCGGGTAAGGGAAGAAAGGACTCCCATCCCAAGTCAGAGTTCTAGCTTTGAGGATGACAGAAATTACCGACGAAGAAGTAGAACTCCCCCTAGCGAGTCTTTCAAGTCGTCATCATGATACTCTTCAGGAGAAAGGCACCACCATAAGAGGTCTAGGACCCCGCTGAGGAAAAGTCAGGGAAATGATGCCATGGGAAAAGCACTCCAGCAGATATCCCGTTCACCCTTTTCTAGGCATATTGAGCAAGCCAAACTCCCCCGTTGCTTCAATCAACCAACTTTTACAATTTACAATGGCAAGACAAACCCTGTTGAGCACGTAAGCCACTTTAATCAAAGAATGACCATCCATTCCAAGAAAAAATTGTTGATGTGTAAAGTTTTCCCCTCAAGCCTTAGCCCAGTGGCTATGAGGTGGTTTGATGGCCTCGAGGAGGGATCTATAGGATCTTTTGAGAAACTAACAAGGGCATTCGGAGCAAGATTTGTCACATGCAGTCGAGTCCCAAGACCTCTAGATTCTTTGCTTTCAATGTCCATGAGGGAAGGAGAGACCTTAAAAATCTATTCCGACAGGTATTGGGAGATTTATAATAAAATAGATGGGGATTTCGAGGATGTGGCCGTTAGAACCTTCAAGGTGGGTCTCCCTACACATTCCGATCTATGGAAATCTCTTACCATGAAGCCTCCTCGGAGCATGCATTAATTAATGGACCGAATTGAAGAGCATAAGAGGGTCGAAGACAATCAGAATCATAGTAAAGGGAAGGCAAATGCTTTCATGCCTGACCACAGAGATAATTTGGCCGGTCAGTTTACACCGTCCTGACTGAGGAGAGATTTTTTCAACCAAGCATCCAGCAACCCTGTTGGACCCCAGATGGTAAACTCGGTATTTAAAGAACTGATCTACCAAATGTTAGAAAAGATCAAGAACGAGCCTTACTTTAAATGGCCCAACAGAATGGGAGGAGATCCCACCAAAAGAAATCAGAATCTGTATTGTCAATATCATCAGGACCGAGGACATACCACTAAGGACTGTAGGACTTTGCAAATCTTCCTGGATCAATTAGTTAGAGCCGAGAAACTAAAGCAGTTCTTACACCAGCCTGCAGTTCAAGGGGAACAACCCATAGTAGGATCTCAGAGAAATAGCGTTCCTCAATCTTCCCTAGGAATAATCAATGACATCTTTGCGGCCCCGATGAAAGGTTCTAGCTCAGTCAATGGGGTGATGACAATATCTCCACAATCAATTGGGGATGAAGAAGGTAGGCCATCCAAGAAATTTAGGATGCAGGACTAGCCAATCTTGGGGTTTTTCGAGGCCGATAAGGAGGGAACAATTCAGCCCCATGATGATGCCCTCGTGGTAACCTTGCGAATTGTGGGATTTGATGTCAAGAGGGTAATGATCAATCAAGGGAGTAGGGCTGAGATCATGTACCTAGATTTATCTAAAGGCTTGGGGCTTAGGCCAGAAGATCTAAGCAAATATAATGTCCTTTTGGTCAGATTTAATGGAAATACTATTATCCCTCAGGGGATGATTAGGCTACCCGTGCAGACAAGAGAACAGGTGGTGAATGTGGATTTTATTGTCGTGGAGGCTTATTCACCCTATACAGCCATTCTAGCAAGGCCGTGGCTCCATGCTATGGGAACTGTATCTTCAACTTTGCATGTAAAGTTGAAATATCCCACCGAGGAAGGTGTTGGGGAATTATTGGGATGCCAGGTAGTGGCCAGGCAATGCATGGTAGTGGCAATTAGGCACCAAGTGACTGAAGTTGGTTCCTCGAAGTCAATTCCTGTCTTATAACAATCACGACCTATATTACCAGCCCCCTTGAATTCCTCGACATCGTGTGAAGGGCTTCATCGGAGAAGACAAAGAGAAGTACTTCTAGAATTGGACTGAAGTTTCACTAGATGAGAAAGAAGAGTTAGTGAGATTTCTGAAGAGAAATTTAGATGTCTTTTCTTGAAGTGCATACGAAGCACCTGAAGTTGGCCCAGAATTCATTTGCCATAGTTTGAATGTGAACCCGAAGGTAGTCCCGAGGAAGCAGCAACCTTGACGGTCTTCCAAAGAACATGCCAAGGCTATAAAGGAGGAAGTCCGGAAACTTAAACAGGCGGGGGCTATCAAGAGGTTTTCTACCCCGAATGGTTAGCCAACATGGTAGTGGTAAAGAAAAAGTCTGAGAAATGGAAAGTATGTGTGGATTTTACAGATCTCAACAAGGCTTGCTCCAAAGATCCATTTCCTGTTTCGAGGATCGATCAACTTGTTGATGCAACATATGGCCATCCTAGGATGAGCTTCCTAGATGCTTTCCAAGGATATTACCAAATTCCACTAACATTATCAGATCAAGAGAAAACAGCTTTCCTCACCCTAACAGGAAACTATCCTTACTAAGTAATGCCCTTCGGGCTAAAGAATGCTGGATCCACATACCAGAGGATGGTAACGAAGATGTTCGAGGGGCAATTGGGTAAAAATGTGGAGGCCTACATCGATGATATGGTGGTGAAAAGCAAGAAAGTATCTGAGCACTTGGGGGATCTTGATGAAGTCTTTACAGTATTGAGGAAGCATAGGCTTCGTTTAAACGCCTCTAGATGTTCCTTGGGGGTAGGATCGGGAAAATTTCTGGGCTACATGATTACACACCGAGGAATTGAGGTTAATCCTAACCAGATTAAAGCCATTCATAATCTGCATCCACCTCGGAACCCTAAAGAAGTCCAGTGTTTAACCTGGATGACGGCAACTTTGAACAGATTTATATCTCGATCAGCAGACCAATGTAGACCTTTTTTCCAATTGTTACATAAATGGAAAGACTTTACTTGGTTTGAAGAGTGTGACAAAGCTTTTGAAGATCTGAAGGCATATTTAGCTCACCTTCCAATCCTGTCTAGGCCAGAAAAAGAAGAGGTCTTATATGCGTATATAGCTGTTACATTGCATGCAGTAAGTCTGGTTCTAGTACGAGTTAAAGAAGGAATCCAAAAGCCAGTGTATTATGTCAGCAAATCCCTCCAAGAGGTCGAGGTCCAGTACCTCTCTCTGGAAAAAGCTATCTTGGCCATCATTCATGCCACGGAAAAGCTTTTGCATTATTTTCAAGCCCATACAGTCGTCATCCTTACTCAATTACCGTTGCAAGCATTACTTCAAAGGTCCGACTATACTGAAAGAGTGACCAAGTGGAAAATTATGCTGGGTGCATTTGATATTAGATACCTACCTCGTACGGCGGTGAAAGGACAGGTTCTTGCAAACCTGGTGGCAAAGTTCACTGAAGAGCAAAAGCAAACCAGTTCTGAGGAAGTGGGAAGACTCGAATAGGATTAAGGGTAAATGCAGTCTCATCCCAATAGGCTTGGCAGTTGTTTGTAGACGAGGAAGAAACCAAAAGGGCTCAAGGGTTGGGATCGTGATAATTTCCCTAAAAGGAATTACTTTAGAAAAATCTTTGAGACTAAGGTTCTCAGCCACGAATAACAAGGCTGAGTATGAGGCCCTCCAAGCAGGATTAATTGCCATCCAAAAGCTCAGGGGGAAACTTGTGAATATTTATTGTGACTCAAGACTCATGGTTGGGCAGGTTTGGGGTGAATTCGAAGCAAAGGATCTAAGGATGCCGTGGTACTTAAATCAGGTAAAATGATTGCCAGATAGTTTTGACTCCTCCACCCTAGAGCAAATTCCTCGGAGTAAGAATTTTCATGTTGATTCCCTGGCAACTCTGGCCACCTTGGCTGGAGAAAGACTTCCAAGGATCATATTTTGGAAAACCTTGTAACCCCTACTTATGACAAAGTAACACCAGTAGGGGTGAACTTTACACGGGTAGGCCCTAGTTGGATGGATTCGATAATCTCGTTCCTCAAGTATGGAACTTTGCCCGAGGATAGAATTGAGGCAGAGAAAACTCGTAGAAAAATGTCGAGGTATTGGCTTTCCAAAGAGCAGAAGTTGTACAAGCGCTCATATTTAGGACCATACTTGTTTTGTGTTCACCTGAGGCAATGGAAAAATTGCTGGAAGAGCTTCATGAAGGGATTTGTGGTAGTCATAAGGAAGGAAGGTCCTTGTCACACAGAGCTCTAACACAAGGCTACTGGTGGCCAAGCATGCAAAAGTCCTCCCAAGAGTTTGTTAAAAAGTGTGATCAATGCCAAAGGTATGCCCCGAACATTCATCAGTCAGGAGGAGTCCTTAATCCCTTGACTAGCCCATGGCCCTTTGCATAATGGGGGCTAGACATCGTTGGCCCATTCCCTAAGGCTACCAGAAACCGAAAGTTCCTTCTCGTCTCAACAGATTACTTCACCAAGTGGGTGGAGGCTGAGCCTCTTGCTAACATCCGAGATCAAGATGTGAAGAGATTTGTATGGTGAAATATCATAACGAGATTTGGGATCCTAAACACTCTTGTCTCGGATAATGGGCTCCAGTTTGATAGCAAGGCCTTCTGGGGGTATTGTTGTGATTTGGGCATAAAAAAATAGATACTCGACCCCTGCATACCCTCAGGGTAATGGCCAAGCAAAGGCCATGAATAAGGTCATTATGGATGGATTGAAGAAAAGGCTAGAGGAAGCTAAAGGTAAATGGGTAGATGAGCTGCCACATGTGTTATAGGCGTATCGCACGACACCTAAGAGATCCATTGGAGAAACTCCTTTCTCCATGACGTATGGATTTGAAGCAGTTATCCCTTTGGAAATAGGCTTTCCAACTATGAGATCTGACTAATTTGATAGCAGTAGCAACGAGCGTCTTCTCTTCACCAGTCTAGATTTGACCGAAGAACGAAGGGAGGTCGCCACTGTCAAGCTGGCCCAATACCAGCAAAAGTTAAGGCAAGGATATGAGAAAGGTATAAAAGTTAGGGCATTCGTACTAGGGGACCTCGTCTTGAGAAGGGTGGTCGGAAATATGAACAATCCTTCTTAGGGAAAGCTCGGTCCCAACTGGGAAGGACCTTATTAGGTGACCTCAATAGCTGGAGTGGGGGCTTATCGTTTAGAATACCTAAATGAAATTTTGGTCCCTCGATCATGGAATGTAAATAACTTACGAAAGTATTACTATTAGTGTGAGAGCTTATATATGATCAAGTTTATATGTATAGTCTCAATGTATTTACAGAATCTTTCTTTTGTTCCTCCTGTTGATTAAAGTGCTGATTTTAGATCCAAAGTGAATGCTCCTAAGGGTTAAACAGAACCTTGGCCAGGTTTGATTCCTTGGATCACCGGCCTTGGGTAAATTAATGTCTGAATGCTCCTAAAGGTTAAACAGAACCTCGGCCAGGTTTGATTCCTTAGATCACTTGCCTTGAGTAAATTAACTCCTTAATTTCTCTAATGATTAAATAGAACCTCGGTAAGGTCTGATCCCTTGGATCACCTACCTTGAATTTATTAACTCCTAATTTCGCTAGCTAGAGGTAAGACTTTCTCTATACCAGGTGATGAAGCAGAAAACTGCCGCTCGTCAGTATGCTCCTCGTCACTGGTATGGACGACCGTCAATACCTGTTTCAAAGAAACAATGTAAGAGGGCACCTGGGGTCCCAAGGGAGCCTCTGATGCCTAAGTCAGTTTATCTCCTTGAGAAACTAAATAATGTAAGAGATAGTCTGAGTATTGTGTGTAAGAGTATCTGTAGCCCCCCTTGCTTACTTCTTGTTGTTTGCCTTATATAGCATGTCTATGAATAAATGCTCAGGGCATTTATTGCGCCAGAAGTTGGAGGCTTTGAATGGCCTGTTGAATGCCATTATATCCTTGTTTAAAGTCTTGTAACAGTTTTACAATGGCCAGCTTAGCTATCTGAGGCTTTCTGCTGGAGCCCGTAACATTCAAACCTTGTTAAATAGAGGATTTAGGGCCAGATCATTAATGTGCATAATGGTCGTCAGTGTTACTGACGACCTATTTTATTAACGGTCTGCAATCTTATAAACGATCTACTTCACTAAAGGTATGCTGATCAAATGTTACTCTTCATCAGGCTCATTGGATCATTACACAAGGTTAAAGAGCGATATTAAAAGAAAATAATTGAGATGACCTTAGAAGTAAGGTAACGTAAATAAAATTAACTGAAAGATGCTAAAATTGTAAAAATCACTCATACACTAAATGGTAAAATAAAAGTTTTCGTTGACTGATAAACATGCAAAAGAGACTATCAACAAAAGGCCCAACACAGGTAAATCCCAAGGGAGTACAATCAGCCATGTTTAAAAAAAATAATAATAAAAAAAAAAACTTAAACCTAACTCCTACTTTGGCAATTCTTTTCTCTGCTCCTCTGGTCCTTTGTCCTTCTTGGCCTCTTCAGAAGGTTGCCCCTCAGTGGAAGGTTGTGGGGCCGAGGAAGGAGCTTTGTCCAAGGCTAGTACCTCTTTTGCAGTAGAAGTTGAAAGAGATGCTGGGGCCTTGTCACCCGAAGCTGGGTCAGAAGCCTCAGTATAGGCAGGTTAGGCTAAAGGAGCAACACTACCTTGGGCCGTAGCAGCTACTTTAACCATGATAGCTGGAGGGTAGAATACTTTCTTTACATTCCTTAGTTCCAAGGATTGATCCACCCCGGTAGCATTTAAAGCCTCGGTCCAAGTCCTAAGGTAGAAACCACGACACACTGTTGTGATCTGAGACTTTAAATGGGCCTCAGTCTCTTTCTGCCCCAAGTCATAGGCTATTTGCTCAACTTTGGCAATCTCTGCAGCTTTTTGCTCTAGTTCTTTGGTCAAATCCCCAATTTTGGCTTGGGCCAGAAAGAGTTGCTCTTCGGTCTCCTTCAAATGACGAAGCTACTCTCTAGCTTACCTCTTAGAACTCTCTATTGAAGCCTCAGCACTTTTCGGAGCCTTGTCACACTCGATTTGTTTAAGGAAAGTCTCCTTTAGTTTCTTATCGGACTGAGCTTGAGCTTTCTGGGCCGCATAGCGCTTGGACTCTTCCTCTTTCTTTTCATATAGGGTTTGATCCAACCACTCCTCGGTGACATGTGCCACTTGAGTTGGCTATTGTTTTGGAGAAGAAGAAAGGAATTAATATCAAAGTTTACAAGCACAAAAAAGGGGGAGGGGGGGAAAGGATACGAACATACCAAGGCCAAATCCCTCTTTAAGGACAGAAACATCTCGTGCTTCTTTAGATTTCAGAGCTCGGCCATATCTCGAGGCAGCAAGAGCGCTTACTCTACGAAGTTAGCAACATATCCTGCCTACCCATTGTTGAAGTCTCGGATAGAGGAATCTGCAGTAAAGGGAGCTCCATCCAAGACCAAGGGTGGATTCCAGTTTGGAACTCTAGGTCGACATTCATAGGCAACCTCGGACACCTCTCCATCCCTCCTCTGCTGAGATCGGGTGGCCTTTGAAACCCTAGTCTGCTCTGGGGGGTTTCCTCCTGAATCTAGCCCTCTTCAGCAGGCCCCTTTCTAGCCTTCTTATCCCTCTTCCTTTTCTTGTTAGCTGGATCATTTTGAGGAGGAGGAGGAGGGGCAGGAGTAGGCGGCCTCGGCACCACTAGAACCTCTGGAGTGGCATCACCAGCATGAGATTCCAGAAGAGATAGCAGGTCGGGTAGTTTCTTCTCAATCACCATCCCTTCAAGTACTATAGTGGTCCCTTGGTTACTACTAACGGCAACAGTAGTTGGAGTAGAGGTTGTCGCCGCACTTTTAGTCATGTCAAAACGATAAAACACCTCAAAATCTTCCTCACAAACTGGGCTTCCAAAGTCCTCCTCCTCGGTCTCTTTAAGAGGAGCCTTGGCCTCGTCCTCCGATGGGATAATTTCTTCACCCTCTGCAATGAGTTGTGCTACCTAGTGTGCGGGGAGCTCCACATACTGAGTTCCAGCCGGAGGGACTTTTTGGATGAACCCTTTAACGGCTACATCGACCCTTGCAAGACGAGAGTCTTTAGCCTTAATTACGTGCTTCGAGGTCTGAAACAAGGAAGAGATGGGAGTGAAGCCAAGGATGAAGTGCGCAGCTCGAAGTTGGCCGTCGTGGTGGAGAAATATTTCAGACCTTAGGATTTGGTTCAAATCATCAAAATTCACCAAACTTTGTCTTTTAGCTGTGGCCTTCTTGTCTAAAAAAGAAAAATAACAAAAGTCAAAATAAGAAATAGAATAAAAAAGGAAATGGAAAATTTAAAAAGAAAAAGAAAAAAGGTAAGTAATTTTCACTCCTAGTGAGACCAAAAATTTAGAATCTATGGGTTATTCCTAAAACCACCCCACCTAGTGTGCCATCCTTGGTCAAGCAGTGCAGTCCGTCATGCCACTCCCCTGAAATGATAAGGAAGTCCTCGTTCGTGCCCTTATATTTCTCGGGGAGGCAAGAAATCAACCTAACGAAAGGACTCTAGTCTTCAAATAGTACCCTGCCTTTTTATTATTCTGACAGCTATATACCCAGTTTACATCATGGTGGGTAAGGTTTACACCTATTTTATCATTTATTGCGTCTACACTACCTAGTACCCTAAACATGTTGGGGGCACACTGAGTAGGACAGAGTCTATAAAGACTTAAAAAATCCCTAATTACTTTACCCATGGGAATCCTTATTCCCCCTTCTAATAAAGCTATCATGGGAATTACTATGATCTCGGTAGGTCTCCTCTCATGCCACTCTCCTAATTGGCAATGTTCTATATCTACCCTACTGGGAATCTTATATCACTTCTTAAACTCTTCCTTGTGCTCGGGGGTATCAACTAAGCTGAAAAACCTACCCATCTTCCTAAGAAAAAAAAAAAGAGAGAAGAAGACAAAAAATCTGGATTTTAATAAAGAAAAGAATTGCGTAAACACTTACAAAGAAACATAAGAAAATGGGCTCCTCGGACGAATTATCTAGGATGGGAACTGGCTTTTTTCTTCTAAAAGGTAAAGATGGGGTAAAATCACCCCATCTCCTTCTTTTATAGAGGTTAGGAAAGGAGCGGCAATTTTCCCGCTCCTTTAAGTGAGAAAAATGGGAGCTGTTGGATCGTGATCTCACCGTAGAACGTAGGGAACAAGGAGCCATCCGCAGCATTTACTGCTGCGTCGTGAATTTCAAAACATCAGGAGTGTATCTCAGTCAGTTGAAAAGACTCTCCTACGTGGGAACGCATGAGAAGCATGCCAAGTCTATTCCTACCAAAAAACCTCCTTCCCTAGAAGGAACAGGAAGCGAGGTTTTTGGGGCTATTGTGGGGGGTACGAGAATCCAAGGATACGAACAGATAGGCCGAGGATAGAATCATATGTACGGACCTCGAAATACACTAATAACATACCCTCTGGAAAATACGGACAACCCTCTGCTGAAGCAGGAAAACCACAACACCTGAGGACACTTATGCACTCTCAGGAGGCCGAGATTCCATGCTATAGGCCGTCGAGCACAAACCGAGGATGAGAAGGAAGATTTGTCATCAAGCTAGGAAGAAAAGAAGATAGATAAAGTACTAATCACCTCCGCATTCAATGATCTACATCCACTTAGCTGACCGCATTAATGAGGACATAACACCTAAATAATGTCACCACAGCTCATAGTCTAATGTGGGAGCCTTCTAGTAAGGCCCTAATGGGACAAGTATCAATGAAGGTGAACCATGACCCTCCATGTGTAGGGCTCAGATGCACCTTAGCTAACCATATAAAGCACAGGAATCCCTAGAGAAGGGGGATTCGGAATTTCTAAGGAAGAAACACTTGTAATCTCTATCTCAGACTAAACCCGAGGAGTTCAATACAATCCCTTTAAGGCTATCTTTCTAGAATACTTGCATAATAATACTTAATGTTAATCTTTCCAATTCCAAACAGTTTAATCTATTCAAAAGAGGGTATATAAGGTTGATTAAACATCCCACCTCTACAAATTAATTGTGTGAGCAAACGTAGCAAGTATATCATCCTTTCAACTTGTCTTATCTTCTTGCCGCCACAAATAATATTATGTTTCGTTTAGGAATTTTTCTAGGAAATTATTATGAAATTTCAAGATATTCAAATTGTGATACTCATTTATAGGCTAATTAATAACAAAATCTATTCAATTAAAAAATGGATGATTACACTCTTTTCCCTTAAGATTAGGGGATGACACTCTACCTCAAAATTGAAACTTGAAGGGAAAAAACACTTATCCCTATTTACACCCATTTGACCAAAATACACTTTAATTTAAAATGCAAAGCTTAGAAATGTTGTGTACTAACCTGCTCTTTGTTCAAGGGTAGGTTTCCAAAATTACCCTTCATTTTAGATTTAAAATTTTTAATTAAAGTGTATTTAAAATTTTTTTTGAGCTAAACGATAGAAATGTATTTTAAATTATTAAGTATGACTTTTGCCTTTTCTTTTTTTTTCTTTTTTTTTCTTTTTTCAACTGAATGTGGAAAGATTAGCCGTTGCAAGTCTTTTGGTACTTGATAAACTTTGCATTTTTATTATAAATTTATTAATTATGTTTTTACTAACCATAAAAAAATTTTTGTAAAGATATTCTTATAGAAATTTAGAATATTTCATTGCTAATATAAATAGAAGAGGGAGTGTTAATTTCTTCAAAACTCAAGGGTGGAGAGTGTAATTACCAAAAAATAATAATAATAAAATAAAATTTCGTAGTCATCAAATCTTTGTTTGGTAGAAAGAAAAGTATAAAAAATTAAAAGGTAAACTACATATTTGGTCCCTATCCTTTACACCATATTTTAATTTGGTCCCTAACCTTTCAATTATGTCAATTTGGTTCTTAACCTTTCAGTGTTATGTCAATTTAGTCTCTGTCGTTATATCTTAGATGAAAATTGCTAACATGGCAAACGGCCAAAATAAAATTTTAGTTTATTCTCACATAAATGGAAGCTAATTTTTTATTTTGGCCATTAGACAGGTCATCAATTTTCATCCAAAAGATAGCGACAGAGATTAAATTAACACGATACTGAAAGGCTAGGGACCAAATTGACACAATTGAAAGGTTATGGATCAAATTAAAATATGGTATATAGAATAAAGACCAAAAACGTAGTTTACCCAAAATTAAAAATAGAGGACCTTCTTGATATGGTGAAAAGGAGAGGATAAATAGAGGAAGATGTGATTTTCTTTTCTTTTCCTCTCCGATCAAAGAGGAAGGAGAGAAGCTATATGTTTTTCCCATGTTGGTAACATGTTTTAGCATTACAATAACATAATTACGATTCTAAAAAAAAAGGCATAATTAAAGGACTTCAGGCATGTTTGGTGTGTGTGTATATAGGTACGTTTTTTTATTCTTTTTGAGAATTGGTGTATTGTAATGGTGATTACATTAAATCAGTATTACAAAAAGTACATTAAGTTGAAAAAGAACAACTACTAGTTTATGGTTAATCTATATTTTACGGTTTGGTGACAAAATGGAAATAAACTCCAAGTCTTTATGCTTGTCATCTTTGTCTCTCTTATAGTTTTATAGTCTTATTTGTTGAGAAATATTCTGCATATAATTTTCACATTTTCCACTTTCAGAGGAGTTCATATTTCTGGGACTAACAAATGACAACCAGTTCAAATATTCTTTTCTCTTCCTTTTGGGTCAAAGTCAACGGTCGTTCAAAAAGAAATAAAAGAATAAAATGTACTGGGCCTTTTATTTTATGTACAGTGCATGAGCTTCCCTTGTTTATTATTATTATTTTTTTGGTAAATAAGGATTTTTTATTTTTTTTGGAAGGATAGAAACTTGGGGAATCAGCCCGTTAAAAGTCCAAAGAAGGATGGAGAAAAAAGGTTGAAGTCCCCAAGTCATATAAAAGGAGACTCAATGAGCTACATTGTGAGCAAGCCGGCTATGAGATTTGGGGTAGAATAAACATCACAACATCATATATATAGTAACCATATGTAACAAGGAAGATATGTACCCTCTCAAACCTTTATTTATTTATTTTAATTCAACAGTTACAATGGGGAGGGGGTTGAATCCTTGACTTCAAATGTTTTATGCATTAAATAATATATATTATTAGAGGTACATTTCCAAAATTTGAAATTTTAGGAGATAAAATCAAAATTAATTTGTAAATTGCAATTTAGTAATTTCTTTTTAACCAAGTACATTTTATATTTTTCATTTTAAAAAAATTAAGAAAAAAAAAATCTTGAATTATAATTTGAAATGAGTTTTGATAAATTTTACTTGAAAAAAACGGTTTTTTATAATAAAATAGTTTACTAAATCAGAATGTGCCTCAATACTCAAACACTCTATATTTTTATTAATCTACTTGCTTGTTTGAGTACAATAACACATTTATATAGACTAAATTTTAAATCAAATCCTAATTGAATTGAACCCAAGACCACTTATAAAGAGCCATAAATTAAATAAGATTTGCTTATTTATAAAATATAATCCAAGGGGCACAACTATGGCCCACAATGGGCAATGAAAAGATTATGAAAGTTCACTTGACTCCATAAAACCTAATGAAACATAAAATAAAATATGAAAAAATTAATTAACTACCATGGGCACTTTTACTTGGGTTTTGCCTTAATCTTAGTCTTGCAAAAAGGCTATATATGTTTTTTTCTCTAGCCACGCTATGATTGTACCACATCAATGAGCTTTAGCTCAAATGGCACATTTAAGGCAGAGGGCGAGGTTGTCGGTTCAAGACACAGTGGGTGTGTGCGTAATTACCAATTAAAAAAAATGCCTTCAATAAAAACAACATGCCTTCAAATATGAGCCAATGGGCTTTAGCTCAAAGGCACATCCTCACTCTAAGAGTGAATTTTAAATTTGGAGAGATTAGAGCCAATGGAATTAAAGAATGTTAGGACATATGTGAATCATGTTAGGAACATATGTCAATATAGAATTGGCTAATCCTTTGACAAAATGCACTTTACTTGTAATTGGTAGATCTAGGATGTGTTTAATACTTCAAAGAACAAGGTTTCAAGTTCAAGTGTTAAAGCCATGCAAGTCTGTCCAAGAATCAAGTGGAGAAGTGCTAGATTTTAAATATCAACAGCTAGCTCGACAGCTAGTATCTATCGAGGTTTAAAAAGCTATTTCAGCCCGATACTCGATAGCTGCTTGACAAATAGGGTATCTATCGAGGTTTATGAAAATCTGTTTTTCAAAGCTGATTTCACTCCAATCCATGAATAGATGTTTGAGCTTTCTTTTCTCACAATCCTAAACATATATAAAGATTGTTTTAAGGGCCGTCACAGCTAATGCAACTCAATGCAAAAAAGTTTTTCATAAGCATATTGTGAACCGAAGACGTATGCCCTAGTTTATCTTTCTATTTAAGAAGCTGCTGTATTTGTACACCTTAGGGTTTTGTAACCAAGGAGCTTCATGATCTTCATCGTGTGATGAACTGAAGAACTTTACAGCCAACATCTTTCTTAAGTTGGTGAGTAAGCTGCGTACTGAGATCCACGCATCGAATTGGTTAGTCACGTACTAGGAGCCATGCATTGAAAAGGAGAGATTGTCACTACAGAACATGTCCAATTGGGTATTAGATAAGGGCTCAACTGTTGGTTGGTATAAGGTACTGAGATTCATTTACTTGTAACCGCTTGTTGTGATAATAGTGGATTCTCAGGAGTGGTGACCTTAAAATCACCCGGTGGGGTTTTTGCCGTGTAGGTTTTCCCCATTCGTAAACAAATCACCGTATCAATTTATTTTTCGCTGCATTTTAACTTAGTTGGTGATTTGTTTGTGCTACCACGCTTATTGCATGCTAATTGAATTAATTAATTAACTTGGCTAATTAATTGGTTAATTCATCACAAGAGGTCAATATATTCTTGGCCTATCAAGGAAGAAGTCTTGAAAGAATCTTCTTGTCTCTCCCCGACGTGTGTAATTACCAATACAAAAATGTTTTCAATTTTAAGCCAATGAGCTCTAGTTCAAATGACACATCCTTCTCTTATAAGTGCAAGGTGGAGGATGGCATCATGGTTTCAAGACCAATAGGGTGCATGTGTAATTATTAATTAGAAAAAAGGACTTTCAAATATGAAAATTTTGAACACAATATATGGTTGGAAAGCATTTCGTACTCTTGTAAACATCAACATGAAGTGTATATTTTACGATCCTTAATTAAATCACAAACAACTCACAAAATAGGAATATAATAGATGAAGAATAATATTTAAAAAATTTCTGCCCCCTTTTCTGCAATCTAGACTTTTTCCAATGTAGTTTATGGTTGGAAAAAAAATTATGTTTTTCTTTCAGCATTATATTGAATTTTAAAGTTTTGTAACTTTTTTTCTTTTTCCAAATGTGTTTGGGGTAATTTCTCTATAGTTTACAAAGTTGAGTTAGCTATGGGATTTCTGTTGGTGCCAGACTGAATTATAATTATCCAAATTATATTATCAGCAAATGTCTTGGGATAATTTCTGTATTAAAAAAAAAAAAAAAAAAAAAAAACTGAGAGCTCTAGATTTGGAGTGGGTGATTTGTACTAGAACCCTGATACTGCTAAAGTGATCAGCCGACTGGGAGATCCTTTGAACAGTTTCGTAGTTCCAGATTTGTTTTGAACTATCCTCATTTTTGTATCAATACTATTGGTATGTGTAAAGAGCCATGGAGGTATTGAGGAACCTGTTGAGTAGTTTATTTAACTAATGTCAGGTCGTATGAATTTGGTAGGTAGCCTTTGTAATGTAATGTCTAAGTTCTTCTCTTTATGCTGTTTAAAAACCCAGATCAAAGTAGGACAGTCCAAAGGTAATTATGGTTGAGGACAACTTCCAAAAGCATCCAAGAGACAGGTTGATTATTTCTCGACACAGGCCAATCAATGTCATAGGGACCACCTACTGGTTAGTTAATGTGAAAACCAACTTAAAATTATGTTGAAAATTGACAGGTTTTCGGAGAAAACCTGAACAACTATAAAAATCATGGAAGCTTACCACACTAAGAAAAATCTAAAACTAATCTTTTCATGGCAGGACTTTGATCTTGAACTGTAAAGATTTTTCTATTCTGCAGAGGGAGCCCTTGGAAATTTCTTAGTAATGACATTAATCGTTAGAACCATAGTCCTTTTGTTTTCCTTTTGATGGATTTGGACATGTGTCATTGTGCGGTTACTTTTGTTACTTTTAGGTGTTCTAAAAGTTTTTATTTTTATTTTTTATGCATTGGTCTATTTCTTCAACCAGTTTTACATGTTTGTCATCCCGTTTTGAAACTTCACTTTTTCAAAATACAACATTTTTAAACCCCACTTTTTTCTAGGTGCAACATTTTCAAACCCATTTTCAAAAAGCTAAAAAAATAAATGGTACCAAATGGACACTCACTGATTTCAGACAGATTCGGAGGAAAGTTACTCTAACCCATTTTGTGGCAATTTAAATGACCATTCACGGACTTTCAATTAGGGCTGGCAAAAATTGCCCGACCCGCGAGTACCCGACCTGACCCTAATGGATTAGGTAAAACCTAACCTACAAAGTAAATGGGGCAGGTTTGGTTTTTGAAAAACCCAACCTGTAGCTGGTTCGAGTCGGGTGTGGGAATTATGCATACCTGCTCCAAACTCGACCCATATACATATATTATATTAAAACATTTTAAAAGCCCTAACTATAAATACTAACTATCTCTAACCCTAATCCTAATCCCTCATTCTCATCACTCACTCTCAACTCTCAAAGTCTTAGCTGCCTCCCTCTCCCTCACTCTCACTCTCACTCTCACTTGCTACCGCGCTCTTCTCCACCTCGTCATCGCTGATCCCTCCTCCACCTCAGTAGTCCATCCTTGCTACCTCCCTCATCGCGCCGCTCACTCCTCCACTTCGCCACAGACGCTGCTCCCTCCTCCCTGCCTCTCTCACCGCACCGCTCACTCCTCCACCTCGCCATAGACACCGCTCCCTCCTCCCTGCTCCCTCACCTTGCCTTGATTGGAAAAAGGAGGGATTTTTTTTAGGTTTTCCAGGTTGTGGTTTTGTTTTTGGAGGAGCTGAAACAGTGGTAGCTGTCAGGTTGTAAAGGCCAAATCAGTTGCTGTTTTGTGTTGGTGTAAAAGGAAAAATGAATGATTTTTATGTATTTGGGTTATGTATTTGGGATTTCTATATTTAGGTTTGTGATTTTTATGTATTATTTCATTGTCAAATGTATTTTGAAGGTTATGTATTTAAGATTTCTATATTTGGGTTTGTGATTTTATGTATTATTTCATTGTCAATGTATTTTGAAGGTTCTGTATTTAGGATTTCTATATTTGGGTTTGTGATTTTGAAAGGGAAAATGAGAAATCTGAAATTAAATTATTGTAGATTTGTGTGAAATTAAGGGCCTGATTGGTAGGAAGATTTTTGTTTTTGTTTTCAAAATAGTATAAAAACAATTTTCAAAAAATTGAACTTGAAACTAGTCTTCAAATAATAATTTTTATATTTTACGTGTTTGGCTCCCACTTTTAAGAACAATTTTCAAAATACTAAAAACAAAAATAATTGTTTGGGAGACCATTTCTATTTTTAAGATTTAAAAAATATATATATTTACAAAAAGTAACACGTAGAATCTGTAGATTACATTTTTTTTTTTTTTTTTTTGTGTGGATAATGATAAGGGAATAAAGTTCATCATGTTTTTTTTTTTTTTTTAATGATAAGTTTCAAATTTGAAGTGTGAGAATTTTTTTTGTGATAAAGTTAAACTCCTAAATTTAAGAGCTAGAAGAGTTTGGACAAATATGTGGGGTCCACTATTTTCAATTTATTCCCCCTAAGCTGTTTTCAAAATCCTGTTTTAAATAAGGAAAATAGGATACAGTTTTTTGAAAACTGTATTTAGAAAATATTAGCCAAACAATAAATTCAAGTGTAGGACCCACCATTTTATGGATTGTAAAACAAAAAACTATATTTAAATACTCTTACCAAACAACCCCTAAATTATTGTAGATTTGTGTGATTTTGCTGTCAAATGATATTGATTTTTTAAAAAATTTTATAAATTGGGCCACGGTAGGGACTTCAGATTGGTCCCTGAAGGGGCATGGCAGGCGGGGCTCGCGGGGGCCTGTTGGGGCGAGTATGGGGGTAAGAAAAAGAAACCCGTTAGTTAACGAGGCAGGTTCGAGTTATGGGTGGCGGGTGGTAGGGCAGGTTCGGGGATAAAGAAACCCACCTCAAATCTAACCCATAGTCATTCCTACTTTCAATCACATGACCTATTTAACATCCATTTGACTTGTTTAAAATACTTAATGAAGTTATGTGATTAAGGTACACGTGGATGGTCACATGAGTTATTTAAAAGTCATTTGGCTTGTTTAAGTTACTTATAAGATTAAAGTCCATGTGGCTCTTCCAAACCTTTTTTTTTTTTTTACTTAAAGAATGTGTATTAATGTGTTAGTGTGGGGGGATCAGACTGATAAGAAGGACACAAGTCATCTTAATACATGGAAAGATATAATAATTCCCGAGAATGTTGATGATAGAATGACTAAAATTGGGGATACCCTTGTTTGGCCTCTGCCTTTATCAAAGCGAAGGTACTTGGCAAACTATTTAGGTCATGCACAAGAAAAGGTTGGTCGCCTTCAGTTGATAGAGCTTGCCAAGCAATTTCCAGACAAGGTATGTCATCATCTATGACTTTTTCAACTTTTAAATGAAGTAATCTGGTTGTGGGTGCCTTTTTGCGCTATTAGGCTAAGGCTTTCTGTAAAGGTAAGGAAGTTGGGTCTGGCTCTCTCCGCGGGATTCCCCTGGAACTAGTCTGTGCAAAGACCAAACAAAGAGAATATATATACATATATGTATATAGTAACAGTAGAATAACTATTAGTTCGAGAATGTTAGCAGCAAAAATAAGTAATAATAACAGCAAACATAATAACAAAAAGTAAAAGTGTTCTTCGCAGGATATATACTAAAAAGGGGCCCAAACTCCAACTTAACCATATTACCCTACAAAGCCATAAAGTTATGTAGTTTGGAGAATAGGTCAGAATAGCTATCCTTCCGATTGAGATGACAGAGAATATGGTTTTATATGAGGGAGGGAAAAGGTTGCCTAGTGATGCATGTTAGGTCTACCGGGTATACTCTACTTTCTTAACTCTCTATTCTCTTTTACGTTTCACTTTATTTTCCTCTTTCTTTTTTCTTTCACTTTCAACTCACTATTCCTAACTTCCTATTCAAATTGTCTAGTAATCTTTTCCTTGATTTTTGTGTTATTCCTTCTTTCGACCCTTGTTCCTATTCTCATGATTGATGTTGTGTTCTTCTCTCATTCTTGTTGCCTCTGTAAAATTTTTAAGTTCTTTTTATTCAGTACATGAAGATTGGTTTCTTCGGCTGAGAGTCCTACTTAATTTGAAATTTTCAGTTGTTTCATTTTGGAATATCTGGGACTTCGCTTTGGTACTACTGGATTATATTGCTTGGCATTTTTGTTTCTTCCGGTTGCAAGGGGATCGGTTCTTCTCCGCCTAATAGATGTCCCTTTTGAGCATGCAACAAGATATCATGTGTGGCTTGGACATCTCACTATGCAGCTGTTTACTCTCCATGGACTATTCTATATAATTGCATGGACAATTGAGGGCGACCTTCTACAAGAAGTGAGTGCTAGCGGTGTAATTCTTTTACTTGTGTATAGCTTAGCTATATTTATAAATATGTGTTTCTCTTTTGCTTGTATATGTATTTGTTTGTTTGTTTTCCAGGAGAAGAATACATGTATATTCACTGAAAATTGAATTATCCTCCTGCTATACACACACACACACACGTGTGTGTGTGTGTATTCTTTATAGCATACAATAAGAATGCGAGGGAAGGGGCAACCGCAATAGAAAATGGAAAAATAGAAATGACAAGACTAGAGAAATTCTATGATAAAGTGCTGTGCTGTAACAACTATTATTGATGTGGAAGTGCTGTGCAGCAGTAACAACTATTATTTTTGGTTAATTTGATTTAACCCTCTTTGAAAATGACCCCTTTTGCTGTTAACTTCTGCTTTGGCTGTTCATTCACAATTCGTTGGTAAATATTTTTTATTTATGACTCATGCACAAATTACCTTGAATTGTCAGTTTCCAGTGCAAGATTAGTAAAATACAAATTAAGCCGGGGACAGAAATTATGGGAAGGTAGAGATAGCTATTTGATCATCATTAAGATTGGCTGTATTTTCACATAATGGCCGTGGGCCTTCGTGTTACTCTTGTTGGAGTAGGCAGCGGGATCAGAAGCCTGATGAAAGATGGACTAGCTGGGATTGAGGTGGGAGTTGCACTTTAAAAATGGATTTATTCTTGAGAAGTTCTGCTTGAGGTCTGAGATGGTGCACCATGATGGTTAATTTTGGGGGTGAAATATAGCATTTCAACCAGTAGACATAAGGTTCTTAAGGGTAACTAAAAGCAGGCTTACAAAATATGGTTATGTGGTGGCAATCTTTATTCATGTTTATTATACAAACAACAAGGTAATTGTTCAAAGACACAAGCACAACACAATAAACTGTTCCAGAATGGGATTTTGTGATTGTTTTGTGGTTAAATACCTGTAAACCTTTTATGTTAGACTAAAGTATACTTTTGTCCCTTAGAGTTTTGGATTATTTTCATTTTGACACTTCATATTTCAAAATTTTCATTTTGGTGCTTTATGTTAGATTCTGTTTAAATACTGACCCCTTTTTGTTCCAATTTTCATTTCATGAAGGACCAAATAGAAAACTAAATCAAACATGAAGGGCAAAATGAAAATTTTGAAACATAAAGGGCCAATATAAGAACAAAATCAAACATAAAGACCAAAATGAAAGTAACTCCACGCTTTAAGGGCCGAAAGTGTACTTTATGTTATGACGCAAATTCTTGAAAGCTATACATTTCCTTAAAGAAGGTATGCACAATAGAATTTATGATGGAAATGAACTTTGGTAAACGGTTTATGGAATGCAAATGTCATAACTCAAGTAGAAGCACTTCAATAACTCTTGATCATTATATCATATTGATAGTCTTGCTTAGACTAATGCTAAGGTTTTCTCTTGAACTTTGCTGAGTTACTTTATAGTATACTAAACTTTTTATTATTATAGTAGACTAAACTTGTTTTGATTTGTAAATACTCTTTCTAAATCATTTGATAGATCATGTTGATGTTCTTTCTTAGACTGATGCTAAGGCTGTCTGGTGAACTTTGCTGAGTTACATCATAGTAGACTAAACTTGTTTTATTATAGGAGACTAAACTTGTTATGATTTGTGTTATACTCCTTGATTTTTGCTAAAATTATCTTCTTCTTCTTTTCTTTTTTATGAGCACACAGAAACTTGGAAAGCATGGTACTAATGTAAAAGTCATTGACCAGAATTTTTTGATGACCTTTGGTTCCCGTCCATGTTGTCTTATTCATGTGACAAAACATTTGTGATGCTAACTAGTTCTTGGTAACCTGAAATATTATGTGCAAATACATGAGAATAGAAGTGAGTCCCTTTAGTCTTGGCTTGTACTCATAATCTTTTAGCTTATGTAGTGCTTGGTATTTCTTTATGCATGCACCAGTCTGAAATGTTGCTTAGTTTATATTTATATATGTTTGTTTAGGTTAGTTTTATGCTTTCTTTTTTAAGCATGTTAGGCTGTTAGATTTAAGCTTTCAAGTCTTGCTTTGTTTTTGCTTGTTTGTTTTCTGGGTTAGGGCTCAAGCGTGTCTACGTACGCATACTTTTGTATGCACACGCAGGCTCGAAGTATGCGTACGCATACAACTCGCCTGCGTACGCAAGCCTATGTATGCGCACGCATACTCGTACCCACAAACCCTAATTTTGATTTTCCCGTTTCTTTTGCTTTGTTTGTTTTACCTAATATGCCTCTGTTTTAATCTTCTTATATGCTTTTGAGTTTCTTCTTCTTTGTTCAAATGTTTGTTTGTCATTGTGTGCTCGATTAGGGTTTATCTTTTTGTTCCTTCGTTTTAACACCATGCCATTCATTCACATATCCATTCATTAATGCCATAGGTGCTGTGATGCAACGAGGTAAGTAAAGGTAAGTCATTCATTCACATGTACATGCATATTGTTTGATAACATGGTTTGGTGATGAGCATGAATGTGTTTGGTCGAACATCGTGTTCTTAATAATCTTCATGTTCCCAATGTGATCCTTTGATGTTTACATGTTGCTACCTTGGATGAGATATATGATATGATGCTAGATGAATGTTAGGTGGATAATATGTATGATGATAACATGTTAGGGTTTTTGATGTGATGATATGTATGATTGGATGAAAGCTAGGATTTATTCTTCGATATAAGATGCCGTGATAGATGTATGCTAGGTTGATGAGATGCCATGATAGATTGTATGCTAGTTTGATGAGATGCCATGATAGATGTACGCTAGGGTTTATAATGAGATGATTGTCATGATAGATGTATGTTAGGTTTGCTTGATGAGCATGATTAGATGTATGGTTAGGGTTTGGGATGAATGATGCCATGTTGCATGATAGATGTATGCTAGTGTGTGTGTGAGTTAGAATACAAGTATTGAGCATGCTTTTAATAAGGTTAAGATATAAGACAAAATGATGGGAGGCCAACCTTAGGGTTGGGCGGTCTTGGGTGCCTAA
The DNA here is from genome assembly GCA_030021035.2 of Notholithocarpus densiflorus. Lineage (NCBI taxonomy): Eukaryota > Viridiplantae > Streptophyta > Magnoliopsida > Fagales > Fagaceae > Notholithocarpus > Notholithocarpus densiflorus. The sequence goes on from JARYZH020000012.1 coordinate 67,737, forward strand.
CACATTCCCAAAAATGTACCTAAACTCCGAACCCTTACTCTAGTAGTAAGATCAATGGTCCTTCCTCGAAAGGACACTATATTCATGGTTCCTAGACCATATAACTAGGTGGCGACTCTGACACTTTCTGTTGTGTCCACACTCCCTACAGTCTCTAGGATTTCACTTGACTCCAAATTTTTGGAATATCAGAATGCGGTCATAGGAATTGTCCAAACCACTCTAAATGCGGGAAAAAATTTTGTTACACTTTTTCCAAACTTCAACGTGCCTCTCAAAGACCCTCATCTTTGTGATGCTCTCAAGGTGCAAGTTCAAATTACAAGAGCTTCTCAGGTACAAGACACATATGCAGCTACACTTCACTATCAACTTGCTTACATGCTTCAAAATCATGCCTTTGATATGGCAATCCTAGACATGGCCCAAACTAATGATGCCTTGTTAATCCAAGTTGATCCAGGAATGACCCCCATGTGTACGTTTGTCCCAAGACAACTCACAAGAGACTAGATGACTTCCCTTTTCCCAGATTCATGGATTACGAAATATGAGACGCTTCACCAAGCAGTTAAGCCAGTCCAGTCTAACAATCCTTTCTTCATTAGGAAAGAAAATGGCAAATTTGAGACAAGATTTTTGAAGGCTCCACCAGAAAAGAAAGATGTGACAGTTTTCCCAACTTAGATTGCTATGCTCCAACCTGTGTCATATGTTTGTGAAGATGGCCTTAAGATTAAAGCATTCCGTGAAGATGGAAAACCCTGCTATGAGGGCAAATTACCCTCTGGCCACATATGGTCGGATATTTGTGATTGTGCTGAATGCAGAGAAGAAGAAGCCCATGATGACGATTATCCAAGAAGAAGGAAGAAAAAATCTACCCAACAAATCCTGAAAGAAAGATATGAAGCAGGTGATTCTGAAGTAGACCTCCTTAGAGAACCTTCTGGAAAATTTTATTATTATGTTCTTTATCCTAGAACCAGAAAGCAAAAAACCCCCGTCTTCTCCTCCATGTAAAGAAACTATGCTCAAAGAAGATCACGATAAAAAACCTAAACCTCCATTAATCCTATACTACCAGAAAGTTCTTCCCCAATTGCCTAGATGCCAACCTCTTCCTCCTAGTCAAACCCAGACACAAAAACCCTTATCTTGTTACATGTTTGACTATGCTTCACCTTCCTACTCACAAGATTTTCCTCCTCTTGAAAGTTTTGAACATCCTCAAACCAATACAAAGCATGTTTGGAAAATCAAAAACTCTGTCAAAACCAACCCAAATGGACCAGGAATCATGTTTCATCGGCAGAAGCAACTCTAAATTGGCAAGCAGAAAATGCTATGGCACAAAACAAGCCCTTTCAAAATTTCTTGATAACCAACAAAAGTTAGCTGAGGTAGTTACCCACACCTTGTTATCCTCAAATTCTCTTATCAATGATTTGAAGAAAAAAATCAAGATGATTGAACATGAGCTTGCAACAATTGTATCCACAGTCAAAGATATGTCTGTTTCTTTCCCTCTCATAGGGCAGAAAGAAAATGAAAGAAAGCAATTACTGACACAACTTCAGTCCATAGAAAGATCACAAAAGACAGCTACCCAACCCTCCCCAATATTTGTATATACCTTTTACCAACCTAGACAATCATTATATAAAGACTTGTCCATACCTTTAACCTCCCCATTTTTATCAACCTCTTCAGGACAAAATCTTCAACCCTTAGCCATGACACATCCTGATTATAATCCCTTTAAGACAAGTGGAATTCTCCCAACCATAACATACCCACTTCAACCTAAGCCAGAATCCCAAGCCAATCCACAAAATAAACTCTCCCCTAGTAAAAAAGACAAAGAACCACTATACCAGCCTCCATATCCAACCATTAGTGCTTCTTCAAAACCTCCGGATATGAACATGTTGGCTGTAGATCCTGATCCTCTAAATCCAATTTCCTCATTCCTAAAGAACCTTACTCTTGAAGATCCAAGAGATCCTTTTGTTCTCCTAGTAATTGCTGACACTGATTTAGACTTGACTGATCTTAGTCTAGAAGAAGTGTTTATGCACCAACCAGAAGATCAGCCAACTGTAGAAGAAGATGATGTCCTCCACCCTCCACCGCCTATTTTTCTCCTCCACCTTTTGTCCCTAACAACCAAACTCGCCTTACTCACTTGTCAAACACAAATTCAAAGCACCTATTTACCATTGATAATGTTCTTCCTTCCAAGTGGCATGAAGAATTTTTTAACATGTATTCTTGGTGCACGACTGAACTTCAAACTCCAAATTTTACTGTTGCCCAAGTCATTGCTAAATTCATTGCAAGACTCACTAGAAGAATAAGAGAATGGTGGATCAATTTAAGGGAATTTCGGCAAAGACAAGCAGCCCAATCTCAAACACTAGAAGACTTTTTCACAATCCTCCATTATGAATTTCTTGGCACACCAACACATTATACAGAAGTTGCACAAGAAGAATACCTGGCCATGAAATGTTGTTCATTTGAAAGGAAGGATTTGGAAAAGCACTTTGATAGAATGTCAAGACGATTTTATTCTATTAATGTCATGGATGATGTAAACATCAAGCGCACCTTCCTCAATTGCCTCTTAGAGCCATTAGGAGACGAAACTCTTAGCATGATGAACATCCAAAGAATAACCCTGCAACAAGCCTCCTTGGGAGAAATTTATCAGCACATGCTTATTGTGGACACAAAGGAAAGTTTCGAAGTCGCCACCTAGTTATATGGTCTAGCAGCCATGAATATAGCGTCCTTTCGAGAAAGGACCATTGATCTTACTACCAGAGTATGAGTTCGGAGTTTAGGTACGGTTTTTCGAAAATGTTAGGCACCCAAAGCCACCCAACCCTAAGGTTGTCCTCCTTTCATTGTATCTTATATCTTAACCTTATTAAAAGCATGTTCAATACTTGTATTCTAACTCATACACACACTAGCATACATCTAAGCATACAACATGGCATCATTCATCCCTAAACACATTCATATCTATCTTTAGACAAAAGAGAGCCAAACCTAAACGCATATAAGAAACCCTAGCATGTGAAACCCTATCATTCATCTTAAAACAAGGCAGCAACCCAAACATGGCAGCAAGGTATCATGACAATTACAAAATCATATAACGCATACAATTGGGCATAAAACAAACATTCAAGCGACATACATCATCAAATGCATGTTCATACCAATGCATGACTTACCTTCACTTACCTTTCAGCAACACAACACCTATGGCATTAATGCATGGACATGTGAATGAATGGCATGACATTAAAACTAAGAAACCCTAATCTAAACATATTATAGCAAATAAAAAAACAAGCATGTGAAACAGAGACTTTGGAAGTGTAAAAACACAAAAAAGAAACTAAACAGGACAACATATGAAAGCAAAAGTGATAATAGCTTAATTTTGCATATTTATATCATTATTAGAAAGTATTATCATACTTATTTTGAGTTAATTCATGCATTTTATAGTTAGTTTTTGGAATAATGTTGAATAATCAATTTTGTGCTTAATTGAATTTTAATGCGTGAATTTGTCTTTTGTAGGATAATGAAATTAAATAAGTGGATTTGTGTAAAGAAAAAAACTAATGGAATTTACTTTTACAAGGGCCATGATGAAGTCAAAGAAGGCCAACACAATTAAATTCAAGTCCAATGGGAGCAAGGAATCAAAGGAAATTTGCACCAAATCCAAGTCCAATTCGGATTATGATTCTAGCCTGCACACCAGTTAGTATTTGGAGCATAACTTTTGGCTCAGATGTCCAATCGATATGATTCAAGTTTGGCTGGAAAGTAAACTTAGAGGGCTACAACTTTATAGTTTACCAAAAGTCCAAATTCTGAAGTTAAATTGGCCAAAAACGTCGGTTAATTGAAACCTAAAAACTTGGGATTTTCTCCAAACTGGAATTCAACTTGTAATAGGATTCCTTGACCTATTTAAAGGCTCTTTAGTGAAAAATTCAAGAGGGTGCTGCCGTAGAACATAATGTAGGTTTTCTTAAAGTTTCTTTACAGTTTTTAGAGTTTTATTTGTGTTATGCCTTGCTAAGGCAATGGATGAAACCCAACCGTTCATTGGTATGTTCTTAACAATTATTTATTGGTTTTAATGATTATGTTTTTTATGTTTTTGATTGTTTTACTCATCTAGAAAAGTGTTTAGTTCTTTATAATTCTTTGATTTATCGTAGACTCCGGGCACGTTAAATGCTTAGTATTCCCTACGAACTAATTCACTAGTTTTGTTTTGCCTAAAATCAATCAATTTCATAAAACTACCTTAGACAATTAATTCTTGAGTTCTTATTGTTAAATCATCCGACTAAGATCATCATTTGTATGAATTTTAGTTGAGTTATAAAATAAATATTGTTAAGACTACCAATAGATGTGTTGTGTGTGGATTCTTAAACCTTAGCGCCTTAATATATTGTTATTTTCTTTCAATTTAAATTACCTTTACTAAATCATCAAAAATCTCTTCAATTAAAATTTATTATTTTATTTTTATTCTCTTGTGGTTTGCTAATCAATTCCCTTTTCCCTGTGGATTCGACCTCGGACTTACCGAGTTATTACTTCGCGACAATCCTGCACTTGGGAGCATTATTTAAGTCGCAGCAAGTAGCGAAACAAACAAATAAAAATTAGGGTTTCTGGGCAGCAGCTCACGCACCAAGAACAGGCCTACGTACGCATAATCAAGCCTGCGTGCACTGATAGGCCAAGAATGTATTGACCACTTGTGATGAATTAATCAATTAATTAGCCAAGTTAATTAATTAATTCAATTAGCATGCAATACGCGTGGTAGCACAAACAAATCATCAACTAAGTTAAAGTGCAGCGGAAAATAAATTTGACACGGGTGAGTTGTTTACGAATGGGGAAAACCACCGAGGCAAAACTCTACCGGGTGAATTTAAGGTCACCACTCCTGAGAATCCACTATTATCAAAACAAGCGTTTATAAGTAAAGGAATCCCAGTACCTTATACCAACCTACAGTTGAACCCTTACCTCAATACCCAATTGGACTTGTTCTGTAGTGACAATCTCTCCTTGTAATGCACGGCTCCCAGTACGTGACTAACCAATCTGATGCGCGGATCCCAATTCGCAGCTTACTCCTTTGCATGAATCCAATTACGTGACTAACTCCACAGCAACCCTTTGATTGTTGTAGTTGATTTGCAGCAGCTTCACATAGAAACACCAATAAGATCTTTAATGTTGGTGCAAGAGACTTTGCTTGGTTACAGAACCCAAAGGCGTACAAGAAACGCAGCAAGAACTCTTTCTTCTGTAGGAGGAGGCTAGGGTTTCAAAAAGAAAACCTTATGAAGCTCTTTAGGGTTAGGTTTTTCTTTTTCCACCTCCTTTAAATAGGAGATTAATGGGCTCTCTTATTCCAAATAGGTTTACATAAACCTTGGGCTTTCCTAATCCAATAAGGATTATACAAACCCACAAACCTTGGGTTTTCCTAGTCCTATAAGAATTATACAAACCCATAAACAAATAGTCTTTAGAATAAAAACATTGTTGGCTATAGTCTGAATCCCGTAAGCTCGATAGATCGAGACATGTGTCGAGTGTTAATGAATCTCGACAGATCAAGCTTCTGTCGAGGAGGTATCGAGACCTGCAGATTGCACTTTTCTTGAACAATTCTTGAGTAATCTTCATGTCTTCAATTTAACCACTTGTAATGATCATCTTGAACCTATTTAGATTTACCCAAATACAAGTAAAGTGCATTTTGTCAAAAGATATGCCAATTACATAAAAATAAGTCCTTAACATGCACAAGCAAGATTATGCATACACAAGTCCTTGCCCAGAAAACCTAACAACACAGAAACAGAGCAGAACTTTAAAACGGAAATTCTAACAACCTAACATGCATTTTAAGTATACAAAAACTTAAACCTAATCTAGAAAAGCATATTAAAACATATTCTAGCAAACAAACAAAGCAAACAAGGAGATTTAAAGGCAGAAAATAAAAGAAAGGAAAAAGAAAAGTTTAGACTAAATACCTCACACAAAAGCTCTCCAAGCTTGAATTTTGACTATTCTCCTCAGTCAAGTCTATTCACAAACCAATAAGAAAGTGATTAGCAACGTTAAATTAAAAAGATTGGGGCCAAAAAATGTCTCAATCCAATAAAATTGATTTGATGGTGTTTTGTGAAAAACTCCCTTTTGATTCATTATTTTCTAGTGAATCTTATATTTTTCCCGTGGGATTTCTATGTGTTTTGAAAATGTACCATGTAAGGCTTTATATAGTGGGAAAAAATTGGGGTTTGGAACTGCTCCTAGACGATGTGGGATTCATTCCAAACCTCAGTCATTATTGCAGAAAACTTTCCTTTTCATGCTTCTAAAACCCTAGCTGCATGCGCAGGAGCGTGCCTGCATACACATGCTTTGGCCCACGTACGCAGGCTGCTGCCCACGTACATGGGCCAAGGGCCACTCTGGTCATTTTATTTCTAAAAATATATTTTTTCTCATTTAAAAGTTATATTTTCCATTTTAACACTCCTCAAGTCATATTGATATCTAATTAGGCTCTAAACATGCCTTGGGTCGTAGAGTTTAAGCATCATTGGGGAACATGGGCCTGAGTTGTAAGGGGTACAAAATGCGATGTCTACAGATGCCCCTCTTTTGATTCGTGAGCTTCGCTAACGGAATCAAAAGAATAAGAAACAAAACATTTTGTTTTGACGTACGGGTTGGGCCCAACCCACACACACAACACACATCATGCATACATGGGGCGGGGTGCAACTCTGAAGAGCTGCGTGGGATTCGTATGTCCGAAGTCCCACCTTTATTGCTCGAGAAATGAGCAACGACAAGCTCGCTATCCCAGGGCTTGTTTTGCCACTTGAAAGCAAATGGCTAGTGACTCACTATCCTAGAGTCACTTAAAAAAAGAAAAAAGAAAACAAACAAGGGTGCTCTTACGAGCTAACCCAACAAACAACAAAATGATATAGTCTATGTGGTGTCCATTCGGGGCTCTTGCCTCGAACTTCTCCAAGTGACTCGCTCCTCTTGTCTTCTTCACTTCTTTCTCTACCTTTTTTGGTGAGGCTTTTGCCTCAGGATGACCTTGGTCTCTTTCTCTATCTCTATCTCTACATTTTTCTACCGTGTCTGCATATTCAATTCCCGGAGGATATGTGCACGAGTAGTCTTGATTGTTGGACCCACTAGGGGTGGTGAAAACTCGCTGAGGAGTAGGTGTGTATGGGTAGGAATCTTCTGCCTCTTACTTGGGGATGGGAAACTCGCTGAGGAGTAGGTATGTATGGGGAGGAATCTTCTACCTCTTGCTTGGGGATGAGAAACTCACTGAGGAGTAGTAGAAATGGACTCGTTGAGGAGTAGTAGAAATGGACACGCTAAGGAGTAGTGTAACTTTGTAGATGCGTGATCTACTGGGGAAGAATCTTCTTCTTCCTTCATGGTATGCTGAGGACTTTGAGAAAGAATCTTCTACTTCCTCACTAGGGATGCTTTTAGGTGTACTTGATCTACTGGGAAAGAATCTTTTGCTTTCTCATTGGGGATTGTTTAAGTATGCTTGAGTCCATCAGGGAAGAATCTTCTGCCTCCTTCATGGGGATGATGTTCTAGATATGCTTGATCCATTAGGGAAGAATCTTCTACTTCCTCACTGGGGATTGTTTAAGTATGCTTGGGTCCATCGGGGAAGAATCTTCTGCCTCCTCCATGGGGATGATGTTTTAAATATGCTTGATCTATTAGGGAAGAATCTTCTGCTTCCTTACTGAGGATAGTGTTCTTGATTTTATGTGATATGTTGGAAATGGCTTTGGGATATACATGCTTCATTGGGGGGAAGAGTCTTCTGCTTCCTTTACTGCTCACTGGGGGGCCTTTAGTGACTTTATGCCAAATTGGGGCAATCTTGAGATGTTTGTTTCTTTTTTTTTTCTTTTTTTGATAGAATTTTTTTTTTTATTGTTCATGACTAAACTACACGTAGTTTAGCCATCAAGTGTGTTCCTTCCTTTTCATTTTTTTCTCCAACAGTTACCAACCGTTTCTTTTCCTTCTTCATTCTCTTCATATTCTCATAACTCTTCCTTTTTCTTTTTCTTTTTCTCTCTACAAAACCTCCCTCTCTTCTCTTTTCTTTTCACCTTCTGATTCTCTCATTGGCCTTCTTCCAAAAAAGTCCGCGAGTGCCACCTTGGTGCAATGCCTTATTGAGAGGTGGTGGGATACTACTCACACCTTTCATATTGCTGAGTAGGAGATGACGGTGACTCCCTACGACTTCTACCGCATGACCGGCCTTAGCTTTGAAAGGGTCATTATCAACTTGGACAGCGTGTTAGGCATCCAACTGGGTCTTGACATGTTGAGAAGGAAGTACTCCATAGAGACCATCTGTTACTATGACTTGGTGTCAAATTACATGCTTCTCCCATAAAGGACTACAAAAGAGCGCATCTATATGGCTAGGGCCTTCCTTCTACACTTGTTGGGAGCTTACCTCTTCGCCAATGATGGGTAAACGATGTTCTTGAGGTGGTTGACCCTCTTTCAAGACTTTGGAGATGCACGGAGGTCCAACTGGGGGCAGACATGTCTTGCTTATCTTCACTCTACCCTCAACACTCTCAGCCGGGGCACTTTGCGGCAGCTTGTGGGGCCTTGAAAGCTCATTGAGGTTAGTTCTCTTTCCATTTCTTGCAGTTTCATTTGTAGCTTGTAGTCTTGAAAAATGTATTATCTTGCAAACTGTCATCTTGCAAACCGTCATCTTGCAAATTATCATCTTGCATCTAACCTGTGGCTTATGCTTCTTTTTGCAGCAATGGGTTGTTAGGTATGGCCTCATAACCCCGAGCATCGATCTAAGTCTGAGGGAGTTCCCTCAATTGAGGGCCTACCTTGTTAGGTTAACTTCAGATGAGGTAAGTTTAAGAGTTCTAGTTCGGTCATTAACCCTTCTTTCTTTGAATTGCAGCCCACCATCCAAGAGCATGAGGGGTTGGTATGGTTGGCTAGGAATCTCAAGCTGGAGGTGACCAACTATTTAAGGAGCTTGTACGGTCTTTGAAGGGTAGCCCACCCAGGCGGTGGTGATGATGATGATGATGATGATGACGGTGGTGATGAGGAAAATTCAGAGGCGACTCCTAGTTACCAATTTAGGAAGAGGGGACACCGTTGATTACCTGCAATCAAGACATATAGGCGTACAACACATAGTTGCTTTTACTTTTTTTGTTGCTTCTGTTGTTTTTTTATTTCCTTTAGCAAATGTTTGAATTTAGTTTGAGACAAAAGGGTTGTACTTAAGAACATCTTTTTACACTAATGCTTTTAATTGGGACTAGCACTTAATTTACAAGATATATAGTTAATTGTATGTTTCTATACAATATTGCTTCTTTGATGCTTGAAATCTTGTGCTTGGAATATGCTTTGAATGATCCTTTAGGTTGTAGGAACCCTAGGAGTGCCTTGGAGTGAAAAACCATGCTCAAAACAGGGGAGAATGGGCTTCTGCCAAGCGATGTGCATATGTGGGGATGGGCCTGCGTACGCAACTTTTACTTTGCGTACGCAGGGTTGACCTTGTGTACATGGGCCATGAATCAGAGGTAACCCTAACCGCCCTACTTAAGTATAAAAGTAGCCGTCTGAGTCCAAAACCCTCACCAACATATTTTCAACCCAGAGAGCCCCCTTTCGAGGTCCCCCAATGATAGAAAACTCTCCACTCGATGTCTTGGCTTGGATTAGGAGGCTTGGTCCAGATTTCAAGGATTCCATCGCCCTCTATGGTCTTTCTTGTGTCTTTCCATACCATCAAATCAAGGTGGATGAGCCTCTTCTTTATGCTGCTGCCAACTATTGGGTCCTTTCTCAGCATGTTTTTCGCTTTAATGGAGTAGAACTATGCCCTACTATCAAAAAATTTGGTGCCATAATGGGTTAACCGGAAATTGACGATCTCACCTTCCCTACCATGGGTGGAGATCTACCTTCCTTGCTACAAGTTGTGTTAGGTGTTCCTCTTGCTACGATAAATAGGTGGTGCGTCTTTGGCAAACTCAACCTTAGCTTGGTTTTCGCACACTTTTCCGGCTCGGCTCTTCCCGTGGGTAAGAGGCCACGTTTATGCTTTCTTCATGCCTTTTGCTTATGTGCTCTTGCAAAGTACTTCTTGGTCCAAATGTCATATTGTATGGACCTCCGGATATGCGTGGTGGTTTATGAGCTAAAGAAGGGTAACCCGGTGGGCTTGATCTTAGCGAAAACCCTCAATGGTTTGGACGCCTTCCATAGGAAGGAAGCAAGTTTCTTTGCGGGAAGTCCTCTTCTTCTTCAGGTATAATCCCGAACTTTTGCCTAGGTTCTCAATCTAGTGGGATTCCTTTAATTTTGCATGGATTGCCTTTAGTTTTCAATCCATCGAGGCAGCTTATATTGTTTTTCATTTATCATTTATTTTTTCACTCATGCTCTCTCTTCCTTTTTTGCCTCTCTCTTTTTTTCTTTTCTTTTTCCCTCTTCTCTTTTTTTTTTACTCTCCCTTTTTTTTTTTTTTTTTTCAGATATGGCTACAAGAGAGGCTTCAGTTGCTTCAATCTCCTACCTTGTCCCATACCTCCTTAGGCATTTTAGGGACCGCTAGCTTCATTAGAATGACATGAACGGTGTACATGGAGCTTATGGGTCACATCAAGGAGACCGACATTCAATGGGTCATAGAGTGGTGGCACATCTTAAGCATGGTTCACAGTTGTTGCAAGGACTACTATGTGCCTTTAGTTGGACTTCATTGCTGCTCATACTACGCCATTTGTCGTATCTCAAGGCAATTTGGAGAACGTCGAGGAGCTCTTAATGATGAAGGTGCCTTCCACACAGAGGTGTTTACTGTAGGATCTTGGGTAGGCTTCATGAGACTTGGCCGTGCCATAGGGTGACTAGAGGCATTGCTCCTCCTCGATACATCTATCCCATTGCTTGTATATTGCTAGGTACAAGCAATGGTTGGAGGATGACATGAAGTAGATTCTGAGGGATGAGAAAGCTTACATGAAGACTAGCAAGAAAGCAAGGAAGGCTGAGTGACCACCTTGATATGCCCCATATTTTACTTTTTTGCACTTTTTGATTTTCATGTTTTTGTTTTTGAATTTAATAAAGGATTGGAATGTTCCAAATCCCCTATGAGAACAATCTTGTTATCTTTTGTTGGGTTAAAATGAATTGACCCCTTGCAAATTAATTAATTACCCAAGTTAATTAATTAGGTTCAATTATATGCAATAGCATGGGAGCACAAACAAATCACCAAATTATCTAAATGCAGCGGAAAATAAATTTGACACGGGTGATTTGTTTATGAATGGGGAAAACCATCGAGGCAAAACCCCACCGGGTGAATTTCAGGTCACCATTCCCAAGAATCTACTATTATCAATCACAAGTGGTTACAAGTATAAGGAATCTTACCAAACCCTTTGTTCTATCCCGAAATACCAATCTACAATTGAACCCTTACCCCAATACCCAATTGGACTTGTATTGTAGTGGCAATCTTTCAGTTCAATGCACGAATCCCAGTACGTGACTAACCAATGATGCACGGATCCAAGTACGTGACTAACACCAGCAACTTGAAAAAGATGTTAGGTGCAAAGTTCATCAGTTCATCAATGATGAAGATCAGGAAGCTCCTTGGTTACAAAACCCTATGGCGCAAAAACACAGTAGCTTCTTCAAAGAGAATAATGAACTAGGGCACTTTTTGCATATGTTTTCCTTGTATGATGGCCTTTAAAATAAGCCTTATATATGTCTAGGGTTGTGAGAAAAGAAACCCTATACAAATATATAAGCATGGGCCAAAAATCAGATCTGGAATTTCTGATTTCGTAAATCTCGACAGAAACAGCTTGTGTCGAGCTTTTGTCGAGCTTCAACATTAAATCTCGATAGAAAGGATTTTGTTGTGCTTTAATGAATAGCTCTTCTTCACTTGTTTCTTGATCAGATCTTCATGGTTTTAACACTTGACCTGAACAACATATTTCTTGAAGTCCTAAACCCATCCTAGATCTTCCCAATTACAAGTAAAGTGCATTTTGTCAAACGATTAGACAATTACATAAAATATGTCCCTAACATCTTTTAATTTGAGCAATAAAAGAATCAACTTTTTATTATCTTTGCTTATTGTCATCTTATTCCTTTTTTTTTTTTCTTTTCTTTTTCCTTTGCCATGTAATTTTTTCCCGTGACGTCCCTTCGGGAATTTTCGCTATACCCATGGTCTTTTTCCTAGACTGCCCTTTCGAGTTTTTGATCTAGCAGGGTTCTTTTGTCTTAATTTTTGCCTAGGCTACCTTTTCAGGTTTTCAACCTACTAGGCTTTTTTTCTCTTTTTTCTTCTTTAAATGTTGTATTTCTGGAGTCTATCCATCTTAATTGGGCGAAGCATCTCTTCCCCATCCATATCTATGATTCTCATAACACCTCCAAACATGATCTTCTTAATGATATAAGGCCCAGACCACCTTGGCTTCATCTTTCCTCTTGGATCAAAAGTCTCATCTCTAAGTACCTTTAGGACCAAGTCCCCTTCTTTAAGGTTTCTCGGTTTCACTTTCTTGTTGAATGCTCTAGCAATCCTTTTTCGATACCATTGTGCATGATATTGTGCCCTAGCTCTCTTCTCATCTATCAAAGCCAATTGTTCATATCTTGCCTTAGCCCAATCCTCTTCTAGGACCTTGGTTTCCACCAATACCCTTAAAGATTGTATCTCTACCTCAATAGGAAGCACCGCCTCACTACTATAAACCAAAGAGTAAGGTGTTGCCCCAATCGACGCACGGATAGAAGTCCTATAACCCCGTAAGGCAAACGGAAGCTTCTCAGCCCAATCTTTGTATGTCACTACCATCTTGGCTAGGATATTCTTCACATTTTTATTAGCTACTTCTACGGCCCTATTAGCTTGTGGTCGATATGGTGAAGACTTGTGATGCTCAATGTTATATTCTTCCATGACTCACCAAACTTTGCCCTCAAAATGGGAACCATTATCAAAGATGATCTCTTAGGACACCCCAAACCGACATATGATGTTGTTTTCTAAGAATCGAGCCACATGCTTAGCCTTCAATATGGAGTAGGAGGCTGCCTCCACCTACTTAGTGAAATAGTCAATTGCCATCAGAATGTATTCGTGCCCATTTGAAGCCTTAGGAGTTATCCTTCCAATCACATCTATGCCCCAAACCGAGAATGGCCATGGAGAAGTCATGCTATACAACTCACTAGGTGGTACATGGTTCAAGTTGGCTTATGTCTGAAAATCATGGCAACTTTTCACACAGTCCACACAATCAGTCTCCATAGTATTCCAATAGTACCTTATCCTTAGGATTTTCTTGGCTAACATTTTTCCATTCATATGAGGACCACAAATCCCTTGATGAACTTCTTCCATTACCCTCTCGGCTTCTTCCTTCTTCAAGCAATGAAGGTGTATACCATCGTAAGACCTTCTATAGAGTTGTCCTCCACATAGGATGTATTGTATTGTCATCATCCTAATGGAACGACGCTCTCTCTTGTCAGCACCATCTGGATATGCCCCTAGTTCCAAGAACTTCTTGATTTCATAGTACCACGGAACTTCCTCTTCCTCTATGGTCACTAAAACTTCGGTCTTCCCTTTGTGCACTTCCTCATAACTTTGCTTAATTTCCAAGGGTCGTGTCCATACTCCCTCAAGTATTTCAACCATGAAGGCTAGGGTAGCCAAGGCATCCACAAATTGATTTTGAGCTCTAGGGATGATTGTATACTCAATCTTGTCAAAGGTCTTGGTTAAGTCCTCCAAGTATTATTGATAAGGCTTCAAGTGTTCCTCCTTCACCTTCCACAATTTTTTGCTTGGGCGATAACCAAAGTTGAATCTCCAAAGACTTTGGCCTCCCTTACCCTCAATTCCTGAAGAGCTTCCATTCCGGCAATACAAGTCTTATATTCAACCATGTTATTGGTTGCCTCAAAGTTCAACTTGATTGCCAAAAGTATGTGAGATCCCTCGGGGGTGATTAAGAGTATTCCTATCCCATTCCCATATTGGTTTACGGCTTTATCAAAGTACATACTCCATGTCCCTAACTCAACATCCAAAATGTCCTCATCTGGAAAGTCTTCTTTACCATCTTCCCCCTCTATAGGATTCTTTGCACAAAATCTAACATGGCGCTCCCTTTGATAGTTTTTCTAGCCACATACTTCAAATCAAATTCTGCCAATAAGGTCAACCATCTTGACAATCTTCAACTCAAAGCGGGTTTCTCAAAGAGATACTTCAATGGGTCCATTCTTGCTACCACCTATATTTGGAAAGGTAAGATGATATGTCTCAACTTCTGTATGGCCCAAACAAGTGCAAAGCATGACTTTTCTATGGGAATGTACCTAGTCTCGTAATCATGGAATCTCTCATTCTTGTCATCGTCTTCTTGTGCAAGCATACTCCTAACTGCATCCCTTATGATAGAGAGGTACAGAAGTAAGGGTTTTTCGCGTTGTGGAGGCACTAGGATAGGTGGGTGGAGGAGATATTCCTTGATAAGTTCAAATGCCTTTTAGCACTCATCGTTCCATGTATGTGGTTCATTCTTCCTTAGGAGTTTAAAGATAGGCTCACAAGTGGAGGTGAGCTTGGCAATGAATCGACTAATGTATTGTAATCGACCCAAGAAACCCCTTATCTCTTTCTCACTTCTAGGTGGAGGCATCTTCAATATGGCTTTGATCTTGGATGGGTCAACTTCTATCCCTCTATCACTCACTAGGAAGCCTAGCAATTTTCCAGCGGTTACTCCGAAGGTACACTTTTGTAGGTTCAATCTTAGCCTATACTCTTTAATCCTCTCGAAGAACTTCCTCAAGTTCATGGTGTGGCTCTCTCCATCCTTGGATTTCACTATCATATCATTGACATACACCTCCACCTCATTATGCATCATATCATGTAACAAGGCCGTAGACATCCTTTGGTAGGTTGCCCCAGCGTTCTTAAGGCCAAACGGCATCACCATGTAACAATCGATTCCTCATTCGATAGTGAAAGTAGTTTGGTCATATCTTTAGGAAGCATCTTGATTTGGTTGTACCCCGAGAAACCATCCATGAAAGACATCAAGGCACTTCCCCCCATGTTATCCACCAAGACATCAATGTGAGGGAGAGGAAAGTCATCCTTAGGGCATGCCTTGTTCAAGTCCCTAAAATCCACACACATCCTCACCTTCCCATCCTTCTTAGGTACAGGCACGACATTGGCTATCCATTCAGCTTGGTGTACGGGTTTGATGAACCCTACTTTTAATTGCTTAGTGACTTCCTCCTTGATTTGTAAAAACCATTTGGTCCTCATTCTTCTCAACTTTTGCTTGATGGGCACCATATGATCATGAGTATCAATGTGATGTTGAGCTATCTCGGGGTCAATTCCAGGCATATCTTTATAGGACCATGCAAACACCTCTTGAAATTCCATGAGGAGTTCTTGAAGATCTTTTCTTTCTTTTTCATTTAGAGTTGAGCCAATTTTAATTAAGCGTGGATTCTCATCATTGCCCAAATTAATAGTTTCAAGAGTTGGTTCCATAGGTACAATTTTCTTTTCCAATTGCTTATTAATTTCATTTTCAAATTCATTTGAATCTTTTAAGTGCAGAATTTCAATGTTATGGGACACATCAAAGTAAGCCAAACCAAAATTCATCTTATTGAAAAGTACATTGGAACTTGCATTAAAAAACTTTTTCCCCATGTTTTCAGAAAACCTAACCCAAGTCCAGTCATTAATGGGCCCTACAATAGGCATGATGAATTTTGTTTTCTTTCTTCTTCAAGGCTTGTCACTCTTTCCTCGCCCTTTTTTAGCTTAGCGGACCAGTCCTCCCCTTTTAGAGGTTTCCATACATGCATAGCCTCGGTTATGTCATACAGATCCTTGCCCTTATTGGGGAAGTCTCTCCTCACCTCATCAAAGAACCAGTTGCCATCATCCCTACTCCAACAGCTAATCATTTCATCATCTCCTTCTTCTTCTTTATTCATCACGAGGTATTGGTCGTTGTTAGAAGAAGGGTCTGTGTCGTGTTCAAGCATGAAGCGAGCTGGGGTGACTTGAGTGGTTCCCATCTTCGAGGTCTATTCTGGCCAGTCATGATCTTCCCACGATCTCGCGTCTCCTAATTCAGAGAAGTCGTTGACATGGGCCCTCTTAAATGTCCATGGTCCAGGAGCACTCTTCAGTTATGGCATAAAGTTGGGTAGAAGTAGGCAGACCTTTCCTTCTGTCATCATGCGGTTGATATCTTCTTGAGTCAGCTTGCTTTGTCCATGGTTAGCCTTGTCTTTTTCAGCTTCCTCTTCTTCTATCTCAGAGAGGTGGCTTATTATCTTCTTAAGGACTTCAACTTGTGCTTCCACACATTCGAGCATCTTTTGCATGAAGACCTTCTCACTTAAGGCATCCATCTTTCCCTCTTGAGGGGTTTTCCCTTTGAATGTCTCGCCTTCCATTCGACTTGGATTGAAGTCTGAAAATAAGCCTCATTTCATTAAGTTCATGTCCCAATTAAAGATTTTAACTTTTTTAGCTGTCCTTAGAAAAAGACTAGTCACAATTAAGGCTTCTTGTAGCTATTAATAAAGCTCAATTCAACATAATATATGCCTAATGTGGGACTCATCACACACCCGCACACAACACACAATCAATTAAATTGGGGGATCACAATCTCACTTTGTAGGGTAGTGTCTCTAAGCCCATACGGGGTTACTAGGCCGACTCTGATATCATAAATATTGTCACACCTTAAACCCAACTAAGAGGGTTAAACACGCAACAATAGCCGCACACTTACAAGTGTTAGTTTTTAGACCCCTAAAAACATAGTGTTTAACCTAATTTTATTGCCAAGTTGATAATTGAGTCAATTATGCAGATCTAGGTTAATTATTCATCATACATATCATGCAGGGGAAAAGTAATAAGATAAAGATATGATGACAGGAAAACCCATGAAATAAACCAGTTTCAAGGTAAAAACCATAGCGGACTGCTAATGCCTTGCAGCGGTCGACCACCCATCGCGACAACGCTCACACATTTGCTTGAGCTCGAGTGCTGTGAAAAACGATAAACCTCTGGTGTGTGACTAGATTGAGTTTATTTTAACCTATATTTACCAAAGGTAAGTGAAGTCGTCACCAGTCATTGGGTTTTTTCTAAAGTGTGATTGGTCACTTGACTATATTTGATTTTATTACCAATCCTAGGCTAATAAAAATGTCGTTTTTCCTAATCTAATACAAATAGGTAAAAAAATCTTAATTCTTGAGTTCAGAAGTTTGGTTACGTGTGGGGAAGGTGTTAGGCACCCCACAATGCATGTTCGAAGATAGTCCTTTGTTTTGATAAAATCTTAATTTTCAGACATTGGCAGTTGAAAACAAGCTATTGGCATTAGCTTTCAGGGCTTGCTTTGAGGTTTGATTTTGGAAGGGGTGTGGTCTCTATCAATGCTTTGCTAGCACATTTAGAATTGTTGCCAAATTTCCACAATAAAATTCTGGCAGCATCTCACCTTATTTTCATGGCCGAAATCCGGCAGCATTTTGCCTCAGGTGCGTCATAGTACACAAAACACTATCTTCGCCAAGTTTTTGCGGTGAGAATACAGTAACAAAGGTGCCCCATTTTCATGGTAAATTTTGGCAGAGTTTCACGTTTGGTGCGCTATGGTGCAACGGCAGGGTTTCATGCCTATGTATACGACATGCGTCAGTATGTTCATGCTAAGGCGAGTTGAAGCTCACCAAAGCATTAAACATGTTGATGCGTGTTGCATACATGGGGAAACCAATGTCACTAGCTGACATGGATCGAGACAAACACACCATAATGATCATGCACACAATGTAGCATGCATATGCACCTACAGCAGTCGCCTTGAGTGCATACCTATACTCCGAGGTCAAGAGCACCTATGATAATGAGAGGGTTGCTCTCCTAACCATGTGAGTCCATCATACAAAGTGCATGGCCATCTTTAAGCAAGCAAGTATATATATACATATACATATCATGCACAATGCAAGCACACAGAGTAGGAAAGTAAACCAGATATCGCCAATATTCCAGGGATATGGCCCAGCAAGGTACAAGAAAAGTAAATCAGTCATTGCCAACCTAAGGAATGTGGCCCAAGCAAGGTATAGGAAAGATAAACATGCATTGCCTACATCCAAAGGGTATGGCCCAACAAGTTACAGGAAATCTAAATCAGACATTCTCATACCCTAAGAATGCGGCCCAAAGAAGGTACAAGGAAAGAAAACTCTAATCTAGATACAAGGTTCTAAGGAAAAGGATAAGAGAGGGGAAGAGATAACCACACAGGCCTCCTATCTACTGAACATTGCCCATTTTGGGCTTGCGTCTTCTTGCTTGCATTTTGCCCTTTTTAGCTTGCATTTGGAAATTACGCCCTCGTTCCAAGCTTGTACATGCAGCAACAAAGAAAACACAAAACCAGCAGATAAGCAAAAAGAGATAGTGACAAAACAAAGGAAGCACACAAAGTGGCAAATAAGGAAAGAAAGCACATAAAGCAGCAAACAAGCATGTTATCAAACAAACAAGCAAGAAAGGGTGTCTTAGAAGGACAAATGTAAGTATGGATTTAGTGTTCGTAGTTCCATTGTATTGGAATACTGACAACACACATGTCCTTCAAGCAAAGTTCCTAAAAAGGACTCGGGATCTAATGTGCAAAGATGGGTGCAAACCCGCACGAGATTTTAGGAAGGAACTAAGGTTGATGACACAAAGAAGCATACAAAGACACATGCATGAACACATAAACAAGGATGCATGACATAGGACAACCACAATTTATCACTGATGAAATTAAACAATGGCAAACAAAAGAATAAACCCTAGGAATCAGCATCTAAAGGTTTCTTGGAGTTAGCACCAAGCAAAACTAGAGTTGACTCCAGTGTAAAAGATACACACGTTTATTATAATTTTCAAAACTATCTCACAATAATAATAAATAAAAAAAGTTCTTAAATAGCAAACAACAAGTTAAAAAAAAAAGAAAAAAAAAAGAAAAAAAACTTATTATTAAATGC
The DNA here is from genome assembly GCA_030021035.2 of Notholithocarpus densiflorus. NCBI lineage: Eukaryota > Viridiplantae > Streptophyta > Magnoliopsida > Fagales > Fagaceae > Notholithocarpus > Notholithocarpus densiflorus. The sequence continues at coordinate 87,054 of JARYZH020000012.1, forward strand.
TCAGGCTTGCTTAATCTTCAAGTCCAATTACTAACAGGCTCCATCCATAAGGCCACAGGTTAGGCTGTCTTCTTTTTGCTCTTCCTCCATACATGCGTATAATTGGAGGCTTGTACCTCGTGTTCGCACCAACTCCCCCCAGGTGAGAAGAACTTGACCCTGTCGAGTGAAAATCTAAAAAGCTCTAATAGTACTCAAGCAAGTCAGGATTGAGTTGATGTAGCTCATATTTAGTAATCCATGTGCAATTGGAATCTGGTCACCCTCGCCATTGAACTAGGAAATGGTGAACTCCTCCATCCCTGGTAGAAACAATCACTTCATTTAAATTAGCATCAATAGATTCTTTATGTGCATAAGGCAAATTTAAGGGTAAAGGGATAGGGATAGGGGCATTAATAGGATCAAGCAAAAGCTCATCAAAAGGGGCATCAGGAATAACTGTGGGACCTTTATAAGCAACTAGATTCTCTATATTAAAGGAGGAGCTAATACCATAATCATGGGGAAGATCAATGACATATGCATTTGGGCCAATCCGTTTCAATACCTTGAATGGTCCAGCACTACGAGTCTGATTTTTCTTAACTGTCCCAGAGAGAAACCGTTCAAGTCAAATCCGAATCATGACATAATCTCCTACCTGAAACTTTGTATGACGTCGACAAGTTTTAGCATGAATTTTATATTGAGAATTACTTACCTAAATTTCTTTTTTTGCAAATCTCATTATGCAAATCATGAATATGTTGTTTAAATGCCTAAGCAGATGCAAAAATTCTAACATGTGGGGACATGGGCAAAAGATCTAAGGGCTCCCTAGGTGTATAACCATGCACAACCTCAAAAGGACTAGTGTCTATAGACCTATCGACAGAGCTATTGTATGCAAGCTGGGTTGTAGGAAGAATTGAATCCCAATTCCGATTGGCTTCACCCACTAGACACCAAAAGAGGTTACCTAGACTGCAATTAACCACCTCAATTTGACCATCAGTTTGAGGATGAAATGTAGTGAAAATTTTCAATTTGGTGCCTACTAAATGCCATAAAGTCTTCCAGAAATAACTCATGAAGCGAACATCCTTATCAAACACTATGGTTTTGGGAAGACCATAAAGTTTGACAATCTCATCAAAGTAGAGCTTTGCAATCTTAGAAGCATTAGAGGTCTTAGAACATGCTAGAAAATGTGTCATCTTAGAGAAGCGATCAACAACTACTAGAATAGAATCACGCTTCCTAAAGGTAAGGGGCAATCCTAACACAAAGTCCATACTCATATCCTGCCATAGGCGATCTGGCACAGGTAGAGGTGTATACAAGCTAGTGTTTTGCTTGCGATGTTTGGCCAGTTCACATGTACGACACTGACGAACTATCTTGGCAACGCCTCTCTTAAGGCCAGGCCAATAGAATTGACGTTCCACTTCCTCAATTGTTTTGTCTCGACCAAAATGACCTACAAGGCCTCTTTTGTGTGTCTCCCAAACTAGGAAATCTCTCACTAAAGACAAAGGGATACATAACTTGTTGGCTTTAAACAAGTAATCATCTTGAAGAGTATAATCATCTAGGATTGGCCATAAGGCATTATTTAGGCTAGTGTAGATCTATCCAAAATTTGGGCATGACTTATAGTCATCCTTGAGTCATTCAAACCCAGTAACCTTAACACTCATGACTAATAGCAAAGATACCCTTCGACTTAGCGCATCAGCAGCCTTATTCTCAACTCTCACCCTATGTTTCCCCACAAAGGAGTAGCATTGTAGAAATTCAACCCAACTACCATGCCTAAAATTTAGCTTCTTCTGGGAATGGAGATAGTGCAAGGCTTCATGATCAAAGTAGATAACAAATTCTGGAGACAACAGGTAATGGTGCCAATGCCAAAGAGCTCGAATAATGGCTTAAAATTCTTTGTCATATGTGGAGTACTTTTGATTAGCATTATTTGATTTCTCACTAAAATAAGCAATTGGCTGGTGCTCTTGACTAAGTACTCCACCTATGCCAAGACCTAAGGCATCACATTCTACTTCAAAAGGCTTGGTAAAATCAGGGAGACACATGACAAATGCCTCAGTCATCTTTTTTTTTTTTTTTTTTTTTTTATTACTTCATTGAAAGCCTTAGCAGCAGCTTTCGTCCAATTAATCTCCCCTTGTTTCATGCAGTCAGTGATGGGGGACATAATGGCACTAAATCCTTTAATGAATCAAGGATAAAAGGAAGCGAGCCCATGAAAACTTCAAATGTCATGGATATTTTTGGGCTTGGGCCAATCCACAATTGCTTGAACCTTTTGGGGGTTAGTGGAAACTCCCTTTGAGGATACTATGAAACCTAGGAAAATAACTTTATCAGTAAAGAAAGAGCACTTCTTGTGGTTGCCATATAAACTCTCCTTCTTAAGGGCAGTTCCAACTTGAGTTAGGTCATCTAAGTGTTATTCCCTAGATTTGCGATAACTAAGGATGTCATCAAAGTACACAACCAAGAATTTTCCCATAAAAGGCTTAAGCACTTGTGTCATCACACTAATAAAGGTACTAGGAGCATTGGACAATCCAAAAGGCATAACCATCCACTCATATAAACCATCTTTCATTTTGAAGGCAGTTTTCCACTCATCGCTAGGACAAACCCTAATTTGATGATATCCACTTTTCAAGTCCATCTTTGAGAAGATTGTTGCTCCAATCATCATATCCAACATGTCATCCAACCAAGGGATAGGGAAATGATATTTCACAGTGACCTTGTTGAAAGCATGAATATCAACACACATCCTCCAAGTTTCATCTATTTTTTGGAGTCAAGAGTGTAAGGACTGCACACAGACTCATACTTTCACAAACAAATCCCTTTCAAAGTAGTTCTTATACTTGCCTTTCCAACTCTACATGCTTTGTGGGGTTCATCCTATAGTGAGGCAAGTTTGGTAGGGTCGCTCCAGGCACAAAAGGGATTAGATAGGTGGGTCATTTTGGTACTCATTATCCCCTTAGATATTCTTATCATAAACCATGGCTGAAAAATTATCAAAAAGTTCTGTATAAGGGCCAAGTAACTCAACAATAAATTGCACCAATTATATTCTATAAAGGCGTCTTGTATGGTTATGTAACACCCCAGTTATTAAGTGTATTTTGGAGAAAGCTTGAGGGGCAATTTGGTAATTAAGCTTTTCAACTTAAGTCAGCCCCCACCCCTTTTCTTCCTCATTTCACGTTGATATCTCTCTCCCTCTTGATCAACTGCCCCTTCTCTCTATTTCTCTATCCTTCTATCTCACCCACCCATCGAAACACACACAAACACACTCTAGCTCCCATCTCCTTCATCATTTCTTTTCCCTCTCTAGTCGAAATCTCCCTATTAAGGAGGATTATGTCTCCATTGATTCTCCTAGCAGAGCCAAAACTCCTTGAGATTTTGAAGTGTAAGAGACCCAAGGTAAAAATCTAAGTTTTCTCTCAATTTCTTCTATGAAATCCTTTGGGTTTCGTTAGTTTATGAGGTTTATGGTATATACTGATAGAAATATGAGAGTGTGCAGCGGAAAAATTAAAATAAACGGATCTACTTCATTCGCAATTGATAACATGCACTATATAAATTTCAGAATACAAGAACAAGAAAGTGTACCTTGGTGTGGTGAATTTCAAAACAAATATTGTAAACACTTGGGAATACTTCTAATCTTCACTCCAATTCCACTAACGCCCAAGATGTGTGGTCTCTCAATTAATTATATGGAATGTTCAAGAGAGAGTTCAAGAGTGTCCAACACTCACATACACCATTTCATGTAAAAGTTTCTCTACAAAATTCTATATGTTTCTCTCCTTATAACTGATTATCTAATTGGGCTAGCCTTTTGCGCCTTTCCAATTGGGCTCTAATATGTGGCTTGGAGTATCGTAATGAACTCATTGTGAGAATATAGATTAAGCGTTCTTACAAGGTGATTTAGAGTGAGTAAGGCTAATGAAGCAGTAACAATTTAGATGGTATGTTTCTTTCATTTCACATACTGGCAATTACTTCATCCCATTGTGCATTGTTTGTGGGCTTTGTTTGTTTGTTTGTTTTTTATTTTTTATTTTTTTAAGAAACAGTACCATTGTTGGTTCTTTGTGTAAGTTAGATTAAGAAACAATCCCATTAAGCGTTAAATGTCCCTTCCACTTTCTAAAAATAGTGTTCTACTACTACTTCATAGCATTTCTTTATTAAGCAAGACTTAGGTGCTGTTTTTTAGGTTCCTATTTTAAGATTCTGCTATGTGGATTTTTTCTCATGGGAATGAAATGTATTTTTTAGTTAAGTAGCCACATGGCTGAATCTTATGCGGAAAACCTAAGGAACAGCACTTAAGGTACTGTACCTAAGTTTTGTCCTTCTTTATTACACTTTTTTTTTTTTTTAGAAATCTAAAGTAGTAATACTCTATATAGAAATTACAAGAGTGTAATTTACAGAAAATGACACTTCTATTTTACAATTGAAAGCCTTAAATATGTTGTCCCTTTAAAAGTTAAAACGTTGTACTTAGAAGAAGGATTAACGGATCACACAAGCGAAGTTGGTGTCTGCCTTTTTTTTAAGAAAAAAATTATTTTTGACTTTGTTATTGTAGTGTAAAAGATGCTCAACAAGAAAAATAAGAAACAGAAAGGAAATTAGTCCAAGAAATTTAAGAGAGAGAAAGATAGATGTTAATTTCTTGTGCTTTCCCTTCTTTTCAATTTCATATTTTAATTATCAAGTTTTACAATTTTTTTTAATGATATTTCCAAAATATAATAATATTATGTTTTGTTAAGGAATAACTCCGGTCTACAACTACAAAGATTAGGCCCTTTTGTAGTTGTATTCTGGTTATGTAGTGTATTATAAACCCAATTTAAAAAACTAATATTACTATTTTCGTGTGTGTTCTAATAAATATTATTGTTTACTAAAAAAAAAATGAATTTTGATATTCAAATTGTGATACTCATTTATAGGCTAATTAATAATGTTGAGGTACAAATTTTCGGGCCTTAATATCATTAGCCCACTCACAAAAATACCCACACAAGCCCATAAATTATTTTGAGCCCACATAAATATCTCCCACATATTACTCAAATATTCTCCATATTATTGGGCTCCCACAAATATTTCTTATATAAAACCCCACAAATTACCTTGGGCCCTCTCACAAATATTACCCATTATATCCCACATATTATCCAACTTGAGTTTCCCACAAAAAATACTTACCATGTTACTACCAAAATTGGGCCACAAAATTATGCTATCTCCACAAGAAAACCAAAATCATTTGACTTGTGGGCAAAGCCCAAAAGCCCAACAAAACCTTCTTACAAAGTCCGCTACAATGCGGCATCCCTAAAGCCCATTATGATACGGCAATATTTTTACAAAATCCTACAAAGCCCAAATGCTAATTTGGCACTTATTTTACAAAGTCCAAATATTAATATTTGGCACCTATTTTACAAAGCCCAAATATTAATTTGGCACTTATCCTACAAAGTCCAAATGCTAATTTGGCACTTATTTTACAAAACCCAAACATTAATATTTGGCACCTATTTTACAAAGCCCAAATATTAATTTGGCATTTATTTTACAAAGCCCAAACATTAATATTTGGCACCTATTTTACAAAGCCCAAATATTAATTTGGCACTTATTTTACAAAGTCCAAATATTAATTTGGCACTATTTTACAAAGCCCAAGTATTAATTTGGCAACTATTTCATAAAGCCTAAACGCTGTTTTGGCACATATTTACAAAATCAAGTATTATTTCAACACTTGCTTTACATAGACTAAGTCCCTAACTTATGGGAAATATAAATTACTCATCTCTCAAAAAATATTTCTTTCACTAGATTTATGGGAACTATGCCTATTTTTCCATAATCAACTAACTACAAAAGCCCATGAATATCACCTATGGCAAAACTCTTCACTTTGTAGTGATAACTGATAACCAAGCCCAAAGGAGCTCAACTACAAAGCCCAGCTAAGCCGGCCCAGCCCACATACAAATTCCAGCAGCTAGAGGTCATGTGAGCTGACTAGCCAAATTTCAGCAACAACTAAACAGCTAGAGCCCCTTCCCATCAGGTCGCAACTTGTCCAATCAAATCAGAAGAAGACACATGTCCCTTAGGCGTTGAACCCTTCCTTCACAAGCTGAAATCCCATCATTACTCATGTGACATAAAGCTGAGAGGGATGTGACAGAAAGCTGGGAAGCTTCAGCCAGCTGTCCCATCTTTCTTCTCCAACCCAGCCGGTTAAAAACCAAGAGCAACCATGACCAGGCCATTAAAGTTTCTAAAACAACATGAAATCAGCTCATTTTCATACTGAAAATGTGTATTTTTCGACTCATGGACTAAGCACATGAACCCCAAATAGGGAAACTTAGGAAAATGTGGTTTGGAGGGCACCAAGGGGATCCCAGCAGAGTTCCCAGCAAGGGCTCCAAGGTTGACACCTGGCTTGGGGTGATCTAATCTGCCCTAGGGAGCTCTGATTCTAGTTGCAGCATAACCAAGATCATTAGCCTAAAGCATGCTCTAATCCCGTCAGCCAAGGCCAATCGGCATTCAATACTAAGTCAAAATCCCAGCTGTTATTACCCAAAACAGCAACAACCTTCTAAAAGTTGAGCTTACTACTATTAGCTAAAATCCCAGGAACGATTCTTTAAGAATTTTTTGAGAATTGGGAAATATTTAGCAAAGATTATTTGCTAATCACCCCCTAAAAACCCAAATATAAATGGAACTCTCCATCAATGCTTGACCAACACACTAAGGAGACCAAGATATACTAAGACATACACCAGGAAAGACTTTTCCTTAACCTCTCTGTTTAAGCCTCCTCTAAGCTCTGAAAAAGTTACTGAGTTCTTAGTTTCAAGCCTAGAAACTAAGTTCCCCAGCTCCTAGCTCACAAACACTCCTCATAGCTCTACTCATAAACACTTACTTACCCCCAGCAGAAAGCCCCATCAGTTTTACTGTACACATTCTCCCTCACTACTCATACGACCTGAAATATCCCTCATTACTCACTACATTAATGAGCATGTCATGGCATCATAATGATCTTGCTACGCTAGCTGGGATCTCTCTCTCTCCCTTCATCTCACACTAAGTCTTCCTCATTATTTGTTATAATGGAACCCACAATATTTACTTATTCTTTTACTATTAATGGTTATGATGTAACTGTTACTATAGAATTTTTCCCTCATATTGTTGTATTAGAAGACTTTTCCCCAGAGCTAATGGATGATGAGTCTGAAATGTAGATATTTCCCTTGGTCTGTGAAATAACTAACAGCTGGAGATTTATCATGTTTTATCTTATTTTACCGCTGGACTATTTTCTGCAGAAACACTTTACCGCTGGGCTATTTTCTATAAAAACACCTTACCGCTAGGCTATTTTCTGCAGAAACACTTTACTGCTGGGTTATTTCTTACAGTATGTTTTTTAACCGTGTTAACGTGTCCGCTGTAGGGATTGTTCATGGGCCACTCTTGTTAGTCTCAATCTAAGCCCCCAAGGCATAAAATATAGTGGATTTCTTGGATTTTCATCGATAGCCTTTGGGTCGTGCATCAAGCCCATCGTCGAGTTTCGATTTAGACCTCCAACCCAATATAAATCTTATTTGTCGGAAGGAAGACTTTTTCACCCCCGACAAATAACAAAATTTATTCCATTAAAAATTGGATGATTACACTCTTCTCCTTGAGATTTGGGGGGATTACACTCTACCTCAAAATTGAAGGGAAAAAACACTTCTCCCCATTGATGCACGTTTGACAAAAATACACTTTAATTAAAAATGCAAAGTTTAGAAATGTCGTGTACTAGCCTACTCTTTGTTCAAGGGCAAGTTTCCAAAATTACCCTTCATTTTAGAATTAAAATTTATTGTTTAAATTTTTTAATTAAAGTGTGTTTTAAATTATTATGACTTTTTTGCTTTTTTTTCTTTTTTCTTTTTTCTTTTTTCAACTAATTGTGAAAAGATTTGTCATTACAAGTCTTTTGGTATTTGATAAACTTTGCATTTTTATTAAAAATTTATCAATTATGTTTTTACTAATTGTGGATAAACTTATGTAAAGATATTGCTAATATAAATAGAAGAGAGAAAGTGTTGTTTCTTCAAATATCAAGGGAGAAGAGTGTTGTAGTGAGTGGAAAAGTCTTCACCCAAACTTGAGGCCCAAATACCTGTTGGACCCCATGGAATGGAATGGGCCAGACCCATATGCTTAAGGTAAGGCCTAATAACTTAAAGGACCCTGTGAAGTGGAATAAGGCTGGCCCGAGTATCTAGGAGGTGAAGGGAATCCTCACGGATCGTTCTCGCGAAGTTGGCAATAAAATACATGGGGCAAAGTCTTATCCGAGGGAATGTACACGAATAATCCACGGTGTACCTACAGCTGGCACTTTGAACCACGAGAAATCTTCCAGACACATAAGAATGGCAAAGATCTTTACCTCCACATTAATGAGGGGACCTCCACCTAACCTCTACCGCATTGAATGCACATGAGACAACCTGAACAATGGGAACACCCCCAAAAGTCATGTTCTAGGATAAGAAAGGGGAAGAAACCAATAAAGAAGATGAAAAATATTCCTAAGAATCTGGCTGGAGACAAGACAGCGGGAAGGATAAGGGTAGAAAATGTGCCTATATAAGGGAGGGAACTAACAAATAGAGAGGGGATCGGAAAAAAGGAAAGAGAAAGAAATAGAGAGAGAACTTCTAATCTGTTATAGTGCAACACCACGGGGAAGAGAGTTTTTCCTATTGTAATGTGCTAGTTTCAATTGAAATGCAAGCCGTGTTCGTTAAATCAATTGTTTGAGCTTCCCACTGTGGAGTTTTATCCCTATCTTTTTAGATAAATAAATTGTGAGTCTCATTCAAACACCATCTCTGAGTTAGTTTCAATATTCTTAGTTGAAGGGCAGTTTTTGACCCCACAAGTGTAATTACCATAATAATAATAATAATAAAAATAAAATTTGCATAGTCATCAAATCTCTGTTTGGTAGAAAGAAAAGTATAAAAAAAAAAAATTAAAAATAGAGGACCTTTTTGACATAGTGAAAAGGAGAGGATAAGGTATATGTTTTTCCCATGTTGGTAACATGTTTTAGTATTACAATAACATATTACGATTCTAAAAAAAAAAAAAAAGGCATAATTAAAGGGCTTCAGGCATGTTTGAGTAACGGTCCAATTCATTTCGACTGTTTCCCAAACCTCACTGTTGCGCTTGACGACCCTCACATCTTGAAGGTCCTCACCCTCAACATCAAAACCCATGGAACCCTTGTGTTACATGGCACCAGACAGCTTGCCCTTATATACATAGTGTATTATAAGTGCATGAGGACAAACATGTCCATCCAAGCAGTTGATAAGAGAAAGGCAGGAGAAACCACTCTTATCCAAACCCCAGACGTTAGATCCACAGTTTAGGTACCAAGAACCCTGAAATGGTCTGAAGTCACATTCCCGACCCATTGGACGATGGAAAATGAAAACTATCCTCTACAGGTCCGGAATCCAGTTAGGAATCCAGATTTAGATTTTGTCCAGCAGTTAGCCGATGGAACGGTTAGACTAAGCTTTGACCAATCTAGATTTCGATCACCCTTAGCTGATGAACCCAGATCTTCGGTAGATCTGTACCAGGAACCAAGGTCTAGATCCGTAGATCTACGCCAACCCCTTAGGCAGCCACCTATCCTTCTTAGAGATAGACCTGCATCCCAGTGTAGTTCGTCTAGAACACGAGCTCCCTTCCCCATGTCTAGAAAAGTCTTAGGTCCGCTGTTCCAAGGAGTCAAAGACCATTCCCAAGTTAGTACCCCTTGCTACACAGCCAGACAAGACTCAGTTGTTGATCAAGAAGAAGACAACAACAGTCAGGACAGTCTTAAGCCTCCCTCACCATCAGGAACTGATATGAGAGATCCTATTCAGCCTGAATATGACTATCAGCTAGAACCTGAATATGACTATCAGCTCTTAGTGTTGACAAAGGAGTTCATCCCTGATATGAACGCTCTTGAAAAGGATTTTAGTTCTGAGAAAAACAGAATTAAAAGAGAAGCCTATAGAGCCAACCATACCAAGGAACAAAAGGTTGAAGTTTTGGAGAAATGGAAGTTATTCATGAAAGAGGTAAAAGCTGATTATCCTTTCTTTGAATACTTTGAGAAACATTTCCAATGGCATAAAAAGAACTGTGTCATTACCAAAACCAACTGGAAGTTACTTCCCAAGAAGGATGCACCAAGCTCTAGCAAACCAGAAATTGTTAGATCCAGTCATCCCCCCCAAGAAGCCTTACTCTTTAACCACCGTGGTACTGATGTTACTGCCTCTCCTTTTAAGTGTACAACCCCAGAAGAAAAGGTTGTAAAGAAAGTAGTAGAGCAGAACAACTATACCAACCAGTGCTTAGGAGTCATAGGGAAACAGCTTGATAGGATAGAAGGCCAGATAGACAACAAGGTTATCCTCCAACCAGGAAACCCCAGGAAACCTATCCAGCCCCTAGAAAAGCCTTTAGTAAAACTCCCTATAACTAGGCAAGCCAGTCTCAAACCTAAGGACCAAACAGCCATAGAAATTGTCACCCAAAAGCTTGAGGAACTCGTGAAGAAAGAACCAATCTCCCCTTCACCAGACCATACCTCAACCAGCAGGGACAACCGGCTAGTCACCTTAGAAGCCCATACAACTTCTAGCAGTTCTAGCAGAACCTCCTCAGATAATGAAAAGGAGATAGAACAAATAGAAGACCAATTTTGAGGATTACAGGTAAATAGGCTTTACCAACCCAAGGTGAACCCAACCAGCCTCACCAAGAATTGGTATCCCAGGCCTACACCACCTGACCTCCAATACGAGGAAAGATCCATACAGTTTACAGTATCCAGCGGAAAACTCTATGAATGGAACATAGATGGATTATCCGAACAAGAGATCCTAAACAAAATCCAGCATATAACCATGGTAGCCAATAACTATCTAAATGATGGTATTACAAATACTGAGGTTGTAGAGCTCATTGTTTTAGGATTTACTGGAAAACTGTTGCATTGGTGGAACAATTGCCTGACAGATAGTTCCAAGGAAGATATTAAACATGCTGTCCAAAAAGATGAGGATGAGAACTCTATCTTTGACGAAAGCATAGGAAGAGGTGTTCCCGATGGAGTCAATACCCTGATCTACACGATCATGAAACACTTCATAGGTAAACCCAGCAATATCACATCTAGGATTTACGACCAATTGAGTAACCTTAGATGTAAGAACCTTGGAGAATACCGGTGGTATGAGGATGTATTCACCACCCGTGTCATGCATAGAAGCGATTGTAACTCTCCATTTTGGAAGGAGAAGTTTATCAATGGCTTACCCACATTGTTTGGACAGAAGGTCAAAGAAACTCTTGCTAGCTCGTTAGGAATCATAGATTATGACAACCTAACCTATGGAGATATCTCTAGCACAATCCGCAATGAAGGAATGAAAATGTGTAGAGACCTCAAAATCCAGAGTCAAGCCAACAAGAGCAAAGCCAAGTACGAAATAGGGAATTTCTGTACCCAATACGGCTTACCTTCTATCATCCCAAAAAGAAAATCCAAACACAGAGGAGAAGAACCCTCTGCAAAGCCTCATAGGAAGAAACCTGCTTTCAAGCACTATAGAAAACAGAAGTTCAAAACTGATGATTTCTATAAGAAAGGCAGATCCAAACCCACAAGAAAGTTCATGCAGAAAACACCAGGGAGATGTTTTCAGTGTGGAAAGGAAGGTCATTTCAAAAGTGAGTGTAGAGCTAAGGCCAAAACCCTTATCAACACCCTCATCAGTGACCAAACCAGTAAGAAAGAAATCTTCAAACTCTTAGCACTCGATCACCTGAGTTGTGAGTCCAGTGATCAAGAGAAATATCAGTTGTTTAGGACATCTTCTGAAACCTCTAGAGTATCTTCTAGCTCCTCTAGTGACACAGATGAAATCCTAGCCTGCCAGGATAGTTGTTGTAGAAACAAGACTGTCCATGTTCTTTCTAAGCAAGAAAAACTGCTCCTTGATCTCATAGAACAGATCACGGACCCAGAAGAGAAATCTCAGAGACTTAGTGAGTTCCACAAAACCCTAGTCAAGGAAACCAGTACATCCAAACCTAGGTTGCAGGAACCCAAAGTCGATTTGGAAAAAATCTACAATAGGTTTACCAAATCCAAGAAAGAGATTACAATCCAAGATCTCCAGAAAGAGATTAAGGATACCAAATCAGAAGTGAGAAACCTTAAGCAAGGATTAGTCATTCTTAGGGTTGATCATGGTCTCATGGACCTTAGGGTCAAAGATTTAGAAAGTACTTCTCAAGAAGGCAATGAGGATAGAATCTCATTACAGAACCCTTCTGATGAAGAAGTTGATGAAACCGTTAATCCTACTGCAGACATGGAGCCAGAACCATCCAATGGACCGTTCTTGCAAACCATCAGTCGGATTAACTTCCAGAAATGGCATTCCAAAGTCAGGATTGTCATAAGCAAAGATTTTGAATTTGAGGTAGTTGCCTTAATAGATTCAGGCGCTGATCTCAACTGCATTCAAGAAGGAATCATTCCCTCTAAATACTTCCGGAAAACCAAGGAAAGGTTAACTTCCGCAAGCGGTGGGAAAATGCAGATTGAATTCAAAGTCCCAAAAGCTCATGTGTGCCAGGACAATGCGTGTTTCAAAACCACCTTTGTTCTAGTCAAGAATATGACAGATAGGGTCATCTTAGGAAACCCATTCATGTGTCTGTTGTATCCTTTCACCACGGATAGTGAAGGAATCACTACCCATCCTTTTGGCCAACCAGTTAAGTTTAAGTTTCTTAGAAACCCAGAACCTACAGAGATTGAGTGTCTCCAAAAAGTTTCTGTTTCAAAAAACCTTAACCTTATCAATTCAGAAAATCAAGAAAAGAACCTGGATCATTCTCCACTCTCAAAAGATGAAGCCTTGAACCCCAATCAGTTCTCTAAACCTTCATCTCATCTCATCTCATGCATTCTGCATAGAAGTATTTGCTCTATCACATCTCATGGTTTTAACAAAGATGTTTTCAAAAATAACCATTTTGTTAATTCATGGCAGGAAGAAAAGCAAATATCTCATTTTACTTGTCCCACTAGTAAGTGGAAAATGGCTTCGTCAAATAGGAACAAAGGAAAAACCCCTGTCCAGGGTACTCCTTATCAAAAGCATGAAGGCACTTCTTCTGGACCAGAACCCAGGGAAGTAACATCCCTTCAAAAGCATGTTCCTCACAAAATGATATTTTCCAATGGTATTACGGCTATTACTTTACATGAAGTTTTGTCCAGGAACTATCACTTTATGAATGGTGTATACCCAGAACTTTCACCCTCCATAAAAATCATCCTTGATAACCTTCAAAGAGCCTATACCCAGAGAAACAATCGTCTTTTCCAAAAAATCCTCAGAGCACTAGAAATAAACCTAGTAAACCTTGAGGCAGGAAATGTTTTTGGACGAATGTCTTTTAGTCAACTCTTTGGCAAAGAGGATATCCATTCAATGGATACAATGACTGTTATGGGCACAGATTATGCTAGGCTAAGTCTTAAGACTCAAAGCCAGCTAAGAAGTGCTGTTGCCAACTTGCCTTCCGATATACAAACTCGTATTTTGGGAAGCAAGGTTATGTCTGAATCATGTGACCAATGGTTCAAGCATTTAAAGATTATGGTCATCACCCATTTCCCGGTTTATGGAGAAGACTCAGATAACACTGATAATGCTTTCTTCCTATCCACCTGGGAAAAATACTTTGGAAGCAGCCACAGGGTCTATGAGAAAAAACATCCCTTCCCCCGTCTAATAATCAATTATGAAGATTGGTCCGCTGAAGAAGATCCAAGCTGGCTTTCACAAATGTTTGAATATGGCTTCATCAGGCTCATCAAGCTAACAAGCCATAATCAAATCAACCAGTTTCCTCAGATCGTCCGTCAGGTTGTTTCAAAAATCAAAAGTCCTTTTGTATCCATCAGATGCTGGAGCACTCTCCCACAATGGGACAGAAACAATTGGATGATTGTCCAACCTGCGCACCATCTTGTACTCATCAACGGGTACACCCACAGTGGTCCATGGTATGAAGGAGACTCTTATCTCCATAATGAAGACCCCAATGCTCTTGCCGAATGTTGGAGAGGATACTTCAACAATGAGATTATAGATGTCACCAGCGAGTTATGGAAGAACTACCATTTTGTTGGAAATACTGGCAGAATTTCAGTATTCACCACCAGGCCATACTCTGAAGCCCTCCATACCAAAAGGATTGACTACATTGAACCCAGGCAGTTAGTTCTGCAGCAAGCAGATTATGAACCTTTCCTGTACTGTGGTTTCTGTAACAAATTTGCCAATTATCATGAGCATGATTGCGACTACAACCCTCCATGGGATCCATATGACGGGTACCCATCTGGCCATGATACTGATTAAGGCAACTTCAGGTTTGCTCCAGAGAAACTCCATGAAGTTCCCGTACAGCTTCAGAAGTCCCAGTGTAGCTCAAGAACCACCTTTGCCAAAACGGCTACTATTTAGAACAGTACCCGCACCAGCAAAGTTGCAGACAAGCTACTATCCACTGCACAGTCCAGAACACTATGCAGAGTTACTATCCAGAAAAGCAAGGGGACAAGACACTGTTCACAAACAGTGACCAGCTACTGTTCACTCTACAGTGCCCCGACAGAATCATTCAAGTTACTATTGCTTTCGGTGGAAAAGATATTCACCTCAGTAAAAGCAATTTACCTTCCGTGATTTCCGTCCGCATTTCCAGCAGTCTCCTGACGTAACCCAAGGCTCCCTCCATCTATAAAAGGCACCCTTGGCTTCAGTCTTCAGCAGGCTTAGTTCTCCCAGACTACCTCAGAGACCCTCAGTTCACATTGTACTCTGAACTACTTTGTAAACACAAATGGCTCTCTTCTACTATCCCCTAGTTTACACTTGTACCGGAACTACATTTGTAACCTATTTATCCTTCCGCCCCCAGTGCCCTCAGAACGGCACCCTCTGTTTGTAGCTTACCCCCATTTGTGGAGTGGTGTATTGTAATGGTGATTACATTGAATCAGTATTACAAAAAATACATTAATGGTTAATCTATATTTTACGGTTGGGTGACAAAATGGAAATAAACTCCAAATCTATATGCATGTCATCTTTGTCTCTCTTATAGTCTTATTTGTTGAGAAATATTCTGCATATAATTTTCACATTTCTGGGACTAACAAAAGACTACCAGTTCAAATATCCTTTTTGCTCACTTTTGGGTCAAAGTCAGCGGTCACTCGAAAAGAAATAAAATAATAGATAAATGTCATGTTCACAACATTTTTACAATAAATTCTATATAGCAGTTATGTGGCAAATTGTTACGGGTTGTTATTGGTGGGGCAAAAAAGTAATTTCAATATATGATCAAATTAAAACCAATAACAAATAACCACTTATACTTTGTTGTGAAAATATTGTAAAAATACTATTCACATAGCAATTCTGAAGAGAATAAAAGAATAAAAAGTACTGCTCCTTTTATTTTATGTACAGTGCATGGGATTCCCTTGTTTATTATTATTATTATTATTATTATTTGGTAAATAAGGATTTTTTTTTGGAAGGATAGAGACTTAGGGAATCAGCCCATTAGCATCCTCAGCAAAAGTCCAAAGAAGGATGGAGAAAAAAGGCCAAGTCCCCAAGACATATATTAGGAGATTCGATGGGCTACATTGTGAGCAAGCCCACTATGAGATTTGGGGCAGAATATACATCAACATCATCTATACTCTATACTCTATACTATTAATAACATAATTCTTGTTTGAGTTTCATCATTTTGTGTACTAAAATATCTCTATCTTTTAGTTGGATAATTTTAAATTTTGAAAACATAAACTGATTAAAATAGTAATTTACTATTTTTAAAAGAGTTCCTAAGTTTTAGGTGTTCAAACTTTTATCAAAATCTTAAAAATTAGGACACTATTTCAATCTCACTTTTAAACATTATTTCACTAAACCTAAAATAAAAAATAAAAAAGAGCCTTATTTTGCGCATATGATGAGTCTAGTTTATACAATAACCATATTTAACAAGGAAAATATGTACCTTCTTGAACCTTTTGGTTTTTTTTTTTTTTTTTTTTTAATTCAATAATTACAATGGGGAGGGGGTTGAATTCTTGACTTCAAATGTTTTATGCATTAAACGATATATATCGTTAGAGGTACATATCCAAAATTTGAAACTTTAGGAGATAAAATCAAAATTACCTCAAAGTTTAAAGTGTAAATTGCAATTTAGTAATTTCTTTTTAACCAAGTACATTTTATATTTTTCATTTAAAAAACAAATTTAAGAAAATAATTTTCTTGAATTATAATTCAAGATGAGTTTTAATAAATTTTACTTGAAAAAATGAATTTTTATAATAAAATAGTCTAGTAAATCAGAATGGTTAATTTGGTTAATTACAATTGTGCAAGATAAACTATCATGAATCAAAATGAGCTCGGGGATTATGGACCAACAGAGCCAACCCTTTGGGCCTGAATGGGATCCTAATCACGTTTTCATCTCCCTTGGGATTTAGGGGACCGCTGTACATTGTGCCTGAGTCCCTTGGATGGGTTTTGGAAGAAGGACCTGAAATGGTAGGGGATAAAAAATGAGGCTAAGCAGAGTAAAGAGGAGAAGGAGAATGTCGGTAAAGCAAAAGTATATGTCACCTTTGCATTAAATGAACCCACCCATTAGGATTGACGAGGATGATGGGTGATTTGATGGAGACATTCACCCATGTTCATTTGTTCTAGTGTCCACCCCTATTTCTCTTATCAATACCAAGGTCAAGAAGAGAGTCGAGGAGGTTTTCTAGAGCGTAGAGAAGAGAGGCATGAGAGTTAAAAAACAAGAGACTTTTTTTCGAGATTGTAATTTTGAACCTTCAGGCATTTTTGTAATTGTGACTTTTTCATTGAATTTAAGATTTTCATTGTGTTGGATTCTTTTGATCCTCGTTTCCACCCACAACAACAATATCTAAGATATTTAAAGATTTAAAATAATAATATAGAGATATTTTTTATTTTAAAATAAAGTATGAAGATGTTTTGAAAATGTCATAAATATCTGGGAAAAATTACACTTTATCCCCCTAGATTATGAGTAGGGCTGTCCACAGGTCGGGTCAGATCGAATTTGGACTTAACCCGCATCCAACCCGACCTGATTGGGCAGAGCAACCTTTAACTCACTACCGACTGAAAGGATGATCAAATCATGTGGATCAGACCTCCAAAGGGTGGCAGGTGGGTTGGTTGGAGTCGGAGATTTGAGAAACGATGAGAAAATGGTGGAAATCAGTTTGAAATCAGTGAGATTCACCAGATTCGGCATAAATCTCATCGGATTCGATGAGATATTGTTAGATTTGATCAAAATCTCACTGGAACTAGTGAGATCTAGCCAGAAATGGTTGAGATCTCGCTGGATCTATAAATTTTCACTGGAAAATGCTTAGTAAGTCAATCAGTTCAAGATTTTCATGTTTTGGGGGAGGAGAACTGAAACCGACCTGCCAAAGTCGGTTTCTAGAGGAAGAGCCTCATTGCCGACTATTAGAGTAGTTAGGTTGGGTGGCAGTCAGCTCAGATTCCTCGGGTGGGTCTTTGGGTGGTTTGGACAACCCTAACTATGACCCTTTTATACTTACTAAACTATAAAAATGTACACTTTACCCCCCTAAACTATGACTTAATTTATTCTTACCCTTTAAACTGGATAAAGTGTTACACAAGAAATAATTTAGAGGGTAAGTATGCATTCTCATAAAAGCAAGCATTACGCGTGTCATAATTTTGGAGGGTAAAATGTGCATTCATAATTTAAGAGGTAAGTGTAACATGGGTAAAGTTAATTTGGCCAGAATATCATATGTATATATTTTTAAATAAATGAAATTACCATCAAATCCCAAGTCCTACTAGGTTGTAAGCCTGCCCAACCCAATTTATGTAGGATCAAACTGAAAGTCGGTCGGGAAAAGCAGTGAAATACCAAGAATACCCCATGATCCCTATATATACCCGAATGCTCCTTATCCCATCCTCGCATTTCTTCATTTTGTTTACAGACCAAAAAACTCACTCTCTCGCAAACCCATTCACCCGTTTTAACCTCATTGCCTAGGGTTCCACTCGAAAGCGAGAGCAAGAGGGTCAATCAGAGAGAGAGCGAGAGAGATATGCCCCGTCGCGGCGGAGACGAGGACGACGATGACCTGGAGCCCGAGGAGGAAGGGTATTTTGAGGAGGATGAGCCGGGGCAGCTCTACGATGAAGATGAGGAGGAAGAGGAGGAGGAGGAAGATAGACGCGGATCGAGTAGGAAGCGCCCGAGATCGGCGTTCATAGACGATGTCGCCGAGGAGGACGACGAGGAGTATGAAGATAGCGATGAGGATTATGGTGGCGGCGGGGGCGGGGGCGGGGGCGGTGGTGGCAGGGACAAGAGGAAAAAGACCAAGAAGAGTGGCCATGAGTACTTCGACCTCGAGGCGCAGGTCGATTCTGATGATGAAGAGGAAGAGGAGGAAGGCGAGGATGGTACGTTTCGTTTTATTTCTCCTTTTTTAGGGTTTCTAAGTTGATTTGATTTGGTTGTGGTTGAATTCATGTTGGTTGCTTTGAGTTCGCTGTTAGGGTTTTGTGCAATTGGGGATTGGGAGTTTTTGGATTTATTTTGACAAATACAATGGCATTGCAAAATTTATTAGTTAATTGATTTGGGGGTCTGGGAATCTGGATTGAGAATTTCTAGGGTTTCTAATTGCTTTGATTTGGTTTTGTTGGAATTGAAGTTCGCATTGGATTCTCTGTTGAGTTAGGAATGGAAATTTTTGTTTTTCCATTTTCCCTCATTTTCTCAGCAACCAAACAGTGATAAAAGCAACGAATAAGTAATATTCTAATAAGAACCTGGGCATGTTGCAGTCTCTGGACTGATACCTCTTTGGTACTCACTGGACCCTTTAATCTGCACCCTTGTGAACCTCTCTTGGTCTGGAAATAGAAACCCTTTAGCCACATCTTTATAATTCATGTAAAAGAAGCAGAAAATCACACAATTACAAAAAAGAATACCAAAACACCCACTGAAGGTGCAAAAAGTCTCAACGGCTTAAATCTCTTGAAAAGTTCAAAGACTGTCATGAGTTCATTGTCTATCTCAGATGGATTCTTAGACATTTGAGCAAAAGAGCAATTTTTTTTTACCTGTAAGATGAGGGGTGTGTGTTTGTGGACATGGGCAGGAATGATGCTCTCAAATCTCTTTTTTCATGGGTTTATTTGAATTATTTGTTAGATTGTACTTCAAGAAATATGGTAGTTGTGTTCTTAAGGGATGTTGGTCACAAGAAATGGTCACCTTAATGTTGGCCATTATGAGATACAGAAACCATCAACACAGTTTGAAGTGAAAGTTTGGAATGACACTTTTTTGAATTCCTATCCAGTAATGATTGATTATGGGTGGTGTCTCCAAATTTCTCTAATGGCCTCAAAACTGGTGACAAGTAAAATGCTCAGAGAACATTAATGGGGCCAGCCTATAACAGTTGGTCCTATAGGTGACCAAAATTTATCTAAATGTGCAACTTTCCAATAATATGTGTGTATATATATATGTATATAAAATGTATACTATTATTGCTTTTAAATGTGTGGTATGCCAATCAATTACTATGGGTTGCTTAAATTTAAGTAAAATTGTGGTGACTTACTTTCTGGAGGTTGTAATTGAGTTGTGAGATTGACCACTATTTTAATTTTGAACCTTCCCTTCATTGTTTTGGTATTAGTTTTGATACCTAAAATGTTCTTTGCATTATGCTGCATTTGGATCATCCCAATGTAAAGAACACAAAATCTATGCATGCATATGCGCAATGACAGATTTATGCATGGCTTTGTATTTACACGAAGATGCCTATTGTATTTTTGGTGGTGGTGGTCCTTTACAGTGATGTTCTGAAGTCTTTGGAACTTTTTTATAAGAATAGATGTACTGTAATTGCATCAGTGATGTTCTGAAGTCTTTGGAACTTTTTTATAGGAATAGATGTACTGTAATTGCATGAGAGAATTGGAAACAAAAAGTGACATACTTATTTGTAATGTAATTGCATTTACATTGCATGATTATTGAAGTTAGACAGATGTTTTAGGTCCCAAGTATTGAACCTTTGAGAGCAAGTTGGAGATTACTGATCAAGTTGCTTCCACCATTATAGGAAGTGCCGATTGTATTTTTGGCATTCACAGGTTAATAATTTACAGTTATTTTTCCTGTTTGAATGTACAATGCAGGCTTGGAAAAGAGGGTGCAGTTGTTGCTTTTTGTGTAATTTTTGGTCCTAGAAATTTGCAGTTTTAATGTGTGGGTTCACATGAATCAGTCAGGTTGGTTTTGAGGTTTGTGTTGTTAAGAGTGAAGCATTTTTCTTTTAGTCCTTTTTCCTTTGGTTGAGGTATAAGTTATATTATTTATAAGGTATTTTTCATTTTGGTAAGAATAAATCCATCAAATGCACTTAAAAAACATGAATTTCTTCTGTTAGAATATGCAGCACCTTATTTCATATTCTTGAAATCTCAGACCTTTAAAACCCTTTGAAAAGCCGCTCAATCATAACTGATCTTTTTCTTATGGAAGAAAGCTGTGAAACTCAAGGTGTTAGGGCTGTCCTACGTCGATATCACAGCTAAGATCCTTCATGATTCTTGCTTGTTGAATTCTGTTTCCCATGAAGCTGTTTTTTGGAAGTATGGCTCTGAAAGTAAGGAACTCATCCAAATAGGAGGCCTATTAGAAGATGACTCATGGAAGTTTGATTAACAAAACCATGATGGAGATGGAGGTGATGTTGCATCTTCTTGGTCCTGTTGAAAAAGATGGGTTGTTTTCTATTTGAAAGGATCTTGGCTGTAGTACCCACCTAAACCAAGTTTAGAAACCTTTTGCTTGTTGCCAGAATTTCCAGTGATTACTATTCCTAATTCCTTCAACTAACACCTACAAAACCCTTTTACAAGCCCTCAGAGTCATCGCCTACTTCTTTCTTGCTGTTTTAAATTCAACTTACTAAGGCTGTCTTTTTTGTCAATATAAGGTTTTACGAACAGCCTATGATCAAAAAAGGTTTTTCAAAAAGCCTAATTTGATGACTGATTCTGTAATACTCAATTTATGATATTTTGGCTGTCTTTTGGTTCAATAACGTAGAAATTTTTTTATCAGTTCAAGATCAGCATGTTTGAATTTTTGATGGATAAAAGTAAAGTTGATTTTCAGTGAATTTTCCCAAAATTTTTCTGACAACGGTTGATACCCATTCCTTAAGGCTTGTTATTGCCTAATCATTAGTTTACCTGACTGACTTGGTTAGTTGATTTGTTCTCAATGCTGTCGGCTGTAGCCATATTTTGTTCCAAACAAAGATGTTACTTCTAATGTTAAATACTATTTGTGGGTTTTAGTTAGCTCGATTAGTAAAATCTCTTATTGTTGCATACACGACTTGGGTATGAATACTGCTTTATACAAAAAACCAATTGGTGTTTTGGCTGAATAATAAAGAGCAATCATCGTGGAACGGATGCCATATGTTCAAATCCTATTGTATCTTTGAAAAAAAAAAAATTAATGTTAAACTTGGCTTGTGGGCCTCATTTTTTGGAAGAAAACATTTTTTGTGTAAGAAATGTCTATTGGTCCTTTATTTGCTTTATTTTGATTATTATGTTTGATAGGTTATTTTTAGTTATGATTTACATTCTTGAAATAGCGGTCTTGTTGAATTCCTGTTTCTATGACGAGCTAAAATTAAAAAGAGAAAATAACAATGTATGGGGGTCTGCACTAGTATAGCAGTGAACTACTCCTCCCCCGCCCCCCTATTCTGCCTTTTTTTATCCTTTTGGGTTTCTTCATCCTCTTTATCATTTTAAATCATTGCGATTAACGTTTGTCTACTTGAACTACACTTAAACTTAGTCCATTGAATTAAAATTTGTATTTCCTCAACTACTACAAAATTTGCAGTCATGCTTGAATGAATTGTCAGTAAGCCCTCATTCTACTCACTGATTGCTGTATTGTGAATGATCCTGCATTAATTTGCATGATCTGAAATGACTTGTAGTGACTGGAGTTTTTACATTATGTGCTTGAGTTTAGATGTCTTGGTTGCCCAGTTCTGTTTGTTCCTTCACTGCCCTGCCACCTTCTTTGTGCTTGAAAATGATATGCTTAAGATCATTCCTTGCTCTGTATGACTTTTATATTGGCTAAAACTACAGCATCTTATGGAACTGATCCACCTGCATTTAATTTGTACTGCTGGTAAATGAACAACTTGAACATGCAGACTTCATTGATAATGGTGGTGCGGATCTGCCTGATGATGATGGTGGTAGAAGAATTCATCGTCGCCCACTGCTGCCGCGGGAAGATGAGCAAGAAGATGTTGAAGCTCTTGAGAGGAGGATCCAGGCTAGATATGCAAGGTCTAGCCACGCAGAGTATGATGAGGAGACCACAGATGTAGATCAACAAGCTCTTTTGCCATCTGTTAGGGATCCAAAGCTGTGGATGGTGAAATGTGCGGTATGATTATTATTCCTGTTGTGTTTCCATGAGTAAATGATTTGCCTTTAATTTATACTTTTTTTTTTTTGTGGGTATATTCTGCTTTTGTTTTGGGGCATAAAATGCTTTTTTTTTTTTATTAGTTAAAATGCTTATTAAATTACTGTACTCTTATACATCAGATTGGTCGTGAACGAGAAGCAGTTGTTTGCCTGATGCAAAAGTCCATTGATAAAGGATCTGAATTGCAAATCAGGTCTGCTGTTGCCCTTGACCATCTCAAAAACTATATATATATAGAAGCAGACAAAGAAGCCCATGTTAAGGAGGTAATTTCTGCTTGATGTAAGCATAATATGTGTTGAATTGTGTGAGAATACGAATGGTGTAATTGATTATACATATTTAGTTTAATCATTGAGATCTGATTTGATATTTCTTTACACTTCAGGCTTGCAAAGGTTTGCGCAATATATTTTCTCAGAAAGTAATGCTGGTCCCTATTAGAGAAATGACTGATGTTCTTTCAGTTGAAAGCAAAGCAATTGATCTCTCTAGGGATACTTGGGTCAGAATGAAGATTGGGACATATAAAGGGGATCTTGCAAAGGTACGTATATGACCTTTTATTTGATAATGCTTTTCTCAAAATTTCTTATCTGACCTTCAATCTCTCATTTCCATAGGTGGTGGATGTAGATAATGTGAGGCAAAGAGTTACAGTAAAATTAATTCCAAGGATAGACTTACAGGCTCTTGCAAGCAAATTGGTAATTCATTTCCTGCCTTTTAATTTGATTTGCCATTTGATAAGTTGTGTGTGTGTGTGTGTGTGCAAGTATCCTATAAAAAAAGTGTGTGCAAGTATCAACCTTCTATTAATTAATTATTCAATCATTTTAAAGGAATTGAATTTTATTGAGTTTTTGGTATATCCTGGTAATCACTAATTTAATTAATTCATGATGCAGGAGGGCAGAGAAGTTGTGAAGAAGAAGGCATTTGTTCCTCCTCCACGTTTTATGAACATTGATGAGGCTAGGTACTGATTATATGTTTCTGTTGCAATGTAGTTTCTACATTATGTATGCATGATGTCTCAGTTTCCAGCCTCATAATATCTTGTGCTCTATATTCTCAGAGAACTCCATATTCGTGTAGAGCGCAGACGAGATCCAATGACCGGAGATTATTTTGAGAACATTGGTGGCATGATGTTTAAAGATGGTTTTTTGTATAAAACGGTATCCATGAAATCAATTAGCTCTCAAAATATAAAACCTACTTTTGATGAACTTGAAAAATTTCGGAAACCTGGTGAGAATGGAGAGAGTGATATGGCTAGTTTGTCGACTTTATTTGCAAATAGAAAGAAAGGGCATTTTGTGAAGGGCGACGCAGTTATTGTTATCAAGGGAGATCTCAAAAACTTGAAGGGATGGGTTGAGAAAGTTGAGGAAGAGAATGTTCACATCAGACCAGAAATGAAGGGCCTTCCGGTAAGAAATGATTGTACTGCAACGAATTCTTCTTAGGTTGGCTGCTCAAAGTGGTTTTACACTTTTACGGTTTTACCTAATGTACCTACCAACTTTTTATTCTGTTTATTAGTAATTACTTGACCATGTAATGGATGGTATTTTTGCAGAAAACTCTTGCTGTAAATGAAAAAGAGCTTTGCAAGTACTTTGAACCTGGGAATCATGTGAAGGTTGTCTCTGGTACACAGGAAGGTGCAACTGGTATGGTTGTTAAGGTTGAGCAGCATGTCCTCATAATATTATCTGATACAACAAAGGAACACGTAAGTGATAATTCTAATCTTGATGTGGCATGGGAGCAACGTTGTAGACTTCATGATTAGCTGAAATAATAGAAGTATCTGTTATCTTCAGATACGTGTGTTTGCTGATGATGTTGTAGAAAGCTCTGAGGTAACTTCTGGTGTCACAAGAATTGGGGACTACGAGCTTCATGATCTAGTGCTTCTGGAGTAAGATGTTCCTATCTGTTCAGGAATTACTTAATTTTTTATTTATTTAATGGTAATATACGGGGGCTCAAATTTTTTTAAACTTGTTTTGGTGCAGTAATATGAGTTTTGGCGTAATTATTCGTGTAGAAAGTGAAGCATTTCAGGTTGGTGATCTTGCTAGAGTGTTCAATGTTCAGCACCCTGTTCTGTAGATACTCATGTGTTTGACTTTCTTATTTAGGTTCTCAAGGGAGTTCCTGACAGACCTGAGGTTGCTCTTGTTAAGTTAAGAGAGATTAAATGCAAGATTGATAAGAAAAACAGTGTGCAAGATCGGTATAAGAATACTGTAGCTGCAAAAGACGTTGTGAGGATTATTGAGGGTCCCTGCAAAGTGAGACCCTATTTCTAGCTTCTTTGGTCTTTTTAGAAGGGTTTGTAATCCTTGTCTCATCGCTGTTTTTTTCATGTTAGGGGAAACAAGGTCCTGTGGAACATATACACAGAGGAATCTTGTTCATCTATGATCGCCATCACCTTGAGCATGCAGGCTTTATATGTGCTAAAGCCCATTGTTGTGTTATTGTGGGAGGATCACGTGGCAATGGTGATAGAAATGTGAGTAATTTGCTCTCTTATTTTGAAATTCAATGTTTTATATGTTCTTATTGATAGATGTGCACCTTGTTTTTAGTACTTATTGTTGAGTTTTCTTATATATTAGTTCCGTGTCTATTTTTAGGCTGTTTGCTATATCCATCTTTCTTTTCAGCATGCGTGTTTTGTTATTTGTACTCATTAATGATGCTTCTTTGCTGCTTTTGTGTCAATTATTAGGGTGATTCATACTCAAGATTCGCTAATCTCAGAACTCCACGTATTCCTCAATCCCCAAAGAGATTTTCTCGAGGAGGTCATCCGATGGACTGTATGTTTCTGTTCTTCAAGGCCTCCTCTATTGTACATATGATGCCACTAGGCTTTCTTAAAGTTAATTCTTGTATCAGAAAGAATTTTGTTGTTAACCTCTAGTTCTATATGGTTTAGCTGGGGGAAGGCATAGCCATAGAGGTGGAAGAGGAGGGCATGATGGTTTGGTTGGTACAACAGTAAAAGTCCGCCAGGGTCCTTTCAAAGGCTACCGTGGGCGTGTAGTAGAAGTTAAAGGCTCATTAGTTCGGGTTGAATTGGAGTCACAGATGAAGGTTGTCACAGGCAAGTTTACTTTATCTGGGGGAAGTGCTTCCTTGGTTACCATTATTTCAATGTGGCTTATAACTTTTGTTGTATGTGCAGTTGACCGCAATTTTATTTCTGATAATGTGGTTGTTTCTACCCCATATCGGTAAATATCTAATGTTCTTTTGACTCTTCTAATTTGTTTAAAAAATATATAAAATTTGACTATATGTATTTTTTTTTACCAGTGATGCTCCTCGCTATGGCAGTGGGAGTGAGACTCCCATGCATCCTTCTCGAACTCCATTACATCCGTATATGACTCCTATGAGAGATCCTGGAGGTTTGTTCTTTCAATCTTTTGGTTTCTGTTCCAGAAATAAGGGCAACTTAAACAGCTCAACTTTTAAAATACAATTAAATTTAGTGTTTGCTATTTGAAACTTTCCCCCTTTTTGGTCATGAAAATTTATCTTCTTATTTATTTATTTCATTTTCGTGTCTATTTCTGCAGCAACACCCATTCATGATGGCATGAGGACACCTATGCGTGATCGAGCATGGAATCCTTATACACCAATGAGTCCGCCAAGGTTGTCATAAAGTTTGGCTATATTCCTTTCATTCCCCATCTCCCCATCCCCTGTTTTTTCTTGTTATGGGTAAAGAAAGATTTGCATATGAAATTGACTTGGTTGTTTTGTTGTTGGATAAGCATGCTGGCATTAATAAATTGGGACTCCTTTTTTTAGTAGAGGAATTTTAAGTTTCCTTGCTTTCAAAGCTTACACACAAACACTCACATTATTGATAAATAGCTTCTAAATTTTTAATTGGTACATGTGTACTCTGCGATGTTTATAAACTGTGTGTAATGCTTTCCTGTGTTCAGAACTGGATTATAGATGTGAATAGTTTTGTTGCTTATTTGTTTTGGAGAGTCGAGGGATAATGCCAACATCCAAGAACAGTCTTGATAATCGAAGATGAAATTTTGGTAGTCTTGGGTTTGAAAGAGAAATTTGAATCTATGTTTTCATTTTGAGAGTGAAAGTTTCAGATTGGCATGAGCATGGAGAATTCTTATTTAAAAAAAAAAAACATAAGCATGGAGAATTAACATGAGTGTGTTTTAAGTTTTTATGGTTAGATATACGAAACTACCTAGCAAAGCATATAAACTTGTACTTCCCGAGTTATAAGTGACTCATTTAATATATGCTGCTGTTATGTCTCTCTCTTCCTAGTCTGTCTCCTTTTTCCGCTCTTTTTTCCTTTTGTTGGGAAGCTTCCTTTTATCTATTTATATTAGGATGCTCTAGAGAATACTGTGTGCATTGTGACTGATGGCTGATATTCTTGAAATTTTATTGCTGAAAATTTAGGGATAATTGGGAAGATGGAAACCCTGGCTCTTGGGGAACCAGTCCACAGTATCAGGTCAGGAATCTTGCATATTCAGTCTGACAGGTTGGGAATATTTTTGTTTTTTGTTCTTTCACATTCGAAGTAACTGTATTGTGTTTTTTTTCCCCTTCCTCCAGCCAGGAAGTCCTCCTTCACGTACATATGAAGCGCCAACTCCTGGTTCTGGTTGGGCCAGTACTCCTGGCGGCAATTATAGTGAAGCTGGAACACCAAGGGATAGCAGTTCTGCCTATGGTACTGATTTACATTATTTAAACACCCAGACACATGAACACATTTTTTTAATGTTTGATGTGCTCTAATCTTGAGTGAGAGTAACTCAATTTATGTCCCTGTTGCAGCCAATGCTCCTAGCCCTTACTTGCCATCAACTCCTGGTGGACAGCCAATGACACCAAATTCAGCTTCCTATCTTCCTGGCACTCCTGGAGGGCAGCCAATGACACCGGGAACTGGTGGTCTGGATGCCATGTCTCCTGTCATAGGTTCGATTTGAATTCGGCTTTTTACCTTTGCTACCTTAGAGTCATACTGATGGTTCAATAGACACAACATTTTCTCATATTGCTTAAGTATTTTTTTTTAAAAATTATCGTATGACTGGACAACAGCTTTTAGCAATATCCTGTTTTTCTCTTCTCTTGATTTTTTGGATGTTTAAATTTCCAATTGTAACTCTTTTGGAACTTTCCTGTCCACGTGCTGTGTACTTGACTATCTCTGTTTTCTGATAAATATTTATTTTCTTCTCAAGAAAATAAATAGATGAAAGGTTTTTTAGAAACAGCCCAAGTCTAACTACTTGGAGTTGGCTGCAAGCTCCCCAACCCTCTGCTATTTTTGGCCATTGATCTTCAAAATATTTGAAGATTTGATTTTGTGAATATTAATTTAACTATTCATCTGATTTGCAGGCGGGGACAATGAAGGGCCATATTTCATGCCAGACATATTGGTAAATGTACGCAGGTCGGGAGAGGATTCTGTTGTAGGAATTGTCCGGGAGGTGCTTCCGGTATGTGTGGTTAAATTCTTATATCAAGTCTTTCTCAGCCTTTTTTGTATTTAATTATGATATGAAATTCCTGCAAGAGAAGTTGGGCGTACTTGGGGCTGAGGGTTGCAACAAAAACTGTGGAGATATGGGAAGCATCTAAATCTTTTTAACATGTTAAATGGATGGTCACCCCAAAAACGTTTACCATTTTTTCATTTATTTTGCTGATCTACACTGCCAAAAAGTTGAAATTTGTTAGTGTGAATGGGGTAATAATATATGTTAACAATGCTTTTGTTCCATATCTTCCAGGATGGCTCTTGTAGGATTGTTCTTGGGTCAAGTGGCAATGGTGAAACCATAACAGTTCTTCCTAATGAAATGGACGTGGTAGTACCAAGGAAAAATGACAAGATTAAAATCATGGCTGGTGTGCTACGTGGTGCCACTGGTAAGTTGATTGGTGTGGATGGCAGTGATGGAATTGTAAAGGTGGACGACACTCTTGACGTTAAGATTTTAGACTTGGTTCTTTTGGCAAAGCTAGCACAGCCATGATTGACATGGCAATAAGAAGAAAAATGTGTATTATATATATATATATCATTGTTAGTTATGGAAAAAGGTTTTGAGGGATTCATCTTTTTTTTTTGTTGTTGAAAATCTCTCTCTATGTTGTTTGAAATGTGTTTATAATGTAGGTCATGGTGGTAGACAAGTACGTTAAACGGGGTTGAATTTAAATTTAGTATTGGATGACAGCCTAATGAGAAAATATTTTAATATAAATGCTGTTAAAAGATGGGTCACTTGTGTGGACCTGGATCTGAAAAGATGGAGATGGCAGCCAGAAATGATGAAGCTGTTGGGAAACGGCGAAGAGCTTGGAGCAGTGGAAGGGCCGGTGGCAGAGAGCCAGCGGAGGTGGTTGGATATTATGAAGCTGGTGCCAAAATGGGAAATCACAAAGATGTTGGGAGACTTGGGAGTAGAGGATGGGGGGTGGGTGCTTGATAATTAGAGTTGGAGAAGGGTGGTGCTACTAGAATGAAATGGTAGAGTTTGGGGAGTTATTTTGTGTGTAATGGTGGTGGGTAGAGGTCGGTTGGACTTGCCTTGGTAGAGGTAGAATGCTTTCAAAGGGGGGGAGCAGATGGGTGGGATTTGTAGAGCTATTTGCATAGATATGGGTAGTGTTAACCTCTCTCTCATCCAGAAAGTCCTCACCTCCCTCTCTCAGCTCAGCTCAACTCACCTCCTCCTCCTTAATGGCTCCACTCTCTTCTCTTTTAAGTTACCATATGTTTATGTGGGTTCTATTTACTGAGGTAGCAAAAACTATATACCTCGTGTGGGACGGAAGGATTCTACATTTCTACTATACATACATATAGTCATATAGATAAGCGAATATACATAGTTAATTAAAAAAAGAGTAAAATGTCTGCTAAATCCCCATTTTAAGTGAAATTCAAATCTTTCAAAATGGCTGTACTTTTAACTACAAATATGGCTGTTATAAAAGAGCCTTATATTATCAGAAGTCCCTTTAAGGGGCACGTAAGCGGTTCGTTACTTTGGTAATGAGCGTTCGAACTCGGCTGGTAAGATTAATAGGATGTTCAAGTAGTTTGAGGCTTTGAGCTCACATGCCATGTTTGAACTTATGCTTCTTCAGACTTCTAGTAACTTGAACTGGGCGGTTCACTAGTGAGTTGTCAAGTCAGTCTAGCTTTATGCTAGAGTGTAAAAAAATTTATTTTTATTAGGTAATGCTACGGAGACATCAACCTTCATATTCATTATAATTGAATTCATATTCGCAATAATTGATTGTTATTGACAAGTTTTTATTAGTTTCAATTAAGGCTCACTATTGATATTGTTGATGCTCATTTTGGGGAAGCCCAGTAGAAGGAAGAAGTCCAGTAACATAGGCAGAAAAGAGTTAGTAAGTGGATAGAAAAACTATTAAGCCCAAGTGGCAGGAATAATGGATCATGGGCCCATAAAATAAACAAATGGGCCTGAAGGAAGCAAACGGCCTAAAGGAACTCGGAGAGAGAGAAGTAGCAAACTCATGGGCAGTATGTGATGTAGAAAAGTGAGAATGGGTCACAGTAGGCCCGAAGTAATGCAAACAAAGAAAATAAGGGGTTGATGGCAAGCCCATGAGCCCCAAGGATAATGGATAAAGTAATTGGGTCAGGGAAGTCCAAATGAGTTAGTAAAAGCCCATGGGAACGTAGAGTTAGAAAAAGGGCCAAGGAAGCCCAAGGAAAGCAAGTGGGCCAAAGATGCCTAAGAGGAAATAAATGGGACAAAAAGAGCCCACAAGTAATGTAATACAAAGGCCAAATGACCATATTGAGTCATTGAGAGAAGAATAAGCAGCAGACCCAAAGAGGCCCAGCAGGCTGGGGTTAAATAACATCACAATAGGAATGACAGAGTGGTACGGCAGGAAATGGTGGCAAGACTGCGGAAGGAGTAAGATAGTAGGCTGAAGGAAGAAGAGCTCACAATCAAGCAAAACCTAGCCCCTAAAGGGAGTAGGCCATGAAGAATGGGAAATTAGAAAAATAGCTCACGTCACAAGAAGTCAAGGATGGATGGCAGATTGTGTAGACGAGTTTCCAGACCACGGCAAACGCATGAGCAGCGGGCAGGTTTTGGACATACACAGAAGTTGAGCACGTGCAAGGCCCAGACATCACCATCTTGTACCCAGCCAATACCAAAAGTAGTGGGTCATGGGTTAGAGGTAAGAGAGGGCATGGTCTGGTGGTGGGGAGAGGGGAAAACCTATTCTGGGGTTCTTGCTCAGGCTCTTTTGGGGGAAATGTCCTGCTGGGATGATATATCGCCCAAAAGAAGTAAGGATGAGTTAAAACCACTAGGTGCATGCCATGAGGGATATGGAGAGAGAGAGCACCCACATCGTAGCAGGTAAGAGTGTTACGGCAAACAAATAAACAAAATAGTTTTTTTTGTCTAGTGATGGGGAGTGGTATAGCCAACACAGGTAAGTGATGGTGGCTGAGCAACTGACAAACCAGTGGTGGTCGGCAAGAACACCCAGACCAGACAAAGGTAGTTAAGGGCTAAAATAGTAAAAGCCAGTCATGGCAGACATTATATAAAGGACCCTTGCTGTGCACAGTAGGGGGATCACGATCACGGTAATAGTAACTTTTAGGAGAGAATCACAACACAGAAGCAAGCATTGAGAAAAGAAGAGAAAAAAGAAAGAAAAGAAGAATTAGAAATAACGAAAGAAAAACAGAGAGCATAGAATGACAGACATGCACCAATAGGTTGATCCCCTCTCTCCCTCAAAAGCCCAGCTCTCTATCAAAGGCAAATGATTCTTTTGGGCACAGGCCATTCAGGTCCGTTCCCTCAAAGCGATTAATTTCTTTTTTTTGGGAGATTATTCGCATTGAGGAAATGGTTCCCTTCTTGGTTTCGGCCCTGTAATATAATCTAGCATGGCAGACTGATATTTCCCTTTTTGATTCAACAAACTCATTACTATTTCTTCCCCACTTATTTATGCTATTTTTATGTACGGGGCGCTTCTTGTCGCTGCTCTTTATTCATTCTGTCTAAGTAGCGAATGTATTTCTTTTGTTATCTTTATTACATCTGCTTGCCATAATTTTCCCATAGCAGCTCCACTTGTCATGGGCATGTGACCAGAGTTTGGCAAACGGTGCATAGTTTGTGCACAAGCCGGACCAAGGTGGGTTACAATTGGACTGGTCCTAACTCCCTTATCCAAAACAATTGAGCCCAGTACAGCAGGAGGCAGCCCAGCCCAACATTACAAAAAGACCACCACAGATATCATATTTTTTTACCTACAAATAACAATTTGCCAAATTGATAGTTGTGAATTTTTGTGTGCATTCAGACTTTTTGTTTAATTATACCTTAGTTACACTAGGATTAAATGATGTTTGATGAAGTATAAACTAGGTAATAGGGAATTGACTAGTGCACACAATTCTATGTGTAGCAGGCACTAGTGTGTAATAGACATTACTCATACTAAAAATGGTATAGAAAAAAAAAGATTTGAAGGCAATTGACTATGAGAATTCCAAAGAGCCATTTGAACCCATAAAATTACAAAAATAAGAATATTTTGCAAAAAAATGAGAATTATGTTTAGACTCATGCCACAACTTAACTACCAATTTTAATGGATTAATTTACTTAGTTGTCGAGTAGTTCATTAATCAATATTTAAGCAAAATAGTATAGAAGACTTACACAAAGACAATATTAAATCGCAATAGTAAATGTTGATAAACACATTCAAGTCAACACAGTAAAGAAGACTAACACAAATTCATGGAGTGAACCAAAAGTCGTAAAAATACTCTAAGGTCAAAACTCAACCCAACAAGTCCACTATTGAAGGTTGTTGTGGTCTAGACAATGCATGATTTCCTGTATATGTGGTCAACCTAATTGCTTGAGCCCTTCTATGCTCTAGCTATCAATTGTAGTCAACCTAATTACCTTGTGCATTCAAAGTTACTTATTGCCAAAAGTCGATTTGTTGACCACAAAAAAACCAATCTCCTGATCACTCCAAAACTTCTTGAAAATTTGATCTAGCTTATGTGGTTTCAAAACAACTCCAACACAACTATGCTGATTATCTATTCTAGAATCTATTTCTCTTTTATACAAATCCACTATTATTTAGATACTCTCATAATAAATAGGTGTAAAAGCGTTTTGCTATATACTACTTTTAAGGATACAAAGAAGTTGCCCAATTGGAAATTCAGCAGTCGCTCCTTGACATTCGAAGTAACTTGTTGTCCTTACCCGATCTTCATTTTGAGTTCTGTTGGATCCAAAGAGAAAGGAAAAGAGCTGCCCATTCTCTAGCCAATCCTTGGGTGGTTGCTGTCAGTTTGGTCTCTACGGCCCCTGTTCCAATTTTGAGTGTCTTTGAGGATGATTTAAAGGGTGCTATGTAGACATGCGACCTCGTTCTTTTGCGTTTATTCCTTCTCTCTACTTGTATTTTGTTTGCAGGTTTGCTATTGTTTTTGTTGATCATATTAGGGAAAAAAATGTTTGTCCTTTTTTTTTTCCTAGAGAGGAGGGGTCTTAAGATGAAATTGAATTTGTAATGGAAAATTGGTCCTTTGATTCAGCGTAATCCGTCACTCATTATTAGTACCATTATAATTTATAAAGCAAAGATGACAGGAATAAAATTCATCATCATGGCTAACCCCTGAATTTCTTGATCAATGACCTAATCAATGAGGCACCAAGCACAACGTTCAAGTAAGATCGTATTATCATGAAAGTGTAATCTATATATGATTCTATACTTCAAGTGCATTATTGGTGCTCTCGCAGTAAAAGCAAAGCATTTTTTTTTAGTTCACATCACTCTCCAACTACCGAGAGGAACATATATACACACAACACAATACTGGATCTCCTTATTTGCCACGTGGAAATTATGCAACTTTAGCGTGTCACACATAATGACAAAATTATCATTAAGCTTACCAACATTAACTTCTACGACGTCGGTACCTATGTTATGTAATCTTTCACACTTGCAAATTCAAGAGTGAGTGGTAACAAGTCGTATTAATGCTTAGATGGTCCCATGTTATAACGTTGTGCAGAGTTTAAGTGGTGCGGGATCGGTGAGGCTGTGACCATACATAGGACTCCTTTTTGTAGATTAAAAAAAAAAAAAGACAAAGACCCGTAACTTCCGCTAACCAGAGTACCTTCAAAGTGAATAAACAACTCATTGAAGGGCATTTTGGTCTATAAATATCCTATATAAAGACTTACCTCCTTTCCTTGCTCAATGCTCATATAACTCTCATGTACTTATTATTATTCACATAACTGAGAGAGAAAAGATGATAAGTGGGAATGATTTCTACAAGGTGATGTGTGCAATGGTTCCTCTGTATTTTGCAATGCTGGTAGCATATAGCTCAGTGAAATGGTGGAAGATATTCACACCTGAGCAGTGCTCTGGTATTAACCGGTTTGTTGCTGTGTTTGCGGTTCCAGTACTGTCCTTTCACTTCATATCTCAGAACAATCCTTACCAAATGGACACAAAATTCATACTTGCTGACACTTTCTCTAAGCTTCTAGTCCTTGTTTTGCTCTCAGTTTGGGCTATCTTCTTTAATGGAGGCTTGGATTGGCTTATCACTCTCTTTTCAGTAGCTACGTTGCCTAACACACTTGTCATGGGCATTCCTTTGCTCAAAGCCATGTATGGAGATTTCACTCAGAGCCTCATGGTGCAATTAGTTGTGCTTCAGTGCATCATATGGTATTGTGATCACCACTAATTCTCTTTTCCCCTCCTTTTAATTTTAATTTTCATTATCAAATTTTAAATGTAAATAGCCTAGTCTTTATCTTGACTCTTGTAAAAGCTTGAAAGGTCTTTTTCTTTTTTCTGCTCTCTCTCTCTCTCTGTGTATGTGATAGTTACTTAGCTTGAACTTTTATAAAAAGTATGTAGAAAGTTAAAACAGTGATTTTATTTCCCCACAGTGTTCAAAAGTTTTGAACCTAGAATCTTGTTAATCTTATTAGGTTTTGGCAACCACTAGATCATTCTTGGTATTCTTGTGACATTAAAAAAAAAATACCAATCCTACCTCATATGTTTATATAAAAATTCATTAAGTTTAGAAATAAAGTATTTTTTACTATATCTTTCACAATATGATTTAGTATGATTAGACTATAATAAAAATAGTATCTACGATGAACGAATGTAAAAGTGATATTACTGTAATTACATCATGTTAAATTAATTAATAAGTAATTTTTAAAGAAACTATGAAAATGTTTTGCATTTCTCATATACTAGAAAGCACGGACGCGGCTGGGAGGGTGCCGCACCCGAGTCCGACGCGGCCCGACGCGGGACGCGGCGTCCGACGCGGTTGACCGCGCGTCGGTGCCGCGTCTGAGTTTTTTTTTTTTTTTTTCTTCTCGGATTCGCGCCGACTCGGCTCGATTCGCGCCGACGCGGCTAGATTCGCGCCGAATCGGCTTCGATTCGCGCCGAACCGGGTTGATTCGGCCAGAATCGGGCTGTATCGGCCATATCGGGTCGTATCGGCCGGCGACCGATACGGCCGATACGGCCGAAACAGGCCGGAAACGGCCGAAACAGGCCGAAATTGGCCTTGAAACTCGCCGGAAAAGCCGAAATTCTCACCTCAGAGGCATAGTAATGTGTTTCTTGCCTTCTTCTTTCTTTGTTTTGTGAATCAAGCATAGTAATGTGTTTTTTAAAAATATTTTAATAGTAAAAATATATAGAAAATATAAATAAAAATATTTTTAATAGTTTTTTAATTGCCGAGTCCCGCCGCACCCGCACCCTACTTTTTCAAAAATTGCCGAGTCCCGCACCCGTACCCGCACCCGCACCCGAGTCTCGAAACGCACCCGTGCTTCATAGCTCATATATGTCCAAAGAGTATATAATATATATCCAAGAAATGATAGTTGTATTTTTATTTTCTTTGCAGGTACACACTATTGCTAATCTTGTTCGAATACAGAGCTGCAACCCTCCTAATCCAAACCCAGTTCCCAGGCAAAACAGCAGCCTCCATATCCAAAATCGAGCTAGACAATGACGTGATCTCCCTAGACGGTCGTGACCCACTTCACACCGAATCAGAGGTCGAATCCAACGGCCGAATCCGCGTCCGAATCCGAAAGTCGACCTCCTCCGCCGCAGACTCCATCAACACCCCACGACCCTCCAACCTCTCCAACGCCGAAATCTTCTCCGTCAACACCTTCGGTGGCGGCGGCGGCGGCTACCGCTCCGGCGCCAGCCCTCAGTACTGCATGTCAGGCTACGCCTCTTCCGACGCTTATTCCCTCCAGCCCACACCTCGCCAATCAAACTTCAACAACAACGAGCTGGATCAACTGGAGATGATGAATGCCGCCAATACCAACAACACCAACACCCCTGTTTCGGTTTGGTCAAGATCACCAGTTGGGAGGCTTTTTCGCCACCCATCTCCGGTTTTCTCCGGCGTTAAAATGCTTTGGGACTCATCACCATCATCGGTGAAGTTCAGTAATACTCATCATGAAGAAGAAGAAGAAGAAGAAGAAGAAGAAGAGAGACAAGGGTCATCTACTAACAATCACGTTGTGGTTGCACTTGCTGCAGCAGGTACGTACGTAGTTACTTACGTTCGTTTTTTTTAACGTGCTCTCTCTCTCTCTCTCTCTCTCTCTCTCTCTCTCACACATCTCTCTGTGTCTCCACCACACGCGCTATACCATAACACAGTGTACTGTGTACATGCTAACTTTATCTACTCCATGCGTCGTCGTTTTCTGCAACAAACGTCTGTCTGTATTAAACTTTATCATTATGTG
Source organism: Notholithocarpus densiflorus (assembly GCA_030021035.2). Classification (NCBI taxonomy): domain Eukaryota; kingdom Viridiplantae; phylum Streptophyta; class Magnoliopsida; order Fagales; family Fagaceae; genus Notholithocarpus; species Notholithocarpus densiflorus. The sequence continues at coordinate 123,932 of JARYZH020000012.1, forward strand.
CGAAACATGTAAGCCTTTTTCAGGTGGGCTTGTACGTTTTGTCTCCAAAGTTTATCAAACTTATTCGTATCGATCTGACCCGATAAAGCTGCTCTAATTTGGTCTATGTCTTTATAGCCCAAATATTCTCAACGAAAAAAAAAAAAAAAAAACTTTAAATTTTTCATTAATAATTTTAAAGACTTCAAATTTTTTTCATAAGTGATGAAATGTGATTTAATAGCACATCATGACATAACAATAATTGTGAAAAATATTGTGACTCTAACATTTTTATAAAGAGATTAAATTTGGTAAAGATATCTATGTTTTACTATTTCAATCTTAAATGTCACACCATCTTATCACATATTTAAGAGTAAGTATAATCACACCTAATCAGTTCTAATACTCGTATATAAATTTAACCAAATTAGAAATTTATTAAGATGTTATTAGGTATGGTAGGATGTATTGAATTTTAAGTAAAATGTTAATGTGACTATCTCTTATCGGATCTTATAAAACATAGGTTTTACATTCCATCCTTACCAAATTCAAACTCTTTTATAAAATATGTTTTTTTACCCTTTAAAATGAAAATGACTTTAACCTTGTTTTTTTATGTCATTGGAAAAAGAAAATAGATTGAAATAGATCTTAGATAATTTACGAACAATTATTCTAAAACACAATTATTCTCTGATTACGCATTTTGTTATAATTTGATAATATAGTCTACTGTAGTTGGTGACCCATCACAAAAGTGGTAGCCATAAAATCTCTCTAAAAAATATCTCTAGGAAAAAAAAAAAACATTTGAGATCTCTCTCATCTCTTAAAAGCAAATAACAACCTCTCTAGGGGGGGGGGGGGGGGGGAGACAGGTATTTCTAGGATTTTATTATTATTTATTTTAAAGGCCTTCCAGCAAATTATTTCACTTTATTTAAAATTACTTTCAAACCATTTGAAGCTAATACAATTTTTTTTTTTTTTTTGGACAATTCCAAAAACTTATTATTAATTCCACACAAACTTCATTGAAAATTTACAGATTATTTTCAAAGAACTCGTTGAACCTTTTCAACAAATTTTCATAACAACTGAAATTTAATAACTTCTTTGGAAAAAAGTTAAACATTAACTAAAATCATTGTATCATATATAACAACAGAAATTACGTTAGAAAAGCAACAATTAAGTACATAAATTGGTCAACAAATGACCTTTTTTCTTTTAACCTAAAATGAAGCAATCTAAAGATCAGCATTTTGCATACCTTTATCAAATGATATCTTTATAGAATTTTTTTTTCAAGATTTTGCAAAAACTAATAAATAAAAAAATACATAGGTAGTTTTAATTTTATATATATATATATATGCTACTTCTTTTTTTTTATTTTTTATTTTTATAAGTATATAAAAGTTACTTAGGTAACTAAGCTTTCGTTTACTTGATTAACTATCTTATTAGAAAACATACTCTAAATTTCACATAACAAAGTATGCGCGTTTGTAATGATTAGTTGAAAAGGCTATAGTTGGGCTAAGGTTATAATACTTTATTTAAAACTACATTCTTAAAAGAATGGTTAGGATTATAAAGTTTTTAGTTTTTTATTATTATTTAATTTATTGAAAAAAAAAAACCTTCGTAGCAATTTAAATGTTTCTTTCCAAAAAAAAAAAAAAATCCTTAATTCTGATTAATAATGAATAGAATTCAAAGAATGATAAATTATAAATTTGAACCTCAGTCTCATTTAGGGAAGTATATTTTGTTATTTAATACGGAGTTAACATTATACAAGATGTGTTTGGCTTTCCTCTAATGCATTTGAACACTAGAAGTGAGACAGAAGTGACATTTGTCTTAAAATGGTCATTTGCATTCTCGTGTTCTATTTTATATCCTTGTGCGCATGATGCAAATCTCACCCATAACATAAGATAGGATACATACCAACTTAGAGTCTAATGATAAATAGTTTCATATAAATAGTCTAAAAAGTTAGACAAGACTTCATCACGCTTAGTGCATAATTTTTTATAGAAATATTAGCACGATTTATTATAATTAAAATATAATAAAATGATATTAAGAACAAATCTAAATGTAAATGATGTTACTATAATAACAATAAGTCATATCAATAATTGTGAAAATATATATATTAGGTCCAAAATGTCTATATTTTATATTCATTGTATAAATTGTCGCTTTTAATTTTTGCTTTATTGTTTTTGGATATCCCCTAATTGAGTGCTCACCAGATGACTTGACAGAACAAAACAAGTGGGCCCCTCCACTCCACACCAATAGCAAAATAAATATGTTAAAAAAACCTACAAATGTGGTCAAAAGTAATCTCCAATTTTATACACCCAACATTTTGCTTAGTCAGAATTTTAATCGATAGGTGCCATCATTTGTTCGAGGCACGTGTGTAATGATATAGGAGGGCCTACTTCATTTCCAAAATGTTAATCATGTTAAAGAATCCAATATGGTAACCCCAACCCAAAACTTTCATTTTGTAATTATGTTGTCTATGTGTCTCCTAAACCTAAAAAAAAGAAAAAGAAAAAGCAAAGTAGAGTAGAGTCTAACACAGTAACACTACAAACCTTGCCACGTGAATAGCCATCCAATTTTTACGTTGATAATTTGACTAAATTGGGTATAACTTTCAGGGCCATAAAGTCAAAAATATGAAAGAAAATGTAAGAAAAGAAAAAAAATAAAAAATAAAAACGTTAACTCAATTAATAAAGTATTTTATAGTTAAATATGAGATTTATGTTCAATTCTCTGCTTATACTAAAAATTATTTTGTGTTTTGACCTAATGATAAAGAACAATTATCATAGAGTAGATGCCGTAAGCTTGAAATATTATTATATTTATATAAATAAAAAAAAGGATTTACAAGTTAATTGTATTTCATTTCGATATTAACAATGCATTTATCTTTCATTATTCTGTCAGGAAAAGAAATTAGCTTCAGAGATAGCACAAAAGTTCAAATTCCAGAGGAAACAGATACGAAGGGTGCAGAGATTAGTCAAGAAATGCCACATGCTTTGGTCATGTTGAGGCTTATACTAATTGTGGTTGGACGGAAGCTTTCTCGCAACCCAAATACATACTCAAGTGTATTAGGGGTTTTGTGGTCTCTAATCTCATTCAAGTGAGTAGGTTTATTTGGTTTATATTTGATTAGGTAAATGCATTATATTTTCAAATTAAATAAACCAAGAAAATATATAAGTAATCTGAAACACACACATTGAAGTCATCCTTATCAACTTAAACTCAATGGAAAAAAAAAGAAAAAAAGTCATCCTTTTCAACTGACATATACCTTTGTTTTATCAAAGTGGTGTCATGAACCCCAAGTCAAATAGATATTGTAAAATGAAGGAATATAATCATTTTCATTTCACTTTAAAATAGAAGAAAGATATTTTTTTTGTTGAAATATGGACAAACGGAAGTCACTTAGACAAATCGTTTGATCTACTCAGTGGATGTATTCCATCAACATCGATTATTTCCTGCTCGAGGAAGTGTGCAATCGTTCATGTCTTGTGTTTGAAATTGATTACTCGAAAAAAGATTTAGATTGTGCAATGATGAGAGTAAAACAAGAATACTTACCTAAAATATATTATCCTTTAAAGAGTGTTCAAATTGTTATGATAATTAAAATTTCAAATGATCTTAACAGTATCATTATATTTAGATTTATAATATTTAATTTGAATCGTCAAATATACTATTTCAAATTGAGAGGATCATTTTTTTTTTTTTTTTGAGAGAGAGAGAGAGAGATTACTGTCTCCCAAATATTACATTTACTGTTGCCTATTTATTCAGAAGAATTAGGCCATGAAATTCCTAGTGGCATGTACAATCTTTTATCATACATGAAAATTTTTAATGAATAATTATATATGTAATTATGTCAATCATAACAAGGTTTTTTTTTTTTTTTTTTGGATCTTGCAGATGGAATGTAGGGATGCCCAGTTTGGTGAAATACTCAATAAAAATAATATCAGATGCAGGTCTCGGAATGGCCATGTTCAGTTTAGGTATGTATTATGTCAGCATAATATATGACAAACGCAACATACAGACATTTCATACATTTGTTTGCACAAACTTGGTCATAATCACATGCACACTTCAAAATTCATAATATTTTCATGTTGGGCATGAGATATACCAAAATTGTATTTTGATAAAAATAGTGTTTATTATTACACACAACTTAATTCACACATTTTAATTCACACATTTTAATACGCAATTGAAAAAGCAACTGAAATCGTGATCGAATTTAACTTTTTGATAATGAGCTATTGGTAATTGCTGCAGGGCTGTTCATGGCCCTCCAACCCCGGATTATTGCTTGTGGAACAAAAAGGGCAATAATAGGGATGGTGATCCGCTTCCTTTGTGGGCCCATAATAATGTCAGCAGCATCGGTTGCTGTTGGATTAAGAGGTGTAAAACTACATGCTGCCATTGTACAGGTACCATATATGATATGCACAACTGAAGAATATATATACATGCATGCTTATTTCTTGTATGTATGTACCTATTTTTTTGGACAGTACACTAGAAAGAGAGAGAGAGAAAAGAAGAATATGCATGTATATGTTTTTTACGGGTGGGAAACATTTCTGTTGGGTATTTGATAATGTTATTACTGAATCTCAGGCAGCTCTTCCACAAGGGATAGTACCATTTGTCTTTGCAAGGGAATATGGGCTTCATCCCGACATTTTGAGTACAGGGTAAGTTAGATGAACTCTGATTTTGAAGAATTTTCACCTACGTTTGTGAATAATAATATTGATATATAATAGAGTTTTATATCCAAGATAACATTGGATTAAAAAAAAAAAAAAAAAAATCTTGAGAGAGTTTTTAAAATTTGCTTTAAATTCATCAATAGCACCATGTGCATTGGAAAATACTCGGCAACCAGGTATATTTACTTTTAGCTTATAACAAATAAGATTGCACTACATTGGCCACCCTGACTTTTCTTTTAACCGAATGAAGAAAATGCTTGTTTCTTTATTTCTGAGGCATGTGATTGGAATCTTGCCACTAAATCCTGCTTGAATGCCTAGAATTTATATAGGCAACTCTAGCTACACTAAGAATAACCCTAAAAGCTAAGGGAATGCGGATTATATATTGTAGGCGCAATGGGGATGCCTTTTGTGTAATTCAGTTGCTTCTTTTTGATATCCTAACCTTCATCACCACTTTACCATTACCCCACCAGTAATAAATCTCATTGGAAACCCCTAATGGCTCTAGTAAGTACCATGTTTCAAGTTGTAGGGTTATAGGATTTCCTTTATATTGAATAATGTTGTCTAATTTCACATGCATGTTAAAAAAAAAAACAAAAAAACTACTGAACTTTTAACCTACCCCACGCTACATAATGCAGCCCTAGAATATCATACACCAAGGATCTGCCTAGCTAGGAAATGAATAATTAACTAGGAAATTGTGGAGACACAATAATTTGGACATAACATAACTATATATGTGATTTGTGACTAGAAAGTCATTTACCTTTTGTTTCTTGACCTTTTACTTTAGTTATCCAATTAACAGGTGAAGTCCTTTTTACATTTGTATATTAGACTTAGGAATAGGATGATCCGTATGAAGATTATTTTGTAGCTGAAAACTTACGTTTCATTGGCAGAATGGCAGTAACTTCAATATTTTCCAACGATCATGTGTTTGACTTCTGTTTATTTTCGATAGCTTAATTATTTTATATAGTATTTATCAAAATATATAGTTTTTGGTAACATTTATGTTAAATGTGTTACAAAAAGCTAAAATCCAATTTATTTTAAAAATAGTAGTATTTATTATACACACCTTAATGCACACATGCATTTTTCTACACAATTGAAAAAGCAACTGAAATCGTGACTTGAAGTCATGATTTCAAAGTTAGAAATAAATTGTGACTAAAAGTCACGATTTCAGTTGTTTCTTTTTCAGTTATATGCAAAAGTGTGTGCATTAAGATGCGCATAGTTATCTTTTGCTAATTGTTTTGGGTAATTGTAATTTCAATGAAGAGACTATGATACTCTATATATAAATCTTTCTTTTGCAGGGTTATCTTTGGAATGTTAGTTTCATTGCCTGTAACACTTCTCTACTACATATGCATGGGTCTATGAAGAAAAAAGATGAGGATTAGAAAGTTTGAATAAAGCATATATATATTGGAGCATCCAAAGTATTACGCACCTAGTAGCAAGCAATTAAGCAAGGAGTTCAACGAAAAGTACCATGTCCCAACAATATCATACGTCCCTCACCACCGACCATTTATATATGTGCATATATGGTCGGCCCCATAATGTTGGATCTGGCCAACATGCCATATCATTACATTAGCTAGATCAATGCTCCGTAGCATTTTCCTATTTATTGTAATCAAGAAAAAAAAAAAAGATTGACTTGCGTAGTGGATATATTATCAAAAGCCAAAAGGCTATTAATTAAGGTCAAACTAGAATGTGACAAGATCATATTTATATATATTAGGGTTTTCATGCTCCTGGGGTGACTGTCCTATAGTACATAGATTAGTGGTAGCCGAAAGGGAAAGGGAGTATCATGACCTATGATTAAGGTAGGAGACTTATTTTCTTTTAAAGTTGTGGCAACCAAAGTATGTTTTATTCATGAAAAAAAAATAAAAAAACAAAGAGAAAAGTGAAAAGAAATTTATGTCATTTCCAACTTCTGTTTTTGTTTTTTCAAAATCCCGTAGCAATCATTGTTATACTGTGCAGGATTTTGATTTTCACATATTTACGCTTTTTTTTTTCATGCGTTAAAATGTAAATATTCTCACATTAATTATGAATGTGTGTAAAATAGTGGATGTAAATGAATGTGAAAAAATATTTTTCATAGGGTATTGGATGCTATCTCCCTAATGGTCCATTTGGATTGAGGGGGAAGGAGGGAGAGTAGAGTAGGAGGGAGAGTAGAGTAGAGTAAATTTGGCTCAAAATTAGTTTTTTTTTAGCTAATTCTACTCTACTTCCCTCCACTCCCTCTCATTCCCAGTGGCGATGCCACGTGGTGTTCAAGGGTTCAAATGAACCCCCTGACTTGTGATTTTTTTTTTTTTTTACATATAACATTTTAAAATATTTTTGTTTTGAATACCTTAAAATAAAAATTTGAACCCCTAAATTAAGTCCAAAGAACAAATCAATTCAATACTAAAATTTATCTTGGCCTTCTTAAACAAAAAGAAAAAACCCAACATCAAACCAATTTGATATAAAATCTCAAGAAAAAAAAATAGCAAGTCCAACAACAAAAATTAGTAATTTGTTGATCTTAAATCTCAGAAAAAGACAATTAAATGAGCTGTAAAGTGTAAACACTAAAAGAAAATTAAGTGTGCGATAGTGGAAGTGGGACGTGAGACAGTGAAGAGTGAAGACATATTTTTTAATGATTGTATTGTTGCGTTGAATTCTTAATAGAGTAGTGTAAAAAACACAACAAAATTCTTCTTAATGAATTACAAAGACCTGTAAGTTGTCACAATTGAGTTCAATTGTTAAATAAAAGAATTGAAAAGAGTAAAAACAAAAACTAATAAATAATGAATTAGAGTATTCTAAGTAATAATAATTAAAATTCACTTAACAACAATAACTAATAACTTTATTATAGTAATAGAGAATAGATAATTTACAAGATTTAATCTTAGCAATAATAATTAATATCTTCATTATACTAGGAAAACATATGCCCAATGAATTTATAATTTATCTTTAATTCTTTTGCTAATACTATGAATAAATTTTTGATAAGGAAGTCACATATACCGCAAGATTTATCTCCTATCTAAGATTTATTATTTAAAAGAACTCGTGTTGACTTAAAAAAATCTTCCTTTGGATCATAGGGTTACAAAAGATTTCATCAATATTATCATAATGATCAAGATGAAAAAAAATTATTTACTAAGAGCTCCTTATCTATCTCTTCAACACGAATTAGAATGACCTCCTAAAAAATATTCTTGGAGTCGTCACTGCTCCTTTCCCCTCCATCCAAATGGACCCTAAAACTTTCATGTATGAAAAAGAGAAAATTTTGGCTTAAAATTCAAGCTTTGTACGAGATGAAGCAATATATCCTAAAGAAAAGGGAGGCATAAGGATTACATGTGCACAAAGCCTATGACAAGAGAACTTCCTTGCGGAAGAAGTCTTCGAACATAATAATTTTGTTTGTTTAGCTGAAAAGTATCTTTAGCTTCAAAATAGACTATTTATTGTCAAACATTCACGCCTACCAAATTGGACCTATATTTGGATTAGATACCCCCAGAGCAGTGAATATGAAAAAAAAAATCATTCTAGAGGGACGTCAATCAGCAACTGAAATAGATTAATTTGTTTCTTTGCTAATTAGGTAAAATCTCAAAAAATGCCAATGTTTTTGTAATTGAATTGACACCTCCCTCATTCTCAAAAAAAAAAAAAAAAAAAAATTTTTTGACACCTCCCTATGCACAAAGTGCTTGGAAGTTTAGGAAGGGAAATGGTTCTAATTGTGAGGTTAACAGCATGTTTTAATTATTTTCTAAAAAAGAAAAGGAAAAAATTCAAAAAGAAAATGCCTTGCTTAGAAATTAACAATACTTACAAATTTTATTATCAAATAAAGTACATGTTGTATACTGCTAGTTGATGCAACGGAAAAGGTAAATGGTGGTTAAATTAATTAGTCCAAAGGAGGTCTTCTGTCTATGTTGGGCCACCTGGGTAATTTACTAATTAATACTAACAATACCGAAAAGCCCAAGATATTGGGTAGCGATTACCTTGATATAATAAGTCTCAAGACATTCTATTGTCACAACCGCCCTTATTGGGTAAAGTGGTACCTCCTCTTGTCATGAGAGCATGGAGGAATCCATGGGCTCACATATTCAAACCCTGGAAGGTGGATTTGGGGTGGGGTTTAGGATATTAGGATTTCTAACTATATCACCCAAAAAAAGAAAAAGAAAAATGAAAGAGGCATTTAATGGAGGGGGTGGTAATTGCATGCATTACCATCATAGAGAAAAACTCAATGAGTAATTACTTAGAGGAGGCGAAGCCAGTGGGTGAGGTGTTCTCCTCCCCATCATGACCTTTGATCAACCCTACAACTATTGTACAAAGATCAAAGAGGCCATCAATAGTGGTTACATAAATTGTGTTGTATATTTTGATAAATATACGCAGGTTGTAATATTAGAAGTTGGATGAACAAGAATCCAATTGTGAAAGTGGGGAAAAACATTTTTGCAAAATCTCAATCGAGTGAGATGTTGAGCAAGTGAGAGGCGAGTCTCTATATGGCTCTCTGTTTGAAATGCTGAAGAGTTGGGTTGACCGAAATGACAGGTGAGACTCTTTGTGAGTCTTTGTCTATGAGTTGGGTCAGCTGAAGTGCTAGGTGATAAATGAGTGAACCAACCTGACTTGAAATTTTGCATAACTTGCTCGAGCAAGTGTTAGGCAAGCCTAAAATAATGTTTTTTTTTTTTTTTTCATCTCACCACTGTTGCCTGCTAATCATGAATGACATTTATGTGCTTCGGCATAGCAAAATTGGAATGTCAAAAGCTTAACATCATTGGGTATTTCTTTTCTTTCTCTTATATGCCCATGCATGATTTGCTTAAAAGAAAAATATGCAAAGAAAAATAAAAGCAAAAAAAAAAAAATGCTTTATATATGATTGCAAGTGGTACACTAGGAGATGTGGGAGTTATAGGATGTACCTCGAAGGTGATAGTCCCCATCAAACAGTTATGATTGTGTGTGAGTTAAAGTGATTTTCTCATATCTCAAATGGTCATAACATGTATACACTTATGCAATCTTGCGATGTTTTTCACACACAACACGCAATATTCTTTCCTACTTTTGGTACATGTGCAGGTACAATGTGATTTGGCCATCACAAGGTTTTACATGTGTTAATGTATGCTCACTAAACTGTCTTGACTTGTTTTTGAAATATAAAATTGGTTAGACCTGTTTAGTGTGTGTGTGTGTTTTGGATCTATGTGCTTAACATTTTTCCTGTTGACAGATGATTTTGAGAGGTTAATATGGTGTTTGGATCATTGGTTGAGTTGCATGCTTGATTGCATTCATGTCTGTGTTTTTCTCTTCTTGAAAAACTGTTTTTAAAAGCTAGCTCGACAGCTCCTCGACACCTAGCTATCTGTCGAGCTTCCAAGCTTTTTCTTATCACAATCTCGACACTTCCTCGACACCTGGTGGGTCGATCAAGAAAGTTCCTGTCCTCTCGATAGCTTCTCGACACCTGGTGGATCGATCGAACCTCATCTCTTGTATCTGGTGGTTTGTTCCTCAACACATGCTCGACACCTGCATCTGTCAACGACTTATATCTCGACACCTACCCGACACCTTCATCTGTCGAGATTTACTGAGGTTCTATATATTCTTCCTTGTGTGATCCGAACCTTATTTCTCTCAATCTCTCTCTCGATAGCTCTATCTCTTCATCTCCTAAACACTCTCATCTCACTCCAAATTTTCTCCTTAAGGTTTCTTCAAGCTTTTTCAAGAGTTTCTTCACTTGGTAAGCTTCTAATCTCTCATTCTTCATGCATTTCATGTTTTGAAACCTAGGTTTTGGGGATTTTGAAAATTTTTGGGGTTTTTCAAAATTGATGAGTGTTTGTTGAAATATTGGGATGAGTTTTTGCTTAAATGAGTTTAAAATCTCATGCATTGCATCACATTAACATAATAACAGTATTATCATGCATTTTAGATGTGTGTAATTGATTGTGTGCTGGTAGGATTGGATTGGGCTAAGCCCATGATGCAATTTACTTTGCATGTCACATGTTCATGCATTTCCCACGCATACGTACTCCATTTCAATATACTTGCGATATTTGAATTGTTTTGGAGCTTTTCTGATTGTCTCTTTTTCTCTCCCTCTCCTTCTGTTTACGTTAGTCGTGTCTATGGCACCGAAACGTAAGTCTACTCCGTTTCGAAATCCTCTTCGTTCTGGGACATCTTCGTCATCTGATCCTACTCCTTCTCATCTTCGGTTTCGTGATGAGGATGCCCGTAAGGCTTTCTCGGAGAACTTTTCCCGACGAGGCATTTATTCTGAACGCCAAGTCATTCTGGCGGACTTCGCCGACACCGACCTTCCCGATGTAATTCACAGTCGGGGATGGGAGTCACTGTGTGACATCCCGGTCACCTGTACTCTCGTGCTTATCCAGTTTTACTCCAACATGCACGGGATTGATCGTTCTGTACCTCAGTTTTTCACTCGCGTTCGAGGTACGCGCTTTCCTGTCACACCGCAGCTTGTTGCGGATGTGCTTCAAGTTCCTAGGGTAGAATTCCCTGACTACCCTGGTGGTGAGCGTCTGCGGACTGTGTCCAAGGATGAGCTCAAATTTGCTTTCTGTGAATGCCCTTCTATTTGGGGTGAGCGTCAGTTCACTTACTGTACGAACTTTGCAAAAGGCCCTCGGTTTTTGAACATGGTCATGACTTTTGTTCTTCACCCTCTGTCTCACTATAACTCCATCACAGAGCCTCGTGCTCGGTTTTTGTTGTCCCTTCTTGAGCATCTTACTATTGATTTCCCTTCTCATTTTATTCTTTCCATTATAGATGTTCATCTGGATTTGGCGTCTCGTGATAAGCTCATCTTTCCTTCTGTTATCACGAGGATATTATGCAATTTTTTCGTCCTTTTTCCTGTGTCCGACCACTTCACTCATATTTGTGCCATAGACGTTGCTATCGTAAAACGTAGCGAGGCGCAGTTTAGGTCGCGACAGACGGATTCAGTTGCTCCCACCTGTCCGGCTCCATCTCAATCTGCTCGATCCACATCCGCTCCCTCCTCTTCCACGAGCGATGTGTCACTAGGAGACATTATGGTGCAGCTTCAGCGCATGGATGCCCACCTAGATACACTCTCTACAGAGTTGTATCAGGTGAATGTCCGTGTTGGCCGCATTGCTAGACGGCAGCGACTATGGGTGGTTTTGCTCCTAAGGCTTCTCCTCCACCTCCTTCAGTAGTTTCTAATTTTGAGGCTGAGGATGATGATGATGGTGATGGTGATGATACTTCTGATGATGATGATGATGGAGATGCTAGCTCTACCGATGAGATGTATACTTGACACTCTACCCTTTGTCACTTGTAACAAAAAGATGGAGTAGTTTTGGTATATGAGAGTAGTCATACTTAGGGGGAGAGTTAGTATAGGACATTTTTTTTGTTAGAGGGAGTGTTGATACTTTTGAGAGATGTAGTGAGGATTTTATGTATCTTTTCTTTTCTTTCTTTTATAGATACATTGTTCTTGTACCTTTGGTTTTGTGACCATTTATTGACATACATTGTACTTTCTTCTCTATATATGGATGTATGTTTTTCTTTCACCTACTCTTACATGTGTTGTTTCTTTTCTCTCTTTATGCACATGCTTCTTATTACGTGTATGCAATCTATTATTTCTGTTTCACACAAAGATGCCTTGATAAGTTTTGTTTAAAGTGTTTCAAAAATACAGGTTGTCAAAGTCTACTTGCCATAAACTCTTTTCTTGCAAAGTTTTTCAAGAGTTTGTGTTAGGATAGATTTTATTGTATTCAACAAGTGAATATGAGTTGAGTGATTTATGACTTCTCTCATATCTCATTTGTTTGTTGTGGTTTTGTCACGGATTGCCAAAGGGGGAGATTGTTAGGACATATGTGATTCACTTGTTAGGAACATATGTCACTATTTTATGAAATTGACTTATCTTTTGACAAAACGCACTTTACTTGTAATTAGGTAGATCTAGGATGTGTTTAATACTTCAAGAAACTTTGTTTCAAGATTAAGTGTTGAACCCATGCAAGTCTGTCCAAGAAACAAGCTGAGAAGTGCAAGATCATTAAATCTCGACAGCTAGCTCAACAATTAGCATGTGTCAAGGTTTAAGAAGCTGTTCAGCCCGTGTGCTCGACACCTTCTCGACACCTCCTATCTGTCGAGGTTTAAGAAAAACAGATTTTCTGTTCTATTTTCTTGGGATCCGTGAATGTGTCTTTGGGCCTTCTTTTCTCACAACCTTAGACATATAAAAGGATTGTTTTAAGGGCCGTCAAAGTGTACATAAGTTGCACAAGTGTTGAGCAAAGTTTGTTCAAGCAAATTGTGTTCAAGCAAATTGTGACCGGATACAGAATTTGCCCAAGTTCATCATTCTTGAAGAAGTTGTTGTGTATGTGCACCATAGGGTTTTGTAACCAAACATCTTCTTGATCTTCATCGTTGGGATGAACTGAAGAACTTTGCAGCCAACAACCTTCTCTAGTTGGTGATTGAAGTCACGCACTGGGATCCGCGCAATTGGTTAGTCACGTACTGGGAGCTGTGCATTAAAAGGGGAAATTGTCACTACAGAACAAGTCCAATTAGGTATTGGGGTAAGGGTTCAATTGTAGGTTGGTATAAGGTACTAGGATTCCTTTACTTGTAACCGCTTGTTGTGATAATAGTGGAATTTCGAGAGTGGTGACCTGAAAAACACTCGGTGGGGTTTTTGCCGTTAGGTTTTCCCCATTTGTAAACAAATCACCATGTCAAATTTATTTTCCGCTGCATACTTAGTTTAATTGGTGATTTGTTTGTGCTACCACGCGTTTGCATGTTAATTTGATTAATAAGTAAACTTGGTTAATTAATCAATTAATTAATCACAAGGGGTCAATACGTTTTTGGCCTATCACCCTCATAGGTAGTCTCAAGAATCATCCAAACTTCCTTGGTAGTCTCCACATGCGATATCCTGTGAAATTCATTAGTAAACACACCACAGAATATAGCGTTAATACCTTTACTGTTTGAATTAGCCAAAGCAAGAGCTGCCTTGTCCCATTCGGACTTGGCTGTCATGGGTTTAACATACCCATTCTCGACAGAGTCCCATACCGACTCATCTATAACTCACAAGAAAGCCCTCATGTGGACTTTCCAAAATGCTTAGTTGCTTCCATCAAAGAATGGTGGAGCATTTAGCGATTGTGATCGATCCATCACAAAAGGGTCAAGGATCACACTCAGGTAATAAAACCATAGCGAGTGTACTCGCTCTGATACCAATTGAAAGCTTGAAAATGTGTTAAAACACAAGAGCTATTTAGACTCCCAAATTAAAGATTACGGCTCGGTTGATTTTACTCTTACTTAAACTAAGTGCAGAAAAGAGTAAATGCGAGCGTACAAACAATAAAACTACTCTAACCCATATTCATCACAACACAGCAGTAAAATGAAAACTAAAAGAGTAGGGAAGAAGAATGCAAACACAAGATAACACCCCGATGTGTTATCGAAGAGGAAACTGAAGTACTCGGCGTAAAACCTCTCCGCCGCCCTTCAAGCGGTAAATCGATCCACTAGACAATCAGTTGGGATACACGAATAGCAAGAGACTCTCTAAGTCTAATCTACCCAATGCACTTAAGCCCTCCAAGCTCTTACTCTAACAAGGCTTCTCGGAACCCTGTCTTGTCTAGCTCTCCGGATCCCGCAATACTCCCGATTGCATCCGCTAAAGCTTGGCTTCTTCCAATGCTTCCCAGCAGCACCAAAACCTCACTTGACACTCTGAAAGGGTGTGGTAAGTGTTTGGGCTATCAACCTCTCAAGGGTATGAAAATGGAGAGGTAGGAGTTGAGGAAAAATCGCAATGGATTGCGTAGAGAAATGTGGGTATAACACTTTCTAACTCTCAAGGATAGTGGCTAGGGTTTTCTCTCTGAAGCACTCCTCAACATCTGTGGGTAATATGGGTATATATAGTGTGGGTACATATAGTGTGTGTTAGGTTCTAAAGACTTAGGAACTAATGTGTTTAGAACTCTAATGTGTATTGTTGGCAAACCATGATCAAAACAGGTTGTTTAGTCTTGTTTAGACTTGCTTAAAGTTGTGTCTTTTATGTAAAGTTGGATTCAAGCTGATGCAGAATTGATAGTGCATTTCGGCCTGGTTCGATCGATCGAAGCTTAGGCTCAATCAATCTAAAATCGGGCAGAATGCGTTTTTCTGTAGAATTCCAACTCAGCCCTAGTTCATTAAAACGTTTAGGGTTTTATGTTTTTGCCCTAGGTGTAAAAGGCAAACCCTAGCCACGTTTTTTTGTTGCTCATATTGCTGTTTGTGTGAATCTCTTGTGAGATCTATAAGGAGCTTTCCTTTACACAAGCTTAGGATTATCAAGAGGAGATTCGTTCAAGAACTTGATGATCATTCAATTGTTGCCATAAGAACTTAAAGAAACTCAAGCGGGTGTGCTTGTACTTGCTGGAGAATCCAAGAAAGAAGGAGTCCGTGGTCTCGGAGCTTACATGTGGTCGTGTTAGTAAGTTTCTACTGGTGGGTAGCAATAGTTAGTGGTCTAAGTCGCTATTGTAAAACTTCGATTCTTTCATAGTGGATTCAGGTTTACCTTGAGGATAGCTAGGTTAAATCCTCCCTAGGTTTTTACCGGTTTGGTTTCCTAGGTCATCATATCATTGTGTTATTTATATTTTGGCTGCTATGCATGATATGATTGTTTGATTGTGATAACCTAGATCTGGAATTTGGACTAAGTAATAACTTGGCTAATTAACTAAGTTAATCCAATTGTATTTTAAGGGGTCTAAAAACGTACAAGTGGTATCAGAGCAGGTAGCTCTTTTGTTTTAGATCTTTTGATCTAAGAGCTGATCCTTGACCCCTGTTGTCATGGATAATTTGAAGTGTCTTTCTGATCATGTTTCTGCTCATGCTTCTGTTGATTTTATTGATGCCTGTGAAACTTTTCCTAAGGAATTATTGAAATCTATGAAAATTGCTAAGAAATTCAAGGAAGAGTTAAAATTGGCTAATCTTGAAAAAGAGGAATTGGTTGTTAGATTAGATGAATCTAATAAAAAGAATGAATTTTTGAGAAATCAAATTTCCGCTCAAGATGAGAAGATGAAAAGCTTGGAACAAGAGTTAGTTGAATCTAAAGCTAAAATTGAAAATTTGACTAGTACCAAGCCTACTGTTGATAATAGAAGTGTTTCTGTTTCTCTTAAGCCTAAAACTGAGAAAGTTTATATCCCTCCTTTTAAGAGGAATAATAAAGAAAAGGCTTATCTTGCTAGGTTAGACAAATGTAAAAGTTCTGATGTAGACGCTGAAGTTTCTAAACCTAAGTCTAAACCTACTGTTAGAGAGCATAATAAATCTGTTTTTGTGCCTACTTGTCACATTTGTGGTGTTGTTGGTCATATTAGACCAAATTGTTCTTTGTTGAGGCAAAAACCAAAATTTGAGACTAGATTTACTGTTAGGAATACTGATGTTCCTAAATTTGTTCATGTTTGTCACTTTTGTGGTGTCTCCGGTCACATTCGTCCTAATTGTCATAAATTGAAATTTAAGCATTCTATGTTTCAATCTAGGATATAAGATGATATTTCTCCTGCCAAAAGTCCATATAAATTGTTTCATATTATTTTGAAAAATTTAAGCTTGTTGGCTTGTGAAAGGAATTTGCAGGATTTCAGTCTTTCTCAGAAGATTGGTGTAATCCTTCAAATACACTCTGCTTCACATGGATTTTCACCTACAAAGCCGAAGACTCGTGCTATCTAAGGTGTGATTGGTCACCTAGCTCTATTTGATTTTATTACCAATTATAGGCGAAGAAAAAGGTCGTTTTTCCTAATATAATACAGATGGGTAAAAAATATTGATTCTTGAGTTTGAAAGTCTGGTTACGTGCAGGGAAGGTGTTAGGCACTTCGCAATGCTTGTCTGGAGATAGTCCTTTGTTTTGGTAAAAACAAGCTTTGATTTTGGAGGAGGTGTGGTCTTTATCGATGCTTTGCTAGCACATTTGAAATTGTTGCTAAATTTTTATGACGAAAATCCAGCAGCATTTCGCCTTATTTTCGCGATGGAAGTCCGTTAGCATTTTGCCTCAGGTGCGTCATAGCACACAAAACACTATCCTTACCAAGCTTTTGCGATGAGATAAGGCAAAAAAAGTGCCCCATTTTCAAGGAAAAAATTTCGTAGAGTTTCGCGTTTGGTGCACTATGGCACACCAGCATGGTTTCGCATCTATGTATAAGGCGCGTGTCAATATGTTGATGTGTGTCACATACACGGGGAAGCCAATGTCACTGACTGACATGAATCGAGACAATCACACCATGATGATCATGCACACAATATAACATGAATATGCACCTACAACAATCGCCTTGAGTGCATACCCATATGACAAGGTTAAGAGCACCTGTGATCTCGAGGGGGTTGCTCTCCTAATCATGTGAGTCCATCTTACAAAGTGCACAACTATCCATAAGCAAGAAGATATAAATATATATATTTATATATATATATATAGCATGCACAATGCAAGTACACAGAGTAGGAAAATAAACCAGACATCGCCTACATCCAAAAGGGTATGGCCCAACAAGGTACATGAAATGTAAAATAGACATTGCCATACCCTAAGATTGCGGCCCAAGCAAGATACAAAGAAAGGAAACCCTAATCTAGGTACATGGTTCTAAAGAAAGGCTAAGAGAGAGAAAGAGATAACCACATGGAGAGGCTAAGCCTCTTAATCTACTGAACATTGCCCTTTTTGGTCTTGCATCTTCTTGCTTGCATTCTTGCCCCTTTTGGCTTGCATTTGGAAGTTGCGCCCTCGCACCAAGTGCGTACATGCAACAACAAAGAAAACAAAAAACCAACAGACAAGCAAAAGAGATAATAAAGAAACAAAGAAAGCACACAAAAAGGACAAACAAGGAAAGAATGCACACAAAAGGGCAGACAAGCACGTTATCAAACAAAAAAGGGTGTCCTAGAAGGACAAATGTAGGTTTGGATTTGGTGTCCATAGTTCCATTAGATTGGAGTATGGATGACACATGTGCCATCAAGAAAAGTTCCTAAAAAGGACTTAGGATATTGTGTACAAAAGACGAGTGCGAACCAGCATGAGATTATAGGTAGAAATTAGGCTTGATGAGACGAACAAGCATACAAAGACACATGCATGAATAGGTAAACAAGGATGCAAAGATGCAAACAAACAAAGAAAACCAAACAAGAAGGCACAAAGCGAGCATGTTATCACACAAAGGGTAAGGGTAAGCATGTTATAAGGCACATAGAAAGGCTAATATGAGAAACCCTAACATGCAAAGCAAAGAAAAGGAGAGGAAGGCAAGCAGCAAGAAATCCAAACATCATGAAGATGTACTCCTAAACATGGTTGCATCCAAACAAGCCACCAAAGGGGACGGATGCAACTAAACAAACAAACTAGCCCCAAAGACCAACAAGCACCAACCCACAAAGGGAAAACAAACAAGAACATGGCAAAGGCCTAGATCTAAGCAAACAAGTATGGATCCTAACATAAACACACGAAAAAAAGCAAACAAAGCACAAAAATGCATAGAGGAACTAATCCAAACCCTTTATTGAAACTTGGGTGTATGGATGTAGGCCTAGACCACTAGATCTAGATCTACACGCTACCCGAAAGCCAAAGCACAAGTGTAGACACCACATTTTGTACCCTTTACGACTCGGGCACCCGTTCCTCAATGATGTTAGAATTCTAAAGCCCAATGTTGGTTTAGGGCCCGATCAAATGGAAGTTGACTTGAGGAAAGTGTTTATGGAAAATATAACTTGTTTTAATGAGCAAATAAACTATTTTTGGAAAAGAAAGGTCACAGAAACCCTAGGGCGTGCGTTCGCATACATGTGCATGCTCTTTGCATGCATGTGCATACATATGCATGCGTGCGCATGCTAGGGTTCCAAAAACTATGTAAGGCAAATTTTCTGCATTTAAACTAGGTTTGGAATGGATCCCACATCGTCTGGGAGCTGCCCTAAACCCCTATTGTTCGACTAAATTAAGCCATGAAATGTACTTTTTCGAGGAGGATGGATTCCGGTGGTAAAACACATAAGATTCACTAGAAAATAGTAAATCAAAGAGTGAGCTTTTCACAAAACATCCTCTAGTCAAGTTTTGTTTGATTGGGACATTTTCTGGTCTTGATCTTTGAGTTCTAAAGTTTACTAACTTATTTTGAATTGGTTGTGACTAGATTGAATGAAGGGAACAGTCAAAATCAATCTCTAGAGAGTTCTAGTGTTGAGGTAAAGTTTCTAACTTTAGCTTTTCGCTCTTTTTTTTTTTTTGTTTCTTTACGTTTTTATATGTGTTTATGTGTTTATAATACGTTTGTTTAGCCTAGGTTTACTTTGTGTTTGTGTTTAAAGCATGTTGGGTTGTTAAATTCTTGTTTCTAAGTTTCTGTTCTGTACTTTTTGGTTTCTGTGTACTGGGTGTGAATTCGTATGCATGCCTTGTGCATGTGAACACATACTCATGATATGCATACACATATAATTGGGCTGTGCACACATGACCTATGTTTGTGCACACATATCTCTGCCCAAAAACCCTAATCTTGTTCCCGCTTGTTTTCCTTTTGTTTTATTTACATGTTTTAGCCTCCGTTTAACCAATTTTGTCTGTCCTTAAGTCTCTACCTTTCTATTTTTAACTTGTTTTGTTTTGTTTTATTCCTTTTTATGCTATTAGGGTTTTAACTTGTTTGAATAGCATGAACATGCATATGAATATGATTATGCATTGATGTATAGGTGCTGTGATGCAGTAAAGTAAGTGAGGTAGGCCATGCATTATCACATGAACATGCATTCTGTTGGTTGATGAACATGATATGGGTGACGAACTTGATATGCTTGGTTGAATCCCATGCTTTTGGTGTTTACATGCTATAATATGTTTATCCTGATCTGCCTTGTCATGTTTCTTCCCTTGGATATATATGCTTATGTTAGGACATATGTGAATCGTGTTAGGAACATATGTCAATGTAGAATTGGCTAATCATTTGACAAAACACGCTTTACTTAGATCTAGGATGTGTTTAATGCTTCAAGGAACAAGGTTTCAAGTTCAAGTGTTAAAACCATGCAAGTCTATCCAAGAATCAAGTGAAGAAGTGTTGGATTTTAAAGCTCGACAGCTGCTCGATAGATAGGGTATCTATCGAGATTTAAGAAACTCAGATTTTCAGTTCTAATTTTCATCCAATCCGTGTATAGATGTTTGGGCCTTCTTTTCACACAACTCTAAACATATATAAAGATTGTTTTAAGGGCCGTCACAGCTGATGCAAGTGAGTGCAACTTGATAGATGCTAGCTGTCGAACTTTAATGACAAGCACTTTTCAGACTTGAATCTTGGACAGACTTGCATGGCTTTAACACTTGAACTTGAAACAAGATTTCTTGAAGCATTAAACACATCCTAGATCTACCCAAATACAAGTAAAGTGCGTTTTGTCAAAGGATTAGCCAATTACATAAAATAGTGACATATGTTCCTAACAAGTGAACCACATATGTCCTAACAATCTCCCCCTTTGGCAATCTGTGACAAAACCACAACAAACAAATGAACATATGAGAGAAGTCATAAATCACTCAACTCATATTCACTTGTTGAATACAATAAAATCTATCCTAACACAAACTCTTGAAAAACTTTGCAAAAAGAGAGTTTATGGCAAGTAGACTTTGACAACCTGTATTTCTAAAACACTTTAAATAAAACTCATCAAGGCATCTTTGTGTAAAACAGAAATAATAGATTGCATACAAGTTATAAGAATCATGTGTATAAAGAAAGAAAAGAAACAACACATGTAAGAGATAGGTGAAAGAACATACATCAATATAAAAAGAATATAAGTACAATGTATGTCAAAATGGTCACAAGACCAATATACAAGATATGATATATCTAAAATAGAAAGAAAAGAAAAAAATACATCAAGTCCTCACTACATCCCTCAATGTATACACTCCCCCTAACAAAAATCTCCTATGCTAACCCTCCCCCTAAGTATGACTACTCTCATAAACCAAAACTACTTCCCCTTTTTGTCACGAGTGACAAAGGGTAAGAGTGTCAAGTAGAAATCTCGTCAGAGCTGGAAGAGCTAGCATCTCCATCATCTTCATCATCGGAGGCAGTAGCATCATCATCATCGCCGGAGCCATCACTCTCATCCGGAGTGGAAAGCACGGTGTAACCGCCCATCTCAGCCTGGTGTCGAGCAAAGCGGCTAACACGGGTGTTCACCTGACACAACTTATCACTGAAAGTGTCGAGGCCAACATCCATGCGCTGAAGCTGCGTCATGATTTCCTCAAGGGTCACACTGCTCGTAGAAAAGGAGAGAGCAGAAGTGGATGGAGCAGAAGGAGTGGGAGGAGCTGCCGTACCGGACCGCCTCGAACGAAACTGCGCCTCGCTCCGTTTAACAGTAGCGGCGTCAATGGCACACATAACGGAGAAGTGGTCAGAAACAGGAAAGGGAACAGAAAAATTGCGTAAAATCCGCGTGATAGCTGAAGGGAAAATGAGCTTATCACGAGTCGTCGTATCCCTATAAACATCTATAATGGAAAGAATGAAATGTGAGGGAAAATCTATAGTGAGATGCTCTAACAAAGAAAGCAAAAATCGAGCACGGGGCTCGGTAATAAAGTTATAATGAGAAAGAGGATGAAGAACAAATGTCATAACCATGTTCATGATTCTAGGACCTTTAGCAAAGGTCGAACATAGAGTAAACTGACGATCGCCCCAATCAGCGGGACGCTCACAAAAAGCAGAAATCATCTCGTCTTTGGACACAGTCCTCAGACACTCACAACCGGGGTAGTCAGGATACTTTACCCTCGGGACATAGAGCACCTCGGATACATTATCCGGTGTGACCACTATGTGCGTACCTCGAACGCGAGTATGAAAGAGAGGTACTAAATAATCAAGTCCATGCAAGTTGGAGTAAAACTCCTGGATCAGCACGGATGGACAAGTGACCGAGACGTCACACAATGACTCCCACCCCCGACTGTGAATGACAGTGGGTAGGTTAGTGTTGGAGAAATCCGACAAAATGACTCGGCGTTTCGAATGAACACCTCGTCGAGAAAAGTTCTCCGAGAAGTCCTTTCCGGCATCCTCATCACGGAACCGAACAGAAGAAGGGGTAGGATCAGAAGACGAAGATGTCCCGGAACTAAGAGGGTTCCGAGACGGAGTAGAGTTACGTTTTAGTGCCATGACGCACTAACGTAAACTAAAGAGTGAGGGGGGGAAAGAAAGATACACTCAGAAAAGTCCCAAAAACAGTTCAAATATATAAAAAATATATTGAATGTAAAGGACGTACACATGAAAATGCATGAGCATGTGACGTGCAAAGATAATTGCATCATGGGCTCAGCCCAATTTAAATCTACCAGCACACAAGCAGTTTAACATATATAACACACATCTAAATGCATGAAGATATAGTTATAATGCACATGGGATGCAATGCATGAAGATTTTAAAGCATTTTCACAAAAACCAACCCAAAAATTTCACAATAACTTCATCAATTTTGAAAAACCCCAAAAAATTTCCAAAAACACAAAAACTTAGGTTAAAAATTCATGAAATGCATGAATATGAGAGATTTAGACATTTACCAAGTGAAGAATAACTTGATTAAGGCCGAAAATCTCTTTGAGATGAAGTTTGGAGTGAGAGAGAGAAGCTTGGGAGGTGAAAAGGCACAGACAGATCAAGAGAGATCGAGAAAATGAAGACCGGATCGTGCTGAACAAATATATAGGTATTCAGTAAATCTCGACAGATAAAGGTGTCGAGAGGTGTCGAGATTTAAAAGCTTAGACAGATGCAGCTATTGAGAAGGTGTCTAGAGGTGTCCACAGCAAAATAAGCTCGATGGATCGAGAAGGTATCGAGGGGATAGGAACATTCTCGATCGATCCACCTAACTATCGAGAGATGTCGAGATTGCGATAAAAAGCAACTGAAGAGCTCGACAGATAGGCTAGGTATCGAGAGGTATCGAGAAGCTGTCGAGATTGCTTAAAAACAGTTTTTCAAGAAGAGAAAAACACATATATGAATGCAATCAAACATGCAACTCAAACAATGATCCAAACAGCATTTTGAACTCTCAAAATCATCTCTCAACCAAAAAAAAAAAAATAGCCCATATATCCCAAAACACACACACACACACACACTAAACAAGTCTAACCAATTTTATATTTCAAAAACAAGTTAAGACAGTTTAGTGAGCATACATTAACACATGTAAACCTTGTGATGGCCAAATCACATTGTACCTGCACATGTATCAAGAGTAGCAAAGAATATTGCGTGTTGTGTGTGAAAAACATCGCAAGATTGCATAAGTGTATACATGTTATGATGATTTGAGATATGAGTAAATCACTTTAATTCATACACAATCATAACAGTTTGATGGGGACTATCACCTTCGAGGTACATCCTATAACTCTCACATCTCCTAGAATACACGCTTGCAATCATATATAAAGCATTTTAATCTTTTTGCTTTTTATTTTTCTTTGCATATTTTTCTTTTAATGAGCATATTATGCATGGGCATATAAGAGATATAAAATAAATACCCAATGATGTTAAGCATTTGACATTCCAATTTTGCTATGCCAAAGCACACAAATGTCATTTCATGATTGGTGGGCAACAGTGGTGAGTGTTAAGTACAAGAGTGATATGAGTGTTAAGTACAAGAGATAATTTAATCTTACTCATCACAAACACGAGCCACAAAGCTCACTTGCTTAGTTGTGCATAGAGATGCTCATCTAAGCTACAAAAGATACAAAGTTTAGAAAACTTTGTTTCAATGGCCATCCAAGGTACACATGTACCAATGTACACAAACACACACTGTTTTTGTATTTTCCTGATTTTTCAATTTTTTTTTATTTTTTTTATATGAAAAACAAAGTAAACAAAACTGAAAACAAACAAAAACATGTTAAACAAAAGAAAGCATAAAACTAGATTAACTCAAAACTTGAAAGCAAAACACACAAGTAATGCAAACAAAAACAAGAAGAGAGAAAGAAAAAGTGATAGAATCACTTGGAGCCATTTTCCTTCCATGCTTTGGAAGAACCTTTCCTTTGAGTGAACCCTTGAACCGACAGTGAGGGGGAAGAATTGAAACCGTTCAAGTTTGAAAGGAACATGAGGGCTTTGAGAAGATCTCCAAGAGGAGTAAAAGATGATGGAAACTGATTCTGGTTTCCCGATGCGATCATGCCGTTGCTCTGTTGAGTGGCTAACCACTTATAGCAATTGGGTCGAGTATGACCGGCTGCTTCACAGTGATGACAGAGATGCTGCTTCTTCTATTTAGGCTTTTGAGAGTTAGCCTTCTTAGCCCTAGGGTTTTTAGCTTCTTTCTTATCCTGCTTAGGGGGTGCTCCTAAGATAGATTTACCATTGTCTATGTTCTCATTAGCTAATTTATTTTTAACAACATTGTTCTCAATTTCAACATTATTACTAAGAGGAACAAAAATAGTAGTGCTAGTAGAAGCAATATTAGAAAAAGAGAGATCATACCCTAAACCGGTTCGATCGGAAGCAGATTTCTGAAGATTTAGCATCTCATTAAGCTTTGCACTTGAAGTCCTTTCCAACTGGGCTCTGACTTGGAACTGTTCTGCCTCAAGCTTCTTAGTCTTCTCAGCCAAAAAGTTGTTCTCAAAACACAGTGCTCCAATAGTCTGATTGGCTTCATCAAACTTTGTGAAAAGCTCTTCACGATCAAGTTTCACATCACTGAGCTTCTTGTTGGCCAGCCTATAAATTTTCTCATGCTTCTCAGAAAGCTTGTACAGTTTCTCATAGGCTGTATGGATATTATCTTGATCATCCATCTTCTCGAACTTGGACTCCACCAATTTCTCTTCTTCATCCACATCTTCAACAATCCCCTCAGTAGGATTGACAGTGGTAGTGAAGGCATTTAGGATTTCGTCATCCTCATTGTCGAAATCATCCTCAGGCTCGATGTCACTCAATGTAGTAGTAAGTGCCTTGCTTTTCCCAATAGTCTTAAGATAGGTGGGGCACTCTTGTTTCATGTGACTGAAGTCTTGACACCCAAAGCACTTTGGTCCTGCGAGAACAGTGTACTGACCGCCATCCCTAGCATCTTTCTTCCCTTTGTCTTGGCTCTTGAACTGAGAAGAACTGGATTGCCTACGGTCCTTGTCGAAACCCTTTCCATTTGCATTCTTCATAAACTTCTTGATTTGCCTGGTGATGTAGGACTTCATCTTAGAATCTTCATCGTCTAAAGACTCATCTGTGTCACTGCTCTTGACCTTCAGTGCCATGCTTTTGCTCTTACCCGATTTACCAGTTCTTGTTAAACCTAACTCATAAGTCTGCAGATTACCAACCAGCTCTGTCAAAGGAATCTTGTCAATGTCCTTTGATTCTTCTATTGCGGCAATCTTGGCATGAAATCTCTCGAGTAGAGATCTGAGCACTTTTCTCACAATCTTGGGTTCAAGAATGGTTTCCCCAAGATTAAAAGCTGAGTTCACTATGTCCTTGAGCTTGGCATAGAACTCATCGAACGACTCATCCTCCTCCATCTTGATCTCTTCGAAGCTTGTAGTGAGCCTCTGAAGCTTCGAATCCTTGACAGCCTTAGTTCCTTCATAGGTTGTCTAGAGGATGGTCCATGCTTCCTTCGCAGTTTCAGTGGAGGATATTTTCTTGAACTCCTCATTAATGACCGCACTGAATAAAGCATTCAATGCCCTACTGTTGAAGTTTCCCGCCTTGATCTTAGCATCATCCCAATCGGCCGGCGCTTCTGTAGACTTGGTCTAGCCTATCTCCACAGCTTGCCATACTTTTTCATCTAAAGACTGCAAGAAAGCTCTCATGCGTACTTTCCAGTATGCATAGTTAGTGCCATCAAATAAAGGAGGTATAATAAGAGACTGCCCTCTATCCATGACAAACAGGGGTCAATGGATCACACAGCAAAGATTAAAACCTAATCAGAGTGTGTCTGCTCTGATACCACTTGATAAGCCAAAATCGAATTGACCCCTTGTGATAAATTAATTGATTAATTAGCTAAGTTTATTAATTAATCAAATTAACATGCAAAACACGTGGTAGCACAAACAAATCACCAATTAAACTAAGTAGACTAGGCTTAAATTGACACGGTGATTTGTTTACGAATAGGAAAAACCTACACGGCAAAAACCCCACCGGGTGATTTTAAGGTCACCACTCCCGAGAATCCACTATTGTCACAACAAGCGGTTACAAGTAAAGGAATCCCAGTACCTTCTACCAACCTACAATTGAACCCTTACCCCAATACCCAATTGGACTTGTTTTCATGGTGCCTATTCATTTTTATTTTTATTTTTATTTATTTTTATACAAGATAGAGATTCTACTTTAGCTTAATCTAAGTGTATATGTGTGTGAAGTTAGCTTCTGAAAACTTGAACTCCGACTTTTACCCCTTACACCCTACAAGCACTTATACTTGTGCAGTGGTTGGTGCCTATTCATTTGAATCCTCATTACATCTATAAATAGAGACACATTTAGTTATTTCCTGCAAGATATATAATATTTTTCTACAAAATACATTATATAAGGAATTTCTTGAGTATTTTCAGAATTGCTATTTGCAAATACTCAAACTTTGTTGCATCTTGTAGACTGATTGCTTGTAACCCTTAGCAAACTCTTTTAAGTGGGGGCAATTCAAGTCTTAAAGACAGCAACTATGCGTCTCAAAGCCTTTAATCTTTGTTCTCCCCTTCCCTACTATCCCCAACATATTGCAATGAGAGAGACTTCAATCCAAAAAGACATTTGAAAGAGGGACTAGTAACAACCCTAAGCCATCCAACCAAGCCAAAGTTAGTGTAGTTTCCACCCAACACAACTCCAACCCATGAAGAGTGTCACCAACTTAGGAATGTTCTTATCCTAAGACTTTGAAAACCTAATTAAGAAAGAATGCACCCCTCAATCCTACTTCTTTACTCAACCTAATACCCCAACATTGGAACATAAGTGAATACTTCCACTATCATCAGAAATCTGGCCATAAGACAACGAATTTCTTTAGACTCCTCCACGAGATTGAGGACCTTATAGACAACAACATCATCCCTCGCCCTAATATCCTAGACAAATCCAATGTCCACCAAACCCTTGAGTCCACTGCTATTGAGTCTCGCTTTCTTGAACACTAAAACATGAAGGAAATGAGAGAGGAGACACAATACTTCTTGAGTTTGATCTTACCAATCATGGACACCTTCATAATGGGCCTCCAAGAAGAGATTTAGGGAGAAAATGAAGGCATGGGATAGCTATGAAGATGTTAGGGAGATAATACCTTGTAGAAAATCCAATTGAGTAGTTAATATAACACATAATGATACCATTTAACCCAAAATTTTAAGCCAATGACTTTGGGTCTAACTATGTTATATTTAGCCATTCTCTCTTAACATTATTGTTCAATGTGAGTCCTTGCCTCCCTTTGAGCCACAAATAAGTCCTACTAACTCCCCGTTACTTATGAGATTTTTCATTCACAAGCTTGTTATCCATGGGCTTCTCATATGCTATCCATGGAAACCACATGTTAACTCTGCACGTTCATACATAGGAACTACGCATTTCCATGTCCATGGAACCTATCGCCACATGTGGACGAGAGCACATTGCCAAATTAAGTAAATTCTCTATGTAGATTTATCTTCTTTCTTCTTTAATTTTTGCGTAAATAGTGATAAATTACTAATTGTCCCAAAAACTTAAATTGTTTGGAAATTGTGAATTTAATAACTTAATTATAATTCTAACATTCCTCCTCACGTGTGGGTACAAACTCCCCTTTAATAAGTGGGGCCCAACACGTGAGATTTTTAACATTTTTTTTGAGGAGCAAGATTTTTAACATTTTTTTTGAGGAGCAAGATTTTTAACATTTTAAATGGGAAGTAGAGATAAGATAAAAATTTTCTGCTTTGATACCATGATAAATTACTATTTGTCCCAAAACTTTAAGCTATTAAAAATGTTGAATTTAACCACTTAACCATAATTGAAATGAAAAGATTATTTCACATCAGAATAATTAAAGAGGGCAAGAAATGTGGAGGACTCCACTTTAAGTTTAAGCCACCTCATTTAGATGTTGACCGCGTAGGAAGAAATTTGGAGGTGGAGTCGGAGCTAGAGAAAGGCTTTAAAGTGAAGAATTGATTCTGAAGCAAAACTAAAGAGTAAAGAGAGGCCATTGAACATTTCTATCTGGGGCCTACTCATAGCTTCCCTAAAAGGAAGTAATCCTTGAGAGTTGAGACCACCCCAGCACAAGTAATAGCAGCCTCGATCTTGATGGGGTTAAGCCCTAAGGCTAGACCGTCACTTTCTCTAATGAGGATCTTCAATCCCAACTCCCAAGTCCAACCACATTGAATCGTTGTATGTGTGTGAAGTCTTGAAATTACAATACACAACAATTCTGATCTAAATTTATATCCGTTTACGCATTGTTGCCAAATTTGGGGTATCCAAAGAAGACTCTCCGACCTTGAAAACCTATTACAATAGCTGTCGTGGGGTTGTAGGAAACAATTTGCATATAGAAACCATGACTGAGTTCCAAATCATGGTCAATACGGCTAACTATAACATGTTATTGGGGAGAGCTTGGCTTGGTAGTCCCTTTCACTATCCAACAAAAGATCAAATTGTTGTGAAAGAATAGAGGCCTAACCATAGACGGAGATGGGGGACTTAATTGCCCCTGTATATGGAGAGATGAAAGAGGCCAACAAACTCCATTTGAACGGTTTTGAGTTTATACAAATTATCAAATACTAGGTAGAGAAGGAGAAAATTATCCATGATTATATATGTCTATTTCTACAGCTTCACTGTTGCCCACATCATGAAGACTCTGGGATACATGCCAAGCACGGGACTAGCAAAAAGGAATTACCATGTCCATGAATTAATCAAAAAAACAAAAAACAAGTCCATGAATTCCCCAATTTCAAGGCTTAAACTGATAGGAAAGGATTGGTATATAGAGAGGGAATGGAGGAAAACCCTAGAAACAAGTTTACCACCCTAAACGGTAATTTTCATCAAGGAGGCAGAGTCCTTTTCAGTATTGTGAATTTCCTAAACCATGGAAGGATAGAAGGGAGATTATTGGCTTGGACTAGAGGTAATTTTTAGTGACAAGCTCAATTTAGAAGACAAAGTGTCATACGAATCAAGGACAGAAGACTAGATTCAGAACATAGAGAATAGACCCTGAAGCCCTACACCTACTCTCTCACCCAAACAAGATAAGGATGTGTTGGCCATCACCATATCCTAGCCAAGACCTAACTACTTTGATCACACACTATATGGGCAAACTAGTACGAGTTTGGAATAAAATTGTGAATGTCAATATTAAGTCCTTTGAGTCTATCCAAGAGTATCTCATCAAGTTCGTGTATGAGAATCTTAATATGGTTTCAAATCCAATCAATGAAACTAAACTCTTAGATTCAAATAACTAATTTGAAACTTTTCTATGAGCAAATACAAGAATACAAACTTTGATTAAACCTACAGAAATGCACTTTTGGTGTCACCACTGGCAAAATACATGGTAAGTAACAAGGGCATTGAAATGGAATCGGAAAGTGAAGGCCATCAAGGAAATGCTAGTGCCCAATAATCAAAAGAAAATAAGTAAATGCTAGTAAACATACATCATAAAAACTCAATCAATGTTCAATCAAAAAACCATTCTAACAATTTACAAAGTATAAATTGCATTGCTTGACCGCCATGTTTTGTTCAACACATGAGATGACATTTTCTATGCATCAATTATCCATTCCTATCATTAAACAATGGCGCTCCACTGAATCCAAACAATATGAAGTCTAAGATTATCTAGCCCTTCAACTTCGATTGCCTGAACTGCCACTACCTTAGTATCCAATGCCATTAACTTCTCATAAGAGAACTCGTTAGCATACTGCAAGTACAATTCATTCTTAAGTACCTTTCACCTTTTACCTGCTCCATGGTTGTCTTGGCAAGATGGAAGAGAATCTTTAGTATCTAAACAAGCAAAGAAATTATTGGTGAAATGTTATAACAAACACGCGCGCGCGCGCACACACACACACGGAGAGGGGAAAATCTTAAAAGGGGAAAAGAATGCCAAAAGGCAATTATTACCATTTTTTCATTATCCCATACCTAATTTCTTTGTTAGGAAACTATTTATTAGAAATTCTCAACCTAGGACGCGGGAAGCATACAGAACAAAATACACTCTAAAACACTTCCCAGCACCTATGTTCTGGAAAATGTGTAAATATCAAAAAAAAAAGAAAGAAAAGGAATCAGGAAAAATCAGCCCCACAAGGGAGTCATAACATTCTTTAGGAAAGACAAACTTAATGAAGTTCCCATAACACATTTTAGAAAGAACTAGCTAAAACCTCAAGGGTGTCATTCTAAATGCTGCTATATGTGATCATTCTTAAATTGTAGGGACTAAAAGTGGTCACTTTAACTTCAAGGACTAAAACTGCTCATGGAATAAAGTATACAGACCAACAAGGTATTTACCCCAATTTTTTGAACATGAAGTCGGTGCTTATTGAAAGGAAAAAATATATCAAATTGAAAGTGCACCAAACTAAAAATTTCCTATTGGAGAAAAGATATATAAAGACCAAATACACTATGGATGGAAAAAAAATTATATATATATATATATATATATTATCTGCAAGTAAAACCATTTCTAATTTTTGTTTCATAGAGCCTAAACATAGGAGATGGTAACAATTTCAACTGTAGCCACATCCTGACACTATATATTTGTTGTCTCCCTTAAAAGAATAATTTCCCCCTCAATTCTCAACACAGCTGAAAAATAACTTCATCTATAATATATTCGTTCTTCATAATTAAACAATCACTCTATAGGGACATATACACAAAAAACCTCTGCTAGAAGATATGACTTGAGAGTTTAATACCACATTGCACATGGAGAAATACTGTCTATCATAGACAGAATAAGATTTGTTATTTACTCTAAAAGGCAAAAACTAAAGGGATACAGTGTGGAAATTTCCAACTAAGTTTATATGTCGAAAATAGGCTGGTTCTGAAAAGTAAAAGTACAAAGCAAAAAACAGTCACCATTAAAACATTAGCCATACAAGCCAAGTAATTTGTATACAGCATGAATAAAAGAAGCCTCTTTAATGACCAATAAATTATGCATTACATATAAGTGAGTTAATTCAATCCATTTAGTAACAAAACAGAAAAACCAAATTTTCATGAGATATTTTTATTTATTATATTAAATAACAATGATATATGTGCACCAATCAGCAAATGCTCTACCAATAGTGAATTCTACAACACCGAAACTACAACAAATACATTCGAGAGAAAGAAAAAGATGTTCTGATTTTGTGTGATGGATGCATGTCAAAACTTGTGGAGAAGTCAAAACTATGAAGTTTGATAAAATCATCAAGACTCTGGTTACTTTCCTGTAAAAATATGGAACATACAGGTCACCAATCTCAAATACGCCGCCGCCATTCTCTCTCTCAAACTGAGGTTTCTCTCTCCATCGGTTTCTTGGATGATATTAATGAACTAAAACCTTTGGTCAAATGAAAAACATTTAGAATATCACAACAAAGTAAAATTTGCAATCAAAGCTTAAGCCATTGGAACTAATTCAAGACCAATCGAAAATCATTGACCAAAACAAAGGAGGAGGGGAACTGTATTGGAAAATATCTTCATAGGGCAAGAGAAAAAAAAAAGTTTAATTACAAGGAGTATGCAGCATCAATAGAGAGATTGAAGCAGTCCAAGCGGCCCCCGGCAAATAAATTTGTGCCACACTGGAGAAGTATGGTACCTGATACATAAGTTTCAACAACCATGGAAATAATACTCTGTAAATTGGTTTTGGTAATTTTGTTATTAACGTGCGTTGGGGGAGGTTGTTAGTTCATTTAACAGCAGACAAACAGAAGCATTGATTTGGCACATGTGTGAAGTTAAATGAGTAAATTGGCTAAGATAAAAGTTTTGGGGGTGCTAGGGCATTTTTTTCCTAGTTTTATATATAAAACTCATATCATAATGAAAAGCCTGTTGATGTGGTTTAAAAATTGTTTTGTTTTGTTTTTTTCCTTTAGCCCCCCTGCCCCCTCTTTTTTTTTTCGTTGGAAATTTTTTTCGAATTTGATATAACTTCAAACAAAACATGAGCATTTAAGATTTGATCTGTCAAAGAGTAGGCCATTATGATATAACTAAGATTCCAGAGTCTTGGACTTTATCAATTCATATATTAGAAACCAATCAAACCGTTATTTATATAGATAAAGATCCCTGGCAAATACTAGAGCCAACCCATAACTATCACAGTTCATATTATAGGATGAACAGTAAAAAAGATATTAACTTTCAAAGAGAAGCCCTTCTTCTCAAACCTGCTGCTAATCTCACTGACTTGAAACATAGATAATTGCCTTAGAAAACTGAACTTCGTCTCTGAAACAAAAAAATTGCACACTATAAAATGAAATATACACAATGAAATAACAAGTTACTATCTCAGTTTCCAAAAGGAGGGGAAAAAAAAAAAACTGAATCAACCAAAACTAGTTAATTTACACATTAAGCTGTAAAATTTTTCATTTAGTGACAAAACAGAAAAACCAAGTTATCATGACTTTTTATTAAAAAAAATTGAATTGCATAACAATGACACATGTCCTTCAATTAGCATATCCTCTACCAGTTGTGAATTCTACAAGGGCGAAACTACAGCAATTACATTCAAGAGAAGAAAAAATGTTCTGATTTTGTTTGATGGATGGGTGTGATGCTTACCAATCAATATATATATGGAAATCATTTTATAAAACTCATAAAATTATGCCATCTAAATATTCATTTCGTTAATCATAATGACAAGCCTGTCCATGTGGTTTAAAAATTGGTTTAATCATAATAAAAAGCTTTTTTTTTCTTTTTTTTTTTTTTTTTTTTTGAGAATCTATCATAATAAAAAGCTTGTGAGAGTGCAGCAACCATACAACTTCTTCATTGTAGGACACAAAGTTAATCCAATATTTGGCATCATTAAGATATACGAAGAGACAATAACTGCGCAACAAACATAGAAATGTTAAAAAAATGATCATAAGATGTCAATGTACATAATTCAAAGGATCCTACCGCAACATCGAATGAATATGTCACCTAGCAGTCTTCTTCCCACCAGAACAGAAACCGAAGTACTACCTGAAAAACTTCTTTAAACCCATCTGCAGATCTGCCATGGGCTTATACCCAAGCTCCCTCTGAGCCAGGCTGATATTTGCACTCGTAAACTACATGTCATATACAGCCAACCCAATACCAAAAGCTTCTTTCACAACAAATTCTTGCAGCATAGTCTTAGTGATTTATTATTATTATTATTATTATTATTATTATTATTATTTTTTATGAGGAATTCCCTCAAGGTATGGGCCAATGGCACTACCCCTGAGGAGCAAAACCTGGATGCCTACATACCCCACTGAATAGGCATCAGATAAATTGCGAAAAGCCTCAGCTAGGAGTCGAATCAAAGACTTTTGGGCTTACAATTAGTCTAGGCACTCTCTCTTACTGCTGGGACACCCTAGGTGGGGGCTTATTATTATTGGTAAATTACACACACCCAATGGTGTTGAACTCATGACCTCACCCTCCACCTAGCACTTGCAGTGGGAGAAGGTTCCAATCGAGCTAGAACTCATTAGAGGCATGGTCTCATAGATTAGAAATCAAATATATACAGACTTGCAAAAATATTAAAAAAAATTTCTATCTATTTAAGGTGCACCAAGAAAAACAATAATATGAAATTGAAAATGGATAGTGACTAAAAAATTTGTGTTTACTCCAAGTTCTTTTGGTGGGACGAGGGGGAAAATAGATTTCACCTAGAAATGTAAAACAAGAAGCACAAGTTATGATACAATTTACATAAATATATGGCAATCTTATACTTTGTTATTTGATTTCCAAAACACGTCATCAAATACTGACCAGTTGAAATATTTAGGAATCAAGAAAAAACTCATCAACTTAATAAAAAAAACAAGAGTAATTTAGTCTTGGACATTGCACAGCCCTATAGGCTATAGCAAGTATTATAAAATGATGATTGTCAACTCTAGCAATGTCTTTTACTAACCAATTTGAGATTCAAAGACATTCTAAAACATAATTAGCATATGCCAGCTTTCCCTCTACTTGATCACAAAAGCCATAATCCTAAGAAACCAAAACACTATCAAACAAATAGAAGAATCCCTATCATATGAATGCTATCAAACAAATAGATGGATCGATCAAAGCACAATTCAATATAAAACTTAAGCGAACATGAACATGCTTTGGATTTTTGAGTTTTGAGAGAGAAGAACCTTTCGTTGATTCGGTGAAGTTTTCGACCACGGAGGACTTTCTGTAAAGAGAAATGGATGACCAATTTTACCCCCGTTTGGTTACAGGTTTGGCCTATTCTTGCTTTAGATTTTTAAGCGTAAAATACTATTTTGGTCCCTAAATTTTATCAAAAATTTGTTTTTCATTCCTAAACTTCATTTTTCATTTCTAAACTATTTAAAAGTTCATATTTCATCCATAAACTATTGAAAATGTTTTATTTATGTCCTTAAACATTATTAGAAGTTTGTTTTTTATCTCTAAACTATTGAAAAAGTTATTTTTTTTAATTTTTATTTTTGTTTCTATACTATTCAAAAAACTCTTTATAAAGTTTAGGGATGAAAAAAGAACTTTTTAAAGTTTAGGGACGAAAAACAAACTTTTAATAAAGTTTAGGAACAAAAATAGTATTTTACTCGATTTTTAATATGCCGACTAGATTAGTCGTCTTTGTTGGTTGTACTTTTATATTATACTAGTTTTTTTTTTTTTTAAGAATCTTATATTAGTCCTCTTTTAATATGCATCACACAGTTTTATTTTTATTTTATAAATTTTCTATTTAAAAATAGTTATATTTTAATGTAGTATTTATAATTTAAAATGAGAATTTTTTATTATCTTTATTTATTTCAGAAGAAAAACCAAAAACAACAAAAAGCAAGTGGTAGACAGCGTGTTTGTATACGTGTTTATATACAAACTTTTGTTAGATGCTATTAGAGAGGAGGAAGGTCAATGCGTAAATATACATGTTTATATACAAACTTTTTCTAATTGATTATAATATGAATTGTTTTCTATTTGCTAATGATGTGACCATTACTCTCCATTAATTGCCTCAATTTATTGATACACATGGCAATTTTAGATTACTATTAATCAGAAAATCCTTAATACTTTCAAATTATATTGAAATGGTGCTCCATTTTTTCATAATCATGGTGGATTTACCATGAATTTAATGAGTAGACTGCACCATGAATGTGAGAGGAATGAGTACCATTTACCTTGCTTCGAAAGTATCTAAGAATTACTCCTATTACTCACTTTCCATTTTAATTTAAGAAATAACAAACTCAAACTTAACATGCTTCGAAAGTATCTAAGAATTACTCCTATTATTACTCCCTTTCTATTTTAATCTAAGAAATAACAAACTCACACTTAACATGCATTTCAAAATTAAAATTATGTTCACTACATGATATCTTTCAATCCGATGGTTCGATTAAGGCCCATAAAATTGTTATTTTGATCGCTATGACTTCAAGATTTATTTCATGAATGCAATTGGAAATCAAATTGTCAAAACTACAGTATACCCATGTGATGCGATGTGATGATGATATGCATATGAGATACAAATGATGTTAAATGAGTTGCAAAGCGGAGTGTCTTCATCGTGTTAATTGCCTTTCAAAATAGTAGTTTGACTTATTGTATTCGATCCCTTAAATCTAAGGTTTTACATGAAATTGCCATTTATTTTATTAAATTGAAAAATAAAACATAATAAAAATGCCTCATTTTATTGATTGAGTATAAATTTACATATAATAGAACATTAAAAAAAATTACGTGATATTTTTTTTCTAGATATAATCTAAGAAATTATATGGCTTTGATTTTTTAGTTACATTCTAAAAAGGGAAAATTTTGTCAACAAGGTCTAGTCTAGAACCGTTGATCAAAGAACCTTTAATCATCCTGCTTGATGAATTGGTCTTCTAAAATGTAGTAGCCATGATAATGTCACTCAATCAATGTATCCAAACATGTCATAAGTAGAAAAATAGCATGCTATTATTAAGAAAATAAATAGAAAAAATTATGATTTGAAAAAAAGAGTCTTTAACATGTTAATTGTCATATTGAAACCCTAATTTCATAGCTAGCATGTTCATCAAGTGCTTCCATATCATAAAACACAAACATGTTCTCATGCATAAACAATCAAGGCAAGGATCTACACTACTTTGGTTCTAGATTTATACTTTCATGTAGGTTTGGTTTCTAGAACAGGTTTAAACGTTTTTCAAGATGAGGTTCACTAGCAACATCTCCTACCTTCAAGGTTCTTTGGAAGGTTGGGAATTTGTGTAATACCTCTTTTCTTCAAGCTTTAGAAAGTTGGGCAGTACCTCTTTACTCCAATGTTTCTTTTGAAACTTGCTTTAAGGCTGTGTTTGGTTCAATGTAAATCGAATTCCGAGTGTAAAATGAATGCAGGGGTAAATGAATTCTCGTT
Source organism: Notholithocarpus densiflorus (assembly GCA_030021035.2). Taxonomy (NCBI): domain Eukaryota; kingdom Viridiplantae; phylum Streptophyta; class Magnoliopsida; order Fagales; family Fagaceae; genus Notholithocarpus; species Notholithocarpus densiflorus. The sequence continues at coordinate 160,882 of JARYZH020000012.1, forward strand.
AGGAAAATGAAATTCGGGTGTTTGGTTCTGCAATGGAAAATAATCCTGAAAACGATTTCTGGTATTTGATAACATTCTGAAAATGCTATTTTCCTATAAATTTTTCACATTTTCTCAGCTTCCAAACAAATTTTATGACATATAATTTCAAATATACACTTTAACACAAACCAAAAATCAAAATAAAAACATTTATGAGTTGTTTATGGGTTTGAGGGTGGATTTTGGCTAGATGGGTTTGAAGGGATGTGGATCGGCTTTTGTAGAGGGTGGGTTGGCTTTTGGAGGTGGGTATGGCTTCGCCGGCGTGAGGGAGAGTGACAGTTAGGCGGAGGTGTGTGGATCGGAGGTGAGGTGAGGTCGTCGGACTCAAACAGAACTCAAACAATCGAGGAAACTCACCGGCGCAGAGGGTGGGTTTGGGGGTGGAGTGTAGTGGGCTGGTAGTTGGTGGCAGCCAGATCGGTGACGTTGAGCAAGAGGGAGAAGAAGAGTTGAGGAAGAAGAGAGAAAAAGGAGGAAGCTTGGCCGGCGCTGTAACACCCCGACCCAATTTTATAATTAAACTATGTGTTTGAGTGGTTAATTATTATTTTTAATCCACTTGCTTTCTAAAATTAATATAAGAGTATTTAATAAGCATATTATTTTATAATGCCATTAAATAAGAATTGTAAAGATTATAAATAATTGAATGGCTATTTATATTATAAATATATATTTAGTATGTGCAAACTATATTAAGTGGTTAAATTATTAGATATATAGTTATTGGTGTTTAATTAAGTGTTTAAGGTAAGGGTTTATATGCTTGTTATTATTGTAATTAGTTTTAAGTGCATGAAGCTTCGATATTGTAGTATTATAAAACATATATGCTCTTTTAATGTTATGGATATAACTTTACAAAGGTAAGGATATATATATGTGTGTGTAAAGTGATATTATTTTTGTAGAAAAGTGTGAGTGTGAATGCAAGAAAGTTGGAAAAAAGGGGGTGTGATTTTCTTCTCTAGCCTTCCACGTATCCCACCCCAATAGTCCACTCTCCTTATCTGATTTTGCTGCCCCAAAAGTCTTCTCCCTTATCCTATTTTCTTGGCTGCATCAGATCAGAAAGTCCAGCTCTCTTTCCCTACTCTTTTCCTTGTTCTTTGTTTCTTTTTCTCCCCTTCTTACACGGCAGCCCTCCCTCTCTCACCAAAACAATATATCCCTCTCTAAAGAAGGAATTAAAGGGTTAACACTAAAATTTCAGCTTCAAAGCTTGGGGTAAGTAATCAAAAACTTCATTTGTTTATTTCTATTTCTTTATCCACTATCCTGATTTTAGAGGCTGAACTATGATTCTGTTTTAGTGATTTAAAAGTTTGAAGATGTTGTGATCAATTGAATGCTTATTAACATATTTTAGTATGTTTATTATAGGTATAAAAATACCCAAATGAAATTAAGGCCTATTGCTATTTGTTGATGATTTTGTAAGAATATGTACTGAAGCTGTCTCTGTGACAGATTTGATGTTTACAACAAGAAAATTATGTATTAAATCATATTCTGTGAATTAAGAGGCTAGGAGTAGTTTTTATGAATTCTAAGACACACATGGTTGTTATGGAATTGGTCTCACAGCATTTGGATGAGTAGAAAAATAATGGTTTAATTTCTAAGTTACATGAATTTCTGTCAGGACAGAGTTGAGCATGCTGCCTTGTATGATTTTTAATAAATCATGGGTTTATTCTTTGACTCCGAAATTTTTATGGTATATACTGGACATACAGGGGAGTAGTTCTGTAAAATTTTGTGACAATTTGATGTGTGTGGACAGCCTATTTGTATTTTACAAATGGGGCATATGCTGCTGGAATAGAACAGTGAACAGTAAGAGACATGCCTAACTTTGAGGATTTAATTCTAAAGTTAGGGTGAATGATTTTAGCTATAATTTATTATGCTCATATTTTGGTATGTCTCGATCATAGATTAATTTTGTGTAACTTGTTTTGAGGTTTAGTACTCAAAGGAGGGGTTCTAAACCATGCGACGGTTGTATTTATGAAGCTGTTTTGTTCAACATGTTGTATGCTACCATATGAATGTATATAGTTACATGACCATGCTTAAAAGAGTTTATGTTTATGCATGCATTATTGCCTTAATCTCAAGCACCTTTTGAAATGAAGTTGACCCTTCTAGAGATATGAGATTAAGGTGAGAATGTTGGTTTCTCTATGATTTAGTACATCATGATGTTTGATGAGTGTATTTTGTGTTTGGGGAACCTCGTTGAGGTGGGAATAGGATTTCCTTGATTATAAGAAATAGGTTTTGAGATGAATGTGTAAATTTATGATAAGGAGTAATGGATAGTAATAAGCTTTGATTTTGGTTTAGGTGTTACAAGTATCCAAGTTTAAGCTCCTTCGACTGTAGGCTCTCGGTACCTCTGCTTTCAGGTAAGGGATAAATTATATGGGTATTTGGTAAGTCATGAGGTTATTTTATAGTATATTATACATTAAAAGGTTTTTGATTAGAGATATGGCATATAATCATTATTCTGACAAAGATATGTTCGTGAGCTTTCGAAACCTTATGTATATGATTTAAGCATATTGATACCATTACTAATTTTCACGAACATGACGTTTAAAGAAAAGAATGGAAATGCTATTATTATGAAATGTTATGCAAAATAAGAAATTTCAATATGATGTATAAGTATGAAAGGTTTTCGGGTTATGTCCTCTGGTGATCTGAACCATGTCAGTAGGGGTTAATTACTGGCTTTCCATGGAAAATGTTATATGTTTGGCCATTTAAAGTAGAGGAAATGGGGTTGCCCGTAACTCTAATCTGAATAAGGCCTTCTCCCCAATGTGTACGGACGGCGGGGAGGAATAAAACCTTGAGGAGATGTGCCATCAGGCCTCTCAAAGAGGACAATATCATGCACACGGGGTCACCCAAATGTGATGAGGCCTTCTCTGTACAGACTTATCAGATATGGACTAACCAATATGTTATGAACAGCTATATTATGTTATTAATCATGAGAGAATGATTTTGTTTAAATGCATTATGAAAAGTTAAAAGCTCTCATGAAAAGAAAAGCTGTTCTTTAAAGATAAAAGCTTCCGAAGTTCTATTGTGATATAAAGATAAAGCTTCTGATGAAAGTACAAGTTTATGTTAAAAGTTATCAGATATCTGTTTTTATGAAACGTTAAGTTTTATGGTTATGAAAGTTATAGTATTTTACGTGAAGAAGTTTATGAAGGAAAGTTTTATTATTCTTTAAGATGTTTTTAGTTTAATACAAAGTTACCGATTATCTGATTTAAGTTAAAATGATTATTTTGTAATGAGAATATATATTTGGTGACTTTGTAAGGAATGAAAGAAGTTTAATTCGAAAGGTTTTGGTAATATTGTTTTGATAAGAAAAATGAGAACAATTATTTACAGATGAAAAGTATATAAGTTATTATTATGAATAGTATAAAATACTATGCATGAAAAGATGTTCTCCTATTTGAATATTCATAGAATGAAATGATTTGAATTACATGCATTCTTATTAAATTCTCATATACCTTACCTTTACTGGGCTTCGCAGCTCACCCTTTTATATTTCAGTCAGCAGGTTTTATTTTGGAGCAAAGGGAGCCTTAGTCGAGTTTTGGAAGGAGCTGGTTTTAGTTTTATATGTATGGATCCTAAATTAGCAATTTGATGTTTAGTTTTGTAGTATTGTGTATTTTAGGATCTAATGAAAGTTGTGTACCCTAAAGTATTAAGAGATGAATTATGTGAAATTCAGAATTTGAGTAACTGGTAAATTATGTTATTCTTTGGAGTACAATGTAGATGCTCTGAATGTCAAGTGAAAGGTTATATCATTTAAGTAAAGAATCAAGAATGAAAAGAAAGAGGAAAGCTTTTGTAAAAGATTTGTAAAAGTTAAGTTGGTTCTTGTTAATATCAGGTTTAGGCTTGATATTAGCATGCCGGTCATGGTCACAAATCCGGGTATCGGGTTTGGGGCGTGACAGGCGCGATCTGGGCGGTAGGGCGGCGTGATCTGGGCAGTGGGGGCGGCACGATCTGGGCTGCCGAAGCTTGGTTGGGCGGCCACCTGTGCTCTTTCTTCTTGCTCTCTCTCTCTCTCTGTGTGAGTCCTGGAAATCATTTAAAGGTAAAATGAGGGCTACATTGGTTTTACCGCTAAAGTGGGTGTTTTTATGGTCAACGTGTAATTGATTTTCCATTTAACCATATTTTCTGTTGGAGCCAAACACACACAAGGGTGTAAAAATAATTCGGGAATTAGTTTTCAGCTGAAACAAATGCAGCCTAAATCTACTAAGATTTTAACAAAGAACAGTAGATATTGAATGTCTTGATTGTGAGAAGTGACTGGTGCTTTGTTTTGAGTTGAATTTATGCGAAGGAGGTCATAAATTTGAGCATTTTGAAGGGGGTAGAGTGTCATAATTGACAGAAATGATCAACAATAACTTAAAAGACACTTTCCACCATATATATAAAAAAATAAAAAAATCTCTCTCAAAGAGGAAATTTTCCTTTGAAATTGTGAATCTATCCTTTAAGTATAGAGATGGAAGTCTTGGTTGATGTGCATGGAATGGATTACAAACTCTCCAATGCTAGGATTTTGGGATTTTTAATTTTTTATCTCCTATAATTGTTGGATTAAGTTGAAAAAAAATAAAATTGAAAGATCAAGCTAAAATTTCGAAGTCTAGGCTATAGGTGTTCCCCTCCCCCCCCCCCCCCTCTTCTAGGTGCCAATTAGCACTTTTTAAAGAAGGGATTTGACTTAGAAGCCTTTGTTTGATCCAATATTTGATTTCTTTGCAATTTTCAATGTTTTTTTAATGATCCTTTGAAGAAATCTGACTTTGAAGCTATTTTTAATTTTATTTAATCAATTTTAGAGTCCGATATTATTAGGTTCATTAAACCAATTATAATTAATCAAAAAAATCCCACATAATCAACTTTAATAGTAGGAATGCATTTGGATATAACTTTTAATCCAACTAGTCAGTGGCTGAGCTAGGAATTTTGGCTTGGGGGGCCAAATTATGATATTCATAAATCGGTTTAGATAAATTCAAAACATATTCATATACAATTAGATTAGCAAGAACTCGTTATTTTCCTAAAAATTTTTTCTAATGAACATAATCTTTCTAAACTTTAATGAGTACACACAAATTGCCTACTTTACTCTAAACATATATGGAAAATAATCCAAAGAGAAAAATAATTAAAATTTTAAATATAATGGTACTAGGAGCCTTGTAACTCAATTGATTGGATGTATAAATGAAAAGATAAAAAAGGAAAAATAATAATAATGGATGATCCTTGTGTAACTTTTTTTTTTCTTTTTTCTTTTTTAATTTGTTTTGGAAAGATTAAGCTATTTACTTTTGTTTTTTCTTGGGGGAAGCCAATTTTTTTTCTAATGTTATTGGAAAGCAACTCAAATTTGGGGGGGCCAAATCTCATTTTTCTTTGGCCCCACCTTAACCGATTTATAACATATATATAGGATATTAAAATATTTCAAAATTTTGGGGGCCCCAACCTATAATGTGGCTCCGCCACTGCAACTAGTGATTAACTCGTACACCACATGGAAAAATTTATATTAAAATTTTAAAACTATACATTCAAATATTCAAGAGTTAGGCCATTTTGGATATACACTACTGTAAGTTTCTTTAAAAACCTTCTCCCTTCTCTCCCTGTGTGTGTGTTAAAAATACTTAATATTCTCAAAAGAAAAAATAGTAGGTTAATCCCACATTGAAAAATGAGTGTGAGTTAAAGAGGTTTAAAACTTGTGCTGTGTATTCAAGAGTTAGGCCTTTTTGGATATACACCACTGTAAGTTTCTTTAAAAATCTTCTCCTCTCTTTCCGTGTGTATGTATTAAAAATACTTAGGTTATGTTTGGTAACAGTTTTCGTTTTCTATTTTCAAAAACTTGTTTTTGAGAATATAAAGAAAAAATAATTTTATTGTATTTTTGAAATCAAAACATGTTTGGTTAGTTGAAATTAAAAAAAAAAAAAAAAATTTTGAAGAAAAAAATAGAAAATATTAAAATATGTTGTTACTAGGATTTGAACTTTAATGGTAACTCATTAAATGAAACAGATTCATTAAATTAAATGTGTATTTTCATTGACTTTTGAAAATTATAAACTGAAAACAGCTTTTGCATATTTTCAGTTTCCTTCATAAATTGAGTTTTGAGAACAGTTTTTGTTTTCTATCTATTTTGGATTGCCAAACAAGTTTTTTAGTTTCAAAATAGAAAATTGTTTTTTAAAAAAAAAAATAAGGAGAAAACACAGTTACCAAACATACCTTTAGTATTCTAAAAAAAAAATACATTCAAATATCAAATGAAATTATTTTCATCATTGTATACTAAGTCACATGGATTGCATTTTTCTCATATATTTCAAAAGTAACTAAAAGAATTACAATACTTAGAAGAGGAAAATTTTCAGCAATGGAATACAATACTAAGTCATTTGCAGCAAATAAGCTAGTGCTAAATTTGTCTACAAGAAATTAAATTGCAATCATTTTAACAGTGATCAATTAGCATGAACAAATACATATATTCACCAGAGTCAAAGTCAACTTTACCCTCATTTTACACTTTTTAAAAGCTACATGTTTCCCATCAAAGGACTTTACTCTACAACACCAACACCAACACCAACACGTATAAATCAACTTTGAGGAATGACAAATAATCCAATTGCCTGTCTAACCTTTTAACCCGTCTCACTCTTGTGTGCAGTCCAAACATCTCATTGTTCATTGACAATGGCTCCATCTTGGGTTCCAACTTTCTCTACATGTTTATTGTTATCTGCAAAACCCTACTAAAATGAAAAATTAATCTCAATATAACATAGATCAAGAAGATGAAACAATTCATTCATTGTTTCATCAGTCATTTAGTAGGAAATCATGGGCATACCAATACCGAATGAGGTAATTTTGTCTGCATTCCCGAAGTTCCTAATACAAGGGGAATTGACAAACCTAAGAAAGGCAAACCATTTTTTTTTTAGAGAAATGCTAACTAATGCTCTTAGAGCATTGGTTAATATTCCATTTAAAGAAAGTTTTTATGAGAAAAAAAAAACAATTAATGTTTTGAATGATTTTTTCATTTCCCATAAAAATGGTGTCAAAACTTTCCTAAAATGAATTGTTAACCAAAACTCCAAGGGCATTCATTAGCACGACCCTTTTTTTTTTTATTATGTCAAAAAGCCATAACAGTAAGCAAGTAACACCAAAATTGAGCTAAAGAAAATTAGAATATTGCACAAAAAATAGATCAATTAATCAAGAGCTATTATCAGGAGCGGACACTATATTATCAGGAGCGGACGGTATAAGTTGAAACTCTCTAAAATTAAAAAAATAAAGCTCGAATAAGAAAAAATTGAACAGTGCTTTAAATTTAAGTGGGAGATATAAAGTCAAGGAAGATGAAGAGGTTATAGAGACAAAACACCAAAACTGCTCAGATCTCCAAATTTTCATTAGCTGCAAACTTGCAAATTTGCAATTCTCTCATTCTTAAACGTTCCGCTCGTTGTCAATTTTTTTAAAAAAAAATATATATATATATATATATATATATATTATTATAACGGTTGGCTTTCCCCCTCTCTCTTTTGTGAGATATAAATTGGACAATGTAAATGAATGGTGAACAAATTATCACGTTATTTGTCCGTTGTTTATTTATTTATTACTTTTATGGCCAAAAATGTTAATGGGTAGAAGGAATATAGGAGTTTTATCATGAGTCATTTTCTTATGCTTGAATAAAAGGACATGTGTTAATATTGCATGATTAAAAAAAAAAAAAAAAATCAAGGTGTAACTACTATTTTTATTTATTTTGAAATAGTGCAGTTTCTAAACATTAAGTGACAAACTAATTTTCTTTTTTAAAAAATACAAAAAACAAAAAAGTGACAAACCAATTAAGGTAAAAAATGGAAAAAATTTTGAAGTAATTTTAGGAGACTCGTTTAATTATTAATTAAATATAAATATTTAAGCAAGAAACTTTACAAATTTCGAATATATGTAATAGTGATTTATTTAGGGGTATTTAAGGAGACTAATTATGCCGTGGCAATTATTTATGACATGTAAAAATCATAATCGGCTAATTGCTCTATGGCAATGTTGGTTTACATCACTTTAAAAGATAACATATATCTTGTTATAGCCGCTTATAGGTTTTGACAAAATAATACATGTTATTATTTTGTGTATCCACTAGTTTGTGCTACCCAACTTTTATAATATATATTATAGATAGACAGATATTTTAGAGAGATAATTTAATTTAATCACATAATATATCATTGTAACCGTGAAGATTTGGGGTTCAATCTCCGCCTACAAAAAAAATTGATTAGTGTCTTGGTCTGATGATAAAGAGCTATCATCAGTAGCGGACGCCGTAAGTTGAAACTCTCTCAAAAAAAAAAAAAAAAAAAAAAAAAAAAGAGAATTGGGAAATAAAACAGTCAAAATTGCGATTTTGCCATTATATCATGAAATGAAATGATGGTTTTACTTTTACCCTTGGAATGAGGTTAAGCAAAAGTTGCAATAGTTTACGCAAGTCGGTAGGGTTTCCAACGATATTTTACTTTGCAGTAGTGGTTTTACTTTTACTTTACTTTTACACTAGATTTTCTTACATAGGGTTTAAGAATAGTAGGGGAGTGATTGCATTTGTGGTTGAGAATGGTGGGTGGAGATTTTGTTTCTAGCTTTGGAGGGAAAATATATTATATATTATATTTTATGTAATATTCATTTTTAGGGTATTTAATTATTTTAAAATAGGGTATTTAATTGACATGATCGAGCGTGTTTCTAAAAAAAAAAAAAAAAATTTGACATGAGCATGATTGGATTGGACCAATTAATATATGTGACAAGTTTCAGTGCTATTTGATGACCAACTCGACAATGGGTATGACAAAATGGTTTGAATTAAAATGTTATATATGTCATGAACTAAAATCTAAAATTTTAAACATAAAAGTGACAAAATTAAAATTTACCCATACTTTTTGAGTACTATTTTCAATTTAATTAAATTTATATGACTTTCCATTTTATTGAGTTAAAAGTTTTTTTTTATAGAAAGTTGGGGTGTTTCGTACATGTTTTTAAACAACAATTTTTAGTTTTTAAACAATATTACACATATTTTCACACACTTTTTCACCCATATATATTTTCACACATGTTTTCAAACAACAATTTTAATTTTTAAGTACATGTACTAATTATTGTGTTAAAAGTTAAAGTTTAGAGTTCTTGGTGTGAGCCTAAGATCCTACCTATATACGGTACTATTTAAAAAAAAAAAAAAAAGAACATAATGAGACGTGCTACATGTACTCAATATTTTCATAATAAATTTTAAGTACCAGGTTTGTTATCGGTTATTATTGATGGGGCAAAAAAAAATAATTTTAGTAGTAGGTTCAAATTAAAATTAATAATAACTAACCATAAATAATTTATTGTGATAATATTATAAAAATATTATAAAAGTAACATTTCTCATTCTAAAATAGATTAAATTTGTCAGAAAAAAGAATAAGTAAAAAAATAAAATAGTTTAGACTTTCCATAATATCTAGATTCTAGACAGAGTCAGAGTCTATCCAAAGTAGAAACCCATTGCGTGGGTGGATGTCAAGCATTTATCTTTACTTTACTTGTCAACAAACAGGATTACTATTGGCCACAGTTAACGGAAAATTTTCAAAACTGTGCTATGACTAATGAGTAATGAGTATTATTGATAGAACCCGAGGGCGCCTTTGAAAACCATTAATGGTTTTGCGTGTTTGCCACCTGTTTGGAGTGATCACCAAGCTGGAATTATTGACATGATCACATAGGATAACCCAAATGGGTATATTTGTACTTCTGTCCATCTATTCTCTTAAACCAACAGTGTATATATACCATATAGTACCACCACTGACAGAGCACTCACAATCAAAACAAAAGTGATCTCTAATTTCACTCAGAAAAATCATCCAAGTTTAAGCCATGTCAAGCACAACTGGTCAGGTCATTAAGTGCAAAGGTGAGCCAGCCACCACACTCTTCCACTTTTTCTCAATATGACCATTTTTTTTTTGTTTGTTTGTTTGTTTTTGGGTTCTTCTCTGTTTCTGATGTGGGGTTGGCTTTTTATATATACTTCAGTTTGATGGTTTCAGTGATCAGTAGTCACAGTGTCTTTCACATCTTCCGTTTTTGGCTAATTGGGTTTCTTTCTATTGTGTGTTTTTTTTTTGGTTGTTTTTTTCGTTTTAATTGATATGATGTAGTTGTTTTCGTGGGAATTTATGTATAAATTGATCACCTTTTTTTTAGAGGCATGAACTTCTTCTTTTTTTTTTTCTTTTTTTTTCTTTTTTTTTTTTCTGTTGAATCATGGGCCGTGATCAGCTTTTGTTATTGTTGAAAGATATATTATTATAAAAGGAATTTATTTATTATTTATTATTAATTTTATCTCTGATTAAAACTTTACTAAAACTTTTGGAAATAGTCAACTGCCATTGGTTGACTCTTGCATCATTCTTGATATTTTGATTTTTTTTTTAATTTCAAAAAATAAATAAATCTCTTGGTTATTATCAGCGTTTGTTATTTTTGAAAGATATTATAATAAAAGAATATATTAAAATTTTTTTTTCCACCATCCGTGATTAAGTTGATATTATAATGAAAGATATTATGATCAGCTTGTATTGCTCAACGGAGGACAAAAATAATATCTCATAAGAATATCCCTTATCTTTAAAAATCATAGGTCGGTGACTCTTGCTAGTAATTCTTAGTTATTAAGGGGGTGTTTAGTAGAGTAGTTTGAAAAGGACTATTTGAAGTTTTTTAAAATATGTGCGGCTGAAAAAGTGTATAATCTTGTTTGTTTGAAAAGGTGAAAATGTGAGTTTGAGAGTAATGACCAATCAGGCCAATTATTGAAATATGGTGATTTGGTGCTCTTTATTCTCACATTCATGGTTAGTTAAAATTATGGTGGAATTTACCATATGGTGTCGAGTAACTAATAATTAATTTTCTCATTCTTGAAATTTTGATGTTGTATTAGAAGTAATAGACTAAATTGGGTACGTATTTTTAATGTAAGCCGCGGTGGCATGGGAGGCTGGAAAGCCATTAGTGATTGAAGAAGTGGAGGTAGCACCACCTCAGGCAAATGAAGTCCGCATGAGAATTCTCTTCACCGCTCTTTGCCACACTGATGTTTACTTCTGGGAAGCCAAGGTAATGGATTTCACTTTCAGATGATACTTTTTTTTTAGATTTATTCTATAACAATTCCCTATAAAACCCCATGTTACCTCATCATATTCTTCTTAAATAGGATAGTAGATAACATTCATTATAAAGCCACATCAGATATTTCTTAAATAGGATAGTAGGTACATTCATATTATAATTGCCTATTAACTACCATAAACATCAAACGTCAAATTCCAAGCTAATATTAATGGAAATACATTAAATAAATTATCATTTGTAATAATATATTCATTAATTTGTTGGTTTTTTTTTGGCTCCTTTAAATCTGAAATTTCATTTGGTTTATTAAAGTGGGAAAATAATGCTTGAAGTTAGCCATACTGTTTCCATGTAATTTATAAATTGGATTTGATGAATCTATTTACAAACGGATTAGGAAACTTTCAACGTGCTCGAATTGGACTGGGTCAGGGTGTGGTTGAGGACTTGAGGTTGTTGTATTCATTTTGTAGTTGAAACTGAAATGTTCCTTTCTATTGCAGGGGCAGACACCGCTGTTTCCTCGCATATTTGGTCATGAAGCTGGGGGGTATGTATAGTATATTATAGTGCTTTCTTAATTAAGTTAATTTCCAATATTTAACTGAATTAGTTTCTAATTCCTCTCTCTGCAGACTACAACTGAAAATCCTAATGATTTTAGTAAATAGATTTTTAGTTGCGTGAACAAGTACTAATTGATTCTGTTCGTGTTGCTCAGAATTGTGGAGAGTGTAGGTGAGGGTGTGACGGAGCTCAAACCAGGAGACCATGTTCTCCCGTGCTTCACTGGAGAATGCGGGGATTGCCACCACTGTAAGTCAGAGGAGAGCAATATGTGTGACCTTCTTCGGATCAATACTGAGAGGGGTGTTATGCTCAATGATGGAAAGACAAGATTCTCCAAAAATGGACAGCCCATTTACCACTTTGTTGGCACCTCCACATTTAGCGAATACACTGTTGTTCATGTTGGCTGCGTTGCCAAGATCAACCCTGCAGCCCCACTTGACAAAGTTTGTGTACTTAGTTGTGGAATATCCACAGGTAGGAGTTCTGCATTTGAAGAACAATAATGATATAGGTGATAATATTCTTAATAATTTTTATTTTCCATTGATCTATTTATTTATATGCTTGAAGGTATGGGTGCCACTTTGAATGTTGCAAAACCCAAAAAGGGTCAATCTGTAGCCGTATTTGGATTGGGTGCTGTTGGCCTTGCTGTGAGTTTTCTTTGTTGCTATGTTCTATATTTTTTGGCAACTGCAAAACGATTAGAATGATTTTCTGTATCTCTAATCCTGTGTGGATAATTAGGCTTGTGAAGGCGCAAGGATGGCTGGGGCTTCAAGAATCATTGGTATTGATCTGCACTCTGGTCGTTTCGAAGAAGGTGAATCATTAATTGTATATATGCATGTATGTTCCTAATCTTATTATGTTCATATTTACATGTGGCTGATGGTTTTGATTCTTAATCTCTTTGGCAGCCAAAAAGTTTGGTGTTACTGAGTTTGTGAATCCAAAAGATCATGACAAGCCTATTCAAGAGGTTAGATTGGACGCCATGACTTGCTATTTTGTGATTAATTAGTTGACATGACAAGCGTGGATTTTGGGTTTTTTTCTCCTAAAGTTCTTTTCTTATCTTGTACATATTTTCTGTTGCTGAAATTAGTAGGCAAAAAACCTGTTTTGGTGTACAAACTTTTTGCACTTCTCACACTATCAAGGTTATGCTCTCAATTATAGGTGATTGCTGAGATGACTGATGGAGGAGTGGATCGGGCTCTTGAATGTACTGGAAGTATCCAGGCCATGATCTCAGCATTTGAATGCGTTCATGATGTAATCATTTAATGAATTTATACCCATGTTATCTTATTATAGAAGTGCTTCCGATTATTGCATTATGTTTCCTTGGAGACTAAAATTTCTTTTTCTCAGGGTTGGGGTGTTGCAGTACTTGTTGGGGTACCAAGTAAAGATGATTCATTCCAGACTCATCCTGTGAATTTTTTGAATGAGAGGACTCTTAAGGGTACCTTTTTTGGCAATTACAAGCCCCGCACTGATATTCCTTCTGTGGTGGAAAAGTACATGAACAAGGTAAGCTTTTGTTTCTGTTCTTGAACCATTGCATTGTTCTCCTTCATATATATGTCTTTTATGAGCAACTGAAAATGGAGTAGGCAGGGTGCAACTTTCTTAGATTATTATGAAATAAACATACTTTGATTAAGTGCTATTGTGTATAATTATGGGTAGTGGTTTCAGGATGTGATTGTTACTTTTACATAACAAGCAAGGCCTAATTCTGTGTTTTACTTGGTCAATGACACCGTCAATTGATTTTGCAGGAGTTGGAATTGGAGAAATTTATTACTCACTCAGTCCCTTTCTCAGAGATCAACAAAGCATTTGACTACATGCTGAAAGGGCAGTCTATCCGATGCATTATCCGCATGGATGCTTAAAACATTACTGATCAAGATGGTGTGTATCATTGATGCCCAGAGATCTTGCTAGCAATTTTGAATAAGAGTTATGAACTTAATATGTAGAGAGAAGCAGTTTATGTTACTTGTTTGTGTTATCTTAACAATAAATAAAAATTTTATTTATGTTCCTTTTGACTAATCTGTAATATCATTATTGGATGGATATCTTTATGTTGTTGTTGTCATTATGAAATTTGTTTCCGCATATGTATCCACAGGGTTTAAATCTTGGATGAAAAACTTGGGTTTAAATCCGGTCTATAAGAGCAATAATTATGATGCCAATGTCATGCGCCGGGTCAAATCTTTTTTTTTTTAATATTTTATTTTTAAATTTATTTATTTATAAAAAAGCATTACCTACAATGGTTTTTTTTTTTTTTTTTTTTTATTATATTTATATAATATTTTGGAGGGAATTTAAACTTATGGCGTTTGCTCCTGATGATAATTCTCTATCATTAAACCAAGACACCAATCAGTTTTTGGAGTAGGCAGGCATGACTTACAATGTTGAATATGTGTGTGTGTGTTGGGGGGGGGGGGGCGATTGGGACACTCTTGACTAGGGACGGACCTACAGTGGACCAGGAACGGACCTACAGTGGGGCAGGGGGGCCATTGCCCCCCCACCCCCCAAAAAAAAAGCTAGTATATATATATATATATATGTGTGTGTGTGTGTGTGTGTTGAAATTTTAAATTTTGGTCCTAATAGCCCTCCTCCCCAATTAAATAAATAAAAATTGGTATACATATGTAATTTGAAAAATTAAGATTTGCCCTTAAATATATATTTTTGGATCTCCTCTGAAATAGCGTCGAGTTCCATTTTGATAAATGTGTTGAAATGTTTAAGAAACACTTATTTTATATGTTATACTTTGTTAACATTTTTATAATATCAAATGTTTAAGAAACACTTATTTTATATGTAGTATTTTGTTGAATATGAAATAAATGTTAGTTTTTATTTTCGTAAAAAAAAAAAATTGTTTTAAGCTTTGGCCTTCCTCAGGTTCAAATCCTGGTTCTGTCCCTGCTCTTGACTCCCTGTCTATAAGTTGTTGCAATGGCAACGGTTCTATCTATTAATGGTCGGGGGAAGTAACTGAACCTGCAGGGTGTTACAGAAATATTAATGAATTCATTTTCAAACTCATTAAAATCATCAATCTTGGCCAATAGAAAGCTCAAAGCTGGTGGAGTAAATTTTCAGAAAGAAACGCTCTTCAAATTTCCTCACATAAACTCTGGATGAGGAGACCCTTCCTAAAACATCACAGAGTTCGTGACAGGCAAAGATAACCCATTTATTGTTTTCATTGTTTCCCTGTTACCATTGCAGCAACAGATAATTCATTCCCGTTGCCCCATGGTTCCAGCTTCCTCCTTTCTACTACTTTTCCTCTCATCACTCACATATCTACTACTCCACCATTTCTCTCTTGTAGCAAGTGACCAAGACTTGATACTAAAGTCTAAAGACATGCCAAAGCACCCAATACCCTGAGCTTTGTATATCAACCATAAACTCCGACCCATTAAGTAACACATCAATCACAAAAGGTTTAGCAGAAATTGTGATCCAGAAAGCAGAAGAAAGTGCTTCAGCCACGTCCCTTTACCTTCTGAACCTACAGTTTAAGAATGGTGTAAACCCTGTATTTCAGCGGATGGTGAGGCTATGCTCAGACATGTATGCAAATGCGAGCAAAGCATTTGATGAGTCACGCAAGGCCTTGCGTATTTACCAATATAATCTGCGAGGCTGGAGGTGAATGCTGCGAAGCTGTATCCCAAAGACTGTGGGGATGCATTTAGAGGGACTATAGGGCTAAAGTAATTAGACTACTGCACATTAGGATTGGCTAAAGTAATTAGACTATTGCACATTAGGACTAAATCACAAGTTGGGGATCTCTTAACAAAGGCACTGAATTCACAACAATTTTCTCATCTTTTATCCAAGATGAACATCATCAATATACATGCCCCTATTCCTCTTGAGGGGGAGTATCAGAAGGACAATATCAAGGACTCAGGTTGAAGGTCAAGCAAGTTTGGATTGCAGTTGTTGACTCAGGTAGAGAGGCAGAGTATCAGAACAGAGCAATGGAAGAGTTGTAGCTATGACTGCATAAACGAAGGTGTTTTAATTTAAAATAGCTATACTATTAAAACAGCTATACTACCTGTAGTTTAGGATTAGTTTAATTGATAGCTATTACTTAAATACACGTGTAATAATCTGATTGGTTGTAGAGGCTAGATCCGTATAGCGTGGAGTTAGTTAGAAGTTAGTTTCTCTCAGACTTTGTATATATACTTGATGTACATTCATTTTCTAGTAATGCAATATAGAATTCTTTCATCAAATTCTCATGATTATATTAGTGTTAGCAAATTCCATGTCAAAGTTTCAAATGTATTCGCATTGATTATCATGTAACAATTTTATTTGAGTTGTAATCAATTGAGTAATCAAGGAAGAAGGGCTGAAAGAAAAAGCTGAAGTTGCTGTTGTGAAGGTTACCATCGAGCAAAGTCTAAAGTCTCAAGCAAGATGTCTAGAGAATGAATTAAATTTAGCCATAGAGAAAGTTGCTTGACACTCACCTATCACCTCGATCAAGCTAGCTACCTAGAAACTTGCCGTATGAAAAATTCCAAATCTAAGAGTAGGCATCCAATCCTTGATCTGTACTAAGTATAAGAATGAAAAAAAAAAAAAAAAAAAAAAAAAAAAAAACCCTAATCCATATAAAACGAAGGTAGAGGCCTTCTTTGACCCTTGAGTGAAATCCTTGTATCCTCACATAACTTCAACCCCTTCCATTGAACATCATTGAGAGGAGAATTTCACCAAAACACCAAATGTCCTTGAGTGATTGGACTTGAGGTCAACATTGCGACTTGTATTTGGAGACTATGAAGAGGAATGACATGTGTAGTTTGTTGCTAGCAGGAGTTGGAGGCTCAAATACATGTACATTGCATAGCTAGAGGTTTTGTAAGTCGTTATGTACTACAACTATCTTCGTAGTGGATTATGCTTACTAGGTTCGGTCTCGAAGAGTTTCTGTCCCTTACGATTTTGTTTTTTGAAATCACATACTGTCTTTTTGTGTGTGTGTGTGTGTATTGTGGCTTATTTATTATCATTGTATCTATCCAACTTGCAAATAGAATTAAATTAATTCTTCACTTGGTTAAAGTGAATTTAGTTAAACTTAGTAGAAAGCCATACCATGGGTTAAAACGTATCCAACATTTTGGATCATTTAAAAAGTGAATACCAAAAATTTCTATTCTCTTAATAATTGTATAAATGGGAGTTCGAATGATAGCTTAATGGTAGTGACACAATTTTTTGACCTATCGAGATTCATGGCAACTGTATTTGCCAAAAATGCTTTATTTTAAATGACTATAATTATGGTTTTTTGTAACCTAGTTGGAGGGCTTATTTAAAGGCCCATTAAGCCTGTCTTTAAATAAGGTTATAGAGGCAAAAATGAAAAAACCCTAAGTATTTCTAAGAGAAAACCCTAGCCTCCACCTATTTGGGTTTTGAACCAAGTATATATATCTTCTTCGGCACCAACCATTGAAGTTCTTATTGGTGTTTTGTGTGAAGCTACTGCAAAGTTCAATTGCATCAATCAAGGATTGTTGTAAGAGTTAGTCATGGATAGGAGATTCATGCACAGAAGAAGTATGCAAGAAAGATCAGTTCAAATGGGTTGGAGTTGAGCTTTGATAGATTAGTAGGTTCTAATGTAGGTAGGTACTTCAAGATATGGTAAGATTCCTTGTACTTGTAACCTTAATATTTTATAATAGATTGTTCAGGAGTTGTAAACTAAATAATCACATGTTGGGGTAATGAATCGCACCGCACAGCATTTTGTGGTGCGGAGTGCGGTTTTATAATAAGAAAACCGTAAAAACCCGCACCGTACTGCACCCATATATATTTATTTATTTTCTATTAAATATATATTAATAATTAAATATTATATGAAGTAAGTGACCAACCTAGTGCCAATGCATTCCAGTTTCACATTAAAATGACTTCGTTTTAGTTAAATACAAAATCAAAAGTTCAAAATATCATTCACTTTTCTATTTCACACTTACTCTCACAAAATCAAAAGTTTAATATTATTCTTTTGTTTTGTATATACTATATATTTGTGGTACTTTTTGTTTATTATCAATCTATCATGGATTTTTTTTTGGTCTTGTATATATTTGTGTTACTTTTTTTGTTATACATATTATATATTTTTAAAAAAAACTTACTATCTTATTGTCATGATTATTAATAGTAAATTAGAAATTGGTTATACCATCTTGAAAAATATACCATCCCAAAACTGACCAAACCGCACCTTATACACTGAACCGCATCGCACCTCACATTTGACTACAAAATTGAGGTGCGGTGTGGTTATGGTTTTGGCCAAACCGTACCGCAAAATGTGGTGCTTAAAATGACCCAAAACTGCAACAAACCGCACTGCAAACACCCCTGACACACACACACACACACTAGATATGTCCTAACATGCATTTAGCATCCAACCTAACATTCATCTAAGCATGGCATCCACACATGTATATACCCAACATTCATCTAATCATGTACACATATTAGCACAAAAACATTTATCATCTCATGCTATCATTCACTTATTCATATTATCATCAAGATAGTAAGCATGTTATATAGCGGTAGCATTAACAAGGCAGCACGCATATCATCATCCACTCATGGCATTAACCAAGCATATCCATCATGTTCACAATCAAATTCATATGCAAGTTCATGTGATTATGTATGTTTTACCTCACTTACCTTACTGCATCATCACCACAACACCTATGCATCAATGCATGACTATGTTCAATGTATGTTCATATTGTTCATCCAAGACATAAACCCTAATCATGTGATCCAGACTACAAAGCAATAAAATGTGTTTTGGGAAAGATTTGGTGACCTTAGACCTAATCATGCATAAACTGATTTTAACAGGTCCCAGCCAAGAAACTTTAGTTTAAGGATGCTTTTTGAAGTAAAAAGCTTCTCTTTGATCACTTTTTTTGGAGTAGATTTGGTGTGTTTTGGGAAAAGCGCCATGTGGCCTATTTATAGTGTTTAGAGAGAATGGGCAGGGCTCTTCCTAGGTGATGTGGGATTAGCTCTGCAGCTTTTTCCATCAAAACTTTCCTTGCATGTCATTTTTGAAACCCTAATGCGTATGCATACTCGAGGCTGCATACGCATGACTTAAGTATGTGTATGGATACTCGAGGATGCATATGCATGCTTAGGGTTTATGAAAGATTTTTCTCTTCCAAAAACATTTTTCACATAAAGAGTTCCTTTGGCTAGGGTGAGCTATGTGTGTGTGTGTGTTTCTATTCTTATTTTTATTTTAAGGAGTCACCACCAACCATTGACTTTGTATTAAGTGTGATTGGTCACCTATTTATCTAGTTTGTTTTACTAAATCAACTAAAAACTTATTCAAAGGTTATTAATTAATTAAGGTAAACCAATGTCTCAAACCAAAGATTTTGGATTCAAAAGTTCAGTTATGGATGAGGAAGGTGTTAGGCACCCCACACCACCTATCCAAAGGATAGTAACCCATATTAGTTATAATTCCAACATTAACATTTTAAAGAAAATATTTAGATACTTGGCATTTGATTTTTGAAAAAACATTTTGTACAATCAATATATATGAGTATTTATTTACATATACCATATCATGTGAATATTTTTGGCAAATAATTATTTACAAACAAAACATATGAAATATATGTACATGACATGTAAGAGTTTACTATGTTGCAAAAATAATACATATAATTTAACATGTGAATAATATTTATTACATATTTAACATGTGAATACATACATAAACAATAAAAGAGAGGGAAGGAAAGATGTCATATTTTAGCAATTTTATCCTCCAATTCCTCATTCTCATGTACATGCATAATGAACCAAAACATTAGTGCAAAGAGGAAGGGGGGATATGTTAACTTGATTGGTGTCTATTGGTTCAATGGAAATGAACCATAGACACAAACCTCAAAAAAGAATGCAATTCCAAAAGGTTTAAAACAAAGTATACAAAAAATACCTCAAAACTTACCTTTGGAAAGATGAGCAATTTCTTTTAGGAAAACTCATGACTTTTGAAAAAATTTTATTTTGAAACTAAGGTTTACACTTTTTTTTTTTGGAAAAGACCTAAAAATGGCTTCTCTTGATTTTACATGAAAATGAGCTTTCCTTTTATGAAAAAACATAAACAAAGTGCTAATTTCAAGAAGATAAAAGCTTTTTTTTTGTGCATGACTTTAAAGAAACTAAACTTTTAAAGTTTAAAAACCTTTTTGAAAATTTACCTTTCTTTTTTAATAGAATGAAACATCAAACTTTTTTAAAGAAAACTTACCTAAAACTTGATTTTAAAACATTTGGAAGAGAGGATTGTGTTTGTTTATTTAGACCCCTTAAAAAACATATTAGTTTATCCTAATGAATTAGCCAAGTATTTACTTAGGTTAATTATGAGATCTAGGTTAAACACATGCAAACATATTAATTGGTGCGGAAAAGTAAAGAAGACAGTAATATGGTGACCTAGGAAAACCAATGAAAACAAATCATTCCAAGGTAAAAACCTGCGGAGGATTTAACCTAGCTATCCTCAAGATAAACAATTCCACTATGATAGAATGAAAGATTACAATATATTTAAACCTTAAATCTAAAGCTAACTTAAGTAGAACTTACTAACACGACCATGGGCAGCTCCAACTCCACGGACTCTTCTATCTTGGATTTGCTAAACATAAACTCCCCGTTTGTGATTTTGAGATCCCACTCAAAGGTTTTAGATCACCATCAATAGTAAATCTTTATGCAGCAACTTGTTTCCACCAGTTCTTGATTATAGATCTCATTCTGGTAGACGCTTGTAGAGTTAGAAGGTTACAGAAACCTCACAGATCTCACAGGAGTAACTCACAAGACTTCCAAGAGCTTCTAAAACGTAATTAGGGTTTTCCATTATACCTTGTAGTGTTGGATTGAAACACTAAACGTTTTCGCGGGCTTCGGCCTGATTTAAATTCTGCAGAATTTACTTATCTGCGATTTTCGATCGGCCGAGCTTCACAGAACTTGACTTTCCTTTCTGCAGCTTAAATGTTCTTGAATCTTGATTTGTACAATCTTGAGCAATGTCTAACACCTAATCTAGACATGTTTTTGTTCTCAGTTTGCCAACATACATAAAATAAGAATCTAAACATTTAATCCTAAATTTAGAACCTAACAGATTGCATTTTAAAAAAGAATTTTCATGAAAGCAAGAATTTAGGAAATTTAGAAAAATAATTTTTAGAGACCCAAATTAAAACCAAGGTTATTTATGAAAAAGAGTTGGTTTTTTAAGAAAAGGGATTCCATGGTTTTGATGAACACCATGGTTTTTGTTCATTTTCAAAAGAATTCAAGTTTTATGTTTTGAAATGGTAATGAGAAAAGAGTTTTTGTAAAATTGTGATTTAAGCTCAAAAATCATTTGGGAGAGAAGTCAAAACAAAGGAAAAAACAAACTTTTTTTGGAAAAAGATGCTTTGAAATCCTAATTTAAACGTTTAAAAAAAAGGTTTGATTCTAAGAAAATGGTTTTCATGGGTTTTCTTTAAAAATGGGTTTTGAAGCAAAGAATCCATGGTTTTTATCTTTTTAGGGTAGAGCACTTAAATTTAAAAGGGGATTTTAAAAGGGAAAAATTTTTAGATTAAAACCACTTTATTTTTCAAAAGAGAATTTCCATGTTCTTTAGAATAGGATACCCAAAACATAAATCAATGTTTTGGAATTCAGCTCCTAAGCTCTAAATTTTGACGAGTAGTCTATTTGGTATTAGAGTCTTAAGTAGTTAAATATAATGCTTTCTCAGTTCAGTTTATTCTAATATTCAACTGAATTAGTTTATAATTTCTCTCTCTAAAAACTACAATAAAAAATCCTAATAAGTTTATAAAATAGTGAGAAGTCTATTTTTTGTTGGCTTAATTCAATGACAAAGTTGTATATATTGTGTTTTATTTTTAATGTAACTTTCCGAGACTTAATTGTAATTTGCGGTAGATATACTTGAGTCTCTCCTTTACATTTGGAAAGCTAGATGGACAAAGATTTCATGACCTAGAGGCAACTAGGAGGCGACCTACCTAGCCCGCGACATCCACATCGCAGGTGGTTTGGATGAGAGTGCTGACGTGCACCTTGCAACTACCATGTGACCTTAGGGCGCGTCCAGGTCGCGAGTTGCACGATCTCTGTACTCTGCTTCCTAGACTGCACCTGTCAATGCACATTTGCCAACACACGCACACACAGTTGTGAGGCGTGGCAAAGACTTCTGATAAGGGTGATACAAACCCTAAAAATCATAAGAGAGATATCCAAGAGAAGTCACATTGAGTATAAGAAAAGAGAGAAACTTTAATTTGGGAATAACACATTCCATCCTCTCTTTTCCATCTCTTTCATTTTTTTGATTGAACTTTTGTAAACTCTTTCCTCACCCATAAACACAAACCTTGTGAGTGAGAGAAAGCTTATGGAAACTTGAGAAGCCACCTTTAAATCCAATCTCTATTGGAGGTATTTCCATTGGTGCTTCAATGGATGTTCTTCGATTAGCTAGATGAAGAAAAGACTTGGTGAAGTTGGTTGCTAGCTAGAGCTTGGAGGGCTTGAGTACACAAGGAGAAATAAGCTTGGAGGGTTTATGTTCATCCATGTATTGCAACTATTCATTCTAGCGGAGATTTCCGACTGGTGGTTAGGGGAGAGGTTTTTACGCCCGGTGCTTGGGTTTTCCTCTTCCTAAATACGTTTTGGTGTTTAGTGTGGTTTGCTTGCTTTTCCCTTTATTTCCTTTACACTAATATATTGCCATGCTTTGTTTAGTGAAGCTTGTTTTGTTTGGAAATTGGTTAAGTCATTTATAATTGGACTAGTATGTTTAGTTTATGTTAAAATTGATTAAGCTGTAAAAAGCTTGCTTTGGTTCTAAACACTTGCTAGGGATAATATAGCACATTTCAAATAGTTTTTTAGTTACATGAACAAGTATTAATTGATTGATTGTATTGTTATTGCTCAGAATTGTGGAAAGTGTAGGCAAGGGTGTGTCTGAGCTCAAACCAGGAGACCATGTTCTCCCTTGGACACCAAATTTTGATTATTAGGGGCATTTTGGTCATTTTGCCCATAGACACTCAAAATTGGTAAACTGACATTCAATTGGGACAAATCACACTACATTTAACATTTAGCATTCAATTGGGACAAAATTGGTATTTGGCATACAAAATGAGAGTGAACAAAATACAGTATTAACAACTTTCTTATTTTTTCATTTTAATAAAATAAGTGGTGACTTTATATAACCCCTCGATCTAGGGGGGCGGGGGGGAATATTGTCAATCAATTTGAGAGGCACCAACATGACTCCACCTGTTTATGTGGAGTTGGCCCAATAAAATGCCAAAGAGCCCAGGGCGCCGTCTCTCATAGATTAACTCTCTTTTTAATTGATTTTTATTTTTATTTTTTATTGTTAGTATATGGGAAGTGATTGTTTTTGTGGTTAAGTATGGTGGGTTGAGATTATTTAGTTGTAACTGGATATTTTATTTCTAGGTTGATATGTTGATTAAAACTCTTGGCATTACATTTGATTGTCCAGAAAATATTGGAAAAAAAAGTATTTAATTTTATGTAATTTTTTATATATAGAGACTTTGTTATTATTATTTTTTAAATAGGCTATTTAATTGACATGGACATGATCATTTTATTGGACTAATTAGCATATGTGACCGACTTCAGCTGCATTTGATGACCAACTCGTAATGGGTATGACAAAATGGTCCGAAGTAAAATGCTATATAATGTCAAGAACTAAAATCTAAAATTTTCAACACAAATAGGCATAATTAAAATTCCTCAATACCCTCAATACTTTGAGGGTACACTTGCAACTTAATTTGTTTTTCCCCCCAATTTTATTGATTTTTATTTTATTGATTTATTTTTGAGGGGGCTTTATTATTGGGCTAAAAGTTGAGGATTAAATTATCTAGAATTCTTAATCCATGGTGGAGCTTAAAATCCAAAATATGTATCTATTTTATTTGAACAAAGTTTAGGTATAAACATAGTTAACAATAAAAATATGACATGTATCATTGTTATGTGCAATGCACACACGACTTACTAAACCAAACTTAGGTGATTATTTACAATTATTAATTTTAGGTCAACGCACGTGATCTAGACAAATTTTATCTTACAATCATTAACCAATTTTTAGCCAAACTTTGTCTATTTTAAAATGGATTAGATTTAATTGAGTCATCAATAGACTAAATATATCCAAAATGGATTATAGTTCGTCTTTATTTAGATATTTACAGGTAAAAGATAAAATCTTGGTAGCACTGTCCATAATAAGTCAAGACCAAGCAGTATAAGTAACATCACAGAGACAAAATCAGGGCACAAACATTCAAAACAAAAGTGATCTAATTTCATCCAGACAATTAATCACAGTCGTCGTCATCCAAGTTAGCCATGTCAAGCACAGCCGGTCAGGTCATTAAGTGCAGAGGTGAGCCACCACTGGCCACACTCATCCTTTTCTCAATATGACCATGCTTTTGTAGTTGGGTTCTTCTCTGTTTCTGAAGTGGGGTTGGCTTTATTATATACTTCAGTAACTTCAGTTTGATAGTTTCAGTGATCAGTGGTCACTGTCTTTCACATATTCTGTTTGTTGGCTTTGGTTTCTGTCTATGATGATTTTTTTATTAGATCTTATGCAGCTATTCTGCTTGTCGGCTTTGTTTCTGTCTTTCATAAATTGATCACCTTTTAGTTTTGTTGTTTAGAGACATGCACTTCTTCTATGCATGCTTTGGTGTTTGCATTTTCGTAAGTTGATCCTTTTCATGGCTTATTATTCTGTGTCAGATTTGTATATATCCAGACTGTTTCAGACGAATTGCCTTTTTTTTTTTCATGGGTTGTGATCAGCTTCTGTTATTGTTGAAAGATATTAATATAAAAGAAATAAATTTTCAACTGTTTTTTTGTTGTTAATCCTGTGATAAAAACTTTTTTGAATAATTTGATAGATGAGATGTGTGATTTAAAGTCAAGTGTTAACTAGTTGAGTTATAAGGCTCTTGACAAATATCATAGATTGATGCACTTCCATCATTCTTGACATTTTATTTATTTATATATATTTTTTAATAATTTGATAGTTACAATGGGGAATGACCAATTGAATTTTGGATATTTCTAATAAAATTTTGATGTTTTATTATTGGAATTAGTAGACTAAATTGGGGTATTTGTTTTATGTAAGCCGCGGTGGCGTGGGAAGCTGGAAAGCCATTAGTGATTGAAGAAGTGGAGGTGGCACCACCACAGGCAAATGAAGTCCGCATCAAGATTGTCTTCAACGCACTCTGCCACTCTGATGTTTACTTTTGGGAAGCTAAAGTAACGAATTTCATATAATATTTTTTTTTTTAGAAATGTTAATGAGTGCCGTACGACATTGGTTAAGAATCTAATTAAATAAAATTTTTATGGAAAAAAAAAAAAAAGCAATTAATGTTTTGACAGTTTTTTTCATTTTCCATAAAAGTGATGTCAAAACTTTCCTAAAATAAATTCTTATATAAAACCCCATGTTGCCACATCAGATTTTTCTTAAATAGGATATAAGGATATTTGGTACATTCATTATAAATGCCTATTAACTAACATAAATAACAAATACGAAATTCAATGTTGGGAAAAAAGTTTATTTATTTATTTTAAATGGAGGTATTGACCAAGTTAATATTAAGGGCAGTCCATTGAATAAATTATCATACTTTCAGCCCATTAATTACTAAGAATAGAAGCATTTGCAAGAGTAGTGTAAAATAAAATATTGCAATTTTTTTAGACAATAATCGTTTCAAAAGGCCGTAATTCTTTCTCTTGATCAAAAAGAGCAAAACATAAAATAGGAATAACAGGTACTTATAAAAAAGTTGTAGGGGCCGATCAACTACTATTGATCAAGTTTAATTCTTTTTTCTTTATGAGAAATTTAATCTGGATTAGTTTACCAAAGTTCCTCTTTCTCCTTTTTATTGTCTTTTTATAGTGAATTAGCATATAACTCATGCAAACGCATGAATGCATTTAAAATTAAACACAATTTTTGTTATAAAATATAAATAATTAGTTAAATTATTTAAAAAAAATATCATGTAATACATGCATACATATAGATATATTTAAAATTTAACACAATTTTGATCATAAAAATATAAATAATTAGTCAATTTTTTTTAAAAGTAAACGTAATTAGTCACATATTAAAATCTAATTGGATTTTCTTTCAGCTTTACTTATATATATATATATAGATGACTTATAAACTTGAATTTTTTTAGTTCTACAAAAAAAAAAAAAAAAAACACTCATAAATATAAAATCATTTATAAATTATGTTTTTTTATGGTTTATTTATATTGGACTCCTCTTTTTTTATATTAAATTAACTCATTTGGTATAAAAATAAAAAAACTTAGATTAGATAGGACACATGTCACAAAATTAAACTCTAATTTAAATCCAATTTTTACATTAAATTAATTCACTTGACACAAAAATTTTAAAACTTAGATTAAATAGGATACGTGACGCAAAATTAGACTCTAATTGAATTCCAATTTAAAATCTAATTGGATTTTCTCTCAGTTTTACCTATTATTATTATTATAATATATATATATATAGATATATAGATATATATATATTTCTGTTTTTTTTTAATAAAAAATTGAAAATAGATATTAGTGGTAATTAATAGGCATTTATTATAACTACATATATTGGCTTTGGAATGGAGAGACACAAAGATTTTGATGATGTTTTTAAAGACTTTATCAAAGATCAAATTTTTTAAAGGGACAGTAACTATTTTTCATAACAAGGGGGCCGGACAAAAGCGGTGTTACTTTTTTCTCTTCGTCTCTATTTATTATATACTTCTCCAAATACAAGAAGAGAAAATGGTGGTAACTTTTTCCTTTTCATATCATTGATCTAGACTTCTCTAAATACAAGAATATCTCTTCAAACATAAATGACAGTAGAAATATGGAGTTTTATAGGAAATTCTTGTAGAATTTAACATATAGTTTTTTGCATTTATGATTAATATTTTAATAAGAAAGGTGCATGATTTTTTATTTTTGAGAGAAAGGTATCTCAATATAATAAGAGCAATAAAGATAGTAGTATAACATTTTTTTTTTTATTGGGTATCAAGTTTTGGAAGGAACTTCAGTTTTTTATTTTATTTTATTCTTTTTTTAAGCTTGATGAGCCAAGTACATATTATTCAGTAACTCCATACTATGCAAATGAATTTTTCTGGAGACTTGAACCCCGGCTCTTGCTCCCACACCCCACAAACACTTATACTTGTGGAGTGATCATTGCGCCAAAGGTGCGCCATGGTTATGCAAATGAAAATTTAACATATTGAATTATTGCAAAGTAGTAAATGCAGTTATATTTGTAATTGATCCTCCATTAATTTTGTTGGTTTCATTAATTTTGAAATCTAATTTGGTATTAAGGTGGGGAAACAAATGGTTGAAGTTAGCCACGCTATCTCCATGTAATTTATAAACAGGATTTGATGAATGTATTTACAGTCTGAATGGTAAAATTAGACTGGTGCGGTTGATTTTATAGTTGAAACTAAAATGTCCTTTACATTGCAGGGGCAGACACCGTTGTTTCCTCGCATATTTGGTCATGAAGCTGGAGGGTATGTATAACTCTAAATTTTGACAGACAGTCTATTTGGTACGAGTCTTAAGTAATTAAATATAATGCTTTCTCAGTTAAGTTTATTTCCAACATTCAACTGAATTAGTTTTTAATTCCTCTCTCTGCAGAATACAATTGAAAATGGTAATAATTTTTTAGTGGCATGAACAAGTACTAATTGATTGTATTGTTGTTGCTCAGAATGGTGGAGAGTGTAGGTGAAGGTGTGACTGAGCTCAAACCAGGAGACCATGTTCTCCCGTGCTTCACTGGAGAATGCGGGGATTGCCGCCACTGTAATTCAGAGGAGAGCAACTTGTGTGAAACTCTTCGGTTCAATACTGACAGGGGTGTTATGCTCAATGATGGCAAGACAAGATTCTCCAAAAATGGACAGCCCATTTACCACTTTCTTGGCACCTCCACATTTAGCGAATACACTGTTGTTCATGTTGGCTGTGTTGCCAAGATCAACCCTGCAGCCCCACTTGACAAAGTTTGTGTACTTAGTTGTGGAGTATCCACAGGTCTGGAGGAGTTCTTTTCAAGAATAATAACAACATCAGTGATAATATTCATACTAATTTTAGTTTCCATCGATCTATTTGTTTTTATACCTGTAGGTATGGGTGCCACTTTGAATGTTGCAAAACCCGAAAAGGGTCAATCTGTAGCCGTCTTTGGATTGGGTACTGTTGGCCTTGCAGTGAGTTTTCTTTTTTGCTATGTTCTATAATTTTTGGCAACTGCAAAAGGATTAGAATGGTTTTCTCTATCTCTAATCTTGTGCTGATATTTTAGGCTTGTGAAGGCGCAAGGATGGCTGGGGCTGGAAGAATCATTGGTGTTGATCTGAACCCTGGTCGTTTCAACGAGGGTGAGTCATTAATGGTATACATAAATATATGTTCCTATTAACATGTTGGAGATGGTTTTGATTCTTAATCTCTTTGGCAGCCAAAAAGTTTGGTGTTACTGATTTTGTGAATCCAAAAGATCATGACAAGCCAGTTCAAGAGGTTAGTTTGGACGCCATGACTTGATATTTCGTGATTAATCAGTTGGCATGATTCGCATTTATTTTGGGTTTTTTCTATATGTTCTGTTTAAAATGTTTACACTTCTCACCCTTTTGAAACTAATGAGGGTTATGCCTTCTCAATTATAGGTGATTGCTGAGATGACCGATGGAGGAGTGGATCGGGCTGTTGAATGTACTGGAAGCTTCCAGGCCATGATCCAAGCATTTGAATGCGTTCACGATGTATCTATTTAACGAATTTATATAGCCATGTTCTCTTATTATACAAGTGCTTCCTGATCCCATGTACTGCAGAGGAATTGAATCATGTTTTGGATAAATGGATTGGAGATGGAATTGTCAAGCCATTTACTGTGTCCAGGCCACCTACTGAGGAAGAAAGGAAGAATCCCTTGTTTTGCAGGATTCATAACTATGTCAAGCACTCTACCAAGGACTGTTGGACCCTCCGTAGGCTTTTTCACAAGAAGCTTAGTGAGGGAACCCTGGAGCTAACTCAAAAGGAACCCGAAGTGTAAAGGAACCCTCTACCCAACCACAAGGGAAAGGGAGTAGTGGCTATAGTGATCCATGGGAACCCGGCAGAAGCAGAAAAATCTGAAGGATCCTTCAATCCAAGCACAGTCAGGACCCTTCAGAAGAACCCTAAGTTCAGATTTCTATTCAACCAGTTGGGATTTGGGCTAGAAGCAAGAAGGGTGGCCACAGAGTCCCTCATGAGCATAGCAGCAGATTCGAGGATGGAATGATTCACAGCAGAATCCCATGCTAGTCGAGCCTACTTGGAGACAACCAATGCAATAACCTTCACTGATGAGGACATGGAGGTTGAGCATTTAGACCATCGTAGACCCCTTTATCTGATGGCCACCATAAACGGTGTCTAAGTCAGAAGAGCATTAGTAGATACAAGGGCATCACTTAACCTCATAGCCCTGAGTATCGTGGAAGCCGTGGGCCTGACTAGCAAAAGGATCCTGAGGGCTCCCATGGAGATAACAGGATTTGGAGGATCAGCAGAATCAATTGAGGGATATGTGCAGTTGGCCTTAAGGGTAGGCCCAATAGTAGCCCTGACCAGATTTCATGTGATTAACCCAGAAGTTTCTTACCATGTGTTGTTGGGACGCCCATGGCTCCATAAGCATTGCTGTATTCCTTCCATGTACCATCAATGTGTTAAAGGGAGATTGAATGGGAGGCCCGTAAGGATCCCTGCCAACCATAATCCTTCAGCCAAGGAGAAGTGAACTTTGTGGAAACAATGTTTTCTAATGAGTTGGAACCAGATGATGAGAGCCCCACACCGGGGACCCTAGGAGCACCTATCTTGGAAGAAGAAGAAGGAGGGGGTACCTGTGACCTGAGAAATCTCCTGGACAGAAAAAGGCAAAAGAGGGAGCCCGGTTCCTCAGGATCCCGAGAATGTGTGGTAGTACGAGAACCTGGAGGAAGGTTAATTTATCATTTGTGAAGGTGCGCGGGGCCTGACTGCATCATGCAAGAGGGTCTCGGACCACTGGATTGTATGATGGCCCAAGAAGAAATCCTAAAGGACCTAGTTAAGGAAGCGCATATTCAACTCGAGGAAGAATTGGAAGTAAACTTGGGGGCTGAGTTGGGATCCCAGAAGCCTGTTTTCATTAGTAGTCAGTTGATAGCATAGGAGAAGGAGTAGTTAGTGGCATTACTCAAGAAATATGTGGATGTGTTCGCATGGACGTATGGTGAGATGTTTGGTCTGGATCCAGGACTGGTGGTCTACTCTCTCAACGTAGACCCAGGAGTCAAGCCAGTAGTTCAGCCAGCAAGGGTCTTTCACACTGATGTAGAAGCTCAAATAACTCAAGAAGTCAAGAAGTTGCTGGCGGCTAGTTTTATCAAGCCCATCTAGCACCCCAAATGGCTTTCCAACATAGTACCCGTGAAGAAAAGGAATGGCCAAATCCGGTGTTGTGTGGACTTTTGCAATCTAAACAAGGCATGTCCAAAAGATGAGTTTCCCCTGCCTAATGTTGACCTCCTCATAGATTTAGCTGCAGGAAGCTCTATGTTTTCATTTATGGATGGGTATAGTTTGTACAACCAAATTCGCATGGCTGCCAAAGATGTAGAGAAGACAGCATTCAGGACTTCAAACGGAAACTTTTATTACATTGTAATGCCCTTTGGCCTTAAAAATGCAGGGGCCACGTACCAGCGAACCATGACAGCTATCTTCCATGATATGGTGCACAAGGAAATGGAAGATTATGTGGATGATATTGTGGTAAAATCAAAGACCAGGGCAGGACACTTCCAGATACTTTAACAAGTTTTTGAAAGGTGCAGGAAGTACAAACTACGCATGAACCCCATGAAGTGTGCATTTGGAGTATCTGCTGGAAAGTTTCTTGGGTTCCTAGTACATCACAAAGGCATAAGTATGGATCTAGCCAAAGCCACAACCATTGCAACAATGAAAAAACCTACAACGGTAAGAGAGCTCAAATACGGCGACCCGTGATAAGCTTATCTTTCCTTCTGCTATCACGAGGATCATTCGCCACTCCTCTGTCTCTTATCCCGAGTCTGCTCACTTCACCGTTATGGGTGCCATCAGCGCGGTGTCTGTTAAATGGAGCGAGGCCCAGCTTCGACCGAAGCGGCCACGGACCGAGATGGCGACTCCTCCAGCCTTTTTCGCTTCTTCCACCTCCGCTCCTTCTTCTTCTTCCATGGGTGGTGTGACACTTGAGGCGATCATGGCGCAGCTTTAGCACATGGATGCTCGCCTTGACACTCTTACTGATGAGATGAGTCAGGTGACCACTTATGTGGGTCATATTGCATGACGTCAGGCTCATCTTGGTGGCTTCGTTGCTTCTCCCTCTCCATCTCCACAGGCTTCAGAAGACGAGGACGATGATGATGGCTCCGGTAATGATGATGATGATAAGGATGAGGATACTAGCTCTTCTAGTGACGAGGAGATGACTGCTTCTCAGTGACTTGCCCTTTGTCATTCGTGACAAAAAGGGAGAGTAGTTTTAGGTATGAGAGTAGTCATGTATTTAGGGGGAGAGTTAGCATAGGACATTTTTGTTAGGGGGAGTGTTCTCTTGTTTATGAGGGATGTAGTTAGGACTTATGTATCTTTTCTTTTCCTCTCTTTTTAGATATATTATCTTTTGTACATTGGTCTTGTGACCACTTAGTGATAGCAAACATTGTATTTATTTTTTGATATATATATATATATATATATATTTGATGTTGTTATCACATTTCACCTATCTCTCCATGTGTTGTTTATTTTCTCTCTTTATACAAATGTTTCTTGTTATTGTATGCAATCTTTTATTTTTATTTCACACTAAGATGCCTTGATGAGTTTTGTTTAAAGTGTTTCAAAAATACAGGTTT
Source organism: Notholithocarpus densiflorus (assembly GCA_030021035.2). Lineage (NCBI taxonomy): Eukaryota > Viridiplantae > Streptophyta > Magnoliopsida > Fagales > Fagaceae > Notholithocarpus > Notholithocarpus densiflorus. The sequence continues at coordinate 193,235 of JARYZH020000012.1, forward strand.
TCAAAATATATCATGCTATGAACTCTTTTCTTGCAAAGTTTTTCAAGAGTTTGTGTTAGGATTAGATTTTATTATATTCAACAAGTGATTATGAGTTGAGTGATTTATGACTTCTCTCATATTTCATTTGTTTGTTGTGGTTTTGTCACGGATTGCCAAAGAGGGAGATTGTTAGGACATATGTGGAACATGTTAAGAATATTTGTTATATAGAATTGGCTAATCCTTTGACAAAACGTACTTTACTTGTAATTGGGTAGATTTAGGATGTGTTTAATACTTCAAGGAACAAGAGTTCAAGTCCAAGTATTGAAGCCATGCAAATCTATCCAAAAATCAAGTGAAGAAGTGCTATTCATTAAAGCTCGACAGATGTATCTATCGAGATTTAATATTTGAAGCTCGACAGATAGCTCGACAGCTGTATCTATCGAGAATTACGAAATTCAAATTTCCAGATCTGTTTTTCACGCATATCCAAGTTATTTGTGTAGGGTTTCTTTTCTCACAACCCTAGACATATATATGGATTATTTTAAGGGCCATCTCAGTTGATGCAAAGGTTGTTGCACTTATTGTTACATACATATTGTGACCAGAGACAATCTGCCCTTGTTCATCTTTCTCTTGAAAAAGCTGCTACGTTTATACGTTGTAGGGTTTTGTAACCATGGAGTTTCTTGATCTTCATCATGTGGATGAACTGATGAACTTTGCAGCCAACATCCTTCTCAAGTTGGTGTGTTAGTCACGTACTAGGATCCGTGCATCGATTGGTTAATTGTTAGGATTAGTGCCCTTAAATCCTATTGTATGATGCTATGTATGACTTACTTTTTATTATTATCTAAAATAATGGTAACATGAATATTTATACATTATCATATAGCCCATGAGATGCATAGTATGTGATTTTTGTGATTTAGTCACAGAAGATATAAATCACAAGTTCTTTGTAAATTCAGAATTTTAGTTCGTAGTCGGTGATGAAATTGTGCATTTCATCTGCGAAAACTATAACATATCAACTAAGATGATTTGTCTTGATCATGGAAGTGGAGACTTCTAGTTGATATGTTGATATGTTTTAAGAGTTAAGACATATTGAACTGGACCACTATGGGATTTATTATTCTCCTAACGACTATCAAATGAATAATAAATCTCACGACTTCTATTTACATGAACTCTTAATCCTGAGAGAATAATGGACATGATCATGAAGTGTAGGTTACTTTGATATATCAGGAGTGAGATCTAAAAACACAATTAAAACCTCAGTATGTTGGGCAGCCACATTTAGTGTTGATGGAACATATATTCTCAAGATGGAATTCATAATCTCTTAACAGAGGTATAAAATATTCCCTTGAGATAAGTTTAATGGGTTCGTTTATTCAGAGTGTTAGGCCTAACCACTTTAGTAAGGAGTTACTAAAATATATATTTATGAAATTGGATTTCATAAATATATGATGAATAACTTAAAGGATTAAACCGGGTACTTAATAATTAAGATGTAGTAATCTTCAAAGTGGCAGTCTGCATTCATGCTTTGTATTACTACGAATATTTTATGAAGAGGTTGTATGTATAATAAAGTTTTGAGATATAATTTATTAATAAGGCCTAGAGTGCAATTATATTTATATAGTGGTATTAAATATAATTAATGGTAACTTTAGACTTGTCAAGAGTTGATAGAAAAGCCCAAGGCCCATTGGAGCTAGTGTCTTATTTGTTCCCTTTTGGTCCCACTCTAAGCCACATACTAAAACCCAATTGGAATGGCCCAAAAGACTAGCCCAATTAGATAATCAGTTATAAGAAGAAAAATATACAGAATTTTGGAAGATAATGAAATCGTTTGTATGTGAGTATTGGACACTCTCTCATTCTCCCTTGAACACATACATATAAACTGATTGAGAGACCACACTTCTTGGGCACAAGTGGAATTGGAGTGAAGATTAAAAGTGTTCCCAAGTACTTATAATCTTTGGTTTTGAATTTCACCGCACTAAGGTACATTCTCTTATTCTTATATTCTGAAATTTACATAGTATATGTTGTCAATTGCGAATGAAGCAGATCTGTTAATTTTCCGCTGCGTATGTTTTGTATGCATACAAACATGTATTTTTCCAACAATAGTCACGTACTTAGAGCCGTGCATTGAAAGGAGAGATTGTCACTACATTACAAATCCAATTGTGTATTAGGGTAAAGGTTCAACTGTAAGTTAGTATAAGGTACTAGGATTCCTTTACTTATAACCGCTTGTTTTGATAATAGTGGATTTTCAAGAGTGGTGACCTTAAATTCACCCGGTGGGGTTTTGTCTCGGTGGTTTTCTCCATTCGTAAACAAATCACCCGTGTCAAATTTAATTTCTACTGCATTTAGTTATTTGGTGATTTGTTTGTCCTACCACGCATATTGCACGTTAATTGACTTAATTAATTCACTTGGCTACTTAATTGGTTATTTTACCTAAGGGGTCAGTACATTCTTGGCCTATCACTTTTAAATGTTTTCATTTTGTTTTCACGATATATGATAGCTAGCTGCAAAAGGAATAATATAATATTGCCCATAATGTATTTGCTTAAATTGGAGTGAAATGAAGAAAAAGCATAAGTTTCATCTATTTTAGGAAGAAGACTCCAAGCTGGGAAGCACGGGGTGTGGCTCTAGGGCCGCCACACCTGCACCTGACTCGCGTCGATGAGCTGATTTTTTGTCGACGGGCTGATTCACCACTTTTTTTTTTTTTTCGTTCTCCAATTCGTGCCAATTTGGGCCGAAACCGGCCAAAATTCGCTGAAACCAGCCTAAAAATTTGCCAAAACACATGTTAAAAAAATAAAAATGAAAATAAACTTGAGTTGATTTCTTATTTAGTTATTAACTTATTATATATTTGTCAAATTATTTGTAGGTTAAATAACTTAAATTGAAATTACTGAATTATTTGTAGTTATTATTACTCTTAAATTGATAATGTTTACCATTATATGAAAATATATTTAATAATTTGTAAATAAAAAATATTTTTAATAATTTAATAATAAACGTATCCTGTCGCACCTGCACCCTACTTTTTCAAAAATTACTAAGTCACCACACCGCACCTGAACCCGAATCCGCACCCGTGCTTCCTAGACTCCAAGATTCTGATTGTGGACTTTTCACGTTCTAGTGGATGGACCACTTGGGGTTGTTTCCGTTGCTAAGTTAATTGGCATAATCCTCTTTATCGTGTTTGTTATCTGGTCTGCTAATGTCTATATTGTAGTGGTCATTGGAACGTTATCTGGTGACTCGACCATCATGGAAAAGAGGTATGATATTTTGTTGGGTTGGGTGTTACTTTGTTTATAAGATTAGGTTGCATTTGGGAACTTGGATTTGGATTTGAATTTGAATTTTAAATTAATAGATTTGAAATCAAGTGAATTTAAATCATTGATTTTAGGAGTTATTTCAAATCCAAGCATTTTGAAGGTTTAAAATCCTTGACCTTTTTAAAACTTTTTAAACAACTTATTTGGATTTTAATCACTCAAATCCAATCCAAATGCCCAAATCATGTCATCCAAACACACCAGTATAGCTTTTAAATAGAAACCTTATACTATTTTTATATTGCTTAATTTTCTTTTGATCATTCTACTTTAGTAGTTTTGTGTCATCCTTACAAAACTTTTAAGGAAATTACAGCAAACTCACCTAAGATTAGGTAAATTTTCATCTTGCCTACCCTTGATTCAAAAGTTGACACTTTGCCCCATTTTCACCATGCTTAACCATGACTTAAAAGTTGAGACTTTGCCCACTTAAGATAAACTCCGTTAGACTTTTAGGGAAATTTTAGCAGTTTTGTGTCATCCTTACAAAACTTTTAGAGAAATTACAGTAAACTCACCTAAGATTAGGCCCATTTTCATCTTGCCTAACCTTGATTTAAAAGTTGACACTTTGCCCTATTTTCACCTTGCCTACCCATGATTTAAAAGTTGACACTTTGCTCACCTGAGATAAGGTCCGTTAGACTTCTGTAAGAGTATCTCCAGCAGCTTCTCCAAAATTTTGTATTGTTTGGATAGTGAACAGTTACAATTACCTTTTACCTTTTACCTACCTACTTTTTTAAATGTATTTTTCAACAGACTTTCTATTATTTCTCTATTTCATTTAAATATTATTTCTTTATTATTTCTTTAATATATTTTTATTCTTTTTTAAAAAAAAATCTTATTCTTAATTTTAATTTTTAAGAAGTGTTACATTCACAATATTTTCACAACAATTTTTAGGTGGTAAGCTGTTACTGGTTTTAATTTGAACCTACCACTTAAATTTTTTTTTTTCCCCACTACTAGTAACTACCAATAACATCCTACCATTTAGAGTTTTTTGTGAAAATGTTGTAAAAATATTGCAGACATAAATTTTTTTTTTTCATCCATACATTTACTCTCTAGAATCATCTTTATCTTCTTTTCTCTTTTTTCTTTTTTCTCCTCCACCCACGTACCCCACTCTTCTCCTAGGTATACATTTTTGTTTCTCCTCCACCCATCTTTTGACTTCTCCTTTGTGTCTACATTTTTTATTTTATTTTTTCCTCTTTGTCTCACTTCACACATACACAGCCAGCCACTCTTCTAACTTCTCCTTTGTGTCTACATTTCTTTTTTTATTTTCTTTCCTCTTTGCTCACTTCACACACACACAGCCGACAGAGAAAGTTGGCATTCGTCTAACTTTGTTTTCTAATGAGAAGAAAGAGAGTTTTTTCTGATGAGAGAGAGAGAGAGAGAGAGAGAGAGAGAGAGAGAGAGAGAGAGAGAGAGTGAGAGAGAGAGGAAGAACGAGATAGGGAGGAAAGAGAAAAAATTCATTTTTTAATCAACTGTGAGATTATTTTAAGGGAAAAAAATGTTTGGAGTTGCTAAAGTGCTTTCTTCTTTAAGAGAGCTACTATAGCAACACTTAAAAAAATTTATAGTTAGAGGGGCTGTTGAAGGGTGTTTTTGGTGTGTTTGATTTCCAAAAAAGGCTTTAGGATGCCTCTTGGAAATGCTCTAATCCACCTCTCTATTTTCACGGTTAAAAACATAGAAAACATAAAATAAAATAAAAAATAAAAAAGAGATTAAAAAGTGGTACTTATAAAAAAATGTGAAAGAAGAACAAAAGGAATTAAACCCAAAACCTGGCCTCCTCATAAAGTCTCCAGATCGTATGACATATTCAAGAAACTAAGATAAAAGTTATAGAGAACCCAAAGCCCATCACTCTCTCTTCATTTTCCTTTTTTTTCTCTACATTTCTTTTCTTGGCGAAATTCACCTTTGGTATTGAAGTTATAGAGACAATGGGAGTTTAAGAGAGAGTCGATGAGAGTCTATTCATTTAGTTTTGACACATAGCTTGTTTCTTTACAAAATTCCTTGTTTGATTTGTTTATTGAGTGATAGGCTAAGAATGTATTGACCCCTTGTGATGAATTAACCAATTAATTAGTTAAGTTAATTAATTAATCCGATTAATATGCAATACGCGTGGTAGCACAAACAAATCACCAACTAAGTTAATATGCAGCGGAAAATAAAGTTGACATGGTGATTTGTTTACGAATGGGGAAAACCTCCAAAGCAAAAACTCTACCGGGTGATTTTAAGGTCACCACTCCCGAGAATCCACTATTATTACAACAAGCGGTTACAAGTAAAGGAATCCCAGTATCTTATACCAACCTACAGTTGAACCCTTACCCCAATACACAATTGGACTTGTTCTGTAGTGATAATCTCTCCTTTTCAATGCACGGCTCCAAGTACGGCTCCCAGTACGTGACTAACCAATTGATGCACGAATCCAAGTATGTGACTAATTACCAACTTGAGAAGAATGTTGGCTGCAAAGTTCTTTAGTTCATCCACATGATGAAGATCACGAAGCTCCTTGGTTACAAAACCCTACGGCATACAAACACAGCAGCTTCTTGAAGAAGAAGATGAACTAGGGCAAATTATCCTTATATATGTTTAGGGTTGTGAGAAAAGAAAGCCTAAACATGTATACACGGATATGTGTGAAATCAGATTTGAAAAATTGATTTTTGTAAATCTCGATAGATAGGTTATCTATCGAGCAGCTGTCGAGCATCGGGCTGAAGATCCCTTTTAGATAGGTTATCTATACTTGTTCCTTGAAGTATTAAACACATCCTAGATCTACCCAATTACAAGTAAAGTGCATTTTGTCAAAGGATTAGCCTATTCTAGATGACATATGTTCCTAACATGATTCACATATGTCCTAACATTGAGTTTTTATTTTTATTTTTTGTGTTAGGAGGAGAGAGACATAAAAGGGGTGCAAATTTAAAGTACATATTTGCCCTTGTTTTTTTAATGGAGTTGGGTTATAAAAGACAAACAGAGCTAATCTCAAGTGGGCAAAGTGTCATGTTTTGAACCATGGGTAGGTAAGATGAAAACAGGTTTAACCACAAGTGGATTTACTATAATTTTCCCAAACTCTTATAACAAAGATCGAATTAAAATTATTGATCTCTTGTATAAGAATGAAGAAGTTCTTCTCTAATCTAAATACATATGGAAGTTCTGAGTATATATATGTATATATATATATATATATGTATATATATATATTTTACCACATTTCTACCACAAACTATTTTACCACATTTTTACAAACTATTAATGTGGCAAATTCTTACTAGTTCTCATCTCGACCCACCACTAATGTCATTTTCCATATAAGAAACAAAGTTTGGTGCTTAACCTAACAAACTTTCCTACTAAGAAATAATAGACTGACACATTGCTAATAATTAAAAATAACTAATATAATTAAATTATATTGGTCTCAAATTGAAACAATAAATACTATGGGAAGAGTTTAAAAAAAATAAATGGTATACATCTAACTAAAAGTTTTCATAGTCCTCTCTAGTTTCTACCGTGTGGGATTACCAAAATTATTTTTGCATCATTGATTATATGCTTAATATTTGTAGCTAGAATCCTATAAATTGTTTAGATTTTCAAAAGGGACAAATGCTATCAGAATCTATGACCATAGTATCTCAATCGTTTGTCAATATCTGAACTTATGATCATCTTTATGCTTATTATGGATCTAGTACCATAGCATCGCAGACAACTCAAAATTTAATATGAATATAGTTGAATGTAATATGACTATTGTTGACTATGCCATATTGCATATCATTTGACATTTTCTATAACACAGCAAAAGAAGCACTCATTATCTTAGAAGACAATCCTTCCAATGTGTAACCCATTGGTAAGATTGAATATTGTCTTCAATTTGGGGAATCCTAATATACGACTCAAAATGAGAGAGAAAAGCTTTGGAAGAGAAAGAGAAAATAGAGTAGTGGGATTGTTGCAGAGGTTAGACTGTACATTTTTTTTATTATAAATTCTTTAGAGTGATTTTATATTTTCATTGACCGTAAATCTCTATTAGTTTAGACAGAAGAGCATAATGCTAAGAAATCAATACACAATAAATAGCCCATAACATGGCTAACCTTGATTACATATAAATATAGAAAACGTCAGATTATATATTTGAATATTATCTGTTAGGATATATGTGTTTCACTTGTTAGGAACATATGTCATGATTTTATGTATTTGGCTTATCCTTTGACAAAACACACTTTACTTGTATTTGGGTAGATTTAGAATGTGTTTGAATACTTCAAGAAACCATGTTTCAAGATCAAGTGTTGAAGCCTTCAAGTTTGTTCAAGAAAACAAGCTGAAAGTGCAGAGTTACTAAATCTCGACAGCTAGCATGTGTTGAGGTTTAAGAAGTTGTTTCAGCCCCGTGGCTCGACAGATGCTCGACAGCTTATATCTGTCGAGGTTTAAGAAAACAGCAATCTGATCTATTTTTCTTGGGATCCGTGATTATGTGTTTGGGCCTTCTTTTCTCCTAACCCTAAACATATAAAAAGATTGTTTTAAGGGCCGTCAAAGAGTTCACAAGTTGCACAAGCATTGAGAAAACCTTGTTCAAGCAAATTGTGACTGGAGACAAAGTTCTTGCCTTTGTTCATCTCTTTCTCTTGAAGAAGTTGCTGTGTATTTGCACTATAGGGTTTTGTAACCAAGCATCTTCTTGATCTTCATTGTTGGGATGAACTGAAGAACTTTGCAACCAACAACCTTTTCTTAGTTGGTGATTAAAGTCGCGTACTGGAATCTGCGCATTGGTTAGTCACGTACTTGGGAGTCGTGCATCAAAAGGGGGAACTGTCACTACAGAAGAAGTTCAATTGGGTATTGGGGTAAGGGTTCAACTGTAGGTTGGTAAGGTACTTGGGATTCCTTTACTTGTAACCGCTTATTGTGATAATAGTGGAGTTTCGGGAGTGGTGACCTGAAAATCACCCAGTGGGGTTTTTGCCGTTAGGTTTCCCCATTCGTAAACAAATCACCGTGTCTTTTATTTTCCGCTGGGTATTTAGTTGTTTGGTGATTTGTTTGTGCTACCACGCGTTTTGCATGATAAATTGATTAATTAATAACTTGACTAATTAATTAATTAATTTCAATCACAAGGGGTCAATCCATTTGTGGCCTATTAAGTGGTATCAGAGCAGGCACACTCTAATTAGGTATTAATCTTTGTTGTGTTGATCCATTGACCCCTGTTTGTCATGGATAGAGGACAGTCGTTAATTATACCTCCTTTATTTGATGGCACTAACTATGCATACTGGAAAGTACGCATGAGAGCTCTCTTGCACTCTTTAGATGAGAAGGTGTGGCAAGCTATGGAGATAGGCTGGACCAAGCCTACAGAAGCGCCGACCGATTGGGATGATGCGAAGATCAAGGCGGCAAACTTCAACAGCAGGGCATTGAATGCCTTATTCAGTGCGGTCTCCAATGAGGAGTTCAAGAAGATATCCTCCACTGAAACTACTAAGGAGGCATGGACCATCCTCCAGACAACCTATGAGGGAACAAAGGCTGTCAAGGATTCGAAACTACAGAGGCTCACTACAAGCTTCGAAGAGATTAAGATGGAGGAGGATGAGTCGTTCGATGAGTTCTATGCCAAGCTCAAGGACATAGTGAACTCAGCTTTCAATCTTGGGGAAACCATTCCTGAACCCAAGATTGTGAGAAAGGTGCTCAGATCTTTGCCTGAGAGATTCCATGCCAAGATTACGACGATCGAGGAATCAAAGGACATCGACAAGATTCCTTTGACAAAGCTGGTTGGTAATCTACAGACTCACGAGCTAGGGTTAACAAGGATTGGTAAGTCAGGCAAGAGCAAGAGCATGGCGCTGAAGGCCAAGAACAGTGACACAGATGAGTCTTCAGACGATGAAGATTCTAAGATGAAGTCCTACATCACCAGGCAGTTCAAGAAGTTTATGAAGAACGCAAATGGAAAGGGCTTCGACAAGGACCGTAGGCAATCCAGTTCTTCTCAGTTCAAGAGCCAAGATAAAGGGAAGAAGGATGCAAGGGATGGCGGTCAGTACACTATTCCAGCAGGACCTAAGTGCTTTGGGTGTCAAGGCTTTGGTCACATGAAAAATGAGTGTCCTACATATCTCAAGAGCATTGGGAAGAGCAAGGCACTTGCTGCTACTTTAAGTGACACCGAGCCTGAGGATGATTCCAACAATGAAGATGACGGAATCTTGAATGCCTTTATTGCCACTGTCAATTCTACTGAAGGGATTGTTGAAAGAGTGGATGAAGAAGAGGACTTGGTGGAGTCAAATTTTGAGAAAATGGATGATCAAAATGATATCCATACAGCCTATGAAAAATTATACAAAGTTTCTGAGAAACATGAGAAACATTATAGGCTGGCCACCAAGAAGCTCAGTGATGTGGAACTTGATCGTGAAGAGCTTTCCACAAAGTTTGATGAGGCTAATCAGACTATTGGAGCACTAAGATTCGAGAACAATTTCTTGGCTGAGAAGACCAAGAAGCTTGAAGCGGAGCTGTTTCAAGTCAGAGCTCAATTGGAGAAGACTTCAATTGCAAAGCTTGATGAGATGCTAAATCTTCAGAAATCTGCTTCCAATCGAACAGGTTTAGGGTATGGTCTTTCTTCCTCTAATATTGCTTTTACTAGTTCTACTGTTTTTGTTCCTCCTGCTAATAATGTTGAAATTGAGAACAATGATGTTAAAACTGTTTTAGCTAGTGAGAACTTAGACAAGAATAAATCTATCTTAGGAGCACCCCCTAAGCAAGATAAGAAAGAAGCTAAGAACCCTAGGACTAAAAAGGCTAACTCTCAAAAGCCTAAACAGAGGAAGCAGCATCTCTGTCATCATTGTGGAGCTTTAGGTCATACTCGACCAAATTGCTATAAGTGGCTTGCCACTCAACAAAGCAACGGCATGATAGCATCTGGAAGCTAGAATTAGCTTCAATCCTTTCTTGCTCCCCTTGGAGATCTTCTCAAAGCCCTCATGTCCTTTCAAACTTGAACGGTTTCAATTCTTCTCCCTCACCGCCGGTTCAAGGGTTTAATCAAAGAAAAGGTTCTTCCAGAGTGTGGAAAGAAAAGGGCTCCAAGTGATTTTATCACTTTCTTCTCTTTTTTTTTTTCTTTTTTTTTTGCATTACTTGTGTGTTTTGCTTTCATGTTTTGAGTTAGTCTAGTTTTATACTTTGCTTAACTTGTTTTTGTTTGGTTAATTTTTCATTTTTGCTTTGTTTTGTTTTTCATATAAAAATTAAAAAAATAAAATTTGAAAAATAAAAAAAATAAAAAAACAGTGTGTGTTTTGTGTACATTGGTATTTATGTACCTTGGATGGCCATTGAAACAAAGTTTTCTAAACTTTGTATCTCTTGTAGCTTAGATGAGCATCTCTATGCACAACTAAGCAAATGAGCTTTGTGGCTCTTGTTTGTGATGAGTAAGATTAAGTTATCTCTTGTACTTAACACTTGTATCACTCTTTTTGACGGAGAGGATTAGAAAATCCTAAGATAAATGCATAAAAAACCATCTCACCACTATTGCCCGCCAATCATAATGATACCTGTATGCTTCGGCATAGCAAAAGTGTAGTGTCAATGACATTTGTGTGCTTAGGCATAGCAAAATTGGAATGTCAAATATCTTTGGGTATTTCTTTTCTCTCTCTTATATGCCTATGAATGATATGCTTAAAAGAAAAATATGTAAAGAAAAATCAAAAGCAAAAAGATCAAAAATGCTTTAAATATGATTGCAAGCATGTTTTCTAGGAGATGTGGGAGTCATAGGATGTACCTTAAAGGTGATAATCCCCATCAAACAGTTATGATTATGTGTGAGTTAAAGTGATTTTCTCTTATCTCAAATTATCGTAACATGGTGACACATTTGCAATCTTGCGGTGTTCTTCACACACGACATGCAATATTCTTTGCTACTCTTGATACATGTGCAAGTACAATGTGATTTGGTCATCACAAGTTTTACATGTGTTAATGTATACTCACTAAACTGTCTTAACTTATTTTTGAAATATAAAAATTGGTTAGACTTGTTTAGTGTGTGCGTGTGTTTTTGGGATCCATGTGCTTAAAATCTTTGTTGAGAGATGAGTTTAAGAAGTTTATATGGTGTTTGGATCATTGGTTGAGTTGCATAATGGTTTGCATTCATGACTGTGTTTTTCACTTCTCGAAAAACTGTTTTTAAAAGCTAGCTCGACACCTCCTCGATACCTCTTCGATACCTTGCTATCTGTCGAGCTTCTTAAAGCTTTTTCTTATCGCAATCTCGCCTGCTTCTCGACACCTGGTGGATCGAACGAGAAATCTCCTGGACCCTCGATAACTTCTCGACAGCTGGTGGATCGATCGAGCTTCTGTTCTTGTGTCTTTACTGTGTTCCTCAACACCTTCTCGACAGCTGTATTTGTCGAAGTTGTTTTTCTCGACATCTTCCTCAATAGATGTCTCGACACCTCTCGACACCTCTATCTGTCGAGAATTATTGAGGATCTATATATTCTCTCTTCACAATTCGGTTCTCATTTCTTCGATCTCTCTCGATCTGTCTGCCCCTGTTCATCTCCCAAACACTATCTCTTTCACTCCAAACCTCTTCCAAAGGTGTTTTTCAAGATTTTTCAAGTCTTTCCTCACTTGGTAAGCTTCTAATCTCCTTCATTTTCATGCATTTCATGTTTTGAAACCTAAGTTTTGGGTTTTTTGAAAAATTTTGGGGTTTTTCAAAATTGATGAGTTTTTGTTGATATTTTGGGATGGGTTTTCACTTAAATGAGTTTAAAATATCATGCATTTCATCACATTAGCATTATAATAAGTATTGTCATGCATTTCGATGTGTGCAATCTGTTTGTGTGCTAATAGGTTTGGATTGGGCTGAGCCCATGATGCAATTTCTTTTGCATGTCACATGCTCATGCATTTCCCATGCATACGTACTCCATTTTCAATATACTTGTTATATTTGAATTGTTTTAGAGCTTTTCTGATTGTCTACTTCTCTCTATCCCTCTCTTTCTGTTTACGTTAGTTGTGTCTATGGCACCTAAGCGTAAATCAGCTCCGTCCCAAAACCCTTTACGTTCTAGGCCATCGTCTTTTGATCCTACTCCGTCTCATCTTCGGTTCCGTGATGAGGATGCTCGAAAGGACTTCTCAAAGAACTTTTCTCGACGAGGTGTTCATTCGGAATGCAGAGTCATTTTGGCGGACTTCACTGACACTGACCTTCCCACTGTCATTCACAGTCGGGGATGGGAGTCACTGTGTGACGTCTCGGTCACTTGTCCGACCTTGCTGATTCAGGAGTTTTACTCCAACATGCATGGTTTCGATTTTTCAGTACCTCTCTTTTCTACTTGCGTTCGAGGTACGCACATCACCGTCACACCGCAGCTTGTTGCGGATGTGCTTCATGTCCCTAGGGTAGAGTCTCCTGATTAAAATAAAGAGGCACAATTAAAATTCCTTATTACTTTGAGGGCATAGTTGCAATTTAATTTGTATGCATTCCCAAATTTATTGAGTTTTATTTATTTTTGGGGGGGGGGGGATTAATTATTGAGATAGAAGTTTTTTTTTTTTTGAGAAACAAACACACACACACAAGGGAGAGGGAAATGGGTTCTAACACAAAGGCACACCACAACTTCACTCAAAAGTCATGGTAACTTTTAAGGGAGGGTGAGACAAGTTATACTACACACAATATACTCTTTTAAGCAATGTGGGACAATTATCTAGAATTCTTAATTCAAGAGGTGGAGCATAATGTGTATGCTTTACATGAACAATAAATGTAAACATATAATTGTCCCTATTTTATTTGAACAAAGTTTGACTACAAATGTTTCTCGAAAAAAAAAAAAAAAGTTTGACTACAAATTAAGTTGTAGCCTAAAGATACAACTAATAATAAAAAGATAACATGTGTCATTTTCATGTGCAATATACAAGACTTACTAAATCACACTTTTTTTTTTAGAATATTAAGTATTTTAACACACACACACAAGGGGAGATGGGAGAAGGTTTTAAAGAAACTAACAGTGGTGTATATCTAAAAGGGCCTAACTCTTGGATACACAGCACAGTGATTGTATACAATCACTTTAAGTGAGTCATGAATGCACGTGACAATGCCATATTTAATATTTCTATCGTTGACCATGTTTAAAGCGAAACTTTGTCTATTTTAAAATATATTAGATTTAATTCCGTCATCAATTATTTAAAAATAACCTCTCTTTTTTTAAAATAATCTAAATATATCCTAAAACTGTTGATAGTCCGTATTTATTTAGATATTGATAGATAAAAGATAAAATCTTAGTTGGGCTTTTCCTTAATAAGTCTAGACCAAAAGTATAAGTACCACAACAGAGAGACAAAACAGAGCACACACATTCAAAACAAAAGTGGACTAACTTCAGTAAGACAATAACAGTCGTTGTCATTCAATTTAAGCCATGTCAAGCACAGTCGGTCAGGTGATTAAGTGCAAAGGTGAGTCAAGATGATCATGTTTTTGTTATTGGCTTTTATATATACTTTAGTTTCTGGTTTCAGCGATCAGTAGTCTCTGTCTTTCACATTTTCTGTTACTATTTTTTCATTTTTTATTTTTTTTAAAAAAAAAACTCTGTGACTAAAACTTTTAGAAATAGTCAAATGATGTCTCTTGCTTCATTCTTGAAATTTTGATGTTGTTTTGAAATTAATGGACTAAATTGGGTATGTATTTTTAATGTAAGCCGCGGTGGCATGGGAGGCTGGAAAGCCTTTAGTGATTGAAGAAGTGGAGTTGGCACCACCTCAAGCAAATGAAGTCCGCATGAAGATTCTCTTCACTGCTCTTTGCCACACTGATGTTTACTTCTGGGAAGCCAAGGTAATGGATTTCAGATGATATATATATATATATATATATATATATTTTTTTTTTTTTTTTGCGGCGACGTATTCTTAGAACATTTGATAATAGACTATTTTAAAAAAGTTTTGATATCCTTTTAACAGAAAATATAAAAAGTTTATATTCTCATGGTAATACTTTTTTTCTTTTTGTATAAAAAGTTTCTAAAAATATTTTCATAAACTTTTTTTTCTATATATCTTTTTTTTAGATCACTCTATAAATAATATGAAATTAACCCAGCTAATTCTTGCAAATTCTTCTATTCTCCTATTTACTAGCATTACTCTATAAATAATATGAAAGTTCGTGTAGGGAAAAAAAATTTGAAAGAATTGGAGTAGTTTTGCAAGTGTAGTGTGAAAGAATATATAACAATTTTTAGACCATAATCGTTTCAAATGGGTATAGAGAATACAAGCAAGATCTAAAGAATGAAATAGCATTATGTTATCAGCTGGGTTAGTTTCCTCCAAGCCAAAACAGAAACATGAGTACTTTTACCTGTTCTTCTTTATTGATTCTATACTTCTCCAAATACATGAAAAGAAAGGGGCGGTAAATTTTTCTTCTTCGTTTCATTGATCTAGGTTTCTCTAAATACAAGAATATCTCTTCAAACATAAACCTTACACTTGTCTAACCTGCAGCTACTTAGATAAGATGAAAAACAAAGTCCAAAAATGACATTTTTAAATACATAGCAAATTACAAGAAGCTTAAAATTTTAGCATGTATTTGTCTGTGGAAGTATGGGATTTTTATAGGAAATCCTTGTAGAATTTAATATATGGTTTTTTACATCTCTAATTAATATTTTAATAAGCAAGGTGCATTAATTTTTTATTTTTCATTTTGAGAGAAGGGTACATTAATATAATAAGAGCAATAAACATGGTAGTATAAATTGTTTTATTGGGTGTCAAAGATTTTGGAACTTAGGTTATTTTTTTAAGGCTTGACAAGTCAAGTACATATTTTTAAGAAATTCCATACTGTGCAAATTTTAACATATTGAATTATTGCAAAGTGGTAAAATGCTGTTATATTTGTAATTATTCAGTCATTAATTTTTTTGGTTCCTTTAATTCTGAGATCTAATTTGGTATTAAGGTGGGAAAAAAAATGCTTGGAATTAGCCATGCTGTTTCCATGTAATTTATAAACTGGATTTGATGGATATATTTACTGAGATTGGTAAACTTTCAACATGCTCAAATTATACTGGTGCGGTTGAGGTTGTATTCATTTCGCAGTTGAAACTAAAATGTTCCATTATAATGCAGGGGCAAACACCGATGTTTCCTCGCATATTTGGTCATGAAGCGGGAGGGTATGTATAGCTCTAAATTTTGACGTGTAGTCTAGTTGGTTTGAGAGTCTTTAAGTAATTAAATATAATGTTTTCTCAGTTAAGTTAATTTCCAATATTCATGAACTGAATTAATTTCTGATTCCTTAATTTTAATAAATAGATTTTTAGTGGAGTGAACAAGTACTAATTGATTGTATCGTTGTTGCTCAGAATTGTGGAGAGTGTAGGGGAGAGTGTGACTGAGCTCAAACCTGGAGACCATGTTCTCCCTATCTTCACTGGAGAATGCGGGAAATGCAGCCACTGTAATTCAGAGGAGAGCAACTTGTGTGACACTCTTCGGATCAATACTGAGAGAGGTGTTTTGCTCGATGATGGAAAGACAAGATTCTCCAAAAATGGACAGCCCATTTACCACTTTCTTGGCACCTCCACATTTAGCGAATACACTATTGCTCACGCTGGCTGTGTTGCCAAGATCAACCCTGCAGCCCCACTTGACAAAGTTTGTGTGCTTAGTTGTGGAGTATCCACAGGTCTGGAGGAATTCTTCATTTGAAGAATACTAACAATATCAGTGATGATATTCATACTTATTTTTACTTTCCATTGATCTATTTGCTTTTATGCCTGTAGGTATGGGTGCCACTTTGAATGTTGCAAAACCCAAGAACGGTCAATCTGTAGCTGTCTTTGGATTGGGTGCTGTTGGCCTCGCAGTGAGTTTTCTTTTTTGCTATGCTCTAGGATTTTTGGCAACTGCAAAAGGATTAGAATGGTTTTCTATATCTCTAATCTTGTGCTGATATTTTAGGCTTGTGAAGGCGCAAGGATGGCTGGGGCTGGAAAAATCATTGGTGTTGATCTGAACCCTGATCGTTTCAATGAGGGTGAGTCATTAATTGTATACATAAATATATGTTCCTATTAACATGTTGGAGATGGTTTTAATTCTTAATCTCTTTGGCAGCCAAAAAGTTTGGTGTTACTGATTTTGTGAATCCAAAAGATCATGACAAGCCAGTTCAAGAGGTTAGTTTGGATGCCATGACTTGCTATTTCGCGATTAATCAGTTGGCATGACTAGCATGTATTTTGGGTTTTTTCTACATGTTCTGTTCTTTTTTAGTACATGTTTCTGTTTAAAATGTTTACACTTCTCACCCTTTTGAAACTAATGAGGGTTATGCCTTCTCAATTATAGGTGATTGCTGAGATGACCAATGGAGGAGTGGATCGGGCTGTTGAATGTACTGGGAGCTTCCAGGCCATGATCTCAGCATTTGAATGCATTCATGATGTAATCATTTAACGAATTTATATCCCTACTCTCTTATTACAGAACTGCTTCCAAGCCTCCCATTTCGTTTCCTTAAGACACTAAAATTTTCATTTTTCTCAGGGTTGGGGTGTTGCTGTACTTGTTGGAGTACCAAATAAAGAAGACGCATTCAAGACTCATCCTTTAAATTTTTTGAATGAGAGGACACTTAAGGGCACCTTTTTTGGCAATTACAAGCCCCGCACCGATATCCCTTCTCAGGTGGAAAAGTATATGAAAAAGGTAAGCTTATGCTTTTGTTCATGAACCATTGCATTGTTCTCGTTCATACACATTTCTTATAAGCAACTGAAAATGGAGTAGGCATAATGCAACTTTCTTAGATTATTATGAAATAGTCATACTTTGAGTAAGTGCTATTGCGTATTATTATGTGTAGTTGTTTCAGGATGTAATTGTTACTTTTACAGAACGGGCAGGCCTAATTCTTTGTTTTTATAAGACTTTGTAAATGACAGAGTCAATTGATGTTGCAGGAGTTGGAACTGGAGAAATTTATCACTCACTCAGTCCCTTTCTCGGAGATCAATAAAGCGTTTGATTACATGCTGAAGGGGGAGTCTATCCGATGCGTTATTCGCATGGATGCTTAAAACATTACTGATCAAGATGGTGTGCATCATTGGTGGCATGAGATCTTCCTAGAGATTTGAATAAGATATATAAGCTTATATGTAAAGAGAACAAAGAGTTTATGTAACTGGTTTGTTTTATCTATCCAACAACTAAGAATTTTACCACCAAAGAACCAAAAAATCACGTGTTATAGAAGAAGCTAAAGCTATATTTTCTACAACTACAGTAAACTGGTATAAATACTAGTTGACTGTAGCAAGTTATTAAAAATAAAATATAATATTTTATTAAGATTATATCTATTCCTTCAATTAAAAAACTCAAATTCTCTCTTTTCTTTTATTATTTTAATGAGTTGTTTATATTATTTTAAATAAAGTAATAAAAAAATAGTACATTTTATATTGGGTGTATTGTGAAATGAGGTGGTAAAATAAATAAAGTAGTTTTTTGAGATGCTAAAAGCTAAAATTTTTAGCACCACCACTGTGAATGCTCTAACTTCAACAAAAATAAATAAATAAATCCTAGCAAGCCTAGAATTAAAAAAAAAAAAAAAAACATTATTTTGTTTTTGTTTTTGTCTTTGTTGGTAGATGATTGCATCTTAATGTATTTAGAAATAACGATTTTGTGAATTTATAAATTTTTAATACTATATGGATGCCTAATTGGAGTTTTTTTTTTTTTTTTTTTTTTTTTTTTTTCTAGCCCCTGCTAGCTTAAAATTCTGGGTTCGTCCCTAGCCGTAAACTTCTCTTTCCTCCTTAACTATTAATTCTGAAACATTTTTTTTTTTTAGAGTTTCAATTTATGGCGTATGATGATAGCTCTTTATTATCAGACGAAGACATCAATTGGTTTTTGGTGTAGGTGAGGATTGAACTCCAGATCTCTTATACAACCATCAGAGACTTTACCAGTTTGGATAAATATCTCCTTCCAATCTATTATGTGGTGATTAATAAAACCATTAATATGGATTGTTTAAAAAAAAAAATCTCATGACTGTACATAAAGATAGTTTTTATCAATCGAATGTACTGAATTAGTGAAATTTTTCTGATTTTCCTCTAAGCCAATTAGGAGTAAACTCTTTTCTTTTTTGCTTATGAACTCTTCCTAAATCCTTATGTCCAAGGCACTTAAAATGTTCAAGTAGTCAATGCGCTTGTTTACCATTACGGCATATTGAATAACATTAGTCAATGTGATAAGCTCAAGTCCAGCAATAATGATAGCCTTTATGGTGTCTCATACTTGGGAATCAAATCCCACATCTTTCCCCCTCCACTATTTCCTTATAATAATTAAAATTAAATAAAAATGGAGTGGTTTTAGTTGGTTCAATTGGTAAAACTCTATAGTTGTGTAATAAAGAATTCGGGTGTAAAGGAGCTTACACTAATGTTAATAATCATGGAGCGAATAGCATTCCATCGGTTCAAATCTTACTATATGGAAGAAAATGCAAATTACATGTTAAATAAAAATGGAGTGGTTTTAGTTGGTTCAATTGGTAAAACTCTATAGTTGTGGAATAAAGAATTCGGGTGTAAAGGAGCTTACACTAATGTTAATAATCATGGAGCGAATAGCATTCCATCAGTTCAAATCTTACTATATGGAAGAAAATGCAAATTACATTTTTTCAACTTAAACTATCACCCCAATTATGTTTAATGCCAAAACTACAGGAACATATGATCGAACCCTTGCCTCCACCCCTAATTTTAAAAATACCTTACACTCAATTCATTGCCATTTGTTTAATTTTTAGGTCCAATGAAAAATGTAAGCACTTGCACCACACGTGACTTTTGGACTCACGAACTAAATTGGACTCTTACACTCAAACTTAATATATGAAATTATCCTTCCTCCATCTCTATTTGTTCCCAAGAAAGTTTCATGAAATTTCAAACAAAATTTAATGAAAAATAATTTATTAGAAAACCTAACATTTTATTAAAAAATAAAAATCTTACAACTTCTTTTTAGCACACGGACAATTTTTCAAAAAGAAAAAAAAAAAAAAAAAAAAGGCTCACGGACACATAACTAATGAATGAATCTTAATAAATTGGCATTCAAAAACTATTATGTAGGGTGTACCCAAAAGTCTTGTAGACCTCTCTTTTTTTTTTTTTTTTTTTTTTTTTTGGTAATCCGGAATTTGCATTAAAACTAAGAAAGGTTACAAAGTCTTGGGTATGTAACACCCCAAGAGTTAGCTATAAGCTGGTACAAGATAGAGGAAGGGGGATGGGGGTGAACAGTAAAATCTATGTCTAAAGAGACTCCTTCCTTTGCCAAAATACCCGCACAATGGTTTCCTTCGTGATGGATATGATTAACTTGAATGTCCTCAAAATGCTGGAGGAGGGACCTGCAATCAACAATAATAGCACTGTAAGGATGTGTGGAGTCAAAAATCGTATTTTCAGAGGAGATAATTTTTGCAACAGTCATTGCATCCACTTCAACAACGAGGTTTCTAATATTTAGGTTCTTTGCTAGCATTAGTCCATCTCGGAGGCCCCATAACTCCACTACCATAGAGTAAGTATGCCCAATATTTCTGGTGCAGCTACTAATCCAAGTGCCGGTGGAATCTCTGATGATGGCAATGGCATTTGCTCTCCCCGAGTTCCCGCGAGCTGATCCATCAGAATTTAACTTGAAGAAGCCCGATGGCGGAGGTTTCCAACCAATGAGTTTGGAGACCTTCTGGGCGGTGTGAGATGTGGAGGGGAGGCAGTAGAGAAGGTCCGTGGCTATGGATTTGATTTTGTTGATGATGGTGTGACATTCAAAACTAGCCAATTCCATGACTAGTTTATTTCTTGCTGACCTTATAGACCAGACTGCAACCAAGAAGATGACGGTCCAGGGGATGTTGTTGAGGGTGGAGTACTGGTGGGCGGTAGTCATCTTTTCTAGCCATGCATGGGTGGAGTTACAAATGAAATCAGAGGGAAGATTCTGGTGGGTGAAGTTGGTCCATATGGGTGAAATCCAGGAGCAGTCTCTGAGAATGTGGAGGGTAGATTCCACGCTTGCATGGCAGAGGGGGCAGAGAATATCTTGGAGAATATGTCTCTCATGGAAGAGGGCTTTGGTGGGGAGGCGATTGTGACTGGCTAGCCAAAGGAAGGATAAAATACGAGGTATGGTACGAACTTTCCAAAGCCATTTCCACGATGCAGTGGAGTGGGGAAAGGGAGTGTCAGGGAGCTCAAGGGAAATGTTGTAGGCTGAGCTTGTGTTAAAGAGGCCATTCAGCGAGTGATTCCATGTCGGGAGGTCGTTTTGATCAGAAAAGAAAGGTCTGGGGGTGGCACAGATTGTTTCTATGATTTTTGTAGGCAAAACAAATGAAACAACATCGAAGGTCGCAGATTTTTAGAGTGTGTTCGTTTTTGTTGAGGGGCCTGTGGATGAGGTTTCGAAGTGGACCGCTTCCCGTCCAATTGTCATGCCAGAAGTTGGTGGCGTTTCCGTTGTGGATGAACCATCTTGTGCCGGTGTCATATATGCTTTTAACCTTACAAAGGCTAGCCTAAATGGGTGATTTACGTCTAGAAGCGTTAGCTTCCTAAGGGTATTTGTTCTTCAACATGAGTGCGTGGAGCTCATTTGGGTTGGTGCGAATGTGCCAGAGGCGTTTTGCAAGGAGAGCTTTGTTCCTGTGTAAACTTTTTTTAATGCCAAGACCTCCTAATCATTTGGGCTTCGTGACAGTCTGCCAACTCAAGAGGTGGATTTTTCTCTTTTGAGCGGTCTCTCCCCATAGAAAGTTTCTATTTATTTTAACCATTTCTTTGCAAACTTTTGTAGGGAGCAAGGTGCATTGCATGACATGAGTGAGAATGGCAGTGGTGACGGCGTTGATGAGGGTAAGGTGTCTCACTAGTGAGTGGGAACAGGCGTCTCGCTAGTGAGGGTAAGGCGTCTCACTAGTGTCAACGATAAAGTTGAAAGCTCTAGTATTCCTTTTATCCGTGATAATGGGAACACCAAGATATTTTCCAAAGTCGGTGCAGGATTTAATGCCAAGCTCATTTTCCACTGAATCAATGGTGGACGGCAAGGTGTGGGGGGAGAAATAAATTTTTGATTTGCAGTGGTTAATTTATTTTTTCCAAGGCGGACCAAAATTTGTCAAGGGTGTTTTATTATTGTAAGGTGGCTTCTTTTAGTGGCTTTAGCGAACAAGATAAGGTCGTCTGCGAAGAAGAGATGAGAAAAGGTTGGGCCGTCCCTAGAGGTTTTGATTCCCTTCCAGTTTTTTTATTCAACTTCATTGTGGATGAGACGGGCAAGGTACTCCATGCAGAGGATAAATATGTAAAGAGATAAGGGGTCACCTTGCCGTATTCCTCGGGAAGGTAGGAAGTAGTTCAGTCTTTCCCCATTCACTAGTACCGAAAGGCTAGAAGTGGTAATGCAGGACATGATGAGCTCGATCCAGTCACTGAGGAAGTTGAAGAATTCAAGAATATGTTTGATGAAGCCTCATTCTTGTTTGTCAAAGGCCTTTTCCAAATCTATTTTTAGAGCCATTAGACCTTTTTTGCTGTTGGAGATGGACATAGTATGGATGACTTCTTGGGCTAGGATGATGTTGTCACTAGCTTTTCGACTAGGGATGAAGCTAGCCTGGAAAGGGTGGATGAGGTCATCAAGGTAAGGCTTGATTCTGAGAACAAGTATTTTTGTGATTTTCTTGTAGATGGTGTTGCAAAGGCCGATGGGTCGGAATTGTTGTATTGTTTCTGGTTTGGCAACTTTTGGGACAAGACATATGAGGTTAGCGTTCAGGTCTTCAAGGATTTTCTTTGATTTGAAGACATTCTTGACATGGGTTGTGACTGATTGTCCCACAATGTTCCAGAACTTTTGGAAAAAGATAGGGTGTAAACTATCCGACCCTAGGGCTTTCATAGGCTTGAAGGAGAATATGGCTGCTCTTATTTCGCTATCTGTGACCTCACCCGAGATAGCGTCAGAGATGTGCGTGGGAATGGAGGGAAAGTTTTGTGGGGTTGGTGGGGAGAAGGGGATGGAAAGAGTTTCCAAGGAGTAAAGGTTAGTGAAGTAGGAAATGATGATGTTTTTTATCTCAGTGGGGTCATAAGACCAATTGCCAATAGAGTTTTTCATGCATTTTCACTATTTTATATCATTATTTACACCATTTTCACTATTTATGATACTTTTCACAGCATTTTATCCTTGAATGATGCTAGAGATACTACAAATATTACCACTTATGTCTTACAAATTGGCAAGTCACCAATCACAAAAAATAATTTCAAACATTAATTCATTATATTTTTTAAGTAACACTAATCACATTTTTACTCCATCAATTTGTAAATTTTTTAGTAGCTATGAATTGGTTATTCTTGTTTATTTATTTTAATAATATGAAATATGTTCATATTTGCTTACAATTGTTTATTTATTTTGTTATTATTGTTGATTAATATTTTTTAGATTAATTTCACTTTTAATATTGTCTTTTAATTTTGCCACCTCTAGACTAAAATCCTGGCTCCGCCACAGCATATAGGCACGTGTCATGGAATGGGGCTAACAGGCGTTGGTCTCATGAATCTCCACCTATCCTTATATTAGTGGAAAACATGTCCTATAATTGTTATTATATTAGATTAGGAATGATGCATATAGCTTTTTGTTTTCCCCCTGTTTTCATCGTCAAATATAATCATGACCCTTTCAACCACTAGTCGGTTGAGGTGATTTCTTAAAATAAGAAATTTTCAACAAAGAAAAAATATCTAGATATTTCTTATACCCTTTCCAATGACATCAAAATAATGCATTCATTTTTTTTTTTATATTAGCAAAGAAAAACGTCCACTAACTAGGAATGAAATTGGGTAGTAGAGAGAAAGGAAATTTGAGCATAGCCAAGCCCACTGGCAAAGCTGAAGTGTATTTCAAAGAATCTAAGGTTATATTTTGTAACAGTTTTTGTTTTCTATTTTCAAAAAATTCTTTTTGGGAATATAAGGAATATAAAGAAAAAACAATTTTCTTGTATTTTTGAAATAAAAAACATGTTTGGTTAGTTGAAATAAAAAAATAGTTTTTTGAAGAAAAAAATAGAAAATACTAAATATGTTGTTACTAGGATTTGAACTATAGTGCTAACTTATTAAATAAGACAAATTCATATAATTAAATGCGTATTTTTATTGACTTTTGAAAATTAGAAATTGAAAACAGCATTTTGCATGTTTTCAATTTCCTTCACAAATTGAGTTTTTATAACAGTTTTTGTTTTCTGTCCATTTTGGGCTGCCAAACAAGTTTTTTAGTTTCAAAAATAGAAAATTATTTTTGAAAATAGAATATAAGAGGAAAAAATAGTGACCAAACATACCCTAAACATCTCTGTAGGCTTTAATATTGATAGATTAAACTATTTAAGTGTGAAAACAGATTTTTAAGTGGGAAATTCGTGTGTTGATGAACCTATTTTTGGTGTTTCTAGGTTCTAATTCTACTGATTTATTGTGACTCATGGGTGGTTGATTTCATTTTTGCAACTAAGAGGTAAGTGGTGTTTACTAATTTTGGGGGGTTTCCCAAAAACAGTTTTAATTATCAAACTATCCTTATATCAAAGAAATATGTTGACAATATATAAATATATTGATATCCTATAAATGTTTGATGTGCACATTTTATGGAAACGTTGATTATTTGTTATAAGAAAAACTTGTGGGACAACCTAAACTTATTTAAATTTGTATGTGTGGAGGAATCTTTGTATTTGTGAGTATTATGACTAGATTATTTGTTGTGAGCATCTTGAATTTTTTTTGAATCTTATGGCAAGTCGTGATTAAAAGCTCAGTGTTGTATTAGTCCTTAGCAAGAGACAATCATATTATAACTAGTCTTTAGCAAAGGACTGTCCCAGAAAAGGGGGACAGTGCACAATTGGTAGCTCCTTAGTAAGGGAGTGTACCATTAAGGATCCGAAAAGGAACTCCTTAGCAAGGGAGTGCGCATTTAGGTTCCAAAGGAGCCACCCTTAAGTAAATGGATGAAAATGGGGTTTCAATCCTAAAAGGGGACTGTCAACAGGGTGTAAACGTTGACCACGAGAAAAATCTAGGAAATTGTTTATATAATGGTGTTGGTATGTTATGATGGCTCACAATATAATGATATTTTTATATGACATATTTGATGTTAAAATACAGATAGTTTTGCAAGTTATAACTTTGTTGTATGGAATATTCATTTACAAAGGTTTGTTCCTACACCCCAATGTTAGTGAATTCCACTTATTGAGTTATCTCACCCCCTTTTATTCCCCCTTATAAATACATTAGAGGGATCATTAGAGTAGAGATTCTTGGAAGACAACAATTGCAAATTATATTGTGGAACTGGGGATTTTATTATTATTATTATGGTATTAAATGTTATATTGAAGAATTATTTTGAGGATATTTTATCTTTGGTGAGATTAGAGCTTTAACAATTGTGATGAGATTTTAGGTTGCTGGTTGTATTTATTTAATATTTTTATGTATTATTTAGATTGAATAGACTTTTATTATTTATATTTTTGGGACGTTACAAAAATTTTTTTTTTCCCTTTCTTTCTTTCCTTATCTCTTGCTTTAATTTATGTTGTTGCATTAATCTACTTTTATCAATCTTAACTAAAATAAGAGGTTAACAAATTATAATTCATTGCTTTTCTAATTCTTGTTTGGAAATTTCTATAACATTTGTGAAATTGGATTGAAAATTTTGTTGAATCTAAGTTGTTTGGTTGGTGAGAAACTGCAAGAATGTGAAAAAAATTGTCTTATTTTTTTTTTTTAGATGTTTGGCTGGTGAGAAAATAGAGGAAAGTAAAACTTTTTGTTTAGTTATTATATGATTTTTTATTTAAAATATAATTTTGCTTAGTTATTTTAAAAGGACATTTGTGGAAATCCATTCTAAATTGTTTAGGGCTTGTTTGGTAGCCCATTTTGAACACATTTTTAAGTATTTTAAACAACATTTCACACTTTTTTACACACACGTATATCAAAAATACTCAAACAACATTACTCAAACTCTTCTACCAAACACCCCCTTAATATACCCCTTAATATTGCAATGTTACATTTTTGGAATATCATGTAATGTAACAAGTGAACCAAACAAGATAATGTTATATTGCTTTAATGTGATTACATGAATGTTGCATTACATTACAATAATCTAACGTCACAATTTGATATAGCATCAAGCGAACCAAACACTTCTTTAGAGTAATGTCACATTTATAACATTATCACAACTCAAATAAGAACCGGTGATAACTTATCACAAGCGAAAATGTTATGACATAACAACACTCATCAGTGATTCATATTTACAAAAGGATCTCCTTATTGAAAATCCAGCTAAACTTAACCTTGTGTTTTTCCATCTTCCTTGCACGCTCATCAGCTCTCTCCTGCAGCTTCCTAATCCTAGGCGCTAACCCACACACAAAATCCTGCGCACGTCTCCCATCACCGTTCAGCTCTTCCAACTTCTCCAATCCCCACCGTTCGATCAAGAACTCCAATATATCGGCATAATCATCAGCCGTATAAACCCCCAAACGCTGGGCCACACCAGAGAAGTGCTCAAACAGGCGTGGGTCCCGCCCATCGTACATCAAGTGCGCAGGCATCGTGATCTTCTTTTTCATCATATCAGCGATTGCCAGCATGGCACCTGTGGGGTCCACTTCCAAGAGCTTTTCGACGATCTTGACGTACGCGTTCTCGTGCCGTTTCTCGTCGGATGCAATCGTGCCGCATATGCGTGCTAGTACTGGATCGCCGCTCTCCTTAGCTAACCTGGCTGTGTTCCCGTGCGACACGAATGTTGCTCTCTCTTGGAATGACGTGTACACGTACCCCAAGTACGGGTTGTTTTCCGTTCCAGGATCCTATAATTAAAAAAAAATCAATTACTAATAATCAAAATATAAAATTTTAATTTTTAAAGAAATTATAAATTTTCCCATCTCAAATTACTGCAAAACTGAACGTTAAATGGGAAGAAAATTGAACGTGGTTACAAAAATATCCATGACTAAATTGAACAATAATTGAGAAGAAAATCAGATAAAATTACGAAATTTTTCCCTCATTATTGTAATGAAAAAACACAATTCCCATCTTATTTAATTCTATTTTTTTAAAATCTATATAATTTGATTCTCAATTTAATAAAAATCAGATGTTTTTACGAAATTTACCTTGGATAATCTTTTTTTTTTTTTTGGTAGAAAAAAAAAAAATGTTACATCATTCATTTAAATTAAATAAATTTTATTTACAAAATTATCCTCAGTATTGTAATGAAAAACCATAATTCCCATATATAATATTATTTTTTTTAAAGGATTAGGAAATATTAAAACAATTTGAGAAAATTGGGGTCAAAATTTAGTATGAAAAATTGAAAATGTATAATTTTTTTTTTATTAAAAAATAAATTAAAGCACAAGAAGGTTGTTCCAGTAGTGAGAGCAGTGAGCACTCACCATTCCAGCTCCAATCAAGTACTGCACCGTCTTCTCAATCATCAACATATCAACCCGACCCGACAAATACAAATAGGTCTTCAGCAAATCCCCATGCCTATTCTCCTCCGCAGTCCAAGCCCGAGTCCACACAGCCCACGGGTCAGGGCTAGCCCCACTCTCATCCCTAACCCCATCAAGCGTATTGATCATGGTCTGATACGTGGGCAGTGCCTCCTCGGTGATCATATCACCAACCAGCACCACAAAATACTCATCAGGAAGCTCAGCCGTCCGATCTCGTAGGGCCCGCACCTGGTCCTTAAACTCCTCGAACGGCAGCGTGGGGTCCGGTACAAAGTTCTGGGGTTGCCAGCATTGCTCCACGGGCTTTAACAATGGTAGCACTGACTTTGTGGCCCAATTTTCCAGTGACTTGAACACTTCTGCCTTTTCAGGTGGCATTGTGTGGGCCCTTCTTTGGGGTGGTGATGTTGTTGCACTGACCGCCGTGATCGGTGGTGGTGACCGCCGCAATCTGACGGCGGTTGTAGGTTGTTTCAAGTGTGGGACCCATGTAAGATTTTGGGTGCTGAACATGTGGATTGACTGTGAGGATTGCATTTGTATTTGTTTTTTTGACTTTGCTATGCTATTGTGAAGTGTCACACTTTGCAATGAGATGCGGCCTACTTGGTTTATTTATAGTATTGGAGACTAATACTTTGGCCTCTTTTTTCTCTCCTAATTACTGTAATGCCATCCTGTAGAGATTTGGTAATTTTGATAGCCGTTGAATTGCGACATCTTCATCTTGATTAATTATTGTATTTTTTTTTTTTTCATTTTAATTGAGAAACAAAAAAAAAAAATTTTGATTTTTAACGAGTCAGTACCTCGTTAGTAAAAGGAAAAAATAAAAAATATAAAGGTCGTAATACAGTATAAAAGGGTAGAAAGGGTATTTTGGGTAGTTGAAATATGGAAGCACACAAGTAGCAGGATTTGGAAAGTGAAAACAGTGGGTGCAGCGGTTTTGAGAGGCATGAGGAAAGAACTATTACCCACAAAATCAAAATAGGGTGATTCTGTGGGTGTCTCTGTATTCTGTATCATGATGTCATTAACAGCGCATTTATTTGCTAGTACTTGACAGCGCATTTATTTGGTAACAACTAAGAATACTCACAATTGTGCTAAAATTGCTAAAAAAACTATTTTAGCACTCTCCCATAAAGAAAAGAAAAGAAAAACTATTTTAACACTCAACACACCAAAAAAACATGCTACTTTGATGGTAGTAAAGTAAAAAAAAATTTAGCAACTAAGAACATTCACATTGAGAATGATATATGCCATATGTAGGAAAAATTTTGCATAAAAGTCCAAAAATCCTCACACATCCAGACTTGTAAAAACTAACTATTGCAAAAGATTTTGCAATAGTGCTACAATGCAATTCTAAAGGTAGAATTGCACTGTAACTCAATTCTAAAAAAAAATTAATATTTTATTCACTTACTTTATCAATTCCTCTCTCTCACCGAGTTTTTGGGTTTTTGTTTTAATTTGGATTTTGGGATATATTATTATATTGTGTAGAAATATTATTTTAATGTGTTATATTGTAAAATAAAAGTTGGGATGCTGAGAGTATTGTAAAATGGTATAGTATAATTGATAAAATAACTTTTTGGGATAGTAAAATAGGATGTAATAGAATTTTGGGATGTGAATGTTCTAAACTAAAGTAAAATGGTATCAATACCAGTTCATTGTAACTGCAAGGTAAACTAAAAGTTATTTTTTAATTCCTTCTCTCTCTCTCTCTCTCTCTCTCTCTCTCTCTCTCTCTCTCTCTCTTAACCAAGACTCATGGCCGAAGCTCATGAAAGGGCCACCACAGAGAGTGGCGACATGCGGCAGCAGCACTGTCACCACCACCAACACCAAGACCCATGAGAGGGCTGAAGCTCGTGTTTTCCTTCCTTCTCTATATCTTTTTTTTTTCTTTTGTTTTGTTTATGGCTAAAAATCTCTTTTTCCTATTGCTTATTTGATTTTGTTAGGGGTTGGAGATTTGGGTTTGGGTTTGAAAGATGGGATTTTGTGGTGGAGTTTGGTTTGATTTTGGCTTGTGGCCATGGTGGTGGTGGTGGCGGCTGTTGGGGTTTATGCCCTAAAATCCAATTTATTGACATGTTATAAATAATTAAGTTGTTTAATTATATGAGACTATTTATGAACTAATGAGACATTATCATAGTCTTTGAGATGCATTGTATGTAATTTATGTGATTTAGTCACAGAAAATATAAATCACAAGTCCCTTGTAAACTCAAAATATAGTTCGTAGTCGGTGATGAAATTGAGTGTTTCATTTGTGAAGACTATAACACATCAACTAAGTTGGTTTGTCTTGATAATGGAAATGGAGACTTCTAGTTGATGTGTTAATATGTCTTAAGAGTTAAGACATATTGAACTGGACCGTTATGAGATTAATTATTCAATCAACAACTGTCACCTGAATAATTAATCTCACGACTTCTAATTTCATAGACTCTCAATCCTGAGAGGATAGTGAACCTGATCATGAAATGTAAGTTACTTTGATATATCAAGAGTGAGATCTAATATTCACGGTCAAAACCACAGTATGTTGGGTAACCATACATAGTGTTGAGGGAACACATATTCTCAAGATGGAATCCATAATTTCTTTGTAGAGACACGAAATATCCCCTTGAGATAAATTTAATGGGAATTGGTTATTCAGGGCGCCTACTTTAGTAAAGAGTTACTAAAGCTTATATTTATTGAAATTGGATTTCAATAAATGTGAATAACTAAAAGATTAAACCGGATACTCAAGGATAAAATAGTTGTTTACAAAGTGATAGTTTATTATGACTTTGTTCACTATGGATATTTCATGGAGGGGTCAAATGATATCATTAGAGTCTTGGGATATAATTTATTAATAAGGTCTAGAGTGCAATTATATTTATATAGTGGTATTAAATATAATTAATGGTAACTTTGGACTTGTCAAGAGTTGACAGAAAAGTCCAATGCCTATTGGAGTTAGGGTATTATTTGTTTCCTTTGGTCACATCTCAAGTCACAAACTAAAGCCCAATTGGGTAGGCTCAAAAGACTAACCCAATTAGATAATCAGTTTTTATTTAATAAGAGTTATTAAATAAAGTAACTATCAAGGTAGTTAGAATGTACGTATGATGAAAAGAAAAACTTTCTTTGAGAATCAACGTACAAAGAGACTGATTGAGGGAACACACTTCTTAGGCATCATGTGGAATTGGGATGAAGATTAAAGGTATTCTCAAGTCTTGGTTTTGAATTTCACTGCATCAAGGTACGCTTTTTTTCTTTGTTCTAGAATTCAAGGTTACATGTTATCTCTCATGAATGAAGTAGATCCGTGTTTGTTGCTTCCGCTGTGTGTTTTGTATGAGATGCAAAACCAGATTTTCCAACAATTGGTATCAAAGCGATCTTCAATATCATGCTTGTATAACATGTGATTGGGTTTTAGAATAAAAAAAAACCGTTTCCTTCTTGTTTTATTTTCTGCAGTAGTTTTTTCTGCATAAAGTTATTGTTCAATAAACCTTGTGTGCATTAATCAATATATGCGATATATTGTTTTGTATGGTTCCAAGAGGACATGGCTGTAACTTTTGTTTTGTGCCGTATGTTTTTGGTGTTTGTATTCGAGTAGGACACCATCTACACATCTTGCGAACGGGTTTATTGAAGTAGTTTATAAACATGATCGAATAGGAATGATATACGTTGATTCTCATGTAATCATTTAATACTTTCCTTTGGCATCAATTTTAAAGTTTCTTAGATAAAACTGGAATATAAATCAAGTCTGAGCATTACGTTTTGCACCGCTTGGACATTTTGTACCGCTTTGATATAGTAGGCCATTGGGTATAGTGCTTGTTAGCCATCTTATAAGCATGTGTTATATGCCTTTGATGCCTTGGATCCGTATGTTAATGTGTGTTTCATATGTTGCAAATTATATGGAGTTACACGGATATATATGCTCTCATGTTAATGCTAGGATTATGAAATTTATTCCTAATGAGATTAGGATTATGTTTTCAAGGGTTTCTAGCATTATTATGGTTCTTGATTTTGATCTTGAAAACCTTAATGTTTGATCTGTGAATCTTCACTCATAAAATCAAAAGGTGTTTTTGATGGAAAATTGCAAAAACCGTTGAAAACTGTCTACATCTGCCCTTTAAAAACTGAAAACACACGTTTTTCGTGGGTTACTTTCTCGCGAAGTTACTCGTGAAAAATGCCTCTGAAGCACAAAACTTTTCGCGGGTAAGCTTTACTTGAGAAACAGTCGCGAGACAATCGCAAAAGTTTTTGTCTGAATTTTGTGTTTTCACTATTTTGCCTTAACCCATTTTCGCAGGAAGAGCTTAGTCGCAAGATTCTCGCGAAAGTGCCTTTGAAGTTTGGTTCGAAAGAAGGCACTGTATTTTGAATTTTCACTTGTGTATGACTAAGTGTTGAAACTTTGATAAAAAGCAAAGCTATGTGATTAATTTTATCGTCCTTAAAAGTTAAGGACATTTATTAATCATTATCTAACTAAAAGACCTAATGAGATCAAAGATGTTAGTTAAATAGAACTCTTAGTCCTAAATTGTTTTATGATTAAAAGTCCTTAATTTATTTTAATTAGAGGTTTTTAATGAGATTAAAATTCTAATTAAAGTTATATAGTTTCTAATGAGATTATAATACTTTATCTAGTAAATTGAGGATAGAGTTCTATATAACTAATTTTTGATTCATTAGTGTTTAAGGAATCCTAAATAGTTTAAGACTTCCATTTTAGTTAGTGATTCTAATGAGATTAGAATTTTCAACAAGTGCAAGGTTATTAGTTGTGGTGGAATCACAATTATTTAAAGAAAAACCCAAATAATGAGTGGGAGTGCTTGAAATAACCCTTTTGTTAAGTTTATTGTAATATGAATAGATACCTTGTCTTGACTTCGAGTCTTGCATTCCATGCAAAGGGTATTTAATTCATGGATTACATGATTAAACTTCTTTGTGATTACGCGAATGTTCGTTACACTATTGTGACATGACTTAGTAAGATCACATCGAATTTAAACAATTAAACACATTTGATGTGTAGAGTTAAAATTGTGATTAGATCATAATGATTTCAAGACAATCTACTTGTTTTAAAATTTCTAGTGGGAGAGAGATTCAAGTGTTGATTCTCACGATCTCCATTGCTGGTTTATAGTAGTGTGATTAAGCACCTCGCCTTGCTCCCTTCGGAGGGTGTTTAATTCATGGTACTACAGATTAAACTTCTTAATGATGGATGAAGTGTGTTTTTACATTGAGAATGACCACGGTTCCATGGAGTTACTTGGTGACTCACATGGATTCTAGGCAATGGTGTACACTAGACTAAGTTTAATGTTAACCTCCCTACGGAGATATGTCATTATTACTTAGAGGTTAAAGGAAAAGCGGCAAATTATTTTTGTTTGGTAAGAGTTACCATGATAGCATTAATAATGAGAATAATTATTGCCTGATCATAGTAAT
Organism: Notholithocarpus densiflorus; assembly: GCA_030021035.2. Classification (NCBI taxonomy): domain Eukaryota; kingdom Viridiplantae; phylum Streptophyta; class Magnoliopsida; order Fagales; family Fagaceae; genus Notholithocarpus; species Notholithocarpus densiflorus. The sequence continues at coordinate 226,136 of JARYZH020000012.1, forward strand.
TGGTATGACCTCGCTTCCGAGGAATATTAATTGCGAAATTAGGTTGTCATTGCACCTAATATATTATGGTTTTCGAGTTCCATATTATATGGTTATGGACGCAAAATTATAATATTCTTGTAATTATGTTCATAGTTTCAAAATAAAGTTGTCATAAATTTTTGTTCTCTAACTACTATTTTAATTGAATCACATTAACTAAGAAACAATTTTGGACATGGTGCTTAAAGAAGCTAAAGTATATAAATATGTTTTGATTCAGCATTATCATAATTTCCTATACGTGATGCTTTTATGGAAGATAGTTTATGATGTGATCATAGTCTCCATTGAAATGTTAAATTGTTACATTGGCTTCTATCTCAATTGTGCTACAGCATGAAATGCAAGAGTTAGTACTAGACTTAGACTTTATATTAAGTCTAAATGAGATGTTTGGTATGAATCATATTGAGTGCTAAGAAAAGCTTAAAGAGTTCCAATTCTATATCATTTTATGAAAATATTTTATTTATTTTTAAATGAATTGGAATTCTTGGATGTAGAGATTAAATGTTAATCTCATTTAGATATGATCTACAAGTCCTTGTTAGAATCATTTGATCAATTCAAATTGTTTTGAAAATAAATTCTTTTTATATATTATCTGAATTGATGAGTGAGTTCTACGCAACAGAAGACATCCTAAAAGCTAAGGCCAGAATCAATATGATTTAATTCAAATTCTTAGCCTGAACTGAAAGCTAAGGGTGGTAAGAAGAGGAATTATAATACCAAACAGTTGAACAAACTAATTGCCAAAAAGGAAATTAGACTTAAAAGTATGACCAAAAGGAAAGTGTTTTTGTTTTGGTAAAGCTAAGCATTGTCCATGATTGTCTTCTAGATGGAAATTTACATATTTTACTTTTTAAAGAGAAAGTTTTCATCTTTTGGTATTGTATGTTTTGGCACTTATGTCTAGATCTTATTAATCTAAATGATATTCAAGATTGGTAAAAGATGGGCTTTTAGAACCATTATTTTGTTATATTCCCAGTCTATGAATTCTATTTAGAGGATAATATGATCTAGGGCTTCTTTCGTAAAGAAATAAAGTTTCAATGACTTCTTTAAGTCAGTGCATACATAAAGGAGGAATAAGACTCTTTTAAAGGTAGAATGTTCTAGAAGAAAAATGTCAGAATTTTTTGTAGGACAACTATAAAATACATTTAGAAATGAGATGGTTGTATTAGATACACCACAAGACATTATTTTGTAGATAACTATTACACCGATACAATATCGTAGTAGGAGGATTACCAAATAAATTCATACTTTTGGAATAAACTTTTGTAGTTATTCTACAAGAATATGAATTTGATCATCAGTCTTACGTAAAGGCAATAGATGATATGAATATGGATTACTGGATCAAGGTTATGTGAATAGAATTAGATTCTTTTTAAAATCTAGAACTTGTAGAGGCACCTAATGGCATTAAGCCTATTATTTTCAAATAGGTCTATAAGTAAATGAGATTGATAGATTTGAAAGTGTAAACCTTCAAAGTCAAGACTAGTGGGGAAAAGATTTATTCAAAAAGAAATGGTTCGACTATGAAAAGATTTTTTCACCAATAGTCAAGTTTGACTTTATCTAGATTCTCTTATTCATTATATTTCATTTGGATGAAATATGGCAATGAATATCAAGAAAGTTTCTTTTAGTAGCAATCTTGAGGAAGACATTTATATAATGTAACTAGACTTGTTCATAGCAATGAACCAGTAGTGTTTAGTATGCAAGTTGCTTAAAGTCCATTTATGGACTAAAACAAGCATCTGAATTATAAAATATCATTTTTAATCAAGCAATCAAGTTATTTGATTTTGATCAAGTATTAAAAAGTCTTATGTGTGTAAAAGCTATATAGAATAATAAATTTCTTAATGTATGTTAATGACATTCTAATCATTTAGAATGATGTAGAGTTATTGTCGTCAATGGAGTTTTTTGTTGTCTAGTTCAGTTTGATATAAAGTACTTAGGAAAGGCTAATCACATCCTAAGAATTGAACTTTGTTAAAATTCAGAAATTAGGATGTTGGGTCTATCTCAAACTGCTTAAATAGATTAGATTCTAGCCAAGTATAGCATGTAATACTTCAAGAAATGATTCTTTCTTTTTAAATTTGAAGTTCCTTTATAGTTCTAAGACATATAAAAGAAAGAGCATATTAAGACGGTTCCTTATTCCATATCAATAAGAAGTCTTTATGCTATGCTACATACTATGCTAATTATCTATTTTGTGGTGAGCATGGTAAACAAATATCAATTGAATCAAAGATCACTTAATTTAGTGGGAGTAAAGCATATACTCAAATATCTTAGGAAAATGAGGGATTATATGCTTGTCCACCAAAGTGAGGATTTGATGGTTACTAGTTGTACAAATACTGACTTGTAGTTTGATTATGATTCATGAAATTGGACTTCAAGATATGTGTTCATCCTAGGTAGTGAAGATACACATTAAGCATAAATATTATCTCATTAGAGAGATATGAGTACGTGAGATGTAGTAGTAGAAAAGATAATTTATGCAATAAATCTGGCTGAAACTTGTTTCCAAACCTTTCCTTAGGGTGACTATGAATTACTCTAAAAGGAAATAAGTGTCGGATACATGGTAAATTATCTTTGAGGGCAAGTGGGAGATTTTTGGGGTTTATGCCCTAAAATCCAATTTATTAGCATGTTATAAATAATTAAGTTGTTTAATTATATGAGACTATTTTTGAACTAATGGGACATTATCATAGTCCTTGAGATGCATTGTATGTGGTTTATGTGATTTAGTCATAGAAGATATAAATCACAAGTTTCTTGTAAACTCAAAATATAGTTTGTAGTCGATGATGAAATTGAGCGTTTCATCTGCGAAGATTATAACACATCAACTAATATAGTTTGTCTTGATCATGGAAGTGGAGACTTCTAGTTGATGTGTTAATGTATCTTAAGAGTTAAGACATATTGAACTGGACCGCTGTGAGATTAATTATTCAATCAACAACTATCACCTGAATAATTAATCTCACGACTTCTAATATCATAGACTCTCAATCCTGAGAGGATAGTGAACCTGATCATGAAATGTAAGTTATTTTGATATATCAAGAGTGAGATCTAATATTCACGGTTAAAACCTCAGTATGTTGGGTAACTACACGTAGTGTTGAGAGAACACATATTCTCAAGATAGAATCTATAATCTCTTTGTAGAGACACGAAATATCCCTTGAGATAAGTTTAATGGGAACTGGTTATTCAGGGCGCCCATTTTAGTAAGGAGTTACTAAAGCTTTTATTTATTGAAATTAAATTTCAATAAATGTGAATAACTAAAAGATTAAACCGGGCACTCAAGGATAAAATAGTTGTTTACAAAGTGACAGTTTATTATGACTTTGTTCACTATGGATATTTCATGGAGGGGTCAAATGATATCATTAAAGTCTTGGGATATAATTTATCAGTAGGGCCTAGAGTGCAATTATATTTATATAGTGATATTAAATATAATTAATGGTAACTTTTGATTTGTCAAGAGTTGATAGAAGAGTTGACAGAAAAGCTCAAGGCCCATTGGAGTTAGAGTCTTATTTGTTCCCTTTGGTCCTATCTCAAGCCACAAACTAAAACCCAATTGGGTAGGCCTAAAAGGCTAACCCAATTAAATAATCAGTTTTTATTTAATAAGAGTTATTAAATAAAGTAACTACCAAGGTAGTTAGAATGTACGTATGATGAAAAGAAGAACTTTCTTTGAGAATCAACGTACAAAGAGATTGATTGAGAGACCACACTTCTTGGGCATCATGTGTAATTGAGATGAAGATTAAAGGTATTCTCAAGTCTTGGTTTTGAATTTCACTGCATCAAGGTACGCTTTTTATTCTTTGTTCTAGAATTCAAGATTACATGTTCTCTCTCATGAATGAAGTAGATCTGTGTTTGTTGCTTCCGCTTGTGTTTTGTATGAGATGCAAAACCAAATTTTCCAACAGCGGCTTGTGAGTGGGTTCGGTTGGGTTGTTGTGCATTGGTGGCTGGGTTGGGTTCGACATAGCAACGGGTTTTAATGGGTTGGGTTTGCCGTGATTTGTGGTGGTTGTGGGTAAAATGTTGTAAAAATATTATGGACATATCATTTCTCATAAAGAAATAATATAAAAAATTATATTTAAATGAAGTGGAAAAAAAATAAAGAATTATGATAGGGACATAACTTTTGGCACAACTTTGTGTCACAATTCGCCATATGGTGAGTTGTGATTGGTAAGGGTATGTTAGTAGGCTATGTAGGGACACACTCTTACCAATCACAACTGGCGAGTTGTGGCACAAAGTTGTGTCCCTAGCATAATTCAAAAATAAAACATTTGATGTTGGGTGTATTGTAAAGCAAAGTGTTAAAACAGATAAAGTAGTTTTCTGAGTTGCTAAAAGCTAAGGGCCCGTTTGGTACGTGTGTTTAAACAACAGTTTTCAGTTTTTTTGGAAATACGTATAGGTGAAAAAGTGTGTGAAAATGCGTATAATATTGTTTAAAAACTGAAAACATATGTTTAAAATAGTGTACCAAACAGGGCCTAAATTTTTTAGCACCACCACTGTAAATGCTCAACGATATCTTGTCCTATAATTAACAGCAGTAAAAATTTCTCATAAACCTGTTTTCTCCACACTCACACACAAAAAAAAAAAAAAAAATCTCATAAACCTCTTGAAGATTTCATCTCAATTAACGAGTGTCTAATGCTTCGTTTGGGAGTTTATAAATGAATGAAATAAAATAAAATGAGTAAATTATAAAGAAATAGAATGAAATGAAATTTTTTAAAATTATAAAATGAAATTAAGTAATATTATTATTGATTGGATGTTTTAAAATAAAAGAATTGAAAGAAATGAAAGGTGTAGGGGAGGATCTTATTGCGTAGTAGTGGTACACTCATGCTTGCTCCAAGGGCTTATAAGGCATGAGTGGGGCGCATTTCTTGCCGATGTGAGACTGCGGTGTAAAGACCAAAGGCTGAAGATCTGTACCTTCCACGTCGCTTGAAAAACAAAACCTTGCGGGTTTGGCTCCCCAAAGAGAACAATAAGCTTGCAAGGGCTGGAACAAAATCCTCCCCTACAAAAGGTAAATATCATTATTTTGAAGTAACATAGAGAGAAATGAATGAAATAATTTTATTATAATATTACTATTAGATCCCTATTTTAAAATAAATGGCTAAATATATAGAGGTGTTTTGGGAGTTTCAGTGAAAATTTCGTTAAACTTAATTTCATTCTCTCTTATTCCTCCTAATTTTGGGGGAATGATAAAATTGAGGTTTTTAGGGAATAGAGAGGAGTGAGAATTTCCTTATACCCATTTCATTCCCTCCTATTTAAACTTACATGTGAATGACATTTAAAAAAATTTATATGTGAATGGTTTTTCCGTTTCCTTCATCAAAACTCCCAAATAAGGGAAATGAATGAATATTTTAAAACTATTCTTTTCATCCCCTAAATGAGGGCTAAGTGCACATGTTAAATTTTAATAAAAAAGTTCAATTATGAGCTATAATGCACAATTTTCTAAAAAATAAAATACACATGTTAATGATGTATTGGCTTATATACATAAATTCATTCTAATTAAACTATTCTTCTTCTTCTTTTTCAATAAAAATTTGAAACAAAGGAAAGCAATATGCTCAAACAAATTTTTAACAAATAAACTTTTAATAATAAAAAAATGCATCCAAACAAATACTTGGGTATTACTTTTAGGCGTTCCCAATTTCGTATTCCAAAATTATCTTTGCTTTTGTTAACAATATAAAGTGAGAGAGAAAGACTGAATAGTCTGTATATTCATGTATCAAAGAATAATAATACAATAGAGAGCAGAGAGCCTTATATAGGCTAGGTATGTGTGCAGTACAAGCAATATGAGTAAATTACAAGTATAGTATACTGGGCCAAGCCCAATGGGCTAATCTAGTCTAAACTATACACTAACATCCCCCCTCAAACTCGAGGTGGCAAGGAGGAAGCCAACTGGAGTTTGAATATAAGATCTCGAAGACGACCAGGCGGGTGAGTCTTGGTGAAGATATCAGCAGGCTGGTCAGCAGAGGAGATGGAGAACAACTTGAGATTGCCTTTCTTGAGATGCTGGCGAGTGATGTGGCAGTCGATCTCAATGTGCTTGGTGCGTTCATGGAAGACATCATTATGAGCAATGTAGATAGCACTACGATTGTCACAATAAAGAGGAGTGGTAGTGGGCTGTGGAGCATCCATGTCAGCCAAGAGCCAGCGAAGCCAGACAAGCTCGCAGGTGGTGTCGGCAAGGACACGATACTCAGCCTCAGTACTAGAACGGGAAACCACATCCTGCTTCTTACTACGCCATGAGACAAGAGAAGTACCCAACAGGAAACAGAAACCTGTGATAGAGCATCGATCAGTCGGATCACCTGCCCAGTCCGCATCTGAATAAGCATGAAGCTCGAGAGAAGACCGAGAGGAGTAGTGGAGTCCATGATAAAGTGTGCCCTTGACATATCGGAGAATCCGAAGAACGGCAGCATAATGGACAGAACGAGGGGCATCCATGAACTTACTGACCATACCCACGGCATGTGAAATATCTGGACGAGTAACGGTGAGATAGATCAGACTACCAACCAACTGACGATAGCGAGTAGCATCAGATATAGGTTCACCATCCAAAGGTGTGAGCTTTGCATTGTATTCCAAGGGAGTGGAAACAGTCTTGTTATCGGTGATACCGGCTTTGGAGAGAAGATCAGAAGCATATTTAGCTTGAGAAAGATAGTAGCCATCAGAGGATGAGGTAACCTCAAGCCCAAGAAAATAGCTGAGAGTGCCCAAATCTTTCATCTCAAAATGCTGACTAAGGAAGTGCTGAAAAGAGCGGATGCCTGCAGAATCATCTCCAGTAATAATCATATCATCAACATAAAGAAGAATAAGAGTGATACCAGCAGAGGATCTGCGGACAAAGAGAGCAGTGTCATGAGGACTCGAAGTGAAACCCTGCTGAGCAACAACTGAGCTAAACTTTTCAAACCAAGCTCGAGGAGCCTGCTTGAGGCCATAGAGAGCACGGCGAAGGCGACAAACTTGACTGCTTGAGTGTGGATAGCCAGGGGGTGGCTGCATGTACACTTCTTCTTGGAGGTCTCCATTGAGGAAAGCATTCTTCACATCCATTTGATAAAGAGGCCAACGACGAACAGCAGCCACAGCAATGAGACATCTGACAAATGTAAGGCGAGCAACAGGAGCAAATGTTTCCTCATAGTCAATGCCATACTCCTGAGTAAAGCCCTTGGCAACTAGGCGAGCCTTGTACCGTTCAACAGATCCATCAGCCTTGGTCTTGATCTTGTAAACCCACCTACAACCTACTACAGACTGACTAGGAGGCAAATCAACCATATCCCAAGTGTGATTCTTATGAAGGGCATCTAGTTCTTCGTTCATAGCTTGCTGCCAAAGAGGGTCAGTATGGGCCTCACGATAGGTGTGAGGTTCATAGAGGGTGGCAAGAGCAAAAGAGCAGTGATAATCAGTGAGATAAGGGGGAGGAATGCTTACCCGAGTGGAACGACGAAGTTCAGGACCAACAAGAGGCTCAGGAGAGGGTGGTGCCACAGGATCCAAGACAGGCGGGTCATATGCCGGGGACAGAACCGGAGATGAGTCGTCTGGAGAGGCAACCGATGTTGAAGAATCCTCCACAAGTTCAGGATATAGAGGGAGGAAAAGATCAGTAAAAATGGGAGACTCTGAGGAAGAGGACACAGGAAACTACTGAAGACTCGTGAAAGGACGATGTTCCCAAAACTCAACATGACGGGAGACACGAAGGCGATGAGAAATGGGATCATAGCAACGAAACCCCTTTTGAGATGTACCATAACCAAGGAAACAACAAAGACGAGCACGAGGCTGGAGCTTTGTTCGTTCATGAGGAGGAAGAGAGACAAAGCAAGCACAACCAAAAACCCGAAGAGAGGAATAGTCAGGAGTTTGACCATAGAGAAGCTCGAATGGTGATTTGTTGTGTGTAGTTGGTGAAGGAATACGATTAATGGTGTATACAGCAGTGAGTGCGGCCTCACCCCAAAAGCGCTCAGGAAGAGAGGCAGAAATGAGAAGGGTGCGGACAACATCAAGAATGTGACGATGTTTTCGTTCTGCACGACCATTTTGTTGTGAGGTGTAAGGACAAGACCGCTGAGGAAAGGTACCATGACTGTCTAAAAAGGATAGGAAAGATTTATCATTATATTCTTGAGCATTATCTGATCGAAAGACTTTAACGGTGCGATTGAACTGTGTTTCAATCATTTTATGAAAAGTTTGATAAATAGACACAAGTTCAGACCTATGGTGAAGCAGATAAATCCAAGTATATCGAGAAAAATCATCCACAAATATGACAAAATATTTAGATCCCCCCTCAGTGGGAACAGGTGCAGGACCCCAAATATCAGAATGTATAAGATCAAAAGGGGCAGAAGAAAAGGAGTCACTTTTATTAAAGGGCAATTTTGTTTGTTTGCCAAAATGACAGGAAGTACAATCAAATTTTTGAAACTGAACTGAACCTAAATGACCTTGAGAAGCTAACAACTGAAGACGAGATAAGGATGGATGACCAAGACGAGCATGCCATAGATCAGGTGAGGAGGTGGCAGTGGTAGCAGCTGCAGAAACAACTTGTGAAGGAATCTTCAAGTCATGAACCTCAAACATGCGACCAACCTTACGGCCTGTCCCAAGCACTTGACCCGTCCGAGGATCCTGCACATCCACACCATGATTAGTAAATAGAAGATCTACGCCTAATTCACAAAGTTGACCAACAGAAAGCAAATTGAGGGATAACTTTGGAATATGAAAAGTGTCACTAAGGGATAAACAAGGAGAAGAGATTGTTCCTTTATGACTAACAGGCATAGGAGTTCCATCAGCAGTGTAAATGGTGATTGGATGTTCTAAGGGTGCCTTATCAGAAAATTGGGATTCATCAGGAGTCATATGGTTACAACATGCAGTATCAAAAAACCAAGGTTGTTTACCTGAGGTGACAGAAAGGGCAGTGAAAGTGCGGGATAAAACCTGTTGAACAAGTGCCTCAATATCAGCCGTAGTAAGTGAGGAAGCCAAAGATGGACCTGTAGGAACCGATGGATCTGAAGGACATACAGTAGCTGCCCGAGGAAGAGAAGCTTTATTCTGCTCTTGCACAAATTTTTGTAGTTTGCGACAAACAGAGATGTCATGGCCTTTGGCACGGCAAAACTCGCAGCGAGTACCTTTAGAAGACTGAGAGGTGGGACGCCCAGAGTTTATTCGTGGAGGAGCAGTGAATGCAGCAATGGGAGGCTGTGGAGGAGGTGTAGCCAATACATGATCAGATGATGACATGTGAAATGTAGGCCGACGGTTCTCCTCAGAAATGAGCTCCTTGACTGCAGCATCAAGAGAAGGAGTAGGAGACCGGCTGAGCAAAGAAGCCCTAGTAGGCTCAAAATCCTCACGTAAACCCATCATGAAGTGCATAAATTTACGGCGATCCCGATATTTGACAAAGAGCTCAATGTCCTTAGAACACACTAGTGGAGGATCTGCAGCAGAGAGTTGTTCCCACATAGTAGAAGTCTGAGAATAAAAATCAGAAATAGACTGACCTGTCTCTTGGCGCATTTGATAAAGCTTTGATTCAATGTGGAACTCCAAGCTTGAATCATTAGTACAATTATACCGATTGGCCAGAAACTTCCAAGCAGCCTCAGCAGTTTCAAGACGAGGAAGAAGATTATGAATGGAGGGGATAGAGGTATTGATAAACCAAGATAAGATCTTACTCTGAATACTCTCCCATTCCTCTAGGCGTTCTTCATAATCATCTGTTGTAACAGTAGTCTTGGAGGCATCTTCAGTAGCTGTGGCTTTGGACTTAGGGTTTGGGACTGGCTTAGGAATTGAACCAGTCACATATCTCCACAGTTTATGACCTTTGAGAAAGACAGTCATATTCTGAGACCATGCATGATAGCTAGTAGGACCATCCAACAAAATGGTGATAGGACGAATGATATCTCGCTCGTTTTGTTGAGCCATAATAAAGAAAAAGACTAAAAAGTGGGATTTAGAGACCTCAAATGAAGAAACAGAGTCCAAAATCGGAATCTACGCGAAAAACTGAGCAAGACAGGCCCTGTTGAAAATTTTTGACAACGGTCAAAGTCAACGATGGTCAGCTGCTGACGTGTGCTGACGTAGGCTGCTGACGTGTGCTGACGTAGGCGGCTGACGCGAGTGCTGACGTAGGTGGCTGACGCAGACGCTGACGTGGGCAGGATGACGTCAGCTTAGGGCTGACGTGGACAGACGCAGAGTATCTCAGGCGCGTGGGGCGCGTGGAGGCACGATACCGGCGCATGGCGGCGCGTGTGAAAAACTGGAGGCGCGTGGAGGCGCGTGTTCGACACTCAGAAGCTTCAGGCAGCGCGTGTAGGCGCGTGCCAGATCCTTTTTGGCTGTTCTCGGTTGGGTTTTTCTCGGGATTGTCTGTTCTGTCACCCTGTACCTTTGCTTTGGCAGTTAGATGAATAGAACGATGAGATCCGAGTGTTGTAGGAATTGTGGGCGTGACGGCGGTGACTCGCTTCTGACAGTGACTACTGGATGAAGGCGAGGGCAGCGGAAGAACGCCGGAGATATCCACAGGAACCAGAAAATCAGAGGAACCGCTCTGATACCATGTTAACAATATAAAGTGAGAGAGAAAGACTGAATAGTCTGTATATTCATGTATCAAAGAATAATAATACAATAGAGAGCAGAGAGCCTTATATAGGCTAGGTATGTGTGTAGTACAAGCAATATGAGTAAATTACAAGTATAGTATACTGGGCCAAGCCCAATGGGCTAATCTAGTCTAAACTATACACTAACAGCTTTGAAGAAGAGTGTACATGAAAGTTAGGTTATTAACACGAATAAACATCATCGAATCACATCGACTACTTCCAACGGTTGTCAATGTACAAAATGGTTGCGATTTGTCATCGAATCACATCGACTACTTCCAACGGTTGTCAATGTACACAATGGTTGAGGTTAGTTACAGTTTTTTTTTCCTCTAAAACCAATGGAATCATCAATGTAATCATTGATAAAAGGTTTGACGGTCATCAATGTGCCATCGGTTGTGGTTAGTGACAGTTTTTTTCCTCTAAAATCCAATGAGTTAAATGTAATCATTGGTAAAACGTTTGAAAACTAATCACTCCATGAATTACCCCTAGATATCTAACCCCTAAATCACCCCCTCTTACATGAGAGAGAGAGAGAGAGAGATCCTAAGTGTTACCAAGTCCTAACATATCCCCTTATATGTGCATTTATTGAATTAATACTTTCAAAATACTATTGTTATATTACAAGTTTTATATGTTCTTAACACTTATATTAAATTTCATCTAATCGAATTTTTATTTACTATTTGATCCATAAATTCATATTTTAAGCATAGTTTTAAAATACTAAAATTTGAAATTTAAACATTTTATAGATGAGATAATTATTGATCTCATTTTGAAATTTTAAAACAAGAAGAATATAAAAAGAAAATATAATTCAACAGTAAATTTATTGAAATTCACATCTAATAAAAAATTATTGTGAATATGGAAAGCGACAATATACATATTAGGGAAGAGGAAAGCAACAAAATTAATAACAAGTCAGTGTCCTTAAATCAAACATATCATTACGCTGTTTTAAAAGGTCTTGCTATTTAATATGATAAAAAAGGCTTGTTAAACAGCTCCAGTGTCGGTTAGCAAAAAACAGCTCCAGTGTCCTCGAAAATTGTTCAAGTAGGTAGGTTAACCCAAATTTGGGTTGCCTAATCTTTGTTCGGTGTAACAAAGATGACAATTTTTGCACTTTAAAAATTATTCTTACTTGCACGCTAGAAAATTTTCACGTATTTTGGACACGAATTATTATTAGAGCTGATACATATCATATTAACCAACTGCATTAAAGTTTCGCACAAAAGTTACATTATTTGTTGAAGATGCATTAATTTACTTCCCCCACTTCAAGCAGGTCCATTTGATTGGAGAGGTAAAAAAGTGAGAGGATAAAAAATAGGAAAGGAATAAAAAATTAGGAGTATAAAAGAGATTTAGTTTTCTTTAATATGTGTTTAGTTGTAAGGACGGAAAAGTAAAAGGATGGAAAATTCTTTTGTATTTTTTTTTTTTTGATAGGAAAAAATTCTTTTGTTTAGTTGAGAAGAAAATTGAGACAGTAGAAAATGTAGTTTAGTATAAATTTACTCTAATGCCCTATTGGATTAAAAAAGACAAGTAACAAATATATTATTATTAAAAAAAATTATATGATATTGGTTGATATATTTATTGTTATGGATTTAGTTCTATGTATATTAGTTTGGGTATATAGACAAATATAATCGTTGCTTCTCAAAAATTAAAAAATATATATATATTTATATATATATATATAATCGTTTAATAAGGCAAAATACACTTACTTGGCCTTGCTTATGATAGCCTAACATTGTTTTTCTTATTAATTATTTTTTTTCATCACTCGTTATATTATCTTTTGCCGAAGAGAAAATGCAACGGTAGTGAATACAAATCCTATGTACCATTTTTTATGTTCCACTAATTACAACTTGTCATGTGTTTTTTTTTTTTTTCCATTTTAAACTTTAATTATTTTATAAGAAAGGTTAAACAAATACATAGCAAATTATGATTGGTGAAACAAAAAGTAAAACACAACAAATGGTACAGAGGATTTGTATTCGTCAGATTGATCAATATGTTGGGGCTAAAACGTTGACAATATAGTTTCCATGACGAATTCTTTCTATACTTCTATTTGCATTAACTTTCTTCAAATCCCTCTACTCACGCACAAATTTATATATATGCTTCTTCTTTTTTTCCTTTTTTTTTTTTTAATGATTGTTTATTTTAAGTTAAAATATTAGCAACCAAATACAGGAGATGAGTCATTCCGAATGTTTTTCATTTCCACCAAAACTAGTGTTGAAACATATTGACCCCACCTAAGACATGCTTCTCTAAATCAAAATAAAGCAGAAATAGAGATATGTATTATTAGGAACCGAAATGATACATATCTGTGTGATGATTACCAAGAAACATACCAACCAAGCATAATTTAAGCAAGAGGAAGGTTCCCGTGGATGAGACTTGCTCTCTGTGTGATGATTACCAAGAAACAAATATGCATGCTCTATGGCTGTGTGAACAAGCTCAATCGGTGTTGAAATCAGAAGATAGCTTCTGTTTGCTCTACCAGAAACAGTATCGATCATTCATGGATCTCTTTGAAGCGGTTCTGGACGGAGGTTCGATTTTTCATGTAGCTTGGTTCTCCACTATTGCTTGGGGTTTATGGCAGAGAAGGAACAGGCTCAGAGAGAAACAGCCAGCGTGGCCTCTCCACGAGGTCAGTAGACGAGCAAAGGATTCAGTGATGGAGTTTTTTGACATTCACAAGAAGGGTCCTCGTGTAGTTTTTTACAAGGCCAATTTTGATGCTGCCTTCTTTGAGAATGATGGGGTTGCTAGTATTGGAATTGCTGTTCGTGACTCTAATGGTAATTCTATTGCAGCTTTAAGTAAAAGGATTAGGATGCCTCATACTGTACGTGGAGCTTGCAAAGGCTTTGGCGTGCAGCCGTGCTGTTTCTTTTGCCCAAGAATTAAGCTTTTTTTTAGGTTGTGTTTGAGGGTGACAGTCTACGGGTCATTCAGGCCATCAATAGCCAAGGTTTTCAGACCCGGACCGTTCATTGAACCGTAAAAGGGAGAGGTTCAAGGTTTTTGAGGTCGAACCGAGGTCGAATCGGGGTCGAACCGTGATGACGTCATAATTAATTTAATATTAATTAAAGCCTAAATATAGATATTAAATTTATAAAACTAGCAAAATTGACAATATATCTATATATGTGAGGGAAATTTAATGATTTTCAAGCATATATATAATAATATAATAAGAAAGTTAATAAAATAAAATAATAATCATGAAAACATTAAAATTTATGATTAATTTTTAAAGTAAAGTTGAATATCTTTGAAGGATTTTAATTATAATTTTTTTTATTCCTTGTAAGAGATGGATCATTTAATTAAGTAGAATAAAATTGTGTTAAGTTGTTTTAAAAAAAAAAAAAAAAATTTTGCTAAGGGGTTGGACCGCACGGTTCTCACCGGTTCGTGCGGTCCAACCCCGGTTTTAGCGGTTCACGGAATTAACAAAAATTCCGGTTCTTTAGGCTTAAAAAACCGGTTTTCATCCCGGTTCCTGGTTTTCACGGTCCGACCTCCCGGTCCGGTCCGGTTCTGAGAACTATGTCAATAGCCAGGGAGCAAATCTTAGATGTTTGGTCATATTACAGAGGAAATTCACTACCTACGTTCCGGTTTATATAGCTCTAGTTTTAAGCATGTAGAGAGGGAGGGTAACAAGCTTGCCCATGCCCTTGCTAGACGAGCAGTTCTATTTGCAGACACCACTGTTTGGATAGAAGATCTACCTATAGTGATTTGGATTTTTTCCAATTTGATTTAGTGCATCAATAAACTTTCTTATTTTTCTCTTAAAAAAGAAAAAGAAAAAAGAATTGAAATGATTTATCTGTTTGGGTGCAAAATTAGCTCATAATTAATATACCTCTAGATTGTATCTGACAATTAATGCCTGTATCTAATTCTTATATGTAATGTAACATAGGAATTTTTTAATAATAACAGTAAAAAACGTAACATAGGAATTGATAGAAATAGAACTTTATTATTCTTTTTTTTTTTTTTGATTCAAAAAACAATATGTAATCAAATAAAATAGTGGGGAAAAAATCATAAATAGTTGCATAAATAGTCTATTAAGATCCTTCAAAACGTTCTACTAAAAGCAATTAGGGGCTTAGAGCAGTATTCAAAAAAAAAAAAAAAAAAAAAAAAAAAAAAGGCAACTAGTGAAATAACAGGCTCGATTTTAATTAATACCCTTGCATTTGAAGACATCACACGACTTATAACTATAGCTCACCATAAATAAAAGGGAAAGTTGAACTAGAAATAAAAATGCCCTTCCTTCTTCAATTTTAGTCAGTATCATACTCCTTTAAATGTTACTCTACCATTATTATTAAATTCGAGTCAACCAAATACAATAGAAAGATACAAGACACTGTTCAGTGCAAAGTTTTATTTATTCAATAGTTGCTACGCTGGAATGCAAGCCTGCAACTTGTATAATTCAAAGCAAAGAGAACGAATAAAATGAACGACAACATATATATCACATAATTTACAAGTAGTGCAATTTCGTTGAGAGTCATATTCGGACACGAGCATATAAGGTCCTTAGGATGGTGTAATTGACTTGTGGTCAAGGCTTTTGTCAAATTGTTGCTGATCAAAGCTAGAAGAAGATGATCCTCTCTCTTTGTTTGTCGATCCAGATTCGCCTTGGGCAGACTTAGCATGCAAACCTGCATGACCAAACTTCTCTTTTTTGGCAATCCTTTCATCAATATGCACATCATCCTCAATTGACAATATCACAGACTGTGTTCCATGGGGACCCGGTCTGATAGCCTCCCTAACCTTCTTATGTTCATCTACGTGAATAATTTCGACTTCTTGAACTGCCTTCTTCTTCTTCTTCTTGAGGAAACAAAAGAGAGCAGCCGCAAGGAATGCCAAGAAGAGAAGACTTCCAAATGAGATGAACACAATGACTATTACTGTGGGATGGTTGTCTGATGGTGGCGATGGTGGTGGTGGCGGGCGAACATGAGGAGGCGGTGGAGCTCTTGGGTGAAATGGGGGTGGTGGTGGAGGGAAACGTGGGACATTGAAGTCATTGGTTTGAGGAGAGGCCATTTTAGTGTCAATAGATAGCTTAAGGAGTTGATAGATTGAGTTGTTGCTAAATAAGTAGGAATTGAGCTCCTATTTGTAGTGTGAGTGTTTGGATTAATTTTCTAGTTGGAATTCGTAGCAAGTTTTTAGTGACTTGAACCCCATTCTAAGAATTGGTATGGTTTGTTTGCATTGGAAAACACTTCTTTCCATTTGTTTTTGTTTTTTTATTTTCTGAAGCTTATTTCTTTCCATCAAGATATTTACGTTTGATAGGTATATCGTTACCTGATAATGCTAATAAGAAGGGAAAAAAAAGGGGTAAAGATAAGGACCAATATGCATTGATTTACGCAAACGTGAATTATTTTAGACCTCAATCCATGCTGTCAAGGAAAAATTTAGGATCATATAATTTTTTACGATTTTTTGCCACAACTATGACGTGGCAGAGTATGATTGGTAAAGAAAAAATTGTAGGTCCATGTGAAAGTGATAGTTTACTACTCACATTCTGCAACATCAAAGTTGTGATAAAAAAATTGTGAAATAATTTGTGATCTTAGAAGTACTCTGCCATTGATTACCTTATCGCTTATGGAAGTGGGTTGGTAAAAGTGGGATTCTTTCTTCGTACCTTTAAATTATGGACTACAATTACTTCACATCCAAGAGTGGTCACATTATTGTTTTCCCACCCAAAAAAAAAAAAAAAAAAGTGATCACATCCTCACACTGTATGTAAAATGTGAACATTCTTGAAAAATTTACTCACGCGTGTCCTTTGTTTTGTAGATCTTAGACATTTAGCGTGCGTTTGGATTGCGTTGGGGATGAAAAAATTTTGCGCTTTGCTGAAAAAATGGTGGGTCCCACGGTATTGTTCATGATTTTTTGATACTATTCATAAGCCCATTGCACTTTTTGATACTATTTATGGATCCCACTATACTATTTCAACTAATTTTTACTTTTATCTACAGTACTTTTAGTAATAAGTTTTCAATTTCAGCAAAATAAGCGGTATTCAACGTAAAGATATTAATAAGTTTAATTAATATCTTTTCAACATAAAAATATTTGAAAATAATTTTTGATAAATAAGTTTGGAATAATTATTTAAAAATTAATAAAACTAAAAGCAGATTTCAAATGTGCCAATGTTACTGGTAGTAGAGTTAAAGGCTTTTTTTATTTTTGACAACAGACCAACAAGCTTAAAGCCCACTTATACAGCCCAACATCCTTGAAAATAAATACCAGAACTTGTTAGATTGGACGAGCCGAATTTATTATTCAAAAGCCCATTAATTCTTACTATTCTTGAGACTCAGATTCCCAACCCAAAGACTCATTCAGATTGGCCCGTTACCCAAATGAATCGAGACTTGAAATTAGCTTTAGAAGGGTCCATGAATACTTTGACAAAATACCAATGGGCTATTTTATATGTCTGACCCAAAAAGTAAAAGACAAGTGTGTAAAGAAGCCATCTAGGCCCAGCTAGTGAAGCCAATCTCAAAACCATAGCACATCCCATTTGTCTGGGCTGTATCAACACAAGAGCAGCAAATTGGGTCAACAAAAATCTAACAGCAGGGTCCACCCATAGGTGCAAGAAAGACCCAGAAGCCATTTGATTGAATAAGCCTATTACTGACCACGACTGGAACAATTTTTTAGTGTTTCCCTCCATCTTTGTGAACCAATATTACTGAAAAAAGAGGCAACCAGGAAAGGGAAAATAAGGAGTAGTGCCAGTGGATTGGAGGGCAAAAGGTGTGACTGCACATCAATTTAAATCCATTCAAAGTCTTACAAAAGAGCTTGGAATACTTGTGAGATCAATAGATCCTAGTTGATGTCATGTGTAAGTGAAAAGCTTAAAAAAAAATAAAAAATCAAAGTTTGCTATCTGTGTGACGAAGTTCCACCCAACGTCACTTTTGCCATAAAATTAGCACCAATTAACATTAATGCAAGGCTGCCACAGCCCTTAACTTCAGTAAATTTGATTGATGGTAGGACCGAGCCAAGTATTAAAGGTTCACACTCGTTCATTTAATTTTATTTCAAATACGAGCCAAATTCGAGCTCATTATCAAACAAGATTACACGTTCAAGCTTATTTCATTTACTTGCCAAGCAAGCTCAAGCTTGTTCACAAGCTACTTGATTGACTTATTCTATTCCTATATATAGCAAAACCATGACTAAAATGCTTTACCCATTCACAAATCTATGAATTTTTCGAGTTTGTGTTTCTGGGTTTTTGTTAACCTCGTGTTTTATTGTTGGATTTGATTCAATTCATGTTAGAGGGTATGTTTGGGATGATTTGGATTTCATTGGTTTTTATATGGTAGGCTAAGGTAGCTTTTGCAATGCAGAAAATGTAGTTTCACATTGGTCTTTGTCCCAAATCTGTGAGTTTCACTTCAATGTGTGGCTCAAGGAAAGTGTCATTTTCTTTATTGCTTACATTTCAATTCAATGAGGGACTTGAACTTTAGGATAAATCATTTGCATTGCTAAATCTTCATTTTAAATTGCGTTAGTATTAGACTATTTCTTTCCTTCTGGGTTCAATCGTTTTCATTGCTTGGTTGTCAATTTGTTTATGGTTAACCTCAACAACTTCTGTGCTTATCAATTTGAATATGGTTAACCTCAACAACTTCTGTGCTTATTTTCGCCGGTGGGTGACTTGAGAGGGTAAGAAAAGCTAGGTTGATATGGGTTTCTAAGGAAGAGCTTGGTTGCGAAGAAACTGTAAGAAGAGCTTGTGATTTTTTTTTTTTTTTTTTTTTTATTAGCATGTCACACGTGCATACCATTTACTATATAGTTATTTTCCGTTAGTGAGTTACCAGTAAGGATCAAATTGACCGTGACCCCAAAATGTTATGACCAAAATGGTATTTTCGCCTAAGATTAATTGCCAAATGAACAAAATTTGCACATGTACAGTATAGAAGCTCTTTTTTTATAAAATAATGCTTCAGAACTTTCACATGTAAGAAATTTAATTTCTATTGCAACACGCAGTTGAACCTCAAACTAGGTTTGGTTATTCAGCAACTGCCAATGAAAAAATAAACAGACAAATGAAAGAATTTCCTAAATGGGTAAAAACAAGAAACCCAGTACAATTTCTCCAACCCCCAAGTCCCAAGTGAATTGAGAAACCGTGCCAACCAAGAGAGCTTAGAATCAATGCTAGATGCAAGAGAAGGAAACAAAGCATGCAACTTCTATTGTTCATTGGAGGGGAACCCCATTTTTGGACAGCAAGTGTAATAAGAGAATTTCATTCCATGTATCAGGTACCCCAGGCAGACACCAATGGCTACAATCAGGCACAGATGGATTATCACTCCAAGTGCCCACGTGTGCATCTCTCCGGTATGCATCCATTGGAGTAACATGAAGAACTGTTACAGGAACTGTCATTTTCTTCACAACCTTGATTATGACATCTGAAATTGGGCTTCGGTCCCTTCCATGAGATCTTGATGAAGGTAGTTTAGGCACTTTGCAAGAATTCTGGTTTTTACCACTGACACACAAGAATCTGTTTTATCAGTCAAAGGTTTTGCAAAGGCTTATTAGCAGGTTAACCTGGGCTACATCACATACATCAATGAGGCATTAGAAACTAATGGTTTTAGGAGGAGAAACAGCATCATAGTAAAGCTAGACAACACACGTTCAGAGGAATCTATGATAAACATTTCAATTCTATGAAATAGAACACCATAGAAGTATGACTAGTGGTACATTCATGGGAAATTATATTATTAAATCAATAAGAAAGCTATGAATAACTAGTTACTTATCAAAAAAGAAAGCCATGCATAACTAGTTCCCTGGGGATCTTTGATAAAATATTTTGGGTTATATGATTCAGGATACCACAGAAGCATCATCAGAGTTACTTTTACAGAACATTAAGATAAATCAGAACATACAGCAGAGGTTCCAAACTGTCGAATAGCTATCTACCCTCACCCAGATTAGAAATTTCCTTTCATTTCACACACTAGCCCCATTATATCTGTGTGTGCGCACGCGCTCTATATTTGGCTAGGATGCATATATATACATATATTTATGGATGTACTATCAATATATCTATATGTACGTGCATGTGAATGTGGATTTATAAATGCATTGATCCTTGTCGTAATTGTTGCCGTAGGCTGAGGATTACTTTAGTACAAGATCTTGCACTTTTTCTTTTATGGAGAGCCTCCTTCAAGATAGGGGTAGCCCTATTGATGAAAAGATAAGAAAAAGTCGCTTGAGATAGTTTGGTAATGTGTAGAGGAGAGCAATTAATGCACCAGTAAGAAAGAATGAAATGATTCAAGTTGAGGGAACGGAAAAAATGTAGAGGAAGACCAAAAACAACACTAGTAGAAATAGTTAAAAAGGACATGTCAACTAATGAAGTAGTAATCTTGTTGAAGATCCATACCCGAACCCAAAAAATTTGAAACTACGGCTGCTTTGTTGTTGTTGTCCTTCAAGAGTGAAGACTATGGTATCTAGAACGAAGAAACTTACTCTGCCATGACACAAGAAATTCATTCCTTCCAGCCATATTTGGTTGAAACATAAAATTTCCTTCCTCTAGTTCTAGAAAGGGAGTAAAAAGTTACTTCGCAAAACTAACATGACCATCACCTCTGCAGGTCCAGATATATATCTCACCGTCTCATGTTTCATGTAGGCTTTCTGGGTTCCAATATAAACATAGTAGAAAGTAACAGGTTACCATGAAAAGGAGGATATTTAGGGTTAATAGGTTTGAGAAACCTGTTCTAAAATTTCAGCGTGCTTGAGTTGAGTACCCAAGAACAATAAGAGCCAGTTCGGTAGCTAAGAAATTCAAATCTTGAGAGTTATAAATTCTTAGTTTAATCTCATAAGATTTTAAATTCCTAAGAGTTAACATTTATATTATTTGGATATACTTAAAATTTGAATTTATATCATATTATAGAAAACACTATATTTAAAAACATAAATTTTAGTGATTAATCTTATAAATATTATTTTAATACTAAAAAATCAATAATTTGACATTATGGATAATTTTTTTAAATGATAAAATTACCCCTGAACATTAATAAACATCTTATTTGGGTGAAATTATCTATTTTTGTTCTAAAATGGGCTCTATGTAGTTAGTTTTAAGAAAGAAAAAGTGAAAAGTTGGATTAAAGGATCACATTAGTAATTCTCACAAATATAAGCTATATGAGAACTGACATTTCCTTCCTAAAAGGTGAGAATTAGAATTCTCACTCTCGATGGGAATGGAGATGTTTGTTCAAATAGAAATTCTCAAAAATTCTGCCAAACAAACTATCAAATTTTCAAGAATCCTCGGATATTAATAATTCCTATCCCAAATTCCTAAGTAACGATCACATCCTAACAATCAAACAATCATTTTGTGCTAAAGACAAGCAAACTAGGTGAAAGGTTATAGATTCATGGAATATAGATATGACTGAAAATCCACTTTCTATGCCAACCTCAAAAAGGCTATTAACATGTTGGCCCCCAAAAAACAAAAAGTTATTAACATAAAATTGGCAGCAAATACAGTGACTAACTATGCAACACACCTCCAATGGGAAGATTCAAAAGTCCGGAAGAATACACTGGTTCTATTGCTGTTGACCATAGTCTCAACCCAAGATGCCCAAGTGTCTAATGCTTTGCCAAAGGCTGTAGTCAGTGGCATTCCAAGCTTCAGCGAATTACCAACCTGAAAATACCAGCCCCTGTCTGGAAACATGTTAGAAGCATTCTATATATGATATGCATTTATGAAAAGAACAAACTTAATTACAAAAGATTGAGCTGAAAGCTTTAAATGACAAATTCATGAAAAGTTTGATGTAGATCTAATAATATGTTTATAAAGAAAAATCATTCAAATAATTTGTTCAGCTATGGAAAGGAAGGTAATGCAGAAGCAAAGACCCTTTCTCAATCATATTCTAACTGAACAAAATGAATAACCTGTATTAGACTGGGTAAAAATAAGGGAGGGGATGGGGAGAATTGCTCAAGGGTATGTTCAATTTAGGGGAGCACTAAGATTGGAGTCACAGGTCTTTTCTAAAATAATAAATGACTGACCTCGTATTATGCATGCTAAATCCAAGTCAGATATATCTTATCTCCTTCTAAAAATGCTCTACTAAAATCATTCATACTTTGAGATATAGTGAAGTTAAGTGCAAATATATTATTGGGTTTAATATTGTGCCTACATCTACAATGAGGAATGTCTCTATCTACAAGATTATGATTCCTCTTTCCTATTAAATTTTAAGAACTATTTCTTCTTATAGCCCTAAACCCAAGCCCCAGCCCCTCTGTGCATGTGAGCACCTATACACAGAATAGCCCAAAAATTAGCCACCAAAAATGAATAATAAGTGACTATGTTCATGTAACACTTACAAAAATATGTTATGAATAGTGATTTTATATGCCAAGAAAAAGTGCAGTCTGAAGACCCAATGACCAAAGAGGCTACAAATACATTCTAGCACCTCTATCCTTGCCCGCCAAGATGCAAAAAGTAACCAATTACAAATGAATAACTGGCTTCTTGGTCATTGACAATAATGATAATCAATTGGGGTAATGCTAAATGGATGCTTTTCAAAGATCCATCCTTTTCAATGTTATAACAATGATACATGTTTGGAACTTTGGATTGATGCTCTCAGGCCTTTACTCCAACCATCCAGTTCATTAAACAGAAGTTCCTTACAATTGCAGCTAAGTATTAGACATTCAGAGAATGGCCTAAATTGGAATTACAATTAAGTTTTTTTTATTGGCCTAACAGACTCATCTAGCATCAATAATTCACAACAAGACTCTTAAAGCTTTAGGTATTGGTTACTTAAATTGTACAAGAAAATTTTGAGATATTCTCTCTATGTAAGAAAATCCCAAAGTATTAATTCAAATCCAGGATTCGTTAATATTGTTTTTGAGGATATTCTACAGTATAACTGCCAGCCCAACTTGAAGCCTTCTTGGACACCTGACCTGACTACCAAGGTTTTTACCTCTATTTAAATATTGCTAATGAATGCTAACACATTAAATTGCCAATAATTTAACCCATGAAAGGCTCTAAGATTCTAAGATGAGTTCATTATGATGAAAATGCACAACAAGCTTTGTGTTATGCTGTTACATTAATTTGTAATCAATTATGGATGAAGCAAGATCCATGAGAAATCACTAGTAACTGAAATTAATTAAATTAAGACTGAAAGGTCAATATATCATATTATTGTAGAATGCACATATGCACATATATAAAAGGCTTAAGAGGTTGCTGGCATCAGAATGCTTACAAAAATCATAATTGAAATACATTTTTTTAGTAAGATTTAATGCCATCGATGCTGAGGATATTAGGTAACTTACATTTCAAAAAGCTTGGTCCTTGTCCACCAGTGTCCTGAATTAAATATGAGAACATCAGAATCAATCCACTCTTTGCTGATACTGTCCATCTTATCGAGTCTTAGTGTTGTCTTCACCCTCTTTGGTGCATACCTTGGCACAGGACCAGGCTGTACCAGGAACACCGATCGATAAAAGTCAATATTTAAATTGAATGAACTAAATCGTACACTTAAAAACCTAATCTGTTTAGTGATCTTTTGGCCATTGACTTCATATACATCCCTCTTATCCTCTACCCCTGTCATAAGCATACATATCAATGACTCCCATTGTGTTCTACTCAATGAATCGCCCACAAAAACCACTCGTTTTCCACGAAGCTTTTCAAGAATTGCTCGCGCATTGAATCTTTGAATATCACAATTCTTTGGCTTCCACCTCCACTTTGCATAACCTTTATCTTTCCGCCCGTTCGCCAAGCAATTAAATCCATGTTCTGCAAATGGACATCTTGAGGCATCATATAGAGGGTAACTTTCATCTTGGATCCAACTTCCATTTAAAACATTGCATGTGCCATTAGAACCAATGGACTCAGAAATCCCATAACTATTGATGACTGGGCTATAAGTGGGAAACAAATACATATATCCAAATAACATGGCTGACAGGAAGAATATCAATGACCCAGTTGCAAAAAGTGTATTGAAGGATACAAAGATCCAAATTTGACAAGGACCCTTTATCATTCTATCACCAAAACTGAAACCCCTTAGGTAGAAATGCCTGAAATGGCCAAATGTGTCCCAGTTGAACTTACTCACTATCTCCATCTTTTGAACACCCCACAAACTACTCACAGATTTATTCATAAACCGATCAGAAAAATGAAGTAATTACACATTAAAAATCCATCCATGTTAACTGAAAATACCCACACAAATAAAACTTTAAAAGTGAAACAGACATCTAAGTGCCAACTTAACCAGAACAAGATCAAATCAAGACCAAAGATTTAAGCACTTGAAACATAGAAAGGGACACACTTCAGCAGAACACAGAATGACAACTTTAACCAGAATAAAATCAAATCAAGACCAAAGATTGTGAAGTTGAAGACCCATAAAGCTCAAAAAGTAAAGCAGTAATCTTACTGTTTCAGCAACTGGGGAACTAAGGAAAAAACTTGCATCTGGATGAGCAAAGTACAAAGAGGAGTGTGGATGAAGTTTGAAGGTGGTTTTGGTCAATTTAGTTAAATACTGCCTTTGCTTGTAATACCAGCTTCCTTGCTTAGTTTCTCAGTTAGATTTGGACATTGATTTCTTAACTAATTTTAACAACTGTACTTTTAAGTTTTAAGTTTTAAGTGTATATCAAAAGCTTTTAATTAACGTTTGAATCTTGTCGGTGATGTTCTAGAATCTACAGAGAAATGGAAAGATCGAGTGTAATCAAATGAGTTCGAGATATGTGAGATTGAAACGCGTCGAAATTTTATTGGATCAATATTTTTATAAATAAATAAATCATTAACTCCTTCCACCTTTCCCATCTTCTTCTTCTCTCTCTAGACCACTCACGTCCTTCTCCTCCACGGACCCACACAACTCATTGGAGCTGTATGTAGAATTTAGTGTGTTAAATCTAGAAGTATAATTTAGTTTTAGATATCAATGTAAAACCAATTGAGGCCAAAAATTTAAATATTTTACTAGTCAAACTCGTTAGAGTCCTATCCCTTGGCAATAAAGTGAGATAGTTCTGATCTAAATGTCAATTTAGTAATCCAAAAAATATATATATATCTATATTTCTTGAATCTTATCACCAAAGAGTCCTTTTATTTGGTTTCTCTTATGTGAGAATTCGTCTAAAACTGAAGAAAACTACAAATCAATTCAAACTTCATATAACTACAGCCAAGACAAATATTATCTCACGAAATTGATACACTTGTGTAATCCGAATTTTCAAAACAACCGTAATCTACATATTTGGATCTCATGTAAATCTGTGCATATATAAAATACATCCCAAAAAAAATTAAAGGGAAGCAAATTAACTTTGCCTTTGTATCAATTATTTGTAGATCTTATAATTGCTGCCAAAAAAAAAACTCTCCCTCAGAGAATTAATAGAAAAGGACTAAAACTAATAAAATCTCATGTAATCACAAGAATTAAAGCTCACTATTAAATAACAATGAAAACCATTAGAAGTAGTTCTTATGTTAAAAACCAATATTGGAAACTACGCAAAAGAACAAAAAAAAAATGTGGATATTGGCTGACTGTGGAGATCAGGGAAGAGAGAAGCCGTAAGTTGGAGAAAAATGTGAAGAGAGAGAGAGAGTGAGAGAGAAAAACTAAAAAAGTAAAAAACTAAGAAAATTAATTTTCTCTCACTGCTCTAAAAATGGTTTGGAATTTAATTAAGAAAGAGAGAGAAAATATACTCTTAATTAGACAAGCTGATGTGGACAATAGAGTTTTTTTTAGCCATTAGATCTAATTAAAATCAATGGTTAGAAAAAGATGTAATTCTAGAGAAGTTACACTAGGTGTAACTTGAACTCATCTCGTATATATTCTAAATTACAAACTACACCCCTAGAATTTGAAAGTATTTGGATTTTATACTCTAGAATTTCAGAATTTGAATTTTATCCTCTAAAGTTCTATTCTGTTTACATCAGCAATCCTTCCGTCCATACCGTCACATAAACTTGTCATATGTGTTTAGTTTGTCCAATAAAATAATATAACATCATTTTTCTAGTCTACAAAAAATTAAATAATTAAAAATTACATGGCATAATAAAAATAAAGTGACATAATTTTATTAAATGAACTAAATACACGTGGTAAGCTTAGAGCCTGTTTGGTTTGAGCAAAAAATGTGTGTATTTTGTATTCATTTTTAGTTTTTTGTGGGACCCACTATTAAAAAACTTGTTTGGCTTTGTATTTGTATTCAGTTTTATTTTTAATATCCAAAAAAATAGGATTTGAATACAAAAACTTAATACAACTTTTTGGTATTTTCATTTTCTTGAAAATGAATACAATGACATTTTCGTAAAAAAATCAAATCTGTAGGTCCCACTATCATTGACTTGTAACATCAAAGAACACACACACACTCTCTCTCTATTTGTTGGTGGTTGTCAGGAAAAAAAAGTGAAGGGGAAGACAAAGTAGAAAATGATGTCAAACAAAAAGATAGATGGGAACAAAAAATAAGTACAAGATTTAAGTATATAAAATGAGTCCAAAAAAAGAATACAACCTTAATACAAACCAAACAGGCCCTTACATGACACTTAACAGAAAATATGGACAGAAAGGCTACTAATGCAAATAGAATAGAGCTTCAAGTGGTAAAATTCAAATTCTGAAATTTCAAGGTATAAAATCTAAACACCCCAAAACTTTAAGGTGTAATTTGCAATTTGGCAAAATTTTTTATAGGATATCATTCCAACATATTTTATATATATATATATATATATATATAAATAAGTCAAAAATGAGAAATAATTCAATTAGATTATAAATTAAATGTCTAATTTTATGCCACGTGTCCTATCTAAATTTTTAAATTTTTTGTGCCTACATTAACACCTAACATAGAAGCCAAGAAGACCACAATGATAAAGCTCGTTCACCTAAGCAAGAACATCTATTTTTTTTTGTTTTCCAAGGTGTCCCCAGGTTTTTATCCCAAGACTAATCCTTTGAGGTACTGTCGGGCGTCAAGGCGAGGACCTCTCCCAAGAAAGTTTGCTGCATCCACAAGGGCTCGAAACCAAGACCACTTGCTTAAGCGACCAGAGCCACTCCACTCAGGCCAACCTTCGTTGGTTAAGCAAGAACATCTCACTTGTACACTTCTATGTGGACTCAATAGGTGTATTTCACTTTCTAAAAGACATAAGACATCTAATATTTCCATACATTTCATAATAAGGCAGAGAGAGAGATCTATCTATCTGTGCAATAAACAAAAATAAAAAAATAAAAAAAAAATAAAATAAAATAAATGAGAGCAGGTAGAGAGAGAGACGTGGGAATTGATCTATTTACTGTTATCGGCAACCGCAAGTAACACAAGTAACAACACCAACAAAGTCCTTCAGATTAAGGGCATCATCATTCTCCCCCCTCTTTCACGTTCAAGGTTTTGGTATTTATGTGCATTCATGAACCTTGATTGTTTCTGTTTTATAGTATGGAGCTTATGTGCGTGCTTATTTTGGTATAGTCTAATGTGAATTGTGTTTTACAGATTTTGAGACTGTCAGATACATATTATAGGTATATTTTGTCTCATTATTTCATAACTTGACCATAGCAGGTTTAATTGTAAAGAAACTAAAGATGAGATTTTTGGATTTTAGGGAGGCATTACTCATCAATATTTTGCAGGCCATAAGGGTACAATTGGAGGCAGTGATGTGCAGGTAAGACATATCAGCTGCTGTTGATCAATAGGATTTTTTTTTTTTTCTTAGGACTTTTTTGTATGAAACTTATTATTTATCTTTTGTAGTGGATGACAACAAGTAGAAGAATTATCCATTCTGCTCTAAATTGCCTAGAGAAGGAACTTCAAAGGCTTTACAACAATAAATCTATTTATCCTCCAAAAGACAAAATGTTATAAATCTTCTTTCCATTATCAATGACATTATTTTCAAAATTAATAAGTTACTGGTCGCAGACCTATATAATGCGTGGGAATAGATAATTACTTTGTAATTTTGATATAAGTATAGTTTGTTCTCCTAAATTTGTTGAAAATAATTTGCTCTATCAAAAAATTAAGAGAAATATTATGTCAACAATAATTTCACAACATTTTTACAACAAATCATACATAGCAGGTTGTTATTCCTTGTTATTGGTTGGCAAAAAAGTAATTTTAGTGATAGGTTTAAATTAGAACCAATAACAATTTACCAACTATAACTTGTTCTGAAAACGTTGTGGACGTAGCACTTCTCAAAAATTAAACAATTTCTAAAATTATTTTTCATCTCAATATCTCTACAAATACAAATATATCATTCTATTATTTTTTAGTGTATTTGATTGATATTTATCCATTTTTTAGGTGGTTCACATTCCTCTAAATTATGTTATAGTGCGTTATGTTTTCTTAATTTGGGTTTTTAGTTTTAGATTTTGGATTATGCTATTTTTTTCAACAACTTAATTTTCTTAGAATACAACTAAACGTTTTAAGTAAGTATTAGCTCAAACAAAAATTAAATCAAACAATAAGAAGGAGAGAGAGGACTTGTGATAGAAAACTCAATTCAATTCAATTGGTCTTCTTCATATTTCATCCAAATTCAATTTCTTCATATAGCCAAGCATACATCTTTGTGGAATTTCTCACATCCAATTGGTCTTCATGGATTTTGAGGCTTTGTCCAAACTTGGATAATCTTTCACCCTAGTCTTTTTTTTTTTTTGTTGTCTATTGCTACCTTATATAGTTTTATGCATGTCCTTTGATTTAATTTTCTTTCCATTGACATCAAATTCTACAATTTTGGCAAAAGTATTACAGCAAAAGTATCCCATAATAATATCTAAATTTGTTACAATACAAAACAAAAACAAAAACAAAACAAAAAAAGTAACTTATCTTGTACTAAGTTATGCATCTACATTCATGTCACAACTGATATGTACGTACAATAGAACTTATTTATGCTACGCATATACAAAGAGGATTATTTATCCATAATGGTGATTGCATTACACAAATGCTAATATGAGAAACCCTAACATGCAAAGCAAAGAAAAGGAGAGGAAGGCAATTATTTATCCATAATGGTGATTGCATTACACAAATGCACATAAGAGGTATCCCATCAATGGAAAAAAAACTCATCCATGATTAACGACTACATAAACTATAGTAGTAAGACCCCATTGCAATTCTTTTAATGTATTCTTCACCATGGCTTTGAGATTTTTTTGGTTGGTTTATGGGAACCGATGTTGTTGGCACCTGAGATCTCTGATGGCACATCACTAACAAAATTAATTCGAAAAACCTAAAGAATATGGGGAAAAAAAAAACTCACTTTAGAGGGACTTTCCAAATTTGTAGGAGTGAGGTAGAGCAATTGCAAATATATATAGACAAAAAATCAGTAGGTGTTTTTTTTTTTTTTGGAATTCTAATAGAGTGGCAGTTGAATAGTTTTCATAACTGCTTAATTGGGGAGAGGGAGAGTCATAGAGGTGAAGGAAGTTTGAATTATTATTAGATTGGGTTTGATGGAATAATAAATGGAAAGTTGAAAAATGTTAATTAAGAGATGGTTTTTTTTTTTTTTTTTAAATGTTATTGGGAAAATGTTAATTTGCAAAAGGAAGGAAAATAAAATGAAAAAAAAAAGTTAGTGGGACCGATGACATAGCCGCTGATGTAACTCAACAGAAGCCTAACAACAATAAATAATATATTTCAGCTTTTAGATATATATAGATAGATATATAGATGAATCACTCATTAAATTTTCATGAACCGCACTAGTCTGCTTCTCCACAATTGTGTGTATAGCTTATTGACTTTTTATTTATTTATAAATTGACGCCGTAGTGACCTAATTTGTCTTAAAGTTCTGAAATTTGTAAATCATGCAAAGAAGTACATATTTTGTCCAAATCTTCTTCCATAACAGTACAGAACAATAGAATCATTCGTCTATTAAACCCTTTGTATTATTCTTTTTTTGATACACTTTGTATTATTCTTGGATATGAAGAAATCAAACACCCATGCCAGTTTGTGGATTTTTGGATGTGAAGATACCATAGGGACTATATCAATTGGCAAGCTCTCAATAACCCATGTGTTGTGTGGTATTTTTTATCACTTCATGGCTTCATGCTACCTGATTTTTGTCTTAGACAATTTATTTATGAGAGAATTTTCATGTTTGGCATATATCACAAGTTGTTTTTGATAACTGCATATAACAAGTGTGCTTTCTTCTAACATATTCTGGCTTTAAACTCTTTGTATTATTCTTGGCACCAGTAACTAAAGTTCCCTAAACCAATGTCAAAAACTTAATTTTCAAGATTGAGCCAAGGTATTAAGAACTTCTAAGGGATGACATAGAAAGGGCAGAGAAAGATTGGGTTCAGGTCTGAATTATAGTAGGAGAATCCATGAGAGTCCGATCTCGGGTTCACACCCGAACTAAATTGTGTATATAATTAAAGGTGAGAGTATTTGGCATCCCAAACTCATATCCATATATTCTATACAAACCAACAATGAAGCTTTCAACTATGAGTAGGCCATGCATTATCACATGAACATGCATTCTGTTGGTTGATGAACATGATATTCAACTATGAAAAAAAAACAATGCAATTCCTATTGAACATTTAAACTAAAGCTCAATCATTTGGAGAGAGCTCTCTTCCTCATGGCATTTAAAAAATAGAAAGTTTTTTGTTATTATATTAAAGTCGAAGCACAAATTGAATCCAAATTAGTTAATTGTTGTATAATTTTACATCACTTGTCCAATTTAATTTTGGTACTAAAATTAAATAAATTTTGGTGCCAATGATTAATTTCCCAACAAAAATAAAATAAAAATAAAAAATAAAAAATCAACCGAAGATGAGATATGGATGGATTGTGTTCATCCAGACATTTTTTAATCTATTCATTATCTTCTTCTTCTTTTTTCTACTTTTTTTGTTACAAGTATAAACCACAAATTTACCGATAATACTCTGATAAATACACTTATACACCCAAAAAAAAAAAACCAATTCTTTCTATATTTATTTTTTATACTGGTAAACGCACTGTATGTCGTTGATATAGCCACAACTTGTTTGTTTAATTGATTGTTTGAAACTACAACAGCAATGATAATAGAATTTCATTCCATGTATCAGGTACACCAGGTAGACACCAGTGGCTACAATCTGGCACATTTGGGTTGTCACTCCACCTGCCTACATGTCCATCACTACGAAATGCACACATTGGCGTAACATGCATAAGTGTTACAGGAATTCTCATTTTCTTCACAACTTTAATTATGATTTCTGAAACACTGCTTCGTTCTCTGCCATTAGTTTTTGACCAAGGGCGTTGAGTCACTTTGCAGGTATTCCATTTCTTACCACTGACAAAGATAAAACCATCACTAGCAGTCAAGTTTTGAGGACACGTTTATTTGCAAGTTTTTTGGAGATAAATATATGACAATGATGAATAATAAGCATACAAGTGTAAGAGTAATGTTAGAGAGAATTTTTTCACAATTTATTGAGGTAGTAGGTTATTAATTTTTATTTGGTATATTAACAATTTGTTACCTCATTAATTGTGAAAAATGTTGTGTATCTAAACTTATTGTTAGTATGAATGAAATTGGCTGCAAAAATAATGACTGATTAAACATTAACACACCTCCAATGGGTTGATTCAAAAGTCCGGAAGAATACTCTTGTTCTATTTGTGTTGATCATAGTCTCAGCCCAAGATGCCCAAGTCTCTAATGCTCTTTTGAAGCCAGTAATGACTGGCATTGCAAGATTCAGTGAATTACCCACCTGAAAATAGCAGCGCCTGTCTGGAAACATGTTAGCTAGGAGCATGCTTTATAAGCTTCCTAAAATGTGAGTTGTTGATTGTAAAAGCAAAAAGCTTTAATGAATAATGAGGATCTAATGTTAAAACATACTCTTCTGAAGCCACTATGACTGCCATTGGAATGCATACCAAAATCATTGACAAGTAATACAAAAAACAGAATCTATTTAAATCAAATCTCAGAATTTTAAAGAAAGAAACAACTTACATTTCATGAAATAGTCTACTCTTTGTCCACCAGTGCCCCGAATTAAATATGAGAACATCAGAATCAATCCACTCATGGCTAATATCATCCAACTTATCAAGTCTAAGTGCCGTCTTCACCCACTTGGGTGCAAGCCTTGGTGCAGGACCATGCTGCACCAAAAAAACTGATCGATAGAAGTCAATTCTAAGATTGAACGAACTGAACAGTACCCCTAAAAACCTGATATTTTTGGTGATCTTATGCCCTTTGACTTCATATACAGTGTTCTTATCCTCCACCCCAGTCATAAGCAAACATATAAAAGACTCCCACTGTGTTCTGCTCAACGAATCACCCACAAATACCACTCTTTTGCCACGAAACTTTTCGAGAATTATACGTGCATTGAACCTTGGAATATCACAGTTCTCTGGCTTCCACCTCCATTTTGCATAACCCCCATCTTTCCGGCCATTAGCCAAGCAATTAAATCCACGCTCCACAAATGGACATTTTGAGGCATCATATAAAGGGTAATTTTTATCATAGATCCAACTTCCTTCAAAGACATTGCATGTACCATTAGACACATTAGAATCAAGAATTCCATAACTACTACGTTTGACCAGTTGAAATCTTGGAAACAAATATAAATATCCCAATGCCATGGCTGAAAGAAAGGATATCAATGAGCTAATTGCAACAAGTCCATTGAAAGATTTAAAGACGCAGATATTACAATCACCCTTTATCATCCTGTCACCAAAACTGATGATCCACTGTTATTATAAGACACTTGATGAAATTTGGAATCAATCCAAATAAATTGTTTTTAATTTTAAAGTTCAAAAGCAGTAACTGACGAGACATACATGCATTTATCTTTGTAATTCACGAATTTTAAGTTACTACCTTTATTCAATTTTCACTTCATTTATGAACTGCATTAATTAGATACTTCATAAGAAAGTCTTACAAATGTAAGTAACAGCCTCATTAAATTAGCTATAAACACACACACAGGAGAGAACTATGATAAAGGGGCGCCCAAGCCAAATTAATGGAGTCACACCCTTTGTTATATATGACAATCATATTACTAGTCGTAAACAACAGTGTATCCACCTTTCACCCTAATGACTTGACCATTAATCCACTCCCCAACATCACTAGCTAAAAACCCCACAAGCTGTTACATCTTCGGGCTCTCCAAGTCGGCGTAGGGGACAAGCATCCACCATATTCTTGATGGTTTCCTCAGTTGTACCCTCAAAAAACATGTCAGTTGCTATAGACCCAGGTGCAACACAATTGGCAGTAATTCCTGCGCCCTTGAGCTCCTTAGCAACTATCTTTCTCATTGTCTCTACGGCTGCCTTAGAGGCTGCATAGGCTGCAAATCCTGGTAGAAGTCCTCCAACAACTGAGGTTGATAACATGATAATTCTTCCACCACCTCCACGTTTTAACCTATTCACTGCCTCTCTACAGCACAAGAATGAACCTTTAGTGTTAACATTAAATGTTGTGTCCCAATCCTCCACTGTGGTATTGCCTAAACTTGGGTACTTAGGATCACGCACCCCCAGCACAATTTACAAGGATTTGTATTTGTGAGCCAAATTCTTGTTCAGCTTTATGAAAGAGCAGCTTGATCTGATCTGGATCTGAAATATCTGCTCAAACTGTAATTGCTCGAGGTTGAGAAGGGATAGCTAGCTGTAGCTGTAGCTGATGAGGAGGCATTAAGCTCAGATGCTGAAGCATAATTGAGCACAACACTTGCAAGTTGCACCAAGGGAATGGAGGTGGATGGCTATAGCACGACCAATGCCACGCAAGGCACCTGCTACTATTGCTACTCGGCCGTCAAGTTGAGCAGAAGAGGAAGTGTGTTCGCCGGTAATTTCCTCAGCCATGATGTGATGAGATGATAATGGTTTTATAGTTGAATTAATTACTACAAAAGCAATCTTGAGAGATTTGAGTGGCTCCACAGATCTGAGAATGGAAATATTCAATCCTCATATAGCATCACACGTGATTAAAGGCTCATTTGAAAGTCTTACATAAGACAAACAGTTATGTCACGACATACGTAGGATATCACAGTACTATGCATTTTGTGTTACATTTCTTTTAGGATCAGGGGCGTAGCTAGGATTTTTTACATGGGGGGGCCGATTTTCGACGACGATGATTATCATCGTTGTATGGATAGTCTATATTTTTAGGTTGATATGGACCTTCTTTGAGATAAGCTCGTCGAATTCATCTTGTTTGTTGATAGGAAATTCACATATTTGTTTACGTGATCCTAGATCACGATCTATCTCTTCCGATTGAATTTTTGAACATTTGGAGGGGTGTTCATTAGGCATTGAAGTATCAACATTTATTTCTACAGTCATAGGTGTCCTAAATTCTGAATTGCTAACATATTTTTTCTTAAAGAATGCATCAATTGTTTTTCGTTTGCTCATAATTCTTTTAGCTTTAAGAATATGACTCAAAAATTAACATGAAAAGAACTTAAAAAATAAAATCTTAATTAGAAATTTTTACTTAATTATATGGATGTTATTCATACTTAAGAAAAAAACAAAATTTCCACTATAATTTAAATAGTCAACCTATCATCATTCCTATTATTAATTATATGGATTTTATTCATACCTCCCCATGCCTTCAATCATATATTTCTCTAAAAATCTATGAAAAATTAAAGAGCATGTGAATATTTAAGTAAGTGTATATAGTTGAGAAAAAAAAAAAAAAAAACACTTAAAAGAGATGAAGGTGTAGTGCTGAAAAAAGAAAACTAAAAACTGAAAACTCACCCTCTGAATGATTTATTTTAAGAAAGCAAGAAGAAAGAAAATAGTGGTCAGGTTTTTTTTTTTTTTTGGGGATCTTGAGGACTGAGTTTGAGAGAAGGGTTGAGCTAAGGTTTTGTTTTGTCTAGGGCTATTGGTACCAGTGGAGTGGGCGGTGGCGTGTACATAGAAGACAAGAAGAGAATAAAAAGAATAGCAAAAGAAAGGGTTCTGATTTTGAGTTAGAGAATGGGTGATAAAGTGTTATTTTATTGGATAGTGCCTTTGGGTATTTAAATATAAGTGGGCTATGTTTTGTTTTATTAGAGGATAAAAGAGGCCTACAATTGAAACTAGAGCATGCTGGGGCCTGAGAGTGAATTGTACAGAAATGGGAGGGGGGGCTGGATGTACATCATTAGGGGGGCCAATTAAAATTTCTATATAGGCTGGTGGATTTTTTTTTTTTTTTTGCAGGGGCCACGGCCCCCCCAAGGGGCAACGTGGCTCCGCCCCTGTTTAGGATCGAATATTGACTGCGTTGGCAAATTTGGGTCAAAATGTATTTTTGATTTATTTGAGTCGTTACTTTTTAGTGTCCAAAAGTGTGTAGAAGAACTACATTGAAGACGCAAGAAAACAGTTTATGAAGCTGCTCAAGAAAGTGGAAGTTATGCTGCCTTGATATCACGCTAGACTGATTGAGATTCATTAAACCTCAACTCTATGCTCGACACCACTCAACCAATCGAGACGTAGGATTACTGAATTTTCAGATTACAACCCATAATGACTTAGCTGACTTGGAATTCATGCACTAGGACTCCCTAAAGATATAAAAACCTTTTTTTTTATTGTCAACATCATGAAAAGAACGAATACTGTACACTTAGTAAAGTTGCTGCTACCTTTTGTGTCTTAGGTTTTTGTTCTAAGTTGCTTCTAGTTCACCGATGATCAAGTGTTCCTCGTGAAGAAATATGCACCAACACCTTCAACAATCAGAAGGGTTGATTGTGTGAAGATAGACATAGATTGGAAATCCATGCATACCAAATAAATTCACTTGGAAGAGTAGTCCAACCAATTGCTGTTACACTTAGATAGCTCAGTAAGTTTTTTTGTAGGTAGTTACTCTGGGATCGGATATATTCCTTATAATTGTAATTTCAATCTATCATAGTGGATTCCTCAAGTTTGTGGTAACCTTCAAACCATCCATTAAAAGGTTTTTCCCATCAGGGTTTTATCCATCAATCATAGCCATATCGTTGGTGTTCAAATTTATTTTCCATTGCACTTAGTTTTGGCAATGTGGTTGTTTACGTCATGTAATTGATTGGACCTTTGCATAATTTGACTAATTAATTAACTTGGGTAATTAGTTCATTTAATCAAGGTCAATTTCAACCCAACAATTGGTATCGAAGTAGGCACTTTGATTAGGATAATCTTTGTTGTGAGATCCTTGACCCCTATTGTCTATGGATCGTGGACACTCACTCATGATTCCACCTCACTTTAATGGCACCAACTTTGCATACTAGAAAGTGAAGATGGGGGCTTTCTTATATTCTAGATTAAAAAGTCTAGCTCTCTGTAGAGACTAGATGGAAGAAACTTGATGAAGCTCTAGCTTTATGGAATTCTGATCAACTAGTTGCTACTAATCATAATAGTAGAGTTGCTATATTTAATGTTATGTCTCAGGAAGAGTTTAGGAGGATTTATATTATGTCAGTGGCCAAGGAAGCTTGGACCATTCTTGAGACCACTCATGAGCCTATAAATTGCAAATGCTTATTTCTAGGTTTGAAAAGATTAGGTTGAGTGAAGATGAGACCTTTTGAGGCGTTATATGCTAAACTGATTGATATAGTGAACTCAACTTACAACTTAGGAGAAACCATTGATGAACCTAAAATTATTATCTCTACCTGAAAAATTCCAATCTAAGGTAACAACTACAAAAAAGTCCAAAGTTATAGATGTCATCAAAGTGATGGAACTTGTAGGATCCTTGCAAAATTATGAGATGATTCTCTCTAAATCTCACTAGAGAACACTACTTTGCTTGATAGAGTGAAAGCTCTTAAGTTGGAGCTCAGTCAAGCTCATACTTAGATAGAGAGTGCCTAGCTCTAAGTGATGATGTGCTTAGTTCTTAACAACCTAGTTCTAACAAGAATGGGTTAGGATATGACGAAAAAAATTCTTCTCATCCTTCAGCTTCTAAACTCGTAGCCCTAGAGCTGGATGATGGGAATATTCACGAAATTCCCAGATCTGTGAGATACAAAAATAGAGAAAAAATATATATATGCCAAAGAAAAAATAATCACACACAAGACAATATTTACGTGATTTGGCAATTTTCCTACGTCCACAAAGTTGTAGTGAATTCACTATTCTCAAGGAAAAATACAAAATTCGGCAGTACAGTTTTCTCTCTCAAAAACAACATAAAACCCTAATCTCCAAAACCAACAATTTTTTTATCCTATGCACAAGATTCACAATGGTCTATAAAACGGGCCAAAAAGGTTTCCCGAGGGCGTTGCCCCCAGACCCCCAAAAGGCTTGTTCATGAGCACTATGTCTTGGGCCGATAGCCCAAGCCTCCGCTCCATAGACTAAGTCTCAGAAAATCTCCCATTAAAAACCGTAACAATATTATTTCAGATCGGGTCATAATCCGGATCAAACATAACTAGGCTCCACAAAACCTAACACTGGATTCATTACACAATGTGATAAGGCCAAGCTTGAGGTTGAACAACCTAAGGCTGACAATGGTAAATCTATTCTTGGTAATGCTAAAAAAAAACGGTTCCACGTCCTCTCCCATTGAAAAATAATTAGCCCAAGAGAACATATTTCTACTACCATTGTGATTTTGTTGGAGACAGTTGTCCAAATTGCTTTTTTTGACTGAAGAATGTAGAATTATATTTAAAAAATGCAAAAGTACAAAAGTATAAAGAAGTATAAAAAGGTCCTGAGCTATACAAGCCTATAGCCGCCTAGGCTTCAGGACAAGGACAAGCTAGCCACTACAAAAATATAAAATACTCCAAGCCGGACGAGATAAAATACAATACTGAATCACGGTCAGGAAAAGGCTGCCAAAAACAAAGAAATCATATCCTCTGGTCGGCCATCAGGGTTTGGTATTCATGCAAGAGAGATTTTGCACTACATAAAATATCTTATGGGTGAGTTTGTATATCCTCAAAGCAGTGCTTATTATGTGCGTTCCATATAGCCTATGTTATCATGCCCCACTGTTCCAGCTCATCCCGAGTCAAGCATCGCATCATGGTCTGAGGCAGCAGTGGGGCTCTTCTGAGTTTTTCCCTTTACTAAGGCCCATACGTTGCATGCTAAAGGGCATTCCCAAAGGATATGCACCCCCGTTTCGCGCTGCAGGTAACACACGGTGCATGACGGGTCCATCTGCGTTCTCTTCAAATGGAGGTTGTCATGTGTGGCACAGGAAGGTACGCACTTTTGGTGGGACATTGAGGGACCACACTGTTTCCACAGTTTCCCATCCGTACCAGCGTTTGAGTGATTACCCGTTAAGGGGTGTAGCATACTCAGTGCTACTGAATTCGCTGATTTGACTGAGAACAAGTTGGCTTTGTTCTCCTTCCACACTAGCACATCATTGGACAATATATTTGGCAACAGTAGGTTTAGGATATCAGTGCATGTGTGGGGTTCAAACCAGTAGGCTAACTTAGCTCTATCCCACTGCCCTGTTTCTACGTTTATCAGCTCTCTTACTTTCATCGGTCCAGGTCCTTCCCTACGAAGGCATGGGTGTCTTGGCAACCACTGGTGATCAAATATGTGTATTAGGTCCCCACTTCCCACCTTCCACTTCGACTCTGCTAGTATGACGTCCCTAGCTTTTAGGAGGCTTCGCCACACATAAGACGGATTACTCCCCAAGTCAGCATCCAAGAAAGAGACATTTGGGAAATACCTTGCTTTATAAACCCGAAAGAACAAAGAGGTTTGATGATTGATCAGCCTCTATGCTTGTTTTGCCAGCATTGCCAAGTTAAAGGCGTGGATGTCTCAGAAGCCCATACCACCAATCTTCTTCGGATTACACAACCGCTTCCAGTTGATCCAGTGTATTTTTTTCTCATTGCTCATCTACCCCGACCAGTATTTTGCCATGATAGAGTTGATGTCGCTGCACAGTGTTTTAGGCAGCTGGAATAAGCTCATTAAGTATGTCAGTATGGCTTGTGCTACGGTTTTGATCAATACCTCCCTTCCCGCTTTCGAGATGAACTTTTCATTTACTTCAAGTGGCTAGTAAGTCAAAAGAAGACTTGTGTGTCAAACCCTCAAGATCAATCTAAGGCACAAAACTCAATGCCTTTGCTTGGTGAGTTAATTTAGGCTTTGAGCCTTCTAACTCAATTCTAAGGGAATGTGAACACTCCTAGACCTTCACAAACACTCTCTCGAAGGAAGAAGAATACCTCTTCACTCACAAAGTCTGCTCCTTAAACTATGTAAATGGAGAAGGAAGCTGCTGCTTAAGCATTTTTTTCTCGTGTCTGTGTTTCATTTCTTTCCATCTTTTTGCCAGACACTTTCTTTCTTCATGTACTTCTTGCCTTTGTGTTCTTACTCATGCATGATAGGAGTCAAGATTTTTAATAGTAGTTGTATTTCATTTGCCTTTTTTTTTTAATTGTGTTAGTCTAGCTTATTTTAGGTGTGTTTCAGTTTTTGTTTTGCATGTTTTGTGTCTTTAGAATCTAAAAAAACACACACAAAATGTAAATTTGAAAAATAAAAATAAAAATTTGTGTTAAAACTAATACTTGTGTACTTTTGGTTGGCTAATGAAATAGATTCATGTTCGTGTACTATTTGTTGCCTAGATGAGCATTTTTATGCAAAATTGAACTTGTTGAGCCATTTGTTGGTTCTTGATGTGACTCTTGATTAGGAGTTGATTATGTACACTCCAAGTCTAAGTCACTTGTTTTGATAGGAAGAGGTAAAAAAAATTCTAAGCGAAAGGTATAAATATCTCACCTTTAGTATTCGTCAATAATAAAAATACTCTTATGTGCTTATAGAAAAATTTAGTGCCACTAAACTTGGTAAAAGGTGATGCACTGCACATATAAAAAGTAAAATTGAAAAACTTGTACATAATGCTTAAAATTGATCAAATTTAAAGTTTGTTCTTGTAAAATCTAATTGCAAATGACATTTAGGAGATGTGGGAGTTATAGGATGTACGCCTCTTCAGGTGATAGTCCCCATCAAGTCGTTAAAACCAATGTTTTTAAATCCAGACCGGACCGGGCGGTTCGACCGGGATAATCGAGAACTGGCCCAAAGTCTAGTTTTATAAGTCACGGTTCAATCATTTCTATATTTTGGTAAAAATTAATGAAATTTAGCTGCTGGCAGGATGCTCTGAAGTAGTGAGATACCATCTCCAGTGTGCAAACCATTGGGCTACACACATCTTGTTGATTAAGAATGAAAAATTAATAAATATAAACCAATTTAAGTACCAAAAATATTTTTTAAAAAAATTAAATGACATGTCACGGTTTGATCATGGTTGAACCTTGGACCGACCTTAAAAACTTTGAACCTCTTCCTTTTTCAGTTCATTAAACGTTCTGGGTTTGAAAATCATGGTTAAGACTAGGATGTAAGTGTGTATGACTAGTTCATTATGACACATCACATTTATGTATCACACGTGCTCACTTACCAAATTTTCGCACTTCATGCATAGTCTTTGCTACTTATATTACATAGCTAGTAGTTTTTATGCATGTCCATCTAAAGTGATTCATGTACCTAAGCATACTATGCTATCTGGACTTACCTCATAATTAAAATTAGTAAATGGTTTAGTTGTGTGTGCTTGAAAAGAATTTGGGAGTTTCTATTATTGGAGTCCAATCGAGGTGTATCATGCATCATTTATGCATATACTAAACTCGTATGCATTTCATGCATGTTTTCATTCATTTTGTATGTTTCTAAGCTTTTGTTGAGCTAGCCTTGAGTCATTCCCTACGTGCCTTGTAACATGGAAACTGGGAGGAGCAGGTAAGTGCAAATCTGGTTAAAAGTCCATTGGCAAAGATATTGGAAAGTCTGTCGGACAACCGTGTAACTATCCCAATCAGATGGTCTGATTGAGAATGGTCCTCTACTACGTCAATGGCCCAGAGGAATATGAAGTTGTTGGTCACACTTGTTGTATAGGTATATACAAGTAGGTTTTAATATATAATGTTTAAAAGTGGAGATAATTTAAAATAAAATTAAAGATTTTGTGTGAATTGCCATTGGATATAAAGTTGAGAAGGTCAATTGGATTTTGTTTAAGGAGCCTCTACTCCTAGCTCGAACTATCAAGACAGCTCAATTCATGTCTCCATTCCAGGCCGACTGGTCGAATTCTTAGTGGGATTTTTTCTTGACCTTTCTGTTTTTTTGACACTTGCTCAATTGCAGGTCGATTGGTCGAGTTGGTCGAGTTTACGAGTTCAACCAGTCAAAGTGTGATCTCAATTGGTCAAGATTTGGAAAAAATAACTTTTGCAGAATTTTCAAATAATGGTTCTTTGGTGTTTCAAACAGCAAGTAAAGTTATGTGAACTAGTTTTGGTGTTTTAAATCAACCAAGGTGTCTCTCCAAAGCTGCCTATTGAAGGGCTACACCCCCCTTGACTATAAATAATTATCCATATTCATTAGATGAGAAATCTTCACTATTACATAGAAATTCATAAGAATTAATTATCTGTGGTTGCTACTTGTAGAATCCTTATCTTGGGGACAAGTTTGATGTAAACTCGTGTGTTGAGGAAAATATTATCTTAGGAAAGTGTTAATCTTGCCTCTCAGCCTTGATCATAAATTATTTCTTTATTCTTTCGAATGTTTAACCCCTAATTTCCTAACAACACTCTAATCACACGGCCTTGGTTCATCCACTAGACTAGGCCACTTAGGTTCATGTCTCCTTAGAATTCAAGGATACAAAGTTACGAGCATATAGAACTAATCATCTTCAAGTAAGGTTGTTTCATCTAATAATAATTTGAAATTACTCTAACGTTATTTAAGTTCTTCCATATCCATCAGAAACTAGTTGTGATGCCAATAAAATGAATAAAAGTCCATCCAACCAAAAAAAGAATGCTGAAAATTTCTTCATTGGATTCTTATTGGGATCCTGTCCTTCCCACAAATACAATTGTAATGGCTTCTATTTTTCACTGTTACCACTGGAAAAGAACCATTGTTATCTTAATGCCTTTTGAGCAGAATTACGAAACAACTTGAAACTTGCAACCAAATTGTAGAAGATATTTAAAACCTTCTTAACCATCGACTGAAATACGTGTTGTGTTTGGCAATCTCCGGCCACGTACAAATGAACTGAACAGATGCAATGCTCTTGATGGTTGTGCATAAGGTACCATATGAGCAGCACCCCTTACTGTGGCAAAAGTTAATAAATTTCCATACTCAGTCGCCCAACCTCCCACCTATTCAAAATATAAACAAAAGACAGCAGACAATTATGATCAACATTGAGGCAAACCCTACATGAAGAAATTGCAAATATTGCATTGCACAAGTACCTGGCCTTTGTGAAACCAAGCTCCATATGGGACTGTAACCTTGAACTTCAGATCATGAGCCAATTCTCGGACAAGTGTCCGGGAGCCCAGTAATGGCACAACAGAGTCTTGATCCCCACTACAATTGGATAAATTTAAGAATAATATGATATGTAGAAACCAAGTTATTAACCCAACTATGATAGCTTATAATTAGCTCATCTTTTAGTATATATTTGTTTCTAAGCTACCTGAAAACCCAAACTGGAATACGATTTTGGATTATTCTTTTGAGCAAGGGAAGAATGTTGATGTTACCATCAGTATCACTGTAATTCAGAACACTGCACAACAAAAAAATGCAAATGTCAGTGACAACATGTTTACAAGTTCTAATAGTTTAACGTATACTGCAACCACCAAAAATGTTAAAAATCAATTTAGAGGAAGAATCCGACTGAACTTTTGTTTTGATTAAGTATATTATTTAAATCATATACTAATTTTATAGAACTGAGCAATTTTTTGTTCTTTTAACATTTATAATAATGAGTTTTAACCTCTTCTTGACAGAAGTTGAAAAGGACTATTTGGTTTGGAAAGACAAATAAGCAGTTAAAATTTCTCTATATTTCCACTTCCTCAAAGGAATGTTATTACAGTGTACAGCATATGGGAGTCTTTTGTTTTTTTTTCCCCCCTTCCAAAGATGCTGGGAAGCGAGCTGCTTGTAATACTTACCCACTGCACATAGACCAGCTATAAGGTAATTTAGTACGATTT
Organism: Notholithocarpus densiflorus; assembly: GCA_030021035.2. Taxonomy (NCBI): domain Eukaryota; kingdom Viridiplantae; phylum Streptophyta; class Magnoliopsida; order Fagales; family Fagaceae; genus Notholithocarpus; species Notholithocarpus densiflorus. The sequence goes on from JARYZH020000012.1 coordinate 269,703, forward strand.
GCATGAAGAGCATTCTGAACTTCAGGGAGGTTAAAATAGAAGCGTCTTTCAATGCTCATACACACATCAACCCCAACACTAATGCTAGTAACCTGCAGAAAAGGTATTAAAAAAGGAGAATTTTACAATAAAACAATATAAAAGCATGTGAATTAGAAAGGGTTAAAGAAATAAATAAATAATAATAATAATAACAGAAAAAAGGATACCACTTTCCGAAGTCTCAGCTCTTGCTCTACTATAGACGGATAACAAATATCAAGGATCACATCGTAATTGTTTATATATGTGCCAACAATGTTGTTTGCTTCATTTATGGCGTTGTTACAAGTGTCTGTCTGATTGTGAGGACTTGCGAAGACATAATCATCAAAATCACATTTGTTCATGATGGTAAGGCCAACTTCATCAGAAATCATTCCATGTGACCAGAAGAATTCGTAGGTTGCTGGAACATCCCGATCAAGTCTTAGAAGTGGATTCCCAATCTAACCAGAGAAAAAAGGTGAACAGATTAGATGGATTGTACAACAATAGCATGATTCCAAAGAAAACATTTTGAAAAATTATATATATATATATATGATTATGAAGAAATTCAGAGATATCAATTAAAATGCTCATTTTTCTTACAGCAACCCCTTTGATATTGAACTTGAAACCCGTTGAGTGTGCATTATAGTCCAGTAGAGCAATAGCCAATTGTGGTATGTAATGCCCTACACAACGACATATAACAATGTAAGGAACCTATAGAAATTAATGAAGCAGTAGGAGGAAAGAAACAAAAATAGGGAAACAGAAAGATCTTAATTGAAATGCTCACATTCAGAGCTGTCAATAAGTTCAATTATATTATTAAAAAATAAAAACAAAATAAAAAACTTATATTTTTCAGGAAAATATAATAAAACTTTTAAGTCCCTTCAAGAAAAAAGCAATAAATTTGTCCATGTACTCCATGTTTTATAAAAGACAATCAAAAGCTCTTGAAGTAGTAAATCCTGTTGTTTTCCTCTCCTTTCTCATTTTCGAATTAATAGAAAAAAAATTCTATAGGAGTATCCAAAAATTAAAAAAAAAAAAAAATTAATCCGGTCGTAGAATGAAACTTTAATTACCCGCATAGCTTTCTCCAGTGAGAAACAGTTCTCTAGATTTGAAATCTGGAAACTTCTCGTACCATTTCAACATAAATACAAGCATATCCTTAGCTGCCAAAAATAAGAGAATGAGCTTGGAACATATTATAGTGGAACAAATTTTTGGGAAGCCAAAATAATCTGAATTTTTATATGACATACTTTTTTCATTCTTGCAGTCAATCCTATGAAATTAGCACACACTAGATCAATTTAAATGGAAAAAGAATGCAAGCTATTCTCATTACCAGTGGAGGCATCTCCACAAGTATAATCTGAACTCGTGTTCGAGTATGACCATCCTACTCCAGCAGGTGACTCAACAAAAAGGAGATTTGATGCTACAGAACAGAAAGAATAGGAACAAATGATGGATGCATTAGTATCACAATTTAAAAATTTTAAACAAAGGGAACTTTAGTCCATACTACATGATCCAGCCAAATGAAAACAAAGTTCCACATAATATGCTAAGTGACTTACCTCTACTCCATGACATTGAATTTTTTCGAAGGCTTCGACCATCACCTCTAGGATAAAATGGACCCAACTCTGTAAAGGCACCTCCCCCAATAGAGGAACAACCTGGACCTGAACACAGAAAGTTACATCAATAATTGTGTATAAAAGTCTCACACTTAAAAAATAGTTTCACAGTTCTCTGTCCCTGTAAACGAATGAATTTTATTTAGTACTAATAAAATTTACATCCTTTCTCATCCTTATTAATCAAGCCCATAACTCTTCAATTGGAAGCTCATGGGACAACAAAATTAGTACTCTCCCCATCTCACTTCTAAAACTAACAAGAGAACCAGCAAATAGTAATTTAGTAGAGTTTCATTCCCTAGGATCAATCAAAATTGAGTTGCTAAATGTCTGAATCTAAAACAAAGATTTTACATTTAAAAAGGTTTAAATGTTATGTCTTCACCAAAAGATTAGAGATGAAGTGCCTGTTGTAAAATTCCAAGTTTTACATTTGCCAAGGAAATATTCTGATTCGCTTTTTTGACAGACAATTGGAACACTGTGTCATACTTAAAGAAGCTAAATTGAATTCTAAATTCTAAACAGGATATCTATTTTTTTTTATGCTTTAAGAGTCCTCAAATTTGGGCACCTAATTATTAGGAAAAGGCACAAAAAAAAAAAAAAGCACAGATGAGGGAACAAAATTTAATTTGGCATAGGGAAAAACAAACAGAAAACTTGAAAAGAGTTAAAAAAGAGAAGAATAACTTTCCACATAGGAAGGGAAAGTAAGCACAAGACCCAGAAGTACAATGAAGTAACAGGTTCAAGATTATGAAAAGAGACAAAGTAGAAGGAACAGTCTCACTTAAATACTTAAGTAACAAACATCATATGATAAGGAAGTTAAGTGCAAGCACAATTGAACAGGAACATACAATAATATATAAGAAGTTAAGAACAAAACCAACCTCCATTGAGCCACAGAGCTAGGGGCTTCTTGTCAGGTTGGCTCTCTGCCTCAACAAAATAGTAAAACAGACTCCTTCCTGCCTTGACATCCACATCAACATACCCAGCATACTGTCTAAACTCAACCTTAGGCTGTCCAGGCAGTTTCACAACCAGATCCTCAACTGGGTACCCCTTCACACTAACCCCCAACAACACCAACAACACAACCAAAACCCAACTAAACCAACAATGACCCATCTCAGGAATTCTCAAGATACTCACAAAAAACCCCACTCTTTTATTCATTCCCTAGAGAATTCCCTCTGTTACAGCAAAGAAGTAGCATAAGTATGAATAACCCAACAAAAAAAAAAGAGTTAATACAGTAATAATTAATGAATATAATGCATTTTTTAAGACAAATTCAGATTCTGTTATACTATATCTCAATGGAATTTCTCAAAAAAAAAAAAAAAAAAAAATCTCAATGGAATTTATTTGGTTATAACAGGCACGTGAATTCTGCCGTGCTGCGTTGCTTTAACGAAAAAGACGCAAAATATTTCTAAAGTTAAAAAGACTGGTTTTTACAGAAGTTGCTATGTGTGCTACATTGTCCAGCACATAGTGCCAGGTTAACAAGTTTTTTTTTTTTTTTTTTTTTTTAGTAAACGATGTTAAGAAGTTGCAGGCTACAGCTGGGGCACTAATTTAGTGCGTCTCACCTTGGCTGTTAAAAACTATAAAACTTGAAAAGAGAGGTAAAAAAATAACCATTTTTAACGAATGCATGTAATACCCCTTCTTATATCGTAATGAAATCTCGTAAAGCTTATATATAGAGTGATGTTACATATACCCGTTATACTATTTACATACCTCGAGAGAAAGAGGTTGGAAAGTATCAGGGTGTACTAAACGGCAAGATCCAGTTTTGCATCTTTCAAAATTGAAAGTTGATAAAGAAAACAACAAGACAGTCAATAAAGTCAATACTCAAAGGTATCTTCTTTTGGCTTGCTTTTGCCGCTTCATTTATAGTATTTCATTAAATTTATTGCCTTAGTATAAAATGTAGGTGTGTGTATGTAATCATTATTATTATATTATATTACTACTAAAAAAAAGTATAAAAGAAAAAGAAAATATAGAAACTTTATAAATATTATTATTATATATCATTTCACAAAGACTAACAGCCACTCATATAATGAGATGGGTCCAGTCAACAAACACAAAGCTATCCAATAGAAGAATCTCCCTTTTGTTTTTGTTTTTACTTGACCACAGAAAAATGACAAATTGGCTGTCCATTATTCTAACCGTTTGCTCTCTCAGTCCCTCACACTATTAGCCTCACTTAACTAATGGAGCCCACCACCAAAACAAAGATAATTTCAAGCTAGAGAAGTTTTAAGACAACAAATTATTTTTTAATTTTTTTATCATAATTTTGACGTGGTATACTGTAAGCGGTTAACCATTACTTATACATAAATTCACTATTTTTTTATTCATCAATCACACTCTATCACGTTACAATTATAATAAGAAGTTGTGAAAAGATATGTGCTCTTTCAACTTTTCCCACAAAGAAACAAGTTGGTCACGGTTCATGTTCATGAATCATAATATAGTGGGAATGTGGTCAAAAAAGTGAAGCTCCACCAGCCCAGACTTGGACTGGTATGTATGTGTATAAATAAGTTTTGGAGTATATTAAATAATGGGCCAATTAGGGGGTTCATTAGAGAGAATTTTTTCGTTTTCGTTTTGAGTTCTGATACTGATAGGTTCATTTGTAGTAAATTTGTAGGATGTTCCTTTTTAAACATGCATGCACCAATTATTCCAATTGCTCGACTCGAAAAAGGTTTTGGTACTATGTGATTATCATGGCGCTAATATCATTGTGATTTGCTCCAAAAGAGTTTAGGATATTGTATAATAACTGCGGCTACACGTGCGCATACGGTTAAAGAAGTAAGCATACTACAATTTATCGATTAAAATCGCTTTTAGTCCTTGTGATTTCGACAGTATCTGGGGACGGAACTATGTATGTAAGGATCATCTGAATTTTTATTTATTTTTTCTTAATATATATTATATCCAACATTATCATCTTCTAAACTCTAATGAAAATACAAAAATTGTCTAATCTAATATATTAGACGTAAATATATATATATATATTTATATTAGACTTAAAAAAATATCAACAAAAAGAACTTGGTATCTCTTATAAAAAGTATGCTCAATGTTAATCTTTCATAGAATAAAATTATTTTCCCATTTTCATAATGAAATTCTTAAAATTTTTATTTTAAATATAAATTACAAAATTGTCCACCAAAGTTAATAATAAAAAAATTAATGGAACTACTAAAGTCTTCAAAAAAATGAATGATCCAAAACTTTAATACATACAAAAGCAATTTTTACTATAATACTTGGAAGTTGCTTTTGCATTTCAAGCTGATTTAAGTGGCCTTACTTAATAAAAGCACTGTGGTCTTTTCTCTCCAAAAAAAAAAATGGATAGCGAATAGACTAAGCAAACTATAAAGTGAATTGTGCAAATTAGTGATGATGGCCTTGAACAAAGACAACAAATGAATACCGGAAGACGGCTAGAGAGGCTCGAGAACAGCTGCATCAATGACCAAGGAGGGGACCGAGGGGTTGCTATGGCCAAGGGCCGACTACACTAGACTTGCAATAGAAGTAGAATTAAGATGTCTTTGTTTGCACATCAAATAAGTTGCTTTGCTTTCACACCAAGTAGGATTGGAAAGACTTGATTGAGAGTATATCTTTAACATGTAGCAAATTCTATAATTACTAAAGTCGTCCTCGTGAATGATGGAGAAAAAGTGATAATTCATTTGTGCCAGTTTTGTTCACCTTCATCGTAGAATTTGTTGCGAAAAAAGTTGTGCCTATGACATTTACTGAATGGAAAAGAAGAAATTCATTTGTATGGGATCTGAGCTGGTTTTGTTCTTATTGAAAGTATCCCACCTGTTTGGAGAAGTAGAACAGGTGGCTCAACCACAAGTACAATAACTCATCGGAGGAAATGGTTGGCCCCCAAGAAGTCGGTCTGCTTTTTCGCAATTTGCACCATAATGATTTGGGATAGCAGAGAAAGAAAATTAATTCCACGAGAATAACAAGCAGGTTTTTTTTTTTTTTTTGTGATAATTACAAGCGTAACAAGCAGTGAATGATGACAAGGTAACAACAACAATAAACTAATGAATTAAAAGACGCCTAAAGCAAGAGCAACATTTTGAATCATGAGTTTTTTTTTTCCCTAAGAGTAATGATTATCACATGACACATTCTATTGAATACTCATGTTTTGAAAATGCGATTTTAGTTAAAATTATGAAATTGTGTTTAATGTTTTCAAAACAAGATTTCAAATGGAGTGTGTACAGAATATGCAAAAACAAAATTTCAAATTGAATGTATACGGAATATGCAATAACAAGTGTGTAACAAAAATTTCCCCCTTTTTTTAGGCCATCAGGAGTCGAACAATTTTAACCATGCTTCAACAAAATTACACAAATTCCGAAAGAAGATTACTAGACAACAATATAATATAAGTTTAGGATAAGAATCCAAGGAAGCTCTGGTTTGGCTTACATCTTTTTCTTTCGAGAACCCACTCAACTTTTAACACTGAAAGTCAAGCACACATTGATGGTAAGGGGGAAAGGAGTGACAAAAAAATAAAGATAAAAAGAGAGAGATGATGAGCAAAGTCCATACAAATAGCAAAAGAGAGAAATAACCCTTTCAGTCAAACAAAATTGAAGACCAATTATGAGTTCCACAACCATAAACATGGTTAATCATTCCACCAAGAACAGTTAACAAATAAGGTTACATCTCATAATCTCAGTTTTGCCAAATCGATAATCCATTTCAATATGCAGTCCAACAAATTTGTCTTGTAACTTGTAAGAATCTAGAGCTACATCCTTCAAAAGAATCAAGGCATTGTAATTCTTTTTATCCACTCTTTAAAAAAAAAAATTATAGCATGCCATGTCACTGTGCTATGGAGCTGTCAAACCCTTTATATCTGTAGACATTTCAGTGAAATTGATTGTCAAGCAGTTAATAGTTTCCTGAGAAGTCAACATTCATTTCAGAATTTAAAGGGGTCCTTGCAAAATCAAAGCGGACCAATAATGAATGTTGTGAGGAGCTTGGTGAAAATCAAACAGAAAGATCAAACAGTTTGGAGTGTGTGTGTGTGGATATGTTTCCTCCCAATGACACATGCACTAATTTGTGGGGCACCTTGGACTATAGTGTAAACTGTAAAGATAAAGTCTGTGGCTAACTGTTCCTCAAAAAAAAAAAAAAAAAAAGTCTGTGGCTAACTATTAATTTTTAAATCTGGTATACACAGTGGAGGGGCTGACAACCAACTTTTTCCAAAAAATTTACAAAAGATGGTATACATAAAGCATAGTATTAGCATGATAAGCCCTACAAAGAATCAACAAGTTTGTGCCTTGTGGTCCACAGGTCCCCAACCATTCAACCTCTTATGCTTCTTTGTGTTAGCACTTATCAGCTTTTAACGAATCTATGCTCTTCATTAAGATGATAATTTGATTTTTAGCTCAACCAAATGGATCCTAATTAATTATCACATCTCTATGTTCCATTCGATTGTCATTACTATGACAGAAATTTAGAACAAAATGATGAAAATTGTTTGGTTTTAACAATAAAAAAAGCATACTTGAAAGATTAATCTTAATTTGTGGGAGAGCACACTGATGAAATTAATACAAAAGGTACCAAACAAAAGTATAGTCATTGAGACATCTTATCACCAAATTGTCTTACTATTTTAAAAGAGAATTTATCATTTGGTTCAAGATTCAATTGAATGATGGAAGAATTGAGAACCAGCATTTAACAAAAAGATAAAAAGCATATGATTCCATTTAACAAAAAGATAAAAAGTATATGATTCAAATGTTGACCCAACATAGTGGATAATGAAACAATGATGTCGGACTAGATATGTCATCCCCCTCTCATTGCTGTAACTCACACATTCTTAGAGAGAATGAAAGACAAAGATAGATTAATCACACACACAGGTTGTATCTAGAAGTAGAACCCATAAATCTACTTTATCGTCCAGATTTAAATAGGGGAATACCTCCAAGCTGAAAGTACGGAGACAAATGGATTTTAACTTCATGCATTTTTTTAGCATCATCATCGCATTTGAGTTACATATAATTTCATCTATAAACCTAAACTCACTAAACCTTAAAAATTAAACCAGGCAGATTGATGTCAAGTGCATGAACTCTTTAAGGTCAGGTAGGTATATTTGATCAACACCAAAAGATAAATTACAAGAAAAGAAATAAATATATTAACCTAGATAACAAAACTATGACGAATTCTAAACCTTTTGAGACAATTAGGAAAAGATCCATGAATTAAAAATAGAAATCCATCGTTCACATATTAACCATAACTATGTCGCCCCTCTCCTAATAGATAGTTTTCATGCATAAATTATTTTTAAAACAAAAGATAAATAAACAGCAATTGTATGACTTTTTAAATAGTTTGCTACAATTAAAGAACAATGTTTCCTTCTTTTCAAGTTTGAGTTATAGACATGTATACATATTAAAAAATGACTTGTGACCAGATTTGTTTACCATTTGTAAGAACCTTCTGAATCAGCAATATATCTTAAGTAGTATTGTACATGCCATAAAAATAATGATATAGCACAACCAAGCCTGACCCAAACAATAAGATGAACTTCAATGCTACCCAAAAGTAGAGGTAAAAAATGCAGCTCTGCTGTCATATTAAGTAAAAATACAAATACTACCACAATTAACTTATCTAAGTTATGCAGCCAGACATATCAAATATATCCAATTTGGTCAAGGAACAACAGCAAGCACTGTGAGCCTTGACCTATCACCTAGCATGTGGCTAGTTTCAACAGTGTAGTCATACCTTGATTCCAACTAGTAGAAAGGACATCTGATTCATCTTGTTCAAAGACTAGTTTCAAAATGGCTCCCATGGTATCACTGAAGACATTGCAGCTACTCTTGCACCATTCACTTGGGTTTGGAAAAATGAACTTTCACACTCAAAATCACTCTCAGTTAACACAGCATCCCTGCTTGACTTCAGTGCCAATCTCAGAACAAGATCATACCAAATTTCTACTTTCTTAAAACTCTATGGTATCAGAAACCCTTATCTACTATTAGCTTTTCCTTGAACTAGGCAAGGAGATGAAGAAAATGTTTCAAGCTCTAAGGAGTTGATCAAGGTCAAAACCTCTTCAAACATTGACCCAGATGGCTTCTCCAACACCTAGCCCTAATATCTCTCTTTTTCTCTTATTTTCTTTTTTTTCTTTTGTGTGTGTGTGTGTGTGTCAGAACAAATAAACAGAAGTTATTAATATATTTGAAGTAAATAAACAAGTTTAGTAATATGTTATGTTTACAGTAACATAACAATTTTGCAACTCATTATTTTGGAGATAGGATTGTGCCAGAAATGGCAAATTGAGAAAGATAACTTTTTAATTGTACAGGTGTATTCATTTACAATGCTGTGTAAGCGTGTATACTTCTGGAGTTTCTACAGAAGCACATGATTTTGGAGAGAAGTAATTAAAAAGAACAAAACAAAAAAAAAATTAAATATCAGAATACACTCGGACTAAACATAAGGAATCAAATGATGTGCTCAAACGCCACTCCCTTTGTTTCCTGCTAAGTGGTCTTCCTTTCCCTGCCTTCTCTCTATTTTTTTTCACGTCCGCTAAACCCCAGGTGCAACATTTACTTTCCATGTCAAAAGAAATTAGCCTAAAAACACCATCACTTTCTGCTGATGAACCATTTGCTGTAACCTCATCGACATATTTCACATACATAGGCCGATCCTTGAACCGATCCAGCTCATGTGGAATCTGAACTACCCTTTCGACACCAGGAGATGACACCTAAGAGGAGACAGGTAACTTAAGATCCAAAAATTTAAAATAATGTTCTTTCTTGATTTACATATAGTTCACTTGGTGTAAGTATATGTTAATCTTACACCATTTATAACTTTTGACGGAATTAATATTTTGAAAATCCCACCAAATAATTACATGTTCTCTTTATTCTTAACATGCATGCCAATTTCGTGTAAATTGGATATTATTTACTAACTGACCTATAAACAGATGTTTTGAGTGCAATTTTAAAATTGTAATTTTTTTTTTTTTAAACCTTGAAATTTGAACATTTTATAGATGAGATAATGATTGATTTTTTACCATGTTGATATTTTGCAAACATGGAGGGTTGCTTTTGCTATGTTATGTATGGTAAGAGACACATTTTTAAAAAACTGAAAAAGGATTGTAATTTGTAACCCTATTACTAGGGAGATATATAAAAAGAAACACCTAGAAAGAATATCTCTAATTTTATAATACCAGCAAACCCCAACAAATTTGAGGCAGAGAAAAAACTAGTGAGAGCCATCCAATTGTATAGATGACACAGTGTGATACCGAGAGGAGTTAGTGCATTACTAAACCTTAAAAACAACTAGAAAATCCACGAGGTAGAGATCTAGAATACACCAAGAAAACGTTAGGAATATGAAATAATTGTTTTAATCCCTTTAGTTAGGTAGTTAGCTAGTTTGTTGAGATTAGGATTAGGATGAGTTCGTTAGGATTTGAGCACATGTAGCTCATTTAACACATGGCTTAATTCACAGAGCACATGTTGAATTAACTAGCCAATTCTCTTGAGCCATGTGAGCCAATAACATTAGAGCTAGTCTCCTATAAATACATTATTGTAATTCAACATTAGATATGAATTGAAGAATAAACCAACTTCTTAGTGCATTAGTGCATCTCTCTCTCTCTCTCTCTTAATCTCTCTATTTCTCTATGGAGGTTGACTACCTCCTCGAATTAAGTCAATTTCCCTACAATTTCCATCAATCCCCCTACAATTCATACCCATCCCCATTAGGAACCTCTAGGTTCCTAACAGAAAATAAGAAAAAAAAAAATAATATATATATATACTGGAATTTTATTGATAGGAGACTTCTGAATTCCATTTTACAACTTGAAATGCTCCAAAATTTCCAAGGAAGAATATTCTCAAAAGGATTCTAACCAACATCCTACCAGAAGAACTCAATTTTGACTAAAATACTCAAAAACAAGAAATAAAAATCAAGAAAGTTTTGAAGATTACAAAAATTAAAAATAAAAATCTTCCAATGATGTGTAAAATGTCCTACGACAAACTCCTCCGCTTGGAAAAAAAAAACTTGCCCTCAAGTTAACACTCAATATTGGGATTTTGGAAACTTCCATGCCAAAATATTTTGAATATTGTAATGTTTTTGTCTTCTCTCAAAACTTGCAATCCACCAATTGAACTAATAATGCAACTTGAAATCTATTTTCCTATATTTTCATGCAATTGACAAGATTCACCAAATAAGAATTAATAGCCAAATCGAATCTTTTAACTCCAATGAAATCAATAAGTTCCAATGGAAAATAATGGGATCTTGATACTTGTAATCATCTAATTTGAATTTAGTAACATCTTCAATAATTTTCTCAACAATGTTGACCTAATGGATCTTTAGCTACAACATAATTTTCATCAATTTTCTCAAAAGCATCCATCGTTCCTTTTTTATCTCTTCAACTTCTTAGAAACTACTATCTTCAACTTTCAATTCATTAACTTCTTGTAAAAATTGATCTTGTTCAACCTTTTCAATATTTTCTTCAACATCTGGCTTTAAAATGTCTAACTCCAAAACAATATCTCCTCTTGACGGTTGTACATAAAGCTCATTATCATGTGTTTTGCCAATAATCTAGTTTTGGGGGTCAGGTGACGCAATTTTCAATACAATCCCCATTATATGAATTCATATCTATAATCATCACTTGTATAATGTAACATAACATAATATTCACGGGAAAAAATACCAACTAAAATCCTTCGCATTCTTTGCCAAGAAGGAATTTATGATTTATTTGATACAAGTCTCACTTTTGCTCTTCATGAATCTCACGATTGTACCATACTAAAGAATCGGAAAAGGAGATACCGACCTATCTAGCGAGGAGAGGTCGGACAGGTGAGTTCATCGTTGAGCCAATTCCCGTTCACCCTCACAAACTCCCCTACGGAGTTCCTATTAGAGTCAAGAAGACATGATATCAACCTAACCATGGTATTTCGGGTCTGAAGGTAATACCCATTTTTTATACTCCCCTGAATAGCGTATAGGAAATTAATATCATGATGTATGAGGCTTAGGCCGTATAGTCGGTTAAGACGCCCCCACACAATTTACTACCCTGTAAAAGTTGGGAAGACATTGGTCAGGGCTGAGCCCTTAAAAACTGAGAGTCCTAAGTAAAAAGGTATCTACTGGAAATCTAACCCCACCCTCTAGTATAGACATTAAAAAGAAAAAAGACCACTTGAGGCAATCTTTGGTCTTCTATATCCCCCTTGTGACAGTATGATATATTCACATCACAAGGGATATTAAACCTAGTTTTGAAGGATTCTATGTCTGCATTAATGTTCAAAAGAGATGAAAAACCCATTTAATGGCCTACATTCCTTGATCGTCGTTGCAGAGTATTGCTATAAGCTTACTCATTTGGCCGCCACATTAAGCTTATCAAGGCTATGATACCACTTGAAGTAACATGTAAGAGAAGGTTTAGTGCATGACTAGACCATAAGAACACCTAATCCACCCGGTAAAAATATGGAATCCACCAAGAAAACAGAGAGCAAAAGACTAGAATCTTTATTGATAAGAGACATAAATTTCGTTTTACAACTTAGTCGCCAATTAAAGTGCTCTAGAAAACTTAATTTCCAAGGAAAAATATTTTCAAAAAGATTCTAATCAATATCCTACCTTATAAGGACTCAATTTTGACTAAAATTCTCAAAAACAAGAAAATAAAACCCCATTCTAGAAATTTTTGAAAGTGAAAAAAAAAATTCAAAATCAAAATCTTTTAATGATGTGTACAATGTCCCTCATCAATAGATAACATAAACCCAAAAGCTTCAATTCTAACACCAAACTCCCGCACCCTTGCTTTGAGTGTTTCTCTTCCTCCAAATACACCACAAAGTGCTCAGGAGAATTATGTTCCAAATAATATTACTACAATGCCTTCCAAAGCGTCCCTTCCAACAAAAACAACAAAGAAACCAACCTTCTAGGTATAAGCCAAAAAATCCCACACAAATGGAATACCATTGTTTATCATTTTCAAGCAATATCACAATGAAGCAATAAATGATCCATTCCTTTATAATTTATCCATCTCATTCCTTTATTTATTTTATTTTTTTTGATAAGTATGCAAACATCTCATTCCTACATGAACTACCAAACATAGAGTAAAAACATACCAAGGATTCACGCTCCCAATCTTCCACCACTCTAATAAGGCTTAGTTCCAACGAAACTGACTATTCAACCAATTTGTATAATATGACACCGTTGCATATTTTATTTTGAGCAATTTGAAATAGCTTAGGAAAAGTCTCCTTCAATAGAGTATCTCCACACCATAGGTCACACCAAAAAAGAATAGAGTCATTCCCCCACCTCAAATCTAATAAATTTGGAGAAATTTTCTCAGCCAACCCTAATATGTTCCAACAAACTTGTCTTATAAGAACTACAAACTTCATTAGAATACCACCCTCCCCACAAAAACATACTTTTACTGACCCTCCTCCAAAGATGGTCCCTTACTCCCTTTCCACTACATAATCCTAAAATATTTTCCCCTAACAAGGTATTGTCAAAAGGCAACAGCTTTTTGACACCCAACTCCCCGAAATTGAATAGGCATGCAAATTGTCTTCTAATTAACGATATGATATTTGAACTCATCACCAAAGCCACCCCAAAGACAGTCAAATTGCAATTTCTCAAGTCCATTAATTATACCAACAAGCAAAGGGAAAAGAGAAAGAAAATAAGTTGATAAGCAAGACAAAGTGCTCTTTTTCGGTAAGCAATCCTAGCTCCTTTGGATAAATAAAGTTTTTTCCAGGTTGCCAATTTTCTCTCTATTTCTTAAGTTACATTATCCTATACTCCTGTTGATTTGAAAGGACAACCAAATGACAACTCAAACATTTTATAGGTGGGTTTACATCTTACAACCAAAAATAGCCGCTAGTTCTTCTACATCCGACACATTACCAATAGTTATTATTACAGATTCACCTATATTAACTTTCAATCTTGAAAAGAGTTTGAAACAAACAAAACATCTCAAATAATATAATTGACCATTTGATCTATCAAAGACAGGCCTACATGTCAAGCACACAGCTAGGTACATCTACACTCATAAATTAAATTTAAGGTTTCTACGTTGTAGAGTTGAGTCTCCCCCACCCAAATTAACACTAAAAAATGAAAATAATTGGGAAACAGATACCTCCAAAGATATATTCTCAGGAATAGATTTATTGAGCTGTGCTTCATCTAAACGTGCTCTATAGGTTACAGAAAAGGCTTCAATATCTTCCATACTAGGGGAACCAGACCTGCAAATCACATTGAGTTAAAGCTGTAGAAGCTTTTATTATTAAGCAAAAGGCATGCATGATTTATAGAAAGTTACATTTAGCAAGAAAATCTGATCACATTAAAAAAATTTAATTTCTTTTTAATTTTTTTTTTAACAATAAAAAAAAAATTCTCATCAATTACATATAAGAACAATTTAAATGGAAAAATAAAATGAATTTGGCCTGATACACTCATACACCTTTGACACAAAGTCAAAAGGCTTAAGTTTGATTAGAGTCTTCTTTTTATTGATACCTTACAAATGCACCTAGTGAGTTTGAAACTCACAACCTCACCCTCCACCCACCACTCTTGTGAGAAGAAGTGTCATTTTAGTCAAAGCCCACCAGTTGAGTTTGTTTAGAGCCTTAAAACATACTTTGAGAATTTCTTTTATAAATTTTATGCACCTTTCTCCTTTCTCGGACCAATTGTCTGCATGAAACTATTCCCTTCCATCAAATCCCTCAAAGGTAGGAAAAATTGTGTCAATCTCCTAATTGAAAGATGAGACATAATTTAACTTCACAAATAATTCTTTTTCTGTACAGCTCAACCATTTGGGGCTATGGGTATTTTTTGAATCTCATCTTATCAACCAATCCAAACCCACGACTTACTTTAAATTTGCACATTGGCATGCCGAAAACTATGAAGAATAAAAATATATAGCAGAGAAGTCTCATAAAGTTATTAAAATAATAGGAGTAATGTGCGGGAAAGAATTGGTATGTGCATGAAAGAAGTAGAACTTCTACAACATACTTGCCTATACATGAAAAATCAACGAAAGAAAAACAGTTTCCAGGGATCTATTGAACTCGAGATATCACCATTTTTTGCAAGAAAAACTTCATCACATCAACTTCAATTTGGTTAAGCCAGATTTGTCCAGAGCAATATTCCCAATCATGGGTCTTGCGAATTGGATCATGAATATTGAATACAATATACAAAAAAGAAACTTGACATCATGGCATCTGATAAAAGCAGACTTAGTTTTCTAGATTGATGTTTAGAGTAAGAAAACAATCATTGTTATTAGACACAAAGCTCCGTGTCTCTCGACAGACATATAATTGATGGGATACAAGCATGACATCACAACATTTATCGGATTGACACCACTAATGATTCAAAGCACTCAACATCCACTCTATTTTTTAATTAAAAAGATGACAAAATATTCAAGTAGAATGAGACTTTATAATTGATAAGATAGATAGATAGATAGATTACTTATTAGAGAGCTTGTCAATGCGGAGTCGAATGGTGGAATTTAAAGTAGTTTTGAAGGCATAGATTTGGAGATCACCATCAAATGAAAGAGACACCTCTTCGGCTATCCTTAACGCTTCTTTATCCCACCATGTCCCAGCCAGAGAAATTCCACCCCCTCCAACTCCATCCCCAACCTTATTTCACAAAATAATAGTACTTAATTAACAACAACTTCATTAGATTAAAATAAAAATAAAAATTGAGAAGTGAGAGAGAGAGAGCTTACATAGAGTTGAGCAACGGCATCATAATCGTCCTCGTCTTGAAAATAATCATCATCCATGGATTCATCCTCTACAAACAAACAAGGAAGAATTAGTTAAGTAAAGTAAATAATTGAGAAAGAAAGAAAGTAAGTCAATATACCATGTTGAAAGTCATCGTCGTCGTCGTCGTCATCCAAAAAAACTTGTTGAATAATGGTTGGTTGGAGAACAGGGTCGGATTCTGAAGAGGTTGTGTTGCGGTTGTTACGGGCATAAATTATATTATTAGTAGTAGTAGTAGTATGGGACTTGAAGAAGAAGAAGTTGCTGCTGCTGCTGTTTCTATAACAAAATGGGAATGAGAAGTTGAAATTGGACCTCTGCTTGTGCTTGTGGAAGCTAATAAAAGAAATAGTAGACGCAGGAGGAGAGCATCTTGTTATTGATTCCATTGCCTGTCTGTCTGTCTTTCAACTTTCAAAACAAACAATTCTGATGATTTCTGATCACTCACTCTCACTGCCTGTGCTGCTACTGCTAATGCACTAATGCCACCCGCTCGCTGATGATGATTTTCTCTGTTTCCTAATGTTGTTGTGAGCCAATCCCAACCGACGTCGTTTCAATCTGTGTGAATCCCTATTCCTAATTCCTATCCTCATTCCTGGGTTTTTTTTTGGAATTGAAATAATAATATTATTATTGTTTTTGTTTTATTTTTATTTTTATTTATTAAAAATACTCCTCCTATTGTATTCAATGTATGGTAAGAAAATTATATTTTGGAGAATAAGGGGGTGTTTGGTACATGCACTTATGGCCTGTTTGGATGGAGGGGGAGTAAAGTAGAGTAGACTAAAAAGAAGCTAATTTTGTGCTAAATTTACGCTACTCTACTCTACTCTACTCCCTCTCCCTTTCCCTCAATCCAAACGGACCATTAAAAACTGAAAACATGTGTGAAAATACGTGTGGATGAAAAAGTGTGTAAAAATATATGTAATGTTGTTTAAAAATTAAAAACATATGTTTGAGTGGGTGTACCAAACGGGGCTAATCTCTCTTAAAACATCATGTTTTGAAGCATTAAGGGGGTGTTTGGTAGAGGAGTTTGAGTAATGTTGTTTGGGTGTTTTTAATATACATGTGGGTAAAAAAGTGTATGGAAATGTGTGTTAGTGTGTTTAAAATGCTCTAAAAGTTGCTTAAAATAGCCTACCAAACAAGCCCTAAACTTTTAAATTTTGCACTGGAATTGTGTTTCCAAAGTGTTTACAATACACAATTTTAAAATTTTAATGCCTAATAATAATAAAAATATATATATTCAAAGAAAAGCCATTCTCCAAAATAATTTCATCACAAAGCTATTTTTAACAACTACTAATAAAACATTATTATTTTCTATAAAAAATAAAAAAATCTCATTAACCCAAAAATCATGTGACCCAATAGGGAACAAATTTTATAAATAAATAAATAAAA
This sequence comes from Notholithocarpus densiflorus, assembly GCA_030021035.2. NCBI lineage: Eukaryota > Viridiplantae > Streptophyta > Magnoliopsida > Fagales > Fagaceae > Notholithocarpus > Notholithocarpus densiflorus. Next base: position 286,942 of record JARYZH020000012.1, read on the forward strand.
ATGGACATCTTTTTAATAATTTATTGGCCATAATAATATCCCTTCAAAAGGTAACGGTGGCTGGAACTGAATTCACTCGGCTGCTTCTCATCTCATAACTTGACAACTGGCTTCTTTAACAAATATGCTCTCAATTGAGTAATTTCGTGTTAGAATTTAGTACTATTCCATAGGATAGGATAATAGATGATCACATGCTTAGTTTTTTTTTTTTTATATATAGAAAAAACACAGGCTAAGTTAACTTGTCACCTATCCATTCCATCGTCAAGATGAGTAGAGTATGGACTGAAATCATGATACCAAGGAATTGAGCTTCAAAATGCATTCAATTCAAGGTACACAGATCTATGCCACCAGATGGAAAAACATTTATATTAAAAAAAAATAGTAGTATAATATAAAGTCTACTATAAAAGAATTTGTATAAAATGAAATACATGATGATGATAGTCAGTAAACCTGATATTTCTTGAACTAAAAGTAAAAGATGTTGAAGTATGACGAAAAACAAGTATAAGTCACAAAGAGGATAGAGATTTGGTAGTAATTGCAGGTGGGGCTGGAGCAACAGTAGCATTATCGGTCCAATTCGCTTCGCCCCAGTGCCATAACATGCTCTCCCAGAAGCAGAAATCCTCAAAACATGTCTTTAAACGCTGGTCTTTTATCTTAATTTTCCAATGACCATCGGTGTAATTTCCTTTCTCCGCTTGCCTCCGATCCCATTCCAATGCCGCCTTTTGCTTAGACCTGAGCAAACAAAACTTCTGCAAATTTTTTGGCATGGCATCATGCACCTGCCACCACCTTTTATGTGCAACGTCACTGGCGAACTCCTGCAAAATGTCCACATTCCAGTTGCAGTCATAGTCCCGGAAGCAAAGCCATGGCTTATTACCCAGGTAATGGATGACATAAAGGATTGGAGGATCAGCCCCAAAGAGACGAGTTTTCATCTCCTTCTTCTCCACCTCATCGCCTTCCCAGAAATGCTTCAAGAAGTTCATATGTTTGGGAATCCGGTGCCACCATGTGAAGACTTCATTCAGATACCCTTGGTCCCCACCGTTATAGGACACAAACTCGTTGATGTGATCCATTAGCAGCTGGAATGTACAATTTGATGGTTCAACCACCATAACTCCTGAGTTGAACAGAGTAGCATTATTTCCTATGGCAGTTATTTCTGGCATCTCAAACAGGAAATCGATATTCCTTAGAATGAGCAGGTCAGCATCAATGAAAATGATCTTGTCATAATCTGTCAACTGCCAAAGACGGAATTTGCTGTAGTTCCATTCATTATATGCATCCTTTTCAGCTTTCGGGTTCCTGATCCTTTGAATTGTATGGATCTTCCACCCAGCAGCCTCCAATCCTCCTCTGTGATATTCACTAATTGTTTCATCAACAAGTATCACAAGATCTCGTGTTGAACCAGCCATGCGGATACTCTGAGCTGCAGTGATAGCCCCACAAACATATACATGCGCAGAGTGCAGGATTGTGGCATATGCTTCTCGGTGTGCTCTTTCTGAGTAAAAGTTTTCTGTTTATAAAGAATAGGTTAGTTTCACACTTGAGTATTTTGCAATTACAAGACCCCTTTTTTTTTGGGGGGGGGGAGGGGGTCAAGAACATGGCACAGGAACAAAGGAGTAGGTGTCAATCAGTGCTACAAGCCTGTTGGAAATGACAAGACCAATTTAATTCTAAAAGCAAAACTTCCTGACTTTTTCAATCTTCTCTCTTGTTTTCCCTCCTTTTCTGGCTCAGCTTGATTTTTCTATAATTGTGACATAATGAAGATGCACTGGACCTAACTCTATGGAGGAGGTTTCAGTGATAAGAATCTAAACAGCATCACTTTCTTTGATTACCGGTACTAAGTCCAGTTAGGTATTTAGGTTTACCTCATCAAAATAATATTAAAGTACTAGTCTCTTTGTGAATAATATCATTAGAACCCAAACTCCTAAGACTTGCTTTTGAGGTCATTTCAATTTTTTTCCCAAGTTGCAACTGTCCCAAGAATATATGTACATACAGTTGACCTGTGTACTTGATCAAAACATTTTAAGTAAACTCGGCAAAACCTAATCACAAATCTGAAAACTCCCCTTCAACTCTCCTACCCACGCCAACCCCCCCCCCCCCCCTTTCTTCTCTCTTCCTCCCCTCCAATTTCAAAAATTCTAGATACACTAAAAGAAAGATGGAAATAGAAGATGCTGGACCATCAGCTCTTTGTTGCAACAAAAACTGACTTAGAAAAAGTCAAAGAGGGAAAGGGAAAACACACTCACACATCAACCAACAACACACTAGGTTTCAAACTGACCTTTAGCTTTGAGAGGAACTGCAAGTTCACATGACCCAACTGGAAGCTGCAGCTTATTTCTCAATGTATTCAGGTTGGGTTGAAAGAGCCACACATTCCCTTCACGTGTGAGAAGTTCCTTGCAATTGAAGAGATTTGGGATTGGGAAGCAGTCAGACACAATAAGCACACGCACTGGATAATACCCTTTGGAAGAGGCAGCAATCCTTGCCGCTTCAAGCTGCAAGTGAAAACGAGCCACATCTCTAGACCAGCTCCCTGACTTGTTGCAGGGAAGTTTGACTGCAACAAGATCAATCCGTGGTTTTCCAGGAACTTTAATCCTGGGTAGAGAAGGACAAGTAGGAACCTCAAATTCTTCTTCTTCATCTATCCATTCAGGGTATAAGGATTCCCATGTTATGTTGTTTGATACATAGTCCAGGTGCAGATGAACATGCTCGGCATCCGGTATCAGCTGCTTCCAGTGATCAATCTCACTTTCATTAAAGTTTAACAAGCCAATTCCCTGATACTCATTCCTGTCAATTAGCTTCTCAATAATTTTTTCAATTTGATCCCAGTCAATTTCTAAAACTGATATATATTGTGTAGCAGCACTGTCTCTTATCCAGCTGTCTACAAAAGTTGCCCTGCAAGGTTTAATAGTGAATGACAATTTAGGTGACAATTGCAGTTCCAGAAATGGAGGGATGAGCAATTAATAGTCTGTCGTAAAATAATAATAAAAAAATGAAATTGTAGTTTTAGAAAACCTCAATGTCAAGAAAGAAACCGCCAAAGAGTAAACTAAACATGGTAGTAAGAAGTGAAAACTAGGTGAATAATGCATACCGAGACACAGAATTGGATAAATGATCTGTATTATGAATTGCTGGAGAGTGGAAGAACGTCAAAAAGGCTCCCAAGATAATAACCACCAGCACAAGTTTCAATGTAGGTTTGCAATTTAAATTCCTATCTTGGACGGAAATATGGAGGGCCCTTGCAACATCTTTAAAAGCTTTACTTCTTTGAGGCTTTCTTTTGTTAAATTCTTCACTGTAACAAGAAGGCCCAAACCACATTAATGCATGTACAAAAGGCAAGTGAAGACAGCCCAACAAGCAACAATTCAAATGGCAATAATTCAAATGGCCACAGCAAAGTTTATGATATTGATTATTGAGGTTTGAAGATATTTCTGATTGCTATACGATTAACTAGCTGAGTTCAGTAATCTGTGCACTGAAAAATCATGTAGATAGATATATGAGATCACAAATGTAAACTTTCTGAATCACCAACCCATTCAGTAGAGAAACCTAATCTCCTTTCATGGTCTTGCAAGAAACAACCCACCATAGTCAAGTCAAGTTCAGAGGCCAAATACAGTGCACTTGAATGTATAGTTGCAGAATATATGGCTACGCTCCCTACTTAGTAAACTTCACATTTCACTATTATTACTTTGTTACTTATACTGTGATAATGTCAGTGCCACATGCATTGCTGCCAATCTTTTTTTCACGCTTAAACAAAACATATTTAAACTTGATTACCTTTTCATTCATAAGCATCTCAAACTCCGGTGTTCTCAAATTACAAATTGTTCACACAGATAACCAAAATGGTGATATCTTCACAAACAGGTTGGCTACTTCTCGATTTCTCTATCTTTGAGACAAACTGACAATGCAGTCCTGGCTCCCCATTTTTCAAGGGGATGTTAAGTGACAAATCAAGGCCTCAATTCCTGCTCTATTCAAATTCAAATTCTCCTCATTTACTCCCTTAATTCCAGCCATTCATAGTTGTATGTAACTGTTATAGGAGTTTATTTTCTTCCCTTGTAAAGTTGTCTACACCTTCTATTTATACTGTACATCTTGTAAATGATAAAGTAAGCCATTATCAAGTACAATTCTCTTTCTTTCACATCAAATACTAGAAATGTGAAGGGAAAAAAAAAAACCAGAAGCTAGCATAAATGACTCTAGCAACCTATTTTGAAGAGTTTCTCTAGAGCAAATTAAACTTAACATGATAGTCTGTTTTAAGGATTTTGGTAGATTAATTATTATCTAATTTCTACTTCTTTCTCTCTTTTTTATTTTTAGGTGAAAGGTTCCTACCCTTAGGTAAAACAGAAGCTAATTCTCAGAATTGAAGTAGTTTGCTATGAAGCAACTTAATGGCAAAGAAAGGTGGCTGCCTCTAGCCCTTAGCTGATGCTTTAATTAATCCTAGTAACTTGTGAGCTGTCTCAGTCATTTATCATTGAAATCTCCAATGCTCCCTTAGGAAGTGACCTTTGGTATAAAAGGATGTAATATGTAACGCTTTGGTAGTAATGGAATCTATTGAAATTGAGTCTAGGAATTTCCTCCCTCCCTCCTCCTACCTAATTTTCTCTCTACCCTCTTTTGTTCTTGCCAATATTCTCAGCAATTGTTTCCTTCCCCCTTCCAGTAATTCTCAGCAGCTGTCACATGTTCTTTACTATACTGATTTCCAACAAACTCAAATTATTTCTGACACAGGACAAGACCAAAATGGATGCAACAACAAATTTGAGGAACAAAAAAATAAATGATACATAACTTTAGGAGTAAGCATCAAACAATTGGAAAAAATTCCAAGAGAATTTTAATTAATTAAGCAAACTTGTCTCCATAGGAGTACATAATATGCTTATATAGAGTACTAGGACTAAACCCTAATTCTAGTTAACTTAGGAAGGCCAATTATTAAATTATAGAAGTAACCTTAACTATAGGAAATTAAATAAACTAATAACCGGATTAACTAATTAGACCTGAAACAAAATACAAATGACCAATAAAAATACAATCGAATTCTAAAATTAAATTAAATTAAAAAGGTATGTGCGCTTCCTGCATCAATTTCACATCTTCATATTCCACCTAAGCTTCTATTCCCCTTCCCTAAATCTACCTCACTTCTCAACACATTCCTTGCAAGATAGCCCTTTATTCGCTTAGATTTCAAGGCTGTCCAGCATCAGCATGCTCAATACTGCAGTCCACACAATAAAGAGACTTTTGTAGGAACCCCTACACTCCTTTTTTTTTCTTTTTTTGATAAGTAATTTTATTGAAAAAAATGCAAGGTGCGGCCCTAGTACATGGAATGTAATCACTTACACAAGAGAGACCACTGTACTCCAATTATTTCTCCAAGAAAACTTCTACTATCTAATTGCATAACACAAGTAACTTTCATCTCAGAATTGTGACTCCTGCTCAATCTCCAACATATAGAATCCTCTCCAAGCCCACATTGCTGAACTCCATTGAGAAGGCTGCCACACCAGAACTTGAATTTTATTCTCGACATTCTGCAAACCATACCAAGCTTCCATAACTAACTCTAGTTGCTAGACTTTTTCCACTAATTTCCTGGGTGTAGCTTATTTCTTATTATTTTGAGCTCCATGTAGTACAAAAGTCCACAAACAATCACTATAGTTTCAAATGGCAAACCTCAACCATATTCTCAACTCCAAAGGTAAACAATGCATAATTGTAATCCTACAACAAGTTCATCATATAAACAAAAATGATTGAGGAAACACATAGGCCAAGAAAAACCTACACAGATGTAATGGTAATTTATCGAAAGTTGGAACAAACAACCAAAGCACAATAAGGCAAACACCCAGTAAGCATCTTAGTATATAATCTATAGTTCCATGTAGAAGTGTACTTTCCACTTGATTGAAGAAAATGCTGCAAAAAGGAAGCACTCGGAGCTATAGTAGAATTTGTAGTTAAAACAATCGCTTACTGGGTGGGTCAGCCTCAGCCCCCAACCAAACTAAAGCCCCTTAATCACAACAATTGGGGAAGCTGGGAAGCTAAATCAGAACACAGAAATGCATCTTTGGGAACAAAATAACACAGTGGAACTCAAAAACAATGACAAACGACCACAGAATTATGACCAAAACGTTAAAACAAGAAAAGTAACACAAAAAACAAAGACCCAGTACTACTTATCAAAAAAACCAAACAAACAAAGACCCAGTACTAAAATCTTGTAGTGTATACTATGAGAACTAGAGTAGCAAGTAGAGCAGCAAAATCAGTCAGTTTAGGGAAATCCTAGTAGTATTGAATAACTGTGGCAGCAAAACAAAGTACTAGTACAATAAGAAAAGAAAAAAAAGGAAGGAAAGGAAAGGAAAGCTGACCTTGTTGAAGTAGAGAGTCGGTGCCTGGGCTCAATGGGGCTTTGGGGTCCTCTCATCTTTGATTCAGTTCAAACATGGGGAAGGCACTATCTGATCTAGCTACTACACAAAACCAATATCAAAATTTTTATCTCAATTTGCTGCTGCAGGGAACAAACAAACAAACAAAGAAGTTTAGTTTTCTGAGTATACATATATATATATATATATATAGTGTGGAAAGAATTTTAAAAAGCATAATAAAGTAAGGATGGTATGAAACACAGACCTGTGATCCACGGCCGAGGAAGGGAGAGAGAGAGAGAGTTCAGGCGGGGCTGTTTTAGTATTTTGTTTGTTTCTTTTTTATGGTCAAAATGACAGAGAGAGCAGCGTCTAGTTTTGGTTACTAGTTCCTCAAAAAAAAAAAAAAATAGTTTTGGTTACTTTATATATCTATAAATCTATATTATTATATTATATTATATTATAGTAAGTAATCTCTCATTCTTTCCCTGCCTTTTGAATGGTCAACGTAACGCACACAACTTATTTTCATTGGGAAAAAAGTGATAAGTTCACCATATTTTTATAATAAATTATAAGTAGTAAGTTGTTACTCAATCTAATTTAAATTTATTACTGAAATTACTTTTTTATCTGCCAATAATAACCATTAATAACTTGCCACTTAAGATTTGTTGTGAAAGTATTATGAAGATAGTATTTCACTTTAGTATATCCAAGACATTCAAAATTGAAATATCTTCCCTCCTCATTGGAGTATTAAAAATTGCTCTTATTTTTACTACAAATTTCATAATTGTTGGCAAAGTAGATGATTGTAATTAGTATAGAAGTAGTGGATAATGTGGATTCATGAGCATTCACATCCGAGTTTATAAAAATATACTTATTTTACATTTTAAAATACTACTTTATCTATTTTACTAACGCATTTAACAATGCACTCAACATTTCAGTTCTTATTTTTATATACAACCAATAAAATAAAATAAACTACCTAATAAAATAAATATTAGAGAGAGATGAATAGATAATAAATGAAAGATAGAGGAGAGAAATTGAATATAAAAATTATACAACCTTGCTACAAGAGTTGGTATTTTTACCAACTCACTGTAGCATAGATGTAAAAAAATTTAAATATACACACCCGGATAAAGTGGGTTTTTTATGTTTTGAGAATGTAAAATAGCAATTTGGGGGTTGTAATACTAATGCTTAGATTTTATTTGTGTCCATCATCCTAGATCAACCATTTTAGTAATTATAAAAATTTCTATATAAAAATAAAAATAAAAATAAAAAATATGTCCGTAGCATCAAGTAAGAATGTGACTTTTTTTTTTTTTTTTCAAGTGAATCAAAGAAAGTTGCCTGCTGACTACTGAGGAGTGAATAGGTCAATAAGGGTTTTATTATGTCCCATCGTCCAGTCAAATATTACTTGATCGTTTCTTGTCTTATTTATGTATGATAAAGTGTTTAATTATTTGTTGGTTATGATCTTTGCTCCTTTTGATTGTATAGAATGGCAGTGATTATGCAAAAAATAATATTAGTTTTCGAAAGGGACCACTCAAAATGTAATAAAGATGCTACATTCACATGGTCCAAACTTGGACATGTCGTGACTGAGATTCAAAACACTTTGAAGGATTTGCGTTGGTGTTGTCTATCTGTAGAAACACGTACTGCTAACTCTCTAGCCTATTGTCTAGCAAAGTTTGGTTGGAAGATTCCCCTCCACTTTGCAACAGAGGCTTTGTACTTTGATCTACATTAATATTCAGATATGAAATAAACTTGTATTTTGGTTTCCAAAAAAAAAAATGATGGCAAAGCCAATAAATCTAGATCATGACCAAATCCATTTCTAGGCTTTACCTTTACTGTTCTTGAGCCAAGTATACAAACTTCCAATTTTTACAAATATCAATTTTAAAGCTTCACTTCTTTTTTTCTTTTTCTTTTTTTTCTAAATATACAACTTTTTTTCAACAGTGAAAGTGAGAGGTGGGTAATGACTGCATAAGAAAGCAAACCAGGCAAGTAAAGTGACATTTTTCAAATCACAAATAGGCAACATAAAATCAAGTTTAACCTAATGTGGGTAATCTATAATTATTCCTTTTTTAATATATTTTTAGAGCAATCCATCTTCATATAAGCCATGATTTCATTACATTCAACTCCTCCAGGTCTAATGAACTATAAGTCTATAACTTATATTATTTACCAACATCCTCCTTTAGCATCTTTGATTTCCCTGTGCCCACTAAGATGGATGCTTATAGAATTGATGTAGGATGATATGGTTAGAAAATAGAAATAGTGGATAACAAAGAAAAACAGGAGAAATCCTAAACTTCACCACCTAAAATATGTCTGAAAACTTAAGCTTCACCACAGGGTGCTTGGATTGACCACCAAGCTTAGAGAAACATCTTTAATAAAAAAAAATTATTCAAATTGCACTGCCTCAAATCCATTCCTAGACCCTCTTTAATGTTTCAAGGATTACATTAAGCCACAATTACATTCCCAAAAATCATCCCATTATATCCTCAAGAACTTCATCCAACAAAAAGAAAAGGAAGCAGAAAACTTTTTTGTAATTTTTGCCCGTCACCTATGTCGAGCATTGACAATGGCATTGATGTTCCCACTGGCAGAGGGAAGGGGGCTTGGCTTTTAAAAAACATTTCCTCCCTCTTATAATTTATATATAAATATATATATATATATTTTATTAATGCCCCCCTCCCCCCCCCCCCTCCTTGGCTCACAGAGTGGTGCTCACCCCCCCACCCCCCCAAAAGAAAAAATTTATTATTATTATTATTATTATTATTATGGCTCCATATTGCTGTTACATTAACTGAAATAGTTGGTCCTCAAATGTGGACTCCTAGCTATAAGTTTTATATGAAGAAAAGAAAAAAATTTACAAGACCTATGAAACAGCAGAAGAATCAGCATATTTTGGGTCAGCCCAGCTCACAGTGGGGGCATTATCACCTAGCTTAAATTTTGAGTTTCATCACCTTCTGCCGAATACTCAGCACTTGCATGGATATGGTAGTCAACAAAAGCAAAGCCCCGATTATTGCTTGGATTCTTTGCATCCTGTAACCAAAAGTTTTATAAAATGACAGAGTTTAGCTACAAAATTGGTTGTCCTTTATAAAATGAGTACATAGACGCGACACTGGTAAATTGTAACCCACACAAAAGAACCAAACCACTGGCTGTGGTAAAACATAAATTTTTTAAAGGCCCTGGGAATTCGGAAAATAAACAAAATATAAAGTATAAACAAACAGTATCAACTATTAATAATAACTATATTTATAGAAAAAATATTTATAATAACTACCATAAAGATGTATAACTAGTTCACGCTGACCTTAACCTTCCTTAGATCCTGCTCACCCCAGCTTCTAGGAACATTACCAATGAATGAACCCTGCTTTGCTTGAGATGTTGAACATTTTATTTTTTCACCATGGAGATAAAGGGTTTACACAAAAGCATTTAACAATTGCAGCATACATAAATAACAGAAAATACCCCATAAGAAAATGATCTTAAAAAAAATTTAGGTAAATTGCAAAGTACATCCCTAAAGTTTGAGATTATTTGGATTTTACACCTTGAAGTTTGACAAATTAGATTTTACACCTTGAAGTTTGGTTTGTTAGCAAAACTCCACCCTCTGTTAGTTTTGGGTGTTAAGCAACAAGCTGACCTGCTGATGTGTATTTTTTTTTTTCTTTTTGCCAAATCAACCCCAAAAAACGATGTCGTTTTGGAAGCACCAATAATGCTCTTTATTTTAAGTGAAACGGCGTCGTTTTGGGAGGCTGATTTGGCAAAAAAAAAATACACATCAACATGTCAGCATGTCACTTAACTACCAAACTTCAGGGTGTAAAATTCAAACAACCCCAATCTTTAGGAGTGTATTTTGCAATTTACCCAAAAAAAATTTAAAAGATCTAAGAAAGGCTAATCTTAATCTTTTAGCTAACAATAATAATTTTACTCAAACTCAATATTCAACTTCTCATTAAGTCCTCGGCTTATGTGGGGGAAAGGCAATAAGAAATGATGCACAGAAGGTTATGTTACCTTAAATTCAGTATTATTCAGCTCATCAATGGCTTTAGAAGCTAATTCTGCACTTCTAAAGGTCACAAATGCAAAGCCCCTGTTCTCACCAGAATCTTCGTCTTTCATAATTTGAACCTGTTGTCACGACCATAGTGGCATTGATATAAATATTCACAAAAGGCACTTAATAAGATTACTTTTTACAGAAATGGAGCTAACCTATAGATCCACAAAAAAGGTCCAAGTCCCCCTAAGCATCATGGGAATGCCAACTATGTACACTTCAGAACCATAGCAACAGGGCAAGAAGTTCAGCATTTTTTTTTTCTCATCCTCATCTTCAACCTTTGTCTCATCACCAGCTCCATTGGCATTATCAGTATCCTACTCCTTTTCCTCCTCCTCTTCCTCTACTTTTTCATACTCAACCTCTTCATTCATCACCTCCTCAGGATCATTGTCTTCATTGAGATCAGCCTTTTCATCAGACTCAACTGGCTTTCAGGCTCACTTGACCTTTATACTTCAACTGGCTTAGCAATTTTCCCTTGCCCGTGGCATCTTATGCATCTAATTAAACATGCTGGCAAGGCAACTGTGAAGAAGGCACAGAGACCAGAAGAATTCATGGGAAGAAGTATACACATACCAAAAGGAGGAAACAAAATGAAAGGCCAAAGGGAGTTGCAGTCTTGCAGAGTATGAATTTCAGTGCTTTTGGTCAACAGGGTATGAACTTTAACTAAACCCACGTGATGAGATAAAAACTAATACAGGAGCATAACCAAAAGTTATTTCAATATTTCATTTTAGATTTTCAGTGGATAATTTCAGATTATAACGTAGTTATTTGTTTAGTTTGATTTGGTATTTGAGTTTGGTTAGGATTAGTTGTTTATCATTATCATTTGGTTAGGATTATTGGATTAGTATTTGAGATTGTTTAGGATTATCATATTAGTATTTGAAATTGTTTAGGATTTGTTTAGGAGAGTTTATCCTTATCTTTGTGATTCCTGGAAGCTGCATATAAAGCTCCAGATGATTTCTTTTGTAATACAGACTATTATTATTATTATTGAGATTATTTGCAGAGATTGCATAGTATTTGTTTGGTGGTGATTCCAAACACCTTAGGTGGGAAGCCTAAGCTTCTTCGGTAGGACTAATCTAGGTGGGAAGCCTAGGTTGTCCTACATCAAAAACTCAAAGGGGTTGCAATGTGAAAGACTTTACGAATGGGATGATGATTACATTAATAGCAGTACTAACAAGACCGGTAAAAGAGATTTATGAATGATACTTATATAAAGTTATAATGATCATGAAGGTGATGCAAATTTTCAAATAATGATTTCCTTGAATCAGAATAAGGCTGCTGTAAAAAACCATATAAGCCAAAGCCAAAAAAAAAAAAAGGCCTTTCACTATCTTCAACCCTAAGGGTGCATATAACCCCCTAAAATTTAAGAATACCAGAGAAGCACAAAAAAAAAATGAAAAAAAATTAAGGATATTGAATTAAATATGGAGACAATTATAATGCTTCACAGTAAGCCAAGGCAACACACCAAACTCAAAAGAAGTTTCAAGGGTTATGCTTAAGAGTCATTCAGATATGAAAGGAACAACAGAGCTCAAACAAAAAGGAGAACAAAGCCACAAAAATAATGCAGTTCCAAATAAACATACCAATTTGTGCAACTTCCTGCAATAAATTTAGACATAAAAGTTGAGATTAGGTATTTGAGGTGGACATTATAAACATAATTTACATAACCAGTACTCACATAATCAATAATACGAATTTAAAATATATATTAAAAAAAAAATCTTACAATATCTCCTGATAAGTAACATAACCCAATGTTTAGACTTCCTGAACAAAAGACACAAGAAGGTCAATAAACAATGGCGTGCCATCTTCATTTACAGACTACACAGACACATTCTTAAAAAGCAGAGAAGGAATATAAATCTACTATAAATTAATTTCATTATTTAAGGCAACTATGAACTATCTCAAATGGGTCACATATATGATACCAAACTGTTATCCTAGGACTATATAACGCAGAAGAAATATTCAATCGTCTACCAAAACCCAATTATAGACAAATCCTTACCCTGATTATAAGAACCCATCTAAAATTCAAAACCCCAGAATATCCAAGGCAAATTTATGTCCCACCAAAATTCAATAACTATCATTTACCAAATTCACCCAGATTCTCATATTAAATCTACATGAATGACTTAATTTTTTTAATGACTTGATACCGACAAAGGATTCTGTAAAATTCCTTTTTCAGCACATTATATTCTTGCACCATATAATCAGATTATACATTAATGCTACTTAAGAAAGTATATAAATAATTTCATGCATTTTTGTATTCCCAAGTACAAGGGAGAAAATAACCTGGAGGAAAAAAAGAAAAAGAAATGTCTGCTAAGTTTTCATATCCAGGAAGTTCCTTTCCAGAGTGAGAGAACCTGAGCAATAAATAAACATGCAGTATCCCTCTCTACATATCTGGAATTATAAATGTAATAGTAAACATGTTTTTTAGTATAATAAGGATTTAGAGCTCCCTAATGAAAACAGCTTATTGTATTATTTTTAAAAGCAGAATGAATAGATTTCGTGAATGTAAACATCTAAAAATTTATTATAAATCTATGGGTTCCATAAGCAATTCTAACTACATTGAATTTAATTGTCCTTGAAAAAATAACACTATTTATGCTTCATTGGTTAATGCAACCATGTGTTTGAATTTAATTGGAGGACCTAATGTATTTCAACTACAAAACTGTACCTAAGTTTTGCCCCTCTTGAAATTAAAGTTTTGCACTCAAAATCTGCTTTGAGTGAGTTTTCATGTAAGGAAAGCAATGCTTTTGTATTTTTCTTGGAAAAATTTTTTTTTTTTCATTTAAAATAAATAAATAAAAAACCATGTATATTGCCAGAAGAAGTTTACAAATAGAGAAACTAAGGAACAAGTTTTCTGATATAATATCTGTGTCTCTCTTTCTCAACAAAATATTGTGCTGAGAGCTTAACCACAGTCCAAACATCTTTCTATTAGGCAACAACAGAAAGTTTATCAGTGATGCTCCAATCATCCATTAGTTTAACCTTCATTTCAGAGCAAACAATCTGGGCCTCTTGCAACCTCCCCTCCTGTCGAAGGCCAGTGATGAGCTCATTGAATGTACAGGCATTTAGGGGAAAACCATTATCAGACATGTCTCTGTACCAAACATATGCCCCTGTGAAATCCTTTTGTTCACAATGCCCCTTAACAAGTATGTTATAAGTATCAGCTTTAGGAACAAATCCTTTAGCCTTCATATCATTAACGATATCCTTTACTCCAGACAACTTTCCCTCCCTAAAGTTCCCCAGAATCAAGCTATTATAGGTCATCTTGTCAGCATGAATACCCTGGTCTATCATCTCACGATACAAAGCAAATGCCTTTTGAACGTCACCATGTTTTGCATAACTGTGAATAAGTGCATTATATACAACTCGATCAGGAGACAAACCCATCTGTAACATTTCATCAAACAAATTCTCTACAAGCACTATATCTTTCTCACTGCATGCACTAATTAGAGGATGATAGGTATTTAAAGTAGGTTTAATGCCCAACTTCCTCATATTTTCATATAAGTTGAGACATTTCTGGATGTTTCCTATATTGGAATACCCCGAGATTAGGGAGTTGTATGTGATAGCATCAGGATTATAACCACAAGAAGTGATCTGGGAAACCAAATCTTCGGCTTCTATCATTGTTCCCCTTTTACAGAGCCCATTAATGAGCACATTGTAGGTTACAAGTGTTGCTCCTATCCCATTTTTCACCATTTCATCCAAAAACCTAAAAGAATCTTTCAGTTTCCCTGCCGTACAATTACCATCAATGAGCATATTATATATCTGTGCATTTGGCAAAACCCCTCTTCCTACCATATCCCTGAGGATTATCTCAGCTTCAAGAAGCTTACCATCCTTGCAAAAACAATGTATGAGAGAACCATAGCTTACAACATTTGGCTTTATCCCTTTATTTTCCATTTCTTCAAGAATCTGGAAACACCTATCAAACAATAACTTTCGTCCATAGCCATCAATAAGGGTGTTATATGTCTCAATATTTGGGGAAACTCCTTTCTCTGCCATCTTCTTTACCCACTCCTCTGCCTTATCCATCTCCCCCATGTTACAAAACTTGCCAATTAAAGTATTGAAAGTGATGCAATTTGGCAGCAACCCACGACTTCCCATTTGTTCAATCGTCAAAATGGCTCTGTCCACCTCACCCCTTCGACAAAATCCATTTACAATTGTGTTATACATTACCTCATCTGGAACAAGTCCATTCTCAATTAGCTTCTTCAATACCTTCTCTGCCTTTTCCATCTTCCCTTCTTTGCACAACCCATTTAACAAAATGCTACAAGCATAGTTGTTAAACCTTACACCTTTTCCAATTGCTTCTTCATACAAAGCCAATGAAGCCTCATCATCACCACACCTCAAATGCCCATCGAATAGAATACTATAAGTAAATCCATCTGACACAAATGCATGGGCCTCCATTTCTTCCAACACCCTCTTGGCATCATCCATTCTCCGTGCCCGACAAAGCCCACTAAGCAATGAATTGAATGTAACAAGACTCGGCTCCACATTCTCTGCCTTCATCCTTTCTCTCAAACCAAAGGCACCCTCCAATTCCCCAACCTTACAATAACCATCAATCAACGTATTATATGTAACCAAACTCGGCACCAACTTCCTCTTCAGCATTTCATCAAAAACCTTCTCCGCATCCCTCATTCTCTTCTCTTTACACAACCCACTAAGCAACACATTGTAAACAAACACATTAGGACTCACCCTGCTATTCTTCATATTATCAAGCAACTCAAAGGCCCTATTCAAGTCCCCCAACTTCACCGCCGCCAGAATTGCCTTACAATACGTGAACCTATCAAGTCGAATACCTGACTCCAAAAACTCCAAAAACAAATCCAGTGTTCTCTTAAACTGTTTTGAAGCCACTAATGACTCAAGCAACATATTGAAAGAAGCCAAAGAAGGAAAAGTACCATCTTTCTTCATTAAGGTATACAATTCCGTGGCTTCAGTTGTCATTTTGGACTCTGAACAAACCAACAATAGCATGTCAGAGAAAGCGGGTTTCATGGAGGGTGAAGAGAGGGAAAAGAGGGTGAAAAGATCAGAGGGCGAAGAGAATGGATCTTTGGAGTGAACGAGGGTCTTGATGAGCCTATGAGCGGTTTCCATTCGGCCATGTTGGAGGAGGATTCGGAGCTTTTGAACTTGATCAAGGCGTTGTTTTTCATGAAGGGTAGTAGGGTTCTGATTTTCTGTTGGGGTTTTAGTAGGGCCTTCAGGGGTAGAGGCTGAGCAGAGGCATTGGGAGAGAGGGACTGAGATGGGATTTTGGGGTTTGGTTGGAGCGGTGAGGAAGAACTTGGGAAGAAGATGGACACGCCTTGCCATTTGAGGCTATTGGCACTCACCTACCCAAAAAGTAAACAAAATTATACTATTGTTATGTCCATTAATAACACACAGAAATTAGAATCAAACAAATACATTACAAATTCAATTGTGTCTAAAGCCCTTCATTGTTCATACTTGACTAGCTAAAAGTTTTTGCACTTCACCCAAGCTCGTGCAATTACACCACACCCAAAAATTCAGATTAAAAACAAAAGAAAACAACAAGAATCCAAAACTTGGAATCCCCAGTTGATATGAGCAACAACCCAACAAATACATAATGAAACTATGCTCAATTTTGCTTCAATTTCAACAAAAATATATAGTCACATTATGCCACTACGACAATCAGGAAGAAAAAAAAAAAGTAAGTTTTTTCTTCTTTTTTTTTTTTTAACATATCAATGACCAGCAAGAGTGTAGTACTAGAATAACTTATTGAGCAAGAATTCTAGAGAGAGTACAGGAATAAACTCATCAAAACTAATTCTCAAAATACCTAAAAAAACCTACATTAACATTTAAACACCAACAACCACTCAACTTATACTAAAGCATGCTTTTTGATACAACAGAAGTAGCACAGCTTGTAGGTTTCATAACACAAGTTTGGACCCATTTGATGAAAATTGAAATACAAATAAATTTAAACTTAGCAACCAAAGAAAAACAAAATAGAATAGAGAGCAGAGACTCACTGAGCTTGGCAACGGGCTTATACGGTGGTTACGAAGGCCATGGTTACCCTTGAAAGTCGACGGCCAACGGCTGAGGGACGGGTGCTGATCGAAAGCAGTTCCGGCTTAGGCTCACAACCTTTTTTTTTTTTTTTTTTTTAAGAAACTGCTTTGGCTAACAGTAACACTAGTAGAAGCAGGTAATAGAAGTGTATTGCAAAGTGTAATGATTTTATGTAATAAAAATAAGAGTAAAATGCAAATTTCACGTCTCGAGTTTGATTGAATCTTTAGGGCTGTTTGATACGGTAGTTTAAGCAACAATTTTTAATTTTAAAACAATATTACATGTATTTTTACACATTTTTTCACTTATATATATTTTTAAAAAATACAAACAGCATTACTAGAACAATTTTACCAAACGGCCCCTTAAGGTTTTAAATTTATTCAATTTAAGTTTTTTATTCAATTTCATTAAAAAAATTTCTCCCATAAAAAAAAAATCTATAAAATTAATAAAAAAATTTATAAATTTATTATGTGATAATATTTTTTAATAGTTAATTGCATATTTAACGAAATTTTTTTAATGTTATTGGATGAAATGTCCGAATTAAAAAATTAGAAACTTAGAACACTCAATTGAAACAAATATATATATATATATATATATTAGATAATTAAAATGAATTTGCCTTTTTTGCCTAAAAATAAAGGTCTAATAAGCATTTTAGTTTATTTACTTATTTATTTATCCTTACTGTCAGGACAAAGGCCCAGAACCATACATCTTGGGCTGTGGACTTAGTCCGAGGAGATTTTTAGGCCGAGCAGAGCTGCATTAATTAAATGTTCTATTTCAAAAGAGTCATACTTGGGAAACAAAAGGAATTTAATCCGATGAGGATCTCGTCCTCGGACAAGAGAAGTATAGTTCAAGTGTGTATCCCATCTATTGGAGTGACCTTCCTGGAAGTTCCGATGACAAAGATGGCTTTCGTGAACTTACTGGAAAGGAAAATATCCAAAATTATCTGAAGAAAGGCTACTACCACCACATTAAATGCCATGCAGCTACTTTTCTGGCCGCATTTATGTGGAGAAGACCCCTGAACAGTGCTACCTAAGCTATTACAACTCACAGGGAAGCCAAATAAGATGTCTGATGGGTCAATTAATCAAGTAACGTTTTAGATGAGTGACAAGTGTAAGGTTGGGATGACTAGAATGGGACTATATAATGTAACAGACCCTCCATGAGAGGAGGAGAGACTTTTAGAAAAAGAATGTGATTTATATGATACGAAATCTATTCGGATTGAACCAAGAACCTATTTATACACAGTTATCCCAATATGCTTTTTCTCTCATTTTGTTTTAGCTTTTTGATTTGTTTTATAAAATAGTTTAAGCACTGTCCACGCCATTCATACCTAATTCTTTAACCCACTCTCTACAAATTTATTGTATTGGGCTTATTAGGCTCAAGTCCTATACGTTTTGGACTTAAGGCTACGATTTGTGACCTTACAATTGGCGCCGTCTGTCGGAAAAATTTGTGTAATAGTGAGTGCTACGTTTGACCATGGTAGGATCAGGTCCCCATCAGCAGGAGTCCAGGGGCTCTTATCAACAAAATGCCTTCCATAACCTTGAACGTAGAAGAGATAGAGAGGGTATCCTGCATACCATACAGACTAGCAGAAGTCACCCTCAAATAGGGAGTCACTTCCCTCAGGGGCAAAGTAACAGAGCCATGCAAAAGGAAATTGATGATTTAAAGCGGAAGCTACGCCATGCACACCAACGACGAACCCCTTCCAATTCTGGCGTTTCCTCCAATGATGAAGAGGATATCACTTATAGACGCAGGTCTAGGACACCACCAAGCGAGTCTTTTTCCTGTGATAAGGAAAACATTCACAAGCAGAAACGTAAAAGCCCACCCCTTAAGGGCTTGAAAAATGACGCCATGAGCAAGGCATTGAATCAAATCTCTAGATCCCCCTTTAAGCGTCGGATTGAGAGGGCAGAACTTTCTCAGCGATTCCATCAACCCACTTTCACCACTTACAATGGCCGAACGGATCCAGTAGAGCACGTGAGTCAGTTCAACCAAAAAATGGCTGTCCACTCTAAAGACGAAGCTTTGATGTGCAAGATTTTTCCATCCAGTTTGGGACCCGTGGCCATGAGGTGGTTCGATGGGTTGAAGGCTAACTTCATAAACTCCTTTAAGGAACTTACGCAGGCTTTTGGCTCTCGTTTTATCACATGCAGCAAGGTACCTCGTCCTTTGGACTCATTACTGTCTCTGTCCATGCGGAAAGAGGAGACCCTGAAAACGTACTCGAACAGGTATTGGGAGATGTACAATGAAATAGATGGTGACTTTGAGAACGTGGTCATCAGTACTTTTAAAGGCGGCCTACCTACCGAGCATGATTTAAGGAAGTCCCTCACTGGTAAACCTGTTACCAGCGTGCGTTAGCTTATGGATCGGATAAGTAAGTACAAAAAAGTTAAAGAAGACCAGCAGCAAGGAAAGGGTAAAGCAAAAGTTAACCCTCAAGAGCAGAGGGATTTCAGGTCGAACCGATTCAACAACAATCGGCCTCGGAGAGAGTTCGCTAGGCAATCAGATTCTGCCAACACCCAAGTAGTCAACGCGGTATTCCGAGAATCAGTGCATCAGATTTTGGAAAAAAATTAAGAACGAATCGTTCTTTAAATGGCCGAACAAAATGGCTGGGAACCCCATGAGGTGTAACCAAAACCTTTATTGCCAATACCATCAAGATCAAGGACATACTACTGAAGATTGCAGGAATTTATAGGACCATTTGGACCAGCTGGTCCGAGAAGGAAGGTTGAAGGATCTGTTGCATCATTCCAGTAGCCAAGCAGGACAGGCTGGGTTTGATTCTAGAAGAGGTGCTTCCTCAGGACCTCCCTTAGGAACGATAAATGTCATCTTCGCTGCCCTAGGGAGAACAGGATCCTGTCCATTCAGAGTAATGTCTGTGGCTCAGTTACTTGCCGAGGACAGTAACCTGGAATCAAAAAGAACCAAGATGGAAATCCAACCAGTTCTGGGTTTTTCAGACAAAGACAAGGTCGGAATTATCCAACCCCATGACGATGCCTTGGTGGTCACACTTAGGATAGGTGGGTATAATGTGAAGAGGGTGTTGGTGGACCAAGGGAGTGTCGTAGAGGTTATGTATCCTAACCTGTTTAAGGGTTTGGGGTTGAAATCCGAGGATCTAACCGCCTATGATTCCCCCTGGTAAGTTTCGAGGGAAGAACCGTTATGCCAAAAGGTCATATTAGGCTACCTGTACAGACCGGTCCTGAGGTGGTAGAGGTGGATTTCATTGTGGTGGACGTTTATTCACCTTATACGGCCATCGTAGCCAGACCTTGGCTTCACACTTTGGGGGCTGTCTCCTCTACTCTGCATCAAAAGGGTGAAGTATCCGTCCGAGGGTCAAGTTAGAGAAATCCTCGGAAGCCAGTCCATGGCTAAACAATGCTTGGTGGCTGCCATATCTCTTCAACCCGAGGTTGAATCGTCGATAGCTGCTGAGGGAAGTTCATAGCAATTAAAAACTCCAGAGTTGCCTATCAATGGGCAGTCCGAGGAGGCAAAATGTGATGACTTAGAGAAGATCTCTATAGGGGATGATCCGGAGAAATATTTTCAGGTTGGATCTCAGTTGCCTTCTCACGAGAGGGAGGAGTTGATAGAACTTCTTAAGAAGAACGTTGATGTATGTATTCGCCTGGAGCGCTTACGAGGCCCTAGGGGTGAATCCGGCCTTTATCTGTCATCACTTAAACGTTAACCCATCCATTACTCCAAAAAAGCAATCACCTCGACGCCCATCTGAGGAGCATGCAGATGCTGTTAAGGAAGAGGTGAGGAAGCTTAAGCAAGCAGGGGCTATCAAGGAAGTGTTTTACCTTGAATGGCTGGCTAATACGGTGGTGGTAAAGAAGAAGAATGGCAAGTGGCGAGTGTGCGTGGACTTTACGGATCTAAATAAAGTCTGCCCAAAAGATCATTTTCCCATGACACGGATAGATCAGTTGGTGGATGCGACAGTGGGTCATCCTCGGATGAGCTTTCTAGACACCTTCCAAGGATACCACCAAATACCCTTAGCCTTGGAAGACCAAGAGAGGACCGCTTTTGTCACCCCCATTGGAAACTACTATTACAAGGTGATGTCTTTCGGTCTAAAAAACGTAGGATCAACCTATCAAAGGATGATGACGAGAATGTTCGAGCCTCAATTAGGAAGAAGCATTGAGGTTTACATGGACGACATGGTGGTAAAGAGTAAGGTGGTGTCCGAGCACGTTGATGACCTCGGAAACATCTTTGAAATTTTGAGAAAACATAAGTTGCGCCTAAACGCTTCCAAGTGCTTGTTTGGTGTGGGATCAGGCAAATTCCTGGGATACATGGTAACTCACAGAGGAATCGAAATCAATCCCGATCAAATTAAGGCGATTAACAATCTACACTCTCCTCGTAATCCCAAGGAGGTCCAGAAACTTACTGGTATAACTGCCGCCTTGAATCGGTTTATCTCTCGTTCAGCAGATAGATGCCGGCCCTTCTTCCTCTTGATGAAGAAGTAGAAGGGATTCGAATGGTCCGAGGAGTGCGCTAAGGCCTTCCAGCAGCTTAAGGAGTATCTTTCTCGGCCTCCCATCATGTCCAATCCTTAGGGGGATGAGGTTTTGTTTGCCTACATCGCCGTGGCCCCTCATGCAGTAAGTCTGGTGTTGATCCGTGTTGACGGTGGCGTGCAACGGCTGATTTACTATGTTAGCAAATCGTTACATGAGGCCGAGGTGCGCTATTTATCATTGGAGAAAGCCATCTTGGCTGTGGTACATGGTACACGGAAGCTTCCCCACTATTTTCAGGTACACACTGTTATCGTCTTGACTCAGCTCCCGCTTAGGGCTGTACTTCGAAGTGCTGACTACATGGGCAGGATTATTAAATGGGGTACAATTCTAGGGGCTTTTGACATCAAGTACATGCCTCGTACCTCTGTCAATGGTCATATCCTCGCAGACTTGGTAGCCGAATTTGCTGAAGCCCCATTAGAGAATGTGCCAGCACCGCAACACATGGATGAAAAATCGGTTGGCATCATCTCCCTGCAAGAACCTCTAGGCTGAAAAGTGTATGTAGATGGTGCAGCAAATCAAAGGGGCTCTGGAATGGGGTTAGTTCTGGTCTCTCCTGAACAACTCACGATAGAGAAATCGTTGAGATTGGGCTTCTCGGCCACTAATAACGAGGCCGAGTATGAAGCCTTGTTGGAAGGAATGTCCATGGTTCAGAGAATGGGGGGAAAAGAAGTAAAGATATTTTCAGACTCCAGATTAGTTGTTGGTCAAGTAAAGGGCGAATTAGAGGCAAGGGATGAAAGAATGTAGAAGTATTTAAGTCAAGTTAAACAGTTGCAGTCAAAATTTGAATCATTCAGTCTGCTGCACATCCCTAGTAGTAGTAACACGCATGCAGATTTCCTTACTACAGAGCTTGCCTCGAATTATCCTCGTAGAAGACTTGTACAAGCCCACGGAGGCAGGGGGAAGTTGGCACAGATTTGTCAGGTCCGAGTGGGACCTAGCTGGATGGACCTCATTATACTATTTTTTAGAGAAGACCTTTTGCCAGAAAGTAAATTAGAGGCTGAAAAAGTACGAAGAAAAGCACCTCACTTCTGGTTATCCGAGGATCAAAAGTTGTACAAGCGCTCTTTTTTCGAATCATATCTACTATGTATTCACCCTGAAGCGTCAGAAGTCGTCCTAAAAGAGTTACACGAGGGGATTTGTGAGAGCCACACTGGAGGCAGGTCTTTATCTCATAAGGCCATTAAGCAAGGCTACTAGTGGCCAAATATGCAAAGAGAAGCACATGAGTACGTAAAGAAGTGCGACTAATGCCAAAGATTCGCACCAAACATACACCAACCAGGAGGGATCCTCAATCCGCTGATCAGCCCTTGGCCATTTGCTCAATGGGGCTTGGATATTGTCGGGCCTTTTCCCAAAGTAACAGGGAACAAGAGATATCTGCTGGTCGGCACCGACTATTTTACTAAGTGGGTTGAAGCCGTGCCTTTATCAAACATCAGAGATATGGACGTTAAGAAATTTATTTGGAGGAGCATCGTCACTTGGTTCGGGGTCCCTCGCACTCTTATCTCGGACAATGGTCTTCAGTTTGACAGTAAGGCCTTTAGGAGATACTGCGGCAAATTGGGAATTACGAATAGATATTCCACCCCAGCTTATCCCTAGGGGAATGGGCAAGCCGAGGCCGTTAACAAAGTCATAGTAAACGGATTGAAAAAGAGGTTAAATGATGCAAAAGGGAGATGGGTGGAAGAACTGCCGCATGTCCTGTGGGCATATCGAACCACACCTCGCAGGTCAACAGGGGAGACTCCCTTTTCAATGACTTATGGTGCCGAAGCTGTCATTCCCTTGGAAACAGGGTTTC
The DNA here is from genome assembly GCA_030021035.2 of Notholithocarpus densiflorus. Lineage (NCBI taxonomy): Eukaryota > Viridiplantae > Streptophyta > Magnoliopsida > Fagales > Fagaceae > Notholithocarpus > Notholithocarpus densiflorus. Next base: position 310,369 of record JARYZH020000012.1, read on the forward strand.
CAACGCTAAAAAACAGTTCGTTCAATTCGAATAATAATGATAAGCTGCTGGAAAGAAGCTTAGATTTCGTTGAAGAAAGAAGGGAAAGTGCACTAGTCCAATTGGCGTACTACCAATACAAACTTAAGTAAAGATATGATGCCAAAATAAGGCTAAGGCCACTAGCGCCTGGTGACTTGGTGTTAAGGAAAGTTCTAGGCACTGCAAAAAACCCAGCATGGAGAAAACTAAGGCCCAATTGGGAATGACCATATCGCATCACATCGGAAGTAGGTATAGAGGCATATTTTTTGGAAGATTTAAACGAGCATGTAATACCACGTCCTTGGAATGTAAACAACCTACTATTATTAATAAGAATATCCTTTATCATTAAACTCGTGTGTTGTGTGGAGATGTGGGGATTCCCGTTACTCTGTCTTTTATAAAAGTGTTTAAACTGAACCTTAGTCATGTCTGATGTCCTCGGACCAGATGTTTTGGGGAAATTAATACACTTATGTTTGTTATAAAGGTGTTTAAACAGAACCTTAGTCATGCCTGATGTCCTCAGATCAGATGTTTTGGGGAAATTAATACACTTATGTTTGTTATAAATGTGTTTAAACAGAACCTTAATCATGCCTGATGTCCTCGGACCAAATGCTTTGGGGAAATTAATACACTTATGTTTGTTATAAAGGTGTTTAAACAGAACCTTAGTCATGCCTGATGTCCTCGGACCAGATGTTTTGGGGAAATTAATATACTTATGTTTGTTATAAAGGTATTTAAACAGAACCTTAGTCATGCCTGATGTCCTCAGACCAGATGCTTTGGGGAAATTAATACACTTATGTTTGTTATAAAGGTGTTTAAATAGAACCTTAGTCATGCCTGATGTCCTCGGACCAGATGCTTTGGGGAAATTAATACACTAATGTCTTTTATAAAAGTGTTTAAACAGAACCTTAGTCATGCCTGATGTCCTCGGACCAGATGCTTTGAGGAAATTAATACGTAAAGTGTTAATAGACAATGATAGTTTATCAAAATGTTCAAATGAGTCCTAAGTCATTGTAGGGCCCTCGGATCATACACAATTGAATTAATTCTCTGGTATATTTTATAAAGTATTAAATAGATCTTAAGTTACAACAAGTCTTTACTGTCAGACTTTATCACAAAAAAGGTCAGTTATTGAAACAAGAGCATGATAAGCCCATCCGTTACAAGTATTTTATCAAATGCCTTAGCTTGTGGATAGTAAGTCATCACTAATTTTTAATAAAAGCAAATGGCAGCTGTGCAAGCAAAAGTAGAGATACAAGAGGTAGGAAGGAGAAGTCTATTCTTTGATTTAAAATAAGTCCATCATACATATTGGCAAAATCTACATGAAAGAAAACTCAACGATAACAACAGAAAACAAAACAGATCCTATAACTACTTCTTCAAGGGTTGAGAAACCTTCTCGGGACCAGTGGCTTTATTCTTAGCATCCCTAACGACAGATTTTGATTTAGCTACCTTGGCTTGGGAAACGACGTCCTTTATGGTAAGGAAATTCTCGGCGGATTTATCCTTGGCCAAGGATAAGTCTTCCATACCTTTCCCAACAACTCCTTTGGAAGCCTCAGCAGCTATGGCATGGGCATTTACGTCAGCTATCTGCTCAGGAGGAGGGAGGGGTAGAGCAGCGGCCAGAGGAGGGCTGGTTGGGATATCCCTGATGTGTTCAGGGAAGAACACGTTCTCAAGTTTCCTCAGCTCGGAATCAGCAGGAACCCCTGCACGATTAAGTGCTTCTACCCAAGTCTCAGTGCAATATTCCCGGCACACTTCAGCTACCTCCTCGGTCAGCCTCTCTTCCGTTTCTCCTACCCCACACTCATAGGCCACCTCCTCCGCGGATTTAGCATCTTCCATTGCCATTATTGCTGCCTCTTTAGCTTTCTGCAATTCAGTTTTCAGGCTTAGAACGGCTGCTTTCTCGGTAGCCAGGTTTAGCTGGGTCGTGTAGAGCTGTTTGCGCTGGTCCTTTGCCTGAGCCTCAACATGTTTTAGCCCTGCTTTGGCACTTGAGCATTCACGCTCTGAAACCTTCAGCTTCTTGGCCAGTTGTGCTTTTTCCTCTTTCAGGCTCCCGAGAGTTTTCTCAACTTCGCGCCGAGAGTGGGACTCAGCCTTATATTTGTTATGGGCATTTCAAACCCACTCTTCGGCCACATAAACTTGTTGAGTGACTTGCATAACAATAGCAGAGGGGTCGCACATGTAAAAATAAGCGTAATAGCATCGATAGAAGTAAGAGCTTGTTAACGTTTAATTTGGAAAATAAAATTAGCTTACCAGGGCAAGATCTTTCTTCAATGACATAAAGAGCTCCGGCTGCCTGGTACGTCTAAGAGCCTCCATGTCTCGTGGGAGTAGAAGGGGCTGCTCTAAAGCTTGAGCAAGATGGGCCGCATTGCTTCGCTGAGACTCCCTAATAGTGGCATCCCAAGGAATTTGGGCTCCATCCAATTCTATCCGTGGGGCCCAGGAGCGCGGTTGTCGGCGCACTTCAGCATCTTCCCTGCTGTCAACAGAGCTGGCCCTATTGTCCTTCGGATCTTTGGTTTTTTGTTATTTAGGGCCCTTCGAAAGGATCACCTCACCTTCTTCTATATCCTGTATTGGTCTCTTCTTCTTCAAATCCGGGAGGGCGTGTAGTCTAAGATCAGCAGGAAGAGGAGGCGGAAGGGGTAGATTGACAGGAGTCTGAGTCTAGGATGTGCCTTTCGGGGCTCCCTTTTTGCTCCTATTGGCTACTAAGCCTTTTAGGGACGGTCTTCCTTTCGGGCTTATCACTCATTTTTCTTTTGAACTTGTATCAACTCGGGTAATAACTAATTTAGGCTGAATAGCTGCAGAAAGTCTGTCGGATTTGGTCTCAGAATCTGAGAGCTGCACAGGCCTTTCTGGTATGCCATCTTCTCCTTCAAAACGGAACTGATCTATTTCCTCTTCTAGTGACAGCTGCGAGGAAGCGATTTCCTCTCCTTCTGCAGCTTCTGCTCTGAGAGGGACTTGTTGCAATGGTAGTACGAGCTGAGGAGGGATTTGAGGGATTGGTAGTCTGACGGGAGGAAGATCGTCTCAGGCCAGAAAGTCTGGTTTCAACACGTCGATACGGTTAATCCGAGGATCACCAGCTCTGATGGCGTGACCGATTTCCTGAAAAATCCTCGAAATGGGATCGAAATCTAGGATCAAGTGAACGGCTCGTAGTTGTCGATCCTCGCTCACGAAAATTTTTGACCGAAGAAGATAGTTGAAGGCCACCACGTTGGTATGACTAAGCTGAGGAGCAATAAGCCTCCTATCTGCAGAAATAACCAAAAAGCCAGATACAGTTAGACAATGAAAGTCCATTATCAAAAGAAATTACAATGGGAAACATGGGTGGGGGTTAAAAATCTAAATCCTATGTTAAGGGATCTAACTCTAAGGTATCCCACCTATCTCTCTCTCCCGGGTTGGGCAGGGTCAACCATCGTGCCATGCCCCTGAAACGATGAGGTAGTCATCTTTCATCCCTTTGTTGGATTTGGGGAGGCACGAGATGAGCCTGACAATGGACGACCTGGATTTGAGGTAAAACCCTTCATCGGTTTGTGAGTGGCATTCGTACAGATGAACCACGTCGTGCCATGTGAGGCCCAAGTGAAGATGCTGATCAAGAGCATCAATGCAACCTAGAATCTTAAACATATTAGGTGCACACTAATGAGGGCATAGCCTATGATTAATAAGGTATTTTCGGGTTATCCTACCCATAGGAAGGGTCATTCCCCCTTCTATGAAGGCTATTATAGGAATGACCACTTCTCCTGCCTCTCTAGGTAAAACAATTTCTTCTGAAGAACAATATTGCAGGCCAACTACCTGGGGTATATGGTATTTTTGTTTAAAAGCTTCTATTTTTACGGGCGAATCTACTAGACGCTCGAATCTACCCATTTTTACAACCTAAAACGAAGTAACTGAATTTTAAGAATAAGGAAGCAAGAATTGGCAGGCCGAGGAGAAAGGCCGAGAAGACAAATGCAAATATAAAGAGCTAAAAACTTACGAGAGCACGTACGCTAATCTCTGAAGCTTTCTAGAAAAACCTTCGAAGACTTCTTACAAGAATAGCGATAGAGATTCGGGAATTTGGGGTATTTTAGGAGAAGGATCGTTGGAATTCTCTGGAACGCTTAAAGATTTATTTGAAGAAGAAAACAAATGATTTCCCTAAAGGTTTTATATTAAGGGAGAGAGAGAGAGAGAAAGTTATCCCGCTTAAAATTCTAAGGGAAATATCAGCCGTTGGATCTGCGCATCGCCGTTGGATGCAGGGGACAAGACGCCTCCTAGAGTAATTAATAACGCTTCGTGAACTGCGAAGCGTTAGAAGTAATTATGAAGCGCAATTAAGTCATATTCCCGCACGTGTGGGTCAAATATCAATTGTCATTATCCCTTGAAAGTCAAAACCCCATTTTTTTCTCCTCGGATGGGAGGGAAAAACTGAAATTTTGAAGGGCTATTGTGGGGACAAAGGCCCAGAACCATACATCTTGGACTGTGCGCTTAGTCCGAGGAGATTCTTGGGCCAAGCAGAGCTGCATTGATTAAATGTTCTATTTCAAAAGAGTCATACTTGGGAAATAAAAGGAATTTAATCCGATGAGGATCTCGTCCTCGGACAAGAGGAGTATAGTTCAAGTGTGTATCCCATCTATTAGAGTGACCTTCCTGGAAGCTCCGATAACAGAGATGGCCTTCGTGAACTTACTGGAAATGAAAAGATCCGAAAATATCTGAAGAAAGGCTGCTACCACCACATTAAATGCCCTGCAGCTACTTTTCTGACCGCATTTATGTGGAGAAGACCCCTGAACAGTGCTACTTAAGCTATTACAGCTCACAGGGAAGCCAAAGAAGATGTCTGATGAGACAATTAATTAAGTAACGTCTTAGATGAGTGACAAGTGTAAGGTTGAGATGACTAAAATGAGACTATATAATGTAACAGACCCTCTATGAGAGGAGGAGGGACTTTTAGAAAAAGAATGTGATTTATATGATACGAAATCTCCTCGGATTGAACCAAGAACCTATTTATACACAGTTATCCCAATATACTTTTTCTCTCGTTTTGTTTTAGCTTTTTGATTTGTTTTATAAAATAGTTTAAGCGCTGTCCACGCTATTCATACCTAATTATTTAACCCACTTTCTACAAATTTATTGTATTGGACTTATTGGGCCCAAGTCCTATACGTTTTGGACTTAAGGCTACGATTTGTGACCTTACACTTACCATGGAAAAATCTAACTTGATAACTTGTGTGATTAAAATAATAAGTTTTATGTTGATTGAATGCCATCTAGGATGCCACATGTCATTTTTTTCAATAATACTTTTAAATGGTTTATTTTTGTTTAATTATTATTTTGATTCCTAACATTTACATCATATTTCAAAATGATTCCTTGTATATTAAATATGACAATGTGGTTCCGAACATTTTGATCTTATATCAAAATATTTTGTAACATTAAGCAGATGAAAAAAAAATGTAGTTAACAATAAAATAAAAGAGTATTGTGAAAAAATCAGTGGTTTTTTAATGTTCGTCTACAAATACTTTTTTTTAAAGCTTGATTAGAATCTACTGCTACCCGAATGGCTTAAATAATCCTTGTCATGAGATGGCCTTCATCTTCTTCGTGTAATAAACAAAAACACTTTCTAATTCCAACAAAAACCTATAACTACTTTGCAAGATGGGCTTTAGCAACGGTGGTAGCAAGCAAGTCGGTCAAGCTGGAGGAGAAAGAGCTCAAAGTAGTTGGGTCTTAATCTTGATCTAGGAGGAAAAAGAGCTCGAGAGGCGAGTTGGGTCTTAATCCTATCTCTGAAAATCTTTAGCCTAGTTTAGGGCCTTAGGCTACAATGCGGGGACAAGTAAGCCAAGGAGTTTGAGAAGCACTGGAGCTTTTTTTTTTTTTTTTGAGCAAAAAAAAAAAAAAAAAAAAAAAAAAAGACTCTCGTGTGTAATCATTGTCCCACGCCCCAAGGTATAGTTGGGTAAACCCAAAGGTACTACCAACCCAAAAATGGAGCTCAGAGACCTCGACCCCACACAAGCCCCATTGGTTTTTAATCCACACATTGAAATTGTATAACCCACACAGCGCGGGCATGAGGTGTCGAACCTGGGCACCTGATGGGGACACGGCAGCTACTTACCACTTTGGCACACGAGCTGGTGGTTAACCAATAACAAAGGATGATTAACAAAAATTCCCAACAATATATTTGTATAGCATGTAACCACCCATTTGAAGGATTTCTCTCCAAATATTTTCCTTAAAAAAAAATTGGTCTTTTAATAAATTATTTTTCTTTAGTTTATACTTTATAGTTTACATGTAATTGTAATTGGGTAAAATTTAGATATAGTACTTAAAGCAAAGACAAAGTATAGTTACAAAACTGGTTGTAGACTTGTAGTCTAAGGTTACAACCTTACTCAATAAAATAAATATTACTATATATTTTTAAAATTTAACCATTGTATTACATGTTCTTTACGTTCTTAATATACATACCAAATTTTGTGTTAATCGGATATTATTTACTATATGATTTGTGGAGGAATGAATCTCTCCCTTAGAAGGTATTGTCCGCTTTGGGAATGGGCCGACGAGGCCAATGCCACCCCCACGGATTTGCTCAATCTCACATCGGGGAGAGACGCCTCCCACCAGCAGCTTATAAGCATGAGCTCACAAGTGGGGTGTACCCATCAAGTAGTACTACATTTAAAACTTGAATTAAATAAATTTAAAACTTGATTGAAAAAAAAAAAAAAGTAAAGTTAGGAACATTGAAATAAATTTAAGTGATATGGGCAATTTGCATTTTTCTTTTTCTTTTTCTTTTTTGGTGGCAAAACTTTCTTTGTCTTTAAAGTAAATTTATTTTTTAATCATGTGGCTAATTAATCATGTCAACAAATATCGTCGAACCTAAAAAAAAAAACAGCGGTTAGTTTTTTATTTTTTTAACACAAATTGTACCTTTAAGTTTGACTAAAATTAACTAATAAAATCTATAAAAAAAAATAACTAATAAAAAAACTAAATTTTTTATAACAAATTTTATAAAAAAAAATTTATGTGAGAAAATTATTTTTTTAATGAAAATTATTTATTGAAATTGGATAAAAAAAAAAAAACTTGAATAGAATAAATTTAAAACTTAATTGAAAAAAAAAAAGAAAAAAAAAGTAAAGTTAGAAACATTGAAATCAATTTAAGTGATATGGGCAATTTGCATTTTTCTTTTTCTTTTTTGGTGGCAAAACATTAAACACCCTCCAGTTTGTTTGATTGGGGCGCGGTTGATGGCTTCTACCTGAAACGGTGCGTTTCAAAATTGGATTTCTCTCATGCATTCTCTCGTCGCAGATCTAACTACCTGACTCTCAATTCCTCTCGCTTCGAATCCGAAAATCCATCACAAATCTGCTATTCAACTCCATCATCATCATCGTTAGATCACAGCCGTAGATCGGAGTGGAGCCCAAATATGGTTCTAGTATCGGCCGTACGCGATTACATCAACCGGATGTTGCAGGACATCTCGGGCATGAAGGTTCTCATCCTCGATTCTCACACGGTATCCTCATTCCCAAACACTCCTCTTTTCATTTCTCTTTTTATTTTATATCCACTCTCTATTTGGATTTTGGATTCCTAGAAAGTTGACGGAAATGATTTATAAATTTCGAGGAGCAATTGAAATTTCCACCTTTTATGTATAACTATTAAAGGCTTCAATTCAACCTATCTAGGATTTGGATTTCCTTTTTCTAAACGAGTGTGTCCAGACCTCTTCGAGTATCTGACAATGCTTCATTGTATTGTGTGCGCGCGTGCTGTCACGTGTACAAATTTATTGTCGTGAAGGGCTATGGCACCGAGCATTATGAATGTTGTTGAAAAATTAAGAATTCTGGTGATTTATTTATTTATTTATTTATGAAACCCTTATTGTATGAGAGATTGTTAGCTTGAATTGCTAATGTGGCCATTCGATTTTTTCGCGAGGATTAGCTAAGCTAATCTGACAATGCCGCATTGTTTTTGTTACATACGAATTGGGTCTAGTGGGTTAATCAGGAAAAGAGAGATACTCATCGATTCGGTTAATGATTTGCAGGTTAGTTTAGTTAGTGTCGGTTATTCACAGTCGGAACTTCTTCAGAAAGAAGTATTCTTGGTAGAATTGGTAGATTCCATATCCAAGTCAAAAGAATCTATGTCACATCTTAAGGCAGTTTACTTCCTTCGGCCCACGTCAGAGAATATCCAACATTTGCGGCGACAGCTAGCTAGTCCTAGATTTGGAGAGTACCACCTATGTAAGTTTTGTTAAATTACCTTATAATTTGAGAGGAGCAACAATGCCATCTTGCCACTGAAATTGTACCTAAAAGTTTCAAAATTTACGTTAGTGATTATTAGCTGTTGATTTGAAGCTTCTTTGTGTGAATACTGAATTTCGTACAGTTTTCTCAAATATATTGAAGGATACTCAGATTCATAATTTAGCTGATTCAGATGAACAGGAAGTTGTCCAGCAGATTCAGGTAACTCTTTCACTGACTAAACACTGTTTTGCATTTACTAAAAAAAATTTGTGGTTGATATTTTACTTTACTGTTTTTCATTTTAGCTATTCTGAAAATTCATATTCAGCTCAAATTTGGAAATATATCATAATTGAAAACAGGATGAAAACTTGGGAAAAAATGGGTAAGCTTATAGTATCATTAGCACGTCATTGTCATAGGCTAGCATTTATGGGGTTGGTTAAGCATGGTCCTAATTCTTTTTGAGAATACTGAATATTTTTAACACACACACGGTGAGAAAGGAGAAGGTTTTAAAGAAACTTACAGTAGTGTATATCCTAATTCTTGTTCTGATGCATGAGTAGATGTTATTTTATTTGACCTTGTTTTGCCACCTCATATTAAACTTCAAAGTTAGATATAATTATTATCTCAATCTTGCAGGAATTTTATGCGGACTTTGTAGCAATTGATCCATACCATTTCACTTTGAATATGCCGTCGAATCACATTTATATGCTCCCAGCAGTTGTAGATACTTCAAATTTGCCACACTTCTGTGACCAAGTTGTTGATGGTATTGCATCCATTTTTTTGTCCTTAAAAAGAAGACCTATTATTAGATATCAAAGGACTTCTGATATTGCTAAGAGGATAGCACAGGAAACGGCTGTAAGTGAAGCACTGGAAGCTATAGTGTAGATATTACTTGTTCATGATATGTATTACTGAGTTTCATATGAATTTTGCCATTCTGTTTTCAGAATTTAATACACACACATTTAGATATTACTTGTTCATGATATATGTATCACTGCGTTTCATATTAGTTTTGCACATTCTTTTTTCAGAATTTCAAATTTTTTTTTTTATGTGTAATTTTTTTTTAATTGAAAATTCAATAATTACAACAGGGGAGGGGGGATTTGTAACCTGGATGTCATAGACACACCAGGAGATCTGTTTTCAGAATTTCATGCACGCACATGTGTAGTTTTTTTTTTTCCCAAGAAACTGATTGATGATATGTGTATTCATGATATTTCGTATCATTGTTTATTATATTGGATGCAGTTTCTTCTTCTAATTTTAGGTACATAGAAACCTGACTTTTATTCTTTTTTTGGGATGTATCAGAGGCTGATGTACCAGCAGGAAAGTGGCCTTTTTGATTTCAGACGAATGGAAGTTTCCCCATTGTTGCTGGTAATTGATAGGAGGGATGATCCTGTGACCCCTTTGCTAAACCAGTGGACCTATCAGGTATTTGGGGTTGTCAGTACAGGTTTACCATTTGTACGAGAAATGCCTCTTTGTTTTGATGTAACATGGATGGTTTTATTATTTATTGAACTCATTTATTATATCATGTTCCATAGGCAATGGTTCATGAATTGATAGGTATTCAAGACAACAAGGTCGATTTGAGAAACATTGGCAAACTTCCAAAGGATCAACAGGTTGCATTGCATTTCCTTGTATAGTGCACATATTTATTTTTATGGTTTACATTGCTAAGAAAATGATCTTTGTTCAATTCACACTCACAGGAGGTTGTGTTGTCATCAGAGCAAGATGCCTTTTTCAAAGCTAACATGTTTGAGAATTTTGGAGATATTGGGATGAATATCAAGCGATTGGTAGATGAATTTCAGCAGATTTCAAAGAGTAACCAGAGCATCCAGACAATAGGTTTGTGTGAGGCTTGATAAATTCAGATTTACGAGATATTTTGTTAACAAATTAGCACGGTTGCTTGAGGTATAACATTCCATCATTTCAACTTTTTGAATTTCTGCAGAAGACATGGCCAAATTCGTTGACAATTACCCTGAGTACAGAAAAATGCATGGAAATGTTTCAAAGCATGTGACATTGGTCACAGAAATGAGCAAGATTGTTGAAGAGAGAAAACTCATGTTAGTTTCACAAACAGAGCAGGAGTTGGCTTGTAATGGTGGTCAAGTGGCAGCACTTGAGGTAGTGTAATCAATTGTATAGTGTCTTGTTTTTCTCTAAATATTGTTATGTTGCTTCATATCTATCCATGAGCCTACTTAGATATATGTTTTTCTAGATAATTTATAATAGAAATTATTATAAGATGCATAAGTATGGATTTCACATTTGTAGTCCCACGACAATCAGTTTTTATAAATTGAGGATATGATATAATTTTCTGGACAGCTATATGATCATGAATCAAGTGCAATGAGTAGATTATTGTTGTAAAGAAGGTTGAAGAAAAGGATGTTGTCTTGGATGAATATGTTGTATGCACATACACTCAACCAACATTAAGATGGGTTATGCTATTTACCCAATGTTCAAATATGGTGGGGAAATGAATTTACAAATTGTAATTTGTTAAAATATATAATAAAAAAAATGATGACCTGGTGAAAGAAGTTTTTAGTTTTACACATTTGAACTAATAATAAACTTGAGTGGCTACACCAACAGCAACTGTGTTACTAGCTCCGTGTGTTACTATTTGTAACGCATTTTCCTGGTGAAATTTTTTTTTACACAATATTTTCAAGGAAAATAAATTTTTTTTTTTTATTTCTTATTATTGAGACCCTGAAAATAATTTTCTACTATTTGGTTGCACAAAATCTAATCTGTTGAGGAAAAGAATAGACTAGAATGGAGGAAAAGAGTACATTTGGTCAATCCTAACTAATCTGTTGAGGATCCATAGCCAACCCCAAAATTTTGGGACTAAGGTTGCACAAAATTTATGTTAAAACCTACAAAAAGTTAGTAGGCTGTGGTGGGAGGAGCTTCTGGGTTTTTTTTTTTTGGGAGGGGGGGGGGGGGGGGGGTGCGTTGGCAGCGGCATAGCGAAGAGAAGTTGGACAGGGAAGGTAGGAAGGTGGTCTGGTATTTGGTTTTTTCTGGAGTTAGGGGTATCTTTCTAAGTATGTAAAAAAAAAAAAAATAATTACATAATTGTTAGTTGTCGGTCAGAGTTGTTGGCTTTGGGTTTAAATTTACTAATGGGTAAGTCTTACTTAGTTATGGGCTTTTATGTGTGGTCTTTAGTCCAATTCATTTAGGTGTTTGTTTATTAGTCAAAGGAAGTGTTCTAGTTCTATTGGGAAAAGTTATGATCTAGAGTCTATACAAGTGTCATTGCACTTAAAGAAAGATGGAGTTGATTAATAGAAAATTGAGTGTTTTGAGTATTGAGGTAACTTTGGTCTTAATGTTCTATTCTCACTTTCATTTCCTATGTACTGGGCTGTGTTCTTTTAATAAAATTTTTATGTTACTTATCAAAAAAAAAAATTCCCTCATTCTTTTCTCTTTAACATTTAAAAAAAAAAAAATTTAGTTTAATTGAAAATGAGAAATACTGTGTTCACTATGATGAATTCAAAGTATTTAAAATTACAAACAACTATATAGAAGGTACCAAAGAGTTTTTGAAGTCAATAATGGAATTACAAACTGTAAAGCCCCATGTCCTAGCCCAACCAAACAAGGTATGGATCAGCAGAGATTGCAATTGCTCAAGGGATCTATCGGCATCTTCAAACATATGGTTATTCCATTACTTCGACACTAATCACATCAAACATGCCGGCAACCTGAGAGAGGCCAACAGAATGTTACAGGGGAGAGAGATTAAAGAGCATGGAATATGCATTATACAAATATCTTACGGTTGGAGAAACAATAATGATTCAAAATATATTTCAAAGAATATGATAAAACCATAAACAAACATATTTTGGAGAGATTTAAAAGCCAGTTAAATCAATATGGAATTTAAAAGAAAGAAAAAAAAGATATTTTATTTGGTGGGGTGGGTGGGAGTCCTTACAGTTTCTTTTTTTGTGGTGATAAATAGGTTCTCTAGAGGTTTTATGTAAGTTATTTTGAAGTTTCATAGGCGATTAGAAGTTAATGACATCATTCAATAGGATTAACACAAATTTTATGTCTTCTCATAAAAATGAAAGGCCTGTGCAATAAAATACATAAATACTGCTTGTTTGATTACCTAATTTTCCTCTGTGTGTTAAAAGATTATAATGCAATTGGTCTTCTGAATTATTGTTTATATTAGCATATCATGTTTGTGCCCTTAAAGTGTCCATCTACTGATATTGAGTGTTGCTACATTCACCGATTTTTAGAGACTTTTTCACACCCACCTCCCCCCCCCCCCCCCCTCTCTCTCTCTCTCTCTCTCTCTCTGACACATGTACACTTACATGGGCACGCCACAAAACACTGGGGAGGGGGAGTGAAAAGGTCAGTGGTGTCAATAGACTTACCTACTGATATATATGATTTGAGATAATACCTGAATTTGACAGCTTGAAATTAGAGCCGGAAATATATAGTATAAGGTTTGAAATGTTGAGCAATGACCTTCTTCCCTTGCCAAACTTCAATGCAGGCAGTGACAAATCTTTTAAACAATGAAAGTATATCTGATATTGACCGTTTACGCTTAGTGATGCTTTATGCTTTGCGCTACGAGAAGGAAAGCCCTGTTCAATTGATGCAGCTTTTCAACAAACTGGCTTCTCGGTCTGCCAAGTACAAACCAGGGGTAAAATAAGCAAACCAGCATTTCTGTTTTGCATGCTTTTGATGCTTTAGTAGAGCAGCAAATTTGTTGAAATTGTTGTGGTCCTTGCTAATTGCTAGATGATTCACTGGTTTTGAAAAATTGACCATCATGGTATGACAGCTTGTCCAGTTCGTCTTGAAGCAAGCAGGTGTAGATAAGCGAACTGGGGATCTTTTTGGAAATCGAGATCTTTTGAATATTGCTCGTAACATGGCTCGTGGACTGAAGGTTGGTTAGAAACACTGTACTTTCAGCTTGCAGATGTGGTTAGATGCTTATACATCATTTTCCCACCTGCTGTAGGGCGTTGAGAATGTTTACACCCAGCACCAACCTCTTTTGTTCCAAACCATGGAAAGCATTTCCAAGGGACGGTTGAGAGATGTGGACTACCCATATGTTGGCAATCACTTTCAGCAGGGCAGGTTTGTTTTCCAAAATAACTGTTTCTTCCCAAAAAGGTTGCAGTTTTTCTCTTGCAAATTTTGGAAGGTAGCGTGGTTTCTTTCCACTGTTTTAAAAACTGGACCAGACCAGCCGATTCAACCAATTCAATCAGGAACTCTATACCAATCCAAATATGGCCTAAAACCAGATTTTCTGAAAAACTGGGCTTAACTGAATATCCTGTGGTCAGACCGCAAAAACTGGTAACCGGAACTTGTTATGCATGTGCATGTACATGTTCATGTATGTGTGTTTGTATGTACGTACATGTATGTTTGCATATTATCTAGTGCCAAGATAATACTAGTTATGTAACTAATTTTACTCTTTAATAATGAGAAGAGTTTACAAGGAAAAACCCACTTCATACAAATTTCTCAGTCTAAAATAACATATTATCTCTCATCAGATATATGATGCAAATGTCTTAACTTTCAGCACTTGTTGGAAGAAGTTATGCTGGTCTGTAACTTCCACACACCACCCCCCCCCCCCCCCCCTCCCCCCAAAAATAATAATACAAAGAAATAAAGGTATGCTGGTCCGTAAATGGCTCATTTGAAGCAAACCATATTATATCGACATATTTTATGGCAGGTCACACACCAAGGGTGGAAGATTTATTAATTAGGCATTTCTTATCTTTGGGAGTTTGGCCTTGTGCATATTTTGGGCATTGATGCTTCACCCTAACACTATGCTATATATAGTCACAGGGATTGATAAGAGTTAACTGAGGTGGCTGTGTCCCCTCAATTTGTTGAAGACAGACAGTTCTTAAGCCATCTAGCCTACCCCCAGAACTTAGATTATAGTTCATTTAATGGCAACTATTACTGTTTCTACGTAGCATCTTGATTCCCATACTACCACAAATCCAAATCAGATATATTATTTTGATAAGTGATAAAGTTTATTAAGAGAAAAAAGAAAGAGCAATCCTAGTGCATGGGATGTCTGCAAGGAAAACACTAAAAAAAAAATTATATAAGTAATAGTTTTCGTTAAGAAAGTGTTAAAAGGGGCACAATCCTAGTACATGGGATCTTTACAAAAAGAAGACCCAAAAGAAATAAAATTAACATGTATAAAAGAAACACTAAAACCAATGAGGTCTAGCTTAAAGAGAATCTCCTCCCCTTGTAAGAGCTAGGTGGAGGGTGAGCTTGTGTAATTACCAATAAGAAAATGCTAAAAAGAGGGGAAAAAAGGACTAAGATATGAAATTGCAAATGTTTATAAATTCCAGAAACAAAAGTAATAGTAAGCTAGAAGTAGATGTCAATGTCAAAATCAGACATATATGCCCCTGATCATGCCTTTGACAATTGGGAATTGGAGATAGTAGTGGACTTTCTTTGTATTTTGGAGTATAATACTCCTGCTAGGGAGGGTGAGGATCAAATGTGGTGGGTGCCGAAGAAGAAAGGGGAATTTGATATTCGCTCGTATTATAATACACTAAGAGGTTCCTCTTTGAACATATTTCCTTGGATAGGTATCTGGGGGGTCAAGGTACCTAGATGGGTTTCATTCTTTGTTTGGATTGCGGCTTGGGAGAAGATACTTACTAGTGATAATTTGAGGAGGAGAGGTTTCTCTATTGTAGATTGGTGTTGTATGTGTAGGTATAGTGGAGAGACTATGGATCATTTATTGATTCATTGTGAGAAGGCGAATCAGTTATGGTGTTTTGTCCTTAGATCCTTTGGGATCTCTTGGGTTTCCCCTAGTGATAGATCTTCTTTTTGGATGGAAGAATTGGTTGGGAAACACTCGTCCGACATTTGGAATTTGATTCCATTGTGTTTGATGTGGTGTATTTGGAGGGAGCTTAATAGTCATACTTTTGAGGATGTGGAGAGTTAAGACAATCAGCAGCTTGCCTCCTTTGTTGGCACCTTGTTTGATTGGTCTTGGGTTTGGGGACTCACATGTAGTGAATCTGTCCTGATGTTTGTAGATACGCTTCTTTCTTGTATATAGTTTTTGTTTTTCCTTTTTATTTTTGTAATCTTTGGCTGATTTATGTTTTTTGCATAAAGTAGTCCTTTTTTAATAACACTTTTTCTTACCTATCAAAAAAAAAGTTTCTCTACCATTTTTACTCAAGTCTCCTATCTTTCCCCTTCATTTTGCTATTACATCCTACAGTAAAGGCTTTTCAAGCATGGACAGACTATTGTAGGATTGAACATTAATTTATATTTGAGATAGCCTTTAAAGTGAAAGTTATAGCCTTCAAATAAAGATTTTCAAAAGGTTTTGGGTAATATAGCTTGAATGATAAACACTTCATCTTTGAGCAGGCCACAAGAAGTAGTCATATTCATTGTTGGAGGGACGACATATGAAGAGTCACGTTCTGTTGCTCTACAAAATGCCAGCAATTCTGGAATTCGTTTTATACTTGGTGGTTCTGTGGTTCTGAATTCTAAGAGGTATGTATGCTTTGGAATCATCATTGTGATTTTAGAAGCATGCTATCTGTGGTTCATGCTTGGCACACACTAGCTTTAAATGCAAACTTCTATGGCCTTCATCTTTCTTGCATCAGCTGCAAAATTGAGAATGTAGTTGTGGGTTGGATTACTTTTACTTCAGGTTAATTTGACACTAGGTGAAACTTTGCTGTGCTTGTGGATTTGGGTTTGGCATTATTCATCCCATGTAGGTTGCTAGCATGCAATGATTTGTAGCTTCTTAAAATTTAGAAGTCAAATTTTTTTTAAAGTTCCATTTTTGACCCAAGCCTAGAGATTGGAAGGTTGTTAAGCAGACGTCTAGCATATAACTTCAGTCACACTTTACTGAACTTAAATCTCATCTAATACAAATTGCCATAAATTGTATTTATTTTAGACTTTTGTCGTATGTATAGGATATGTTTAGTTATATAGTGATAATTTTAGGCTAGTTTAGTCAATCGATGGAATGTAGTTAAGTGGAAACCATCCTTTATTTACATGATGTTCCTCTGATCCAATATTCATTCTGGCCAAAAAAAGCAGGTTTCTGAAGGACTTGGAAGAAGCTCAAAGGATGGCTCGTTCTAGCACAGCAGTGGTTTGAAGCCCATCATATGTGTCTTGAGAGCCATTTAGATAATTTTTTATGGCTTTATACGGAGCTTTTTGACCGGTGATTTGCAGTGGTGAGATTGTTAATGAATATTGGGAGGAGGAACTTGATGAAGAATCAGCCCACCTTTCTTGCATTAGACATCCAATATTCACCAATTTTCAAAGGAATAAAAGGTAAATAGGTTTTGAGGAGTCTAAATCCATTACGTAATATGAGATACTACTGATTCACGAGAAACAATTTGCAGATAGCCATATCGCTTGTTTAACAACACCACCTTGCATTGTTAAAGATGTAAAATCACAAACATTTTTTTTTTCTTTTTTTGGTCGTATACTTGTTTGATGTATCCTGTGTAGTTGTATAATTGGACAATAGTGTGAAAAGTTACAGCTGAGCACATATGGTTGAGCCGGGGCCACAGGTTTTGTTTATACTTAAGCAAATCAATGTTCTGGTGACATGGGAAGTTTTTGAATATTTCTGTGTATATAAAAGGTATTGAAACTTTTGTTGTGCTGGTTATTACAAATATTTTGATCAGGAATTTTTTTTTTCTGGTGTGTTGTATGGTGAATCAATATTCAGGCAGCATCTTTTGCTTATTTTGATTGGCATTGTGTCCGATTATATGCGACTGTTGCGTTCTAGTCATCTTCCAAATTGCCAACGACGCAAGCCGAATTACACCATCTTTGCCTTTAGGCAAACACAGACAATCGGTCATATAACCAAGCTGCTTGTAGATTGCCGCTGAAATGTACTATCTAATTCTTTTTACTTACTAAAGGAGGATGGTTGTGATATCAATCTCTCTCTCTCATGCAAAGCATACATACGAAAAAAAAAAACTGTAAAACAATAAAACTGATGGGGCAACGCCTATCAAATTTGATTGGGTTAAATCATTTTTTTATATATAAAAATCATAATAATGTATGGATTTAAACAGCTCAAAAAGAATTATAAAATTTAACAATAGATAATTTTCAAATCTCATTTAAATTAGAGAAGAAAATTAATTTATATCTTTACTTGTAGAATAGTTGAATTGTAAATAGTATTACATAGCCTATCAAAAAAAAAAAAAAAGTATTACATAGGTAATGACTCACCGTATTAAAATAAATAAGTATACTATGGATAAAAGTATAGAAGTAAAATTGAAATATTTTTGTACACGTATAAATGAGAAAAATGTTTAATATGTGTTTTATATGTTTAAAAAAATTCTTAATATATTTTAGTGTATTTTTGTTTGGTACAATGAATATAATTAAAAAAAAAAAGTACGTGTAATATACAATATATATTACTTATATTTGACTAACTACAATTTGTTAGTGTTCTAAACAAGGAACAGTTATATATATATATATATATATATATATATATATATATATATATGATGTGTGAAACCAGTATGATGAATGTTTCGGGCTTCAACGGTGGTTTGATGACTTGAAAAGAAAGAAAGAGATTATCAAAGGTGATTGGAATAAACCGGCCAAGGACCCTCCGACGGTTAAGTCAATTTTCTCTTTAGGACTAAGTTTAATGAGTGGATGAATAGTAAAATATACCTTGGGCTAGTAAGATTGGGTCCCTTTTATAGAGAGTTTGGAGTGTGTCTACTTGTTAGGTGCTGCTAACATCATAGGAGATATGTGGACTTAGTAGGGAGCGTGGAGTGAATGTCGGGGGATTCACCCTACGTTCCGAGATGAGGGATCGTAGTCTAACTATTTGTGATTGGTAGAAAACATTTAGAATTTCAATAAAAGTGTTTATTAATCGTCCATACCTTCTTATGGGGTGAATGACCAGAATCTCTTTGGATGACTGGTGACATGCTTGAACGTCTTTATTCTATGTTTGTGGTGCACATTTCTCATTTCTCCTCTCTAAAGACTGTCTTGGACGACCATTATGGACGGAAACTACTTGTTGTGAATCACCATCAATATATATATTCCTCAAATTATTAAGAATTTTACGGTAGAGATGATAAGGATGAACGCCTTTTTGTGAAATGAGTAAAATCCTCTCTCTCCAACCAATTACCAGTGAAATTAGTGTTCTCACCTTTTCGTTGTTGTCCCTTTCCGTATGTCTTTACCCTAACATTCAATAGCATGAACTTATAGAACTTTCCATTTTTTATTCCCCTCATTTTAACAAATTCACAGCATGTATTCTATTATACTCCGTAGTTTCAACTTAACCAAAACAATGGAGAATTGGAAGGATATGATCCCATATTTCGAGACACAGAATTTTAAGGTAAAAGAACAAATCTTTTTGTAATTATATGGTTTCTAGACAATGAGTGAACAAAAAATACTGTGAATTTGGACCGAGTAATGTACTACGCACGGTACTGGTAGCAAATTGTTTTCACAAATCAACTATGAAAATGTAAGATAAAAAAAAAATGCTAATACTTGTATTATAATTATAACTAACCAAAACAATGGTTGTGTATTTGTTTTATATCATAGAGGATTCAAAAACACAAAATACATTATGAATAAATCTTGCATACAATATCAATTATTTGTTTGTATAAACCCTTATCTGTGAAGTCTCAATCTAGAAAACTCCATGATGAGGGTCAAAATGTAGCTTGTCGAGGCCTGTGAGTGGGCCTGACGGATCTATATTCCTGGGCCGATAGAGAGCAAGCCCAACCTGTCCAGTGGTCCGAAATAACAAAAGCCCTTGATGGAAAATACTTGCAAGACAAGTATTTGATCGCCGTGGAATCCTAAAGGGAAAAGAGTCCTAAAACGTTAAGGATCCCGAAGGATACGTGCGGATCTTTTCTATAAGGAAAGATCTTGCAAATCACGATTGAGACTATTCCAAGTAGAGTCCTATAAGGAAAAGACTTCTACGCCAAGTATAAGAGGTTAACCCTATACTACTATAAAAGGAGGAATACCTTCACAAATCGAGGTACGCATAATTTACCCTCTCTAGCACTCTAGAGCTGTGAGAATTGATTCTAACTTGACCTTCGGAGGGTATTCGGCCGGCACCACACCGGTGCTCTCTGTTAGGTCTCTTTTGTTTTCATTGTGCAGATACACTTTCGAGCGTTTGTAGACCGTGTAACTCACTGGTGATTTTCCCGGCATCATCAGTTGGCGCCGTCTGTGGGAATCTTGACTGACGAATTATCGATTCGAAAGCCATAGTAAACGCTTCCCGGATAAAAGAGTTGCATGGTGCTGACTCGCTCGATGGCAACTACGAACAACATTCAGGGAGACGAAGCTCGCACAACGGCCCTCGAGAGGCAGGTTCAGACCTTGGCCACTGCAGTGGAACGTCTCATTAAGGAGAACCACGACCTGGAGGAGCGGTTACGCCAGAAAAACGCAGGTCATGGCACCCAAGAGCAGGACTAAGAAGACACTAGTGCCGATAGAAGGGAACGAGAAGGGCCAGAGGGCAGTAACGTCCCGAGTAGACTAGAGCGACAAAACCTAAGCATGCCGTCCCTCACGGATGCCACACCTCCACATATTGCCACCGAGATGCAAGCGATGAAGGAGCAGATGGAGGTTATGATGAACGCCCTCAAGGGACGGGTGTCTAGCGATCTTGACGATCTGGTCAATCGTACCGACTTGCCATTCACTGTGGCAGTCAACTCCTTCCCTTTACCACATAAGTTCCGCATGCCACAGATCGACAGTTACGACGGAGTCAAGGACCCTCTAGACCACCTGGAGACCTTCAAAACCTTGATGCACCTTCAAGGAGTAGCGGATGAAATCATGTGTAGGGCCTTCCCCACAACGTTGAAGGGTGCGACAAGGATTTGGTTCAGCCGGTTGATGCCCAACTCCATCAGCACATTCAAGGAGCTAAGCGCTCAATTCACTGCGCACTTTATTGGGGGACATAGGTACAAAAAGTCTACGGCTTGCTTGATGAGCATCAGGCAGCGCGAGGACGAAACGCTAAGATCCTACATATCCCGTTTCAATAAGGAAGCCCTCTCGATCGACGAAGCCGACGACAAGATACTTGTGGCGGCCTTCACGAATGGACTACGAAAGGGTAAGTTTTTGTTCTCCATATACAAAAACAACCTAAAGACCATGTCAGAAGTACTTTACAGGGCCACCAAGTATATGAATGCTGAAGATGCATTGCTGGCTCGCGAGGAAAAACCAAAGAAAAGGGAGAGGCAAGAAGATACGCGGCAAGATAGAGGACGCAAGATAGCGAGGACAGGGGAACGAAAGGATGATAGACGCTCCAAACCCCCTTTGGGCAGGTTCACAAGCTTTACCCCATTAACTGCCCCAGTCGACCAGGTCCTAATGCAAATTAAAGATGAAGAACCCCTGACTTTCCCAGGCAAGCTGAAGTCGGATCCTAACAAGAGGTCTAGAGACAAGTACTGCCGATTCCACTGCGACCACGGCCACGACACGGCCGACTGTTATGACCTAAAGCAGCAGATTGAAGCTCTTATCCGACAAGGAAAATTGCAAAGGTTCATCCGTAAGGAAAGGACGAACCCTCCCCCAGGAACAGGTTCCCAAAAGAGAGAATAAACGTCCAAGGGCACCTATAGGAGATATACGAACGATCGTAGGGGGCACGGCAGCCGCTGGGTCGTCCAAGAAGGCTAGAAAAACTTACCTCAAGATGGTACAGAGCGTCCAATTAACAGGATCCGTACCAAAGATGGCACAAATCAACAATCCTATCATTGGGTTCTCAGAGGAGGATGCCCGGAGGTTACACCATCCGCATGACGACGCGATTGTGGTCAGCTTGTAAGTGGGAGACTACAACATACACCGGGTTCTGGTCGACAATGGTAGCTCGGCAGATATCATGTATTACCCGGCCTTCCAGCAGATGAAAATCGACAGAGAACAGCTGATCCCGGTAAATGCCCCTCTTGTAGGTTTCGGGGGGATGAGAGTGTTCCCTCTTGGTGCTATCACATTGGTAGTAACCATAGGCGATTACCCCCAACAGATCACCAAGGATGTAACATTCCTCGTAGTCGATTGCTCGTCTGCTTATAATGCTATTATAGGACGACCTACTCTTAACTCTTGGAAGGCTGCAACCTCAACCTACCACTTAATGATCAAGTTCCCTACAGAATATGGAGTAGGAGAACTGTGCGGAAATCAGGTGGCAGCGCGAGAGTGTTACGTCGCCATATTAGAAATGGAGGACCAACAACAAGCGATGTGCATAAGAGAACAACGGGTGGTAGCAGAGCCAGTTGAAGAACTAGAAGAGCTAATTCTTGACGAATCAAAACCCGAACGGACGACAAGAATGAGGACGCTCGCCAGCCAGCCAATACGTCAAGCCCTAGCAGCGTTCCTCAAAATGAACCAAGACGTGTTCGCCTGGAGCCACGAGGACATGCCAGGGATTGATCCCTCAGTCATAGTCCACAGGTTAAACGTGAACCCTGCATCCTCACCAGTCCAACAGAAAAAGCGAGTGTTCGCTCAGGAGCGAGACAAAGCAATAGCAGAAGAGGTACGGAAGCTAATGGAGGCAGATTTTATTCGAGAAGTCTACTATCCAGATTGGTTAGCAAACGTGGTCATGGTTAAAAAGGTGAATGGAAAGTGGCGAATGTGTGTCGACTTCACGGACCTCAATAAGGCGAGCCCGAAAGACAGCTACCTGCTCCCTCGGATAAATACCTTGGTGGATTCTACAGCAAGGCACCAGCTCCTGAGCTTCATGGACGCCTTTTCGGGGTACAATCAAATCAAGATGGAGGAGGCCGATCAAGAGAAAACCTCCTTTATCACAAGCCAAGGACTTTTTTGCTACAAAGTGATGCCGTTTGGACTCAAGAACGCAGGAGCGACGTACCAGAGATTGATGAACAAAATGTTCGCGCACCAGATTGGGAGGAACGTACAAGTTTATGTTGATGACATGTTGGTAAAAAGCTTGCACGAAGTTGATCACTTGGACGACCTCCGTGAGACGTTCGACACACTCCGATCATATAACATGAAGCTGAATCCGAACAAAAGCGCTTTCGGAGTGACGGCAGGGAAATTCTTGGGCTTCATGGTCTCCCAAAAGGTATAGAAGTAAACCCAGAGAAAATATGGGCCATAATGGAGTTGAAACCCCCGAGGACGGTCAAGAAGGTTCAAAGTTTGAATGGCAAAATTGCAGCCCTGAACAGGTTCGTCTCGAAGGCAACGGACAAATGTCTACCTTTCTTTCGCACTCTAAGAAAATCCTTCGAATGGACGGACGAATGCCAGAAAGCCTTCGAAAATTTGAAGAAATACCTTTCATCCCTGCCATTGCTCAGCCCGTCCGAACCAGGAGAAGAGCTCTACCTCTACTTGGCAGTCTTGCAAGCAGCGGTCAACGCGGCCTTAGTACGGGAGGAAGATGGGTCTCAAAAACCTGTCTATTTTATAAGCCGCGCGTTCCGAGGAGCAGAAAAGAGGTACCCCCAAATGGAGAAAATGGCCTTCGCACTGGTAACTGCCGCACGTAAACTCAAGCCATACTTTTAGGCATATACTATCGTTGTCCTGACGGATCGGCCCCTGAAAAAAGCCATGAGTAGCCTTGAGGCTGCAGGACGGATGGCTTTATGGGCGGTAGAGTTGAGTGAATACGATATACAGTACCGTCCGCGAACTGCAATGAAAGGACAAGCCGTGGCTGATTTCATCGCTGAATTTACCCATCCGGAAGACCAGGGGGCAGAAACCGCAGCACAGTGGAGCATCCACACGGACGAATCTTCCAACAGACGAGCCGGAGGGGTTGGTGTGGTCATCCAAACCCCAGAGGGTGATAAGATTGAGTGCATGGTCCGACTGGATTTCAGCACTACCAATAACGAGGCTGAATATGAAGCACTGGTGGCTGGCCTAGACCTCGCGAAGGCAGCAGGAGCTGAAAACATTGTCTTGTATTGTGACTCCCAGGTGATAATAAGTCAGATTAATGGCGGCTACGAATGCAAGAACGAAAGAATGAAGAGGTACCTAGAAGAGGTGAAGGGTCGAATCAACAACCTCGAAGTCAGATTCGTTCAAGTCCCAAGGGAGGAAAACGAATGCGCGGATCGCCTAGCAAAAGCTGCCTCAGCAGAATTTATGCATGTTCCCGAACAGGTATTATCTTTTGTCCAAGTCTCCTCACTTATTGATGACAGAACAAGTGTGCAGGAAGTGAATTCTGAGAATAATTGGACCACGCCACTGATAACCTATCTGAGAAATGGCACGCTACCAGACGAAAAAGACTCTGCTAGGAAGTTGAAGGTCCAAGCCTCGCGATTTGTGCTAATAAAAGATGTCTTGTACAAAAGAGGATTCTCTTGACCATACCTAAGGTGTTTAAGCCATGAGGAAGCATCGTACGTAATGAGAGAAATCCACGAAGGAATCTGCGGCAACCACTCGGGGGCACGATCATTAGTACACAAGTTGATCTGGGCGGGTTACTACTGGCCCACAATGCTGAAGGATGCGCTGGCTTATGTCAAGGTTTGCGACAAGTGCCAGAGGTTCAGCAATCTCATTCGACAACCGTCTGAAGAACTAATTCCTATGATGGCTCCTTGGCCATTTGCGCAGTGGGGACTGGATATCATGGGTCCATTCCCAACGGCCATTAGGCAATTGAAATTCTTGGTAGTCGGTATCGACTATTTTACAAAATGGGTAGAGGCAGAAGCTTTTGCTACCATCACGGAAAAGAACATTCGAAGCTTTGTTTGGAGAAATATCATCTGCAGGTACGAGATACCAAGAGTACTTGTCTCGGATAACGGAAAACAGTTCGACAACAGCAAATTCAGGGAATTCTGTTCGGAGCTAGGGATCAAGAATCACTATTCTTCGCCGGCACACCCACAGGCTAATGGGCAAGTTGAGGTCACGAACCGATCCTTACTCAGAATCATCAAGACCCGGCTTGAGGGGGCAAAAGGCATCTGGCCAGAAGAGCTGCCAAGTGTTTTATGGGCATACCAAACTACAGCAAGAATCCCCACGGGAGAAACGCCCTTTCGACTAGCATATGGAAGCGACGCTGTTATCCCAGCAGAGGTAGGACTCACAAGCTACCGTGTGGAGAACTATGACGAGCATAATAACGAAGAGGCCATACGCCTTCAGCTCGACCTAGTAGACGAAATACGGGCGACGGCCGCACAAAGGTTGGCACGATATCAGAATCTCATGGCGAAGCACTACAACACCAAAGTCAGGCATAGAGACTTTCAAGTAGGAGATCTTGTACTGCAGAAAGTGATGGACACTACTAGAGATCCTTCACAAGGTAAGCTCGGCCCCAACTGGGAAGGACCTTACAGGATTGCATCATGGCAGCGGAAGGGGACCTACCGCCTGGAGACGCTCGACGGTAGAATGCTGGAGCACCCATGGAACACAGAGCACCTTCGGAAGTACTACGGGTGAATGAGAAGTGGTGACGGATCCCATGATCCCCGATTTATTCAGTTTTTTTTTTTTTTTTCTACAATTACTAGTTTTACTTAAGCAATTCCTTCAGCTACGATACTTTACGTACCTTTTTAAGCCCAAGGGGGCAGGTACTTTTTTACTAGCTTATGTTTTTGTTTGCTTTAACTAATTAGAGGAATATTCAGACTACTATGCTTTCCTACTTACAATTTCTACTGAAAGTCCACAAAAAGGACGGATCATCCCAATTGGATGAAGGCACTAAGTCCATAATTCGGACGGATATAAACTAAAAGTCCACAATATGGACGGATCGTCATAATAGGATGAAAGCCAAAGTCCACAAAGTGGACGGACTCCCTAGACGGGAAAAATTCAGGTCCACAAAGTGGACGGACCCCCTAGAGGGTTAAAAATCCACAAGGCCACAAAATGGACGGACTCCCTAGACGGGAAAAATTCAATCGTAACAAAGTGGACGGACCCCCTAGAGGGTTAAAAATCCACAAGTCCACAAAATGGACGGACTCCCTAGACGGGAAAAATTCAGGTCCACAAAGTGGACGGACCCCCTAGAGGGTTAAAAATCCACAAGTCCACAAAATGGACGGACTCCCCAGACGGGAAAAATTCAGGTCCACAAAGTGGACGGACCCCCTAGAGGGTTAAAAATCCAAGTCCACAAAATGGATAGACTCCCTAGACGGGGAAAACCCATTTCCCAAAATGGACGGACCCATTAAGGGATATAAGTTAGACCACAAAGTGGACGAACGCCCTGAACATTTTTGAAAAATCCAGTCCACAAAGTGGACGGACCAACTAAGGGTTAAAAATGGATGGACCTTTAATGGTTACGATTATGTAGTCCGCAAAATAGACGAACTCCCTGGACGACGAAAATTCCACAAATCCTCAAAGTGGACGGACCACTTAATACTTAAAATAACCAATCCGCAAAAGTGAACAGATACTCTAAACGCTAAAAATTTCGGTCCAAAGGTGGACGGACACCTTAAGGGTTTGAAAATGATAATCAACGTAGTGGACGAATTCCCTTAACAGGAAAAATTTGGCAGTCCACGAAGAGGACGGACTACACAGAAAGGGTTTAAAACAAGTCCACAAAGTGGACGAACCCCTTAAAATGTAAAATTCATCAACAAAGCAGACGGATCCATTATGATCAGGCATGTAACAAAACAAAGTGAACAGATGAGATCCACAAACAAAGCTACGAATAAATATTAAATAAACCATTCAAGAAAGTGTTTACATAAAATCTATGACGGATAAAGCTGTTTTCCAACCATAAACAGTACAAAAAAATAATAAAAATAAAAATACAACTATTTTGCGGCAGGAGTTTCCGTCGGCTTTTCAACGATGACGATGGGCTGATGGTCTCCCTCGTTTACATGTTTGGATTCAACTATCTCCACTTGGGCTGACTCCCCGTCACCGATAAGTCCACCGTCAGCAAAAAGGTCGTCAGTATCTTCTGAAGCGACGGGCAGGACGGAAGCTTGGGCTTGGTCACCCACTTTGATATTTGAGATGTCGAGGTCGGGATTGGCCTTCTTCACCTGACGGAGGGCGTCATCAAAACCCTCCAAAAATGAGTCACCCAACTCAGACAGAAGGGCGTCGGAGTCGCGATATTCACGGATCGCTAACTCCTTAGCCTGACGGAGCCCATCCTTCAAGTGTTGAATCTCCTGGTCCTTCGCCCCAAAGGTCTTCTTCGCCTCCTCCATACTCTGCTCGAGTTCTTTTCTCAACCGCTCGGATAGCTCAAACTTTTTCTCCATTTTTGTTTTCCAACTCCGTAGTTGGTTTAGCTCATCCTCCGTCTGCTGAGACTTTGTCCGTACACGTTCTAGGGTCGCCTCATGCTTGAGACACCGTCCCATCAATCCTTTCATCATCACCATTGCCTACGAACACAAGTGCAAAAGAGGAGGTTAGCATGAAGGCATAACTGATAAAACGGACGAGGAAAGAAGACGGACCCATATATGACGAGTAGGATACCTGGGCAACGGCAAAAAGGCCCGACTCCCCCATGGCTTCCGTCGAGTGGTTCCCCAAGTCCTCGTAATCCTCCGTCGACATTATGGACGAGATCTTCTCTAAAGCATGTTTAGAATCCTCACGAAGGAGGACGGGCGCTTTCTCTTGATTAGACGGAGCCTTCATTAAGCCTTTGCCTGCCCCGTGCTTCGGTGGGGGATCCGTCTTCTCGACATCGGCCATTAGCCCTATGACGGGTTCCAAAGGAACTCTTTGTTTTTTGGCCGGACGGTCTCCCTTCAGCAGAAGTTTTCTTTTTGAGGACGGGTTAGTCGTAACCGTCGCCACTGGTGCCTCGTCACCGGACTCCTTTTTCTTTGCTGCCTGCGACCTAATCAGTGCTCTCCTCTTGGCGTCGTCCATTTCTAAAAAAGAAAGAGAACGGGTAAAATTGACTGATAAAAATGGGGACCGTTCAAATAAAATGAAGACGACGGACTCACGTTTGCGTGTTTTTTCTTCGTACTTTATGGCTGTTGGTGTAGGCTCGGGTCCGTCACAGTACCAGTGAATGGTGTTGAGATTGACTAGTTTTGCCCAAGCCCGTTCTTCAGCCTGAGTCTTTGCAAAAATCTTCTCAAGAAAGCCGAACTCCTCAAGATTTACTTGTGGACGCCGTCTAACTACAAAGAAGAACGGTCAAAATTCCTAAAGAGAAGAAAGTAATAAACTGAACGGCAGTAAAAAATAAAAGATACATAATAACAAAATTGTTAGGACGGGTTCATACTGGATGGGTTCAAAATGCCCCAAGTTGTGTCGACGGGCATGTGATCCGTTTCCCCTGGGCTACACATCCAGTTGTCACCTTCTAAGAAGAAGTACCGGCTCTTCCAATCCCTATTGGAGTCAGGTGTTTCGTATATTACTTTCAACAACGGACTCCTAGGTACAAAGCTGTACATCCCCCTCGACCTGTCAATCTCATCTGGACGGTAGCAGTGAAGGAATTCCCTCACCGTCAGACTTCTGGCACCGCCGGACATGGCACCGTACAGGATCTCCATTGCTATAAAGACCCTCCAAGCGTTCGGTGACACTTGGTTGACGGATAGGCCCAAACACTTGAGAAGCTCACGATGGAGGGAGCTTAAAGGGAACCTAAGTCCCGCCTTCAGCATCTGTTCGTACACTCTGACACCGTCTACCCCTTCGTAGTAGCATTTCTCTGACTTATAGGGCAGACGGATGGGGATGTTACTAGGAATTTGATAGATATCCCTAAGTGTTTTGAAGTGATTCTCCTTGATAGTAGACACGAAATTATTCACCGTCCACTCCGGCAACATGATGAACTCCCTAAGTCCATCAGCACCCACGACGGATCTTATTGTTCGCTCCTCACCGTTATCAGAAACCTCTTCTTGGTCAACCATCTCCATATCCTCATTTTTTGAGGACGAGGAAGAGGCAGACGGGGTCCTCTCTTCATCTGGACTCTTTGAGTCTCTATGACCGGACGGATATACTCCCTCGTAATCCACCCCGTCATGGACGAATGACTGGTTACTCGACGCACTAGACATCTCTTACATATGACGACAAAACCTAAGACTCAGACGGGTCTAGAAATTGTGACGGGTGTATAGAGGTCAGGATATTAAATTACTTAAAACAAGGACGCCATATTTACAGTATTCACGGATAGAAAATACTTACCAAATTTTTGAATGGACGGAGAGAGCAGTTGATGACGTATGTATCTAGCTGAACGGGGAGGTCTCTTTAAAAGATGACGGATGGCGCTCTGACAGTGATGATGGATGCACTCTGACAATATTCTTCCGCTGAAAATGAAGAAATGAAGGGGATAAACCCCTGTATTTATAAAGGGAGTGCACGGAACACGAAGCGACGCTTCAATCCGAGATAAAAACCAATCAGAATGCAACACGTGTCATACGCTTTAATGGTTTCCGTACAGCCTGGCAAGCGTTTGCGCAAGGTGACGGTGTATTCACTTAGACCGTCGACCCCGCTGGTCCTGGATCTGTCTGGCCATTCATGATAGGACCGTCTCCCACTTAACCTTTAACCGTCACCGTACTGTCCCTTCCCACAACCATGACGGACCCGTAGGGTGAAGGGGGCAACTGATGAGGGTCAAAATGTAGCTTGTCGAGGCCTGTGAGTGGGCCTGACGGATCCATATTCCTGGGCCGATAGAGAGCAAGCCCAACTTGTCCAGTGGTCCGAAATAGCAAAAGCCCTTGATGGAAAATACTTGCAAGACAAGTATTTGATCGCCGTGGAATCCTAAAGGGAAAAGAGTCCTAAAACGTTAAGGATCCCGAAGGATACGTGCGGATCTTTTCTATAAGGAAAGATCTTGCAAATCACGATTGAGACTATTCCAAGTAGAGTCCTATAAGGAAATGACTTCTACGCCAAGTATGAGAGGTCAACCCTATACTACTATAAAAGGAGGAATACCTTCACAAATCGAGGTACGCATAATTTACCCTCTCTAGCACTCTAGAGCTGTGAGAATTGATTCTAACTTGACCTTCGGAGGGTATTCAGCCGGCACCACACCGGTGCTCTCTGTTAGGTCTCTTCTGTTTTCATTGTGCAGATACACTTTCGAGCGTTTGTAGACCGTGTAACTCACTGGTGATTTTCCCGGCATCATCACTCCATATTAGAAACCATCATACTAGTGTTTGCGTCAATCACGTCAATGTAGGCCAAACCCCAATCCGCAACCCTCTTTTGTTCTCACTCATCGAGCGCAAACTAGCACGGAGGCAATATGATAATTGATAATGATCACAAGCCTTGGATTCAGCTCGTAGTTGGTTGGTGATGTTGTGCACAAAACCACCAAATTTTTCTTCTTCAGCGCATTACTTTTTTCCTTTCTCTGCATATCACTTATTAATCTTTAGGTTTTCTCCAATATTCCAAGTGATATTAACAATAAGACTATAAATTTTATATAAAAAAATTATATTGTTAATTGTTAAAAACATTATGAATAAATCTTGTATACAATACCAATTATTTGTTTGTACAGTATGAGTATCCCCTATTTAATTTCTTGAACTATGTGGATTAACTCACAATTGTCATTCAAACTCACAAATAACATAATAATTTTGCTCGTCCGTTAAATTGTATTTCCTAACATGTTGTGAGTATGTCATTCTCCTGTTTTCACTTTAATTATTCTTAGTATCCATTTGGGTAATTTGTTTTGGCCACCATGATTTTGATTTTAAAAGTGAGACATTTATATAAATTAACTAAGAAAACATGATTTTCTCAAAAAAAAAAACATGAGAATTTAAAACTTGTACATAAATAAGTTGGGAAAAATAAATTAGCCTTAAGTCATTAGCCTTATTGTATGCAGCACACACGAACTCAGTGGCTATTTTTTAAAAATCATTTATGTAATGCTCTTATACTACAAAAGAGAACAATTATATTAGTAAATTTACAAATACATAATTATTTTGACTAATTTAAACAAAAAAATTTATATTATTATTTTTTATATTATAATATATATATATATATATACACACACTATATTGATTGCATACGTTATTTAATTTTCTTTAATTCAATTGTTGTTAACTGAACAATTATATTATTGATTACATTGGTTATTGTTGTGAAATTTTAAAGTACTCGCAAGTGTACGAACCATACCGAAGTATAGTTTGACAAGAACGAGGTCAAACCCACAGGAACTTGAATGAACGTAGGAAAATTAATCAAATCTTAACCAAATTAATCCTAATCTAGTTTAATAAAAATTGGTTGCTTGAAATTAAATATACTAAGCAAATAATTAAACTAAGCAAAGATATAATATAAAGCAATAAAGAGATGTAAACAATCTAAAGAAAGGAATTAAGGTTTTGGAATCCGCCTTGTAAGTCATATTAACATATATTTATGATCATTAATTTTTCTCAACTTCTGCATGATAATCTAGAAATCAATTTTGCTATTATGGAAAATATTCTCATTAAAATCCTTATTTTAAAAATCAAAAGCATGTTCTTCTTCGCTCCTTAAGTATAAAATCAAATCATTAATTGTATCCATAGCCAAACAAATCACAAGAGATATCCAATTTTAAAATCAAGAAATAATAAACCAAGTATCAATTAATTAAGACAAATCCTAAATCATGAGAAAAACATGATTGAACTCATATCTAGAATCCCATCTTAGTCAATTGATATGAAGCAAGAACAATTTAAATCATTGAAAAACAACTATTATGGGAAAAATCAAATCACATAAATATTACTGATAATCCTTAACAAGGCTTCATCCTCAACCCTAATTATAAATTTAGCTACTCATGGTAATTGAAAAAAAAAACACAAAAAAAAACATTAAACTAGACAAATAAATAGAGAAAGAAATAGTCACAATACTGTCATGGAGAAAAGCTACAAAGAAGCCACATGCGGCACTACCTCTTACTCCAATTTTCTGTTTTGCATCTAGCCCTAGCACTAGCCTCATCTGAATTTTGCCCTAAATAGCCTTTAAATAGGTCAAGGAATCGTATTACAAGTTGAATTCCCGTTTGGAGAAAATTCCAGATTTTTAGTCTTTAGTTAACCGACGATTTTGGCCCATTTAACATCAGAATTCGGACTTTTGGTAAACTACAAAGTGCAGCTCTTTAAGTTAACTTTCCATCCCAACTTGAATCATCTCGATTGGACGTCTGAGTCGAAAGTTATGCCAAAAATACTAATTGATGTGTAGGCTGGAATCCTAATCCGAATTGCACTTAGATTTGGTGCAAATTTCCTTTGATTCCTTGCTCCAATTGGACTTAAATTTAATTGGGTTGGCCTTCTTTAACTTCATCATGGCCATTGTAAAAGTAAAGTCCATTAGCTTTCTTCTTTGCACAAATCCATTTATTTAATTCCATTCTCCTACAAAAAACAAATTCACGCAATAAAATTCAATTAAGCACAAAATTGATTATTCAGCATTATTCCAAAACCAAATATAAAATGCATGAATTAACTCAAAATAAGCATGATAATGCTTTCTAACAATGATATAAATTTGCAAAATTAAGCTATTATCAATGCACATCAGTTATTTAATTTGCTTTATTTCAATTGTTGTCAAAATTGTTAAACATGAGAAATGATGCCATATTCCAATAAATAAATATATATATATATATTTCAATAATAAACATTCCAAATAAATTGTTTCTTATATAAATTTATACGCTCCAGAAGTGGTGTATCCCAAGTTCTTCAAATTCAAATGAATTTAGGGGAAATTATAGTTTAATTCAAATGAATTAAACTATACTCTAAATTACACTTTGCATCCTAAACTATACAAATGCACAGTTTGCAACATACACTATGACTATTGTTACACTTTGTACCCCAACATTAGTTTTAATGTTAAATTAGATAGAAATATAAAACACATGACTTGCACATGTGTATTGTTTAAGTGGGAAAAACCTAGGAGACCAAAACACCCTCTTCATAATAAATTAAAAACAAAACTTTTTTTTTTCTAGCTCTTTCTTGTGCTACGCATTAGCCCCTGCCAATGCTCCACCATTGTGTGTTAATTGATTACTTACTTTTTTTTTCCTTTCTTTATTTGATTGCCACTAGCGTGGCTCAACCCTTAACCCAAGCCCCTTCTCATCACAAAAACTAAAATCGTTCTCTATTAGATTCCAACTACTTTGTGTTTGGAAGCTGTAAAATATTTTCCGGAAAATAAATATTTTTCGGAAATGCTAATTTCCGGAAAAGAAAAATGTATTCAGGCTGTTTGGCTGTCTCGGAATTCGTTTTACGGAAAATCAATTCCGGTGTTTGGGTCGTTCAAACATTTTACGGAAAATGCTTTCCGTTTTACGGAAAATCAATTCCCATGTTTGGTTCGATCAAACATTTTACGAAAAATGGAATTTATTTTTACGGAAAATCAATTCCCATGTTTGGTTTGTGGAACATTTTACGAAAAATATAAAACCACTTACAAATTCAAGCACCTGCATTACCTAGACAAACCTATAACAGTACAAAACTAATCATCCACTTCAACATAAAAAATAATCATCCAAATTCAAGCACTTGCATTGCCTAGACATAATCATCAACATCAATCGTTCAGCATTGGCATTACACCTCCATGGTGTACAAAAATGATACCTATTCGTGGTATCTGAACAGTACAAATACATAATTTGGGCAATTGTATCGTCCCAATAATACAAAAGACTACATATATAATACAATGATAGGTCAATACTAGTACTACAACAAAATTTAATTCCTAAAGCTACCGTCACAGTCAACATGAAACAGACAAGTCAAAGTTGTGAGAACAAAAAACCATCCAACCACAGCTTTCTCAGCCAAGCATTCTTGGCTAGAAATCCTCGTGCTGCCTTCTCATTTTCACAAAGATGGTCAAATGCAGTTGCGAGCATGTCTTCGCTATACCCATCCGCCATCATAGCCATGACCTTATTGTAAAGAGCTATGTAATCCACCGGGCCCCGGTTGATTTCTTTCAGAGCCACAGCTATTTCCTTCATCTAATCAAACAGATCAGTCAGCACACTATCATCAGCATTAGAAGGTGCACGCCCTCTTTTACGGGACTTGGAAATTCCCGACCCAGTGGTGGATGACTCGACTGCATTCTTCCCTTTCTCGACCACACCTTCCTCCACATTGTCTGCAACAAACTCAGCACTGTCCCCATTGTCTGGCTCATTCTCAATATTCACATAGGACTTAGAAAAGCCACCTGTGGCTGTTTCTTTCTCCACAACAATGGCTAATTCATCATACATCTCAATTTTTTTGTTTAGATACTCTGCATGCTTTCGATGCACCTGTAAGGGAGAAATGAATGTATAATAACAATGCAATAATCACTTCACTCATAAATTCAATATTCAATTCAATATAGATGCCATTAAATGTTTTAGGTCAATGATAAACAAAAAAATTTGTTAGGGAACAGGAGACATAACTTATGATTTTGAAGATAAGTACAACAGAAAATACAATGTACAAATGCTAAGCCCAGATTTTACAATAGATCCGCACATGAAAGTTATATTTGAAAAACCTTATAA
The DNA here is from genome assembly GCA_030021035.2 of Notholithocarpus densiflorus. Lineage (NCBI taxonomy): Eukaryota > Viridiplantae > Streptophyta > Magnoliopsida > Fagales > Fagaceae > Notholithocarpus > Notholithocarpus densiflorus. Next base: position 344,800 of record JARYZH020000012.1, read on the forward strand.
AAGCAATGGAATCCTAAAAAGAGTGACACTACTAAATTTCATATAAATGGCAAAAACATATATTATCATCTATATTAAGAAAATATAGTTGGAAGTCATACCATGACTTCTTCTTGGTATGTCTTCGCGTCGCATGTTATCATTTTTAGGTTATCATCCCATCCAAAGCCACTCTTCTTTCTAAGAGTCTGAATAGTGGACCATATGGTCCTTAGAGTCCGCATCCGATTGTCAACATAGGAGGGGTGGCACTCAACTCCAAATTGGGTAGTTGTCTCCTTTGCTACAAGAGCAAAGGAGCCTGCCTTGAAAGTGCTAGACGGCTTATTGCCCTTTGCAACCTCCTGCGCAAGTATCCTAAGCATCATTTCATGCATGGGCGGCAGCCACCTGAACTGCTTGTTGCTGCTCACTTTTTCTTTGCCCTTTGACATTACTACATATGAAAATTGTATAATGAGAGTAGCATTTAAAAATGAGAGTAGCATTTAGTAATTACACTCGGAATATGAACAACAAATCAAACACACATACAACCACGCTTATAAATGTGCACAACAGAATGAAACATGCTAACACTGGAAATGACAATGTAATACCATCAAATAACAATGAATGCTGAAAATACTTTTTCATTACACCACCAAAAGTCTATAGTAAATACATTGTCTTTACAAAAAACCAAAAGAAAAAACACATATTACAATCATAGAAATCTAAATAAAGTACTACTCTCCACTACTAGTATAATCAGACCACATAGCTTGGCATATCTCATCTCTCTTAGCATTCCACGATCTGCTGTCTTCAACGGACTCCCGATGTGATTGTGTTTCTTGTTGGGGGTCACTAGACTCTACTTGGTTCATTACATCTTCCATAATATGGTCATTTGGTTCAACCCCCATAATGTGATTATGAACCACACAACATGCTAACACTACCTTCACTTGGGTTTCAAAAGACCAAAATGGTTCTGCATCCAACACTCGAAAACGTTTCTTCAACACTCCAAACCCTCGCTCAATGGTAGTTCTCAATGAAGAGTGTCGGAGGTTGAACAATTCTTGCTCATTCTCAGGAGGACGATCACTAAACTCTTTCAAGTGATATAGCACACTCCGATAAGGTGACAATATTCCATTTTTATTACCATACCTAGCATCACCAAGATAATATTTACCTACATATATTCAAAAATAAAACCAAATTACTATTATGCTTAGGAAAACGCACAATATTTATTAAACTAATAAACCAAAAGGGTGAAGTAATCGTATAATACCGTCGGGAATTGAAAATCCCTCTGGCCTAGCAAATGCATCATTTAACACACGTGAATTATGTGCACTGCCTTCCCATCCAGCCAATACGTAAGTGAACTTTAAGTCAAAACTAATGGCAGCTAAAACATTTTGCGTGGTTCCATCTTTGCGACCACGAAATCTTCCTTGTATTTTAGGTGGCACAGATGCACGAACATATGTACCATCTATTGCTCCAACACAATCCTAATTTTTGACAGACATAATGGTTTAAAATTACACAAATCTTCACAATTTACGAAAATATACAAGTTGCAATATTTACTTTAAAATATGAGTAGAACCTTCTGCTATTCCTTATATCTGGGGGTGTATCTTCGCTACGCAGTCTTATTAGAGTTTTATATAATTTCAGAACCCCTCTAAGGACGACCTTGAAGTATCTATGAACAGTTTCAGTTGATCTATAGATCCGACTACCCATTACACGGAACCTCACATTATGACCAATAATGTGTAAGAAAATGAACACTTGCTCCATAACAGACATGTGAATAGTCGGGCGTACATGCTCCCCCTCAATGAGGATGTGACATAAGTGGTGGAAAGCTATAGGCGTCATCCTAAATTGATTCACACAATGTCTCTCAGTTCCGTGCAGAACACTATTTATGTATTCCTCTCTCTCGGCGGCATGATTAACATAAGGCGCCCTAGGCAATTGTCTACATCTACGCCGCAATTTCCTTAACAATGCAACCCCCACAAGGAGGACAGATGCAACTGAGGCAAGAATTGCGGCTTTGGTTTTTTTCTTCATCTAACAAAATTACAAACACTGTGGTCTAAGAGGTATGTAAACAAGTATGCTATTGATTACACAGTAAATAAAAATAGCCACAAACAGAAAACATCCAAACCACATTGATAATGAGTACCAAATCACATTGCATTCTATTTACAATCAATATTTACACCATCATAATACCATCACATTGATAACTGCACATTGATACCATCACAATACCATCACATTGCATTCTATTTACACTCAATATTTACACCATCACAGTACCAACATAAACCACATTGATAACTGCACATAATACCATCACAATCAATATTTACACCAAGGGCAGGTCACATTGCATTCTACTTCTGTATAACTGTACCATCAACATAGTAAATAAACACAGCCACGAACAGAAAACATTCAAACCAAATAAACGGTTTAAAATATGTCAACCTGATATTAATTAGCATAACCCAAAACCAAATGAACAATAATACAAATAAATATTACACAGTTTAAATAATACACAGATAACAATTGGCAAAACCCAATATGCACAATACAGAATCTATCCATCCATGAATAATACACAGTTTATAAAAAATGGATAATTAAAAAAATTAAATAAAAAAGTATATAATTATATAAATAAATATATATTTATATAAATAAATAAATATATATATTTATAGATCGGATCCGAGAGGTGGGTCGGAGGATGGGTTGTTTATGCGAAGGTGTGTGGATTTTGGCATATCTAAGTTTAAGGGAATGTGGATCGGACTTGTGTGGATCGGAGGTGTGTGGATCGGTGGTGAGGTGAGGTCGGAGGTGAGGTGAGGTGAGGTGAGCGGTGTGTAGATCAGAGGTGAGGTCGGAGGTGTGTGGATCGGAGGTGTAAAATGGTCAAACCCATAAACAAACGTCGTCGGACTGAGCCATAATCAACCGAAGAAGGAATTCTCACCGTGGGTCTGCGTTTGGCACTGAACAAAGAATGGGTGGAGGTCGGTGATCGGACTACCGTGAGGGAGAGGATCGAGTGGCTGAGCTCGGCGTGTGTGGATCAGTGAGCTCGGCATGTGTGGATCAGTGAGCTCGGCGTGAGATGATTAGTGAGAAGAAAGAGTCTCTCTTCTTCTTTCTCTGGCACTCTCTCTTCTTCTTTCTCTCTTCTTCTTTCTCTGGCTCTCTTCTTCTTTCTCTCTTTTTCTTTCTCTGGCTCTCTCTCTTTTACGCGTGACCCGGAAATGGTTTGAAGTGAAAATAAAAATGTAAAACCATTTCCGGGTCAAAGGCTCATTTTACACGGTCAACTGAATTGGTTTTACGGAAAATTTTATTTTCCATGCACAACCAAACACGCACTGAGTTGTAAAACCATTTCCTGAAACCCTTTTCACCCAAAACAAACGCACCCTTAGAGCAGTTCACGATTTCCACGCCCTTTTTTTTTACCTCATCAATTCTCTTCCCCAGTATCATTCACAACACTTCCATAAGGACCATGACCAAGCTATAACAACCTCATAGCAGCATATACACAATCAAAACTACCGGTAGATAAAAAAGTGTTAGTAATGGGCCCACGTGAGAACTAATAACAGCTTGTCATCTAAGTTTTGTTGTAAAATTATTGTGTTCATATCATTACAAATCTAATCCATGCTTATATTACCCACCCCCACAAAGTTGAACCATAGAAGCCCATAATAATAATAGGGTTTTGTTACCGTACACTTAAAGTATTTATTAATTGACAATTTTAGAAAAGTTTTGATACAACTTTTATAAAAAAAAATATATAAAAAATTGTCAAAAAAAATTAATTACTTTTTTTCTTTCTTTTTTCATAAAAAATTAAAAATAATTTTCTAAATCAATACATTCTCTTTAACTTTTCCTATAGTAAGAATCTATTCCGATTCCTTTTAACTTTTTCTACGATAATAAATCTATTCCGATTCTTGAAAGTTGTTTCCTTATCCAAATTCCAAATTACAAATTCCTACCGCTAAAAAAATGATTGATGTAGCACAATCGCACAAACAAAAACAATGAAACGTGACAATATGACATGACAACTAAAAATTTTGGAATCCACTTTTGGTGTGAATATTCCAATCCTCGTCCACTCCATACAATACATTAGTGTCGGGTCGGGTGAGGTGTGATTTGTGAGCCGCGAGAGGAGAGTCCCACTAATAAACATCGCATTTATCTCAATAACCCCAACCAGCCAAGCCTCACCCACTTCGCCATTTTCCTATCTCTCAAACATTTTCCAGGTTCCTCTCTCTCTCTCTCTCTCTCTTTAATATTATATATTTCATTGTTTCAACATTTGATGTCATGCCCGTTTGGTTGCTGAGAATATCTTGGATTTATAGATGAAAGTCTAGTTTTTGTACTCTTTGGATTTTCCAATGTTTAGGGACCCGACAACCTTAAAAACCATAACATTAACTGAGTGTTGGAGATATATGTCCTTTTTTTTTGGCTTCTTCTTATCCTTTTGAATTTCTTGGGGATGAGTTGGGATTGGCTGTGTGTCAGCCTTGTTCAGTCACATTTACCAATTATAGAAAAATAAAATTCTCATTCTCAGGCCCAAAAGTTTTGGAGCTAAAGTTCTCAAGCCTAAAACTTGTGAACTTGTTAGGTAGCATTAAGCTGAGAGGTTGAACTTGCTATTTTGATTATATGTTTTCTTTGCTAAATTGGGCATTTGGGCTAGTGATAGAAACTAGAGAGTGTTGGTTCTGGGGTTTGACATGACTAGGAGTGTTCAATTAGGATAATGGAATGGATATTTTTGGATAGCTCATAGCTATATGTGAATGTAAATTAGGTGCCATTAGATGTAAAGTAGGTGTGATACAAACATTTCGTTTTTTGTTTCCATTTTTTTTAGATTAACTAATTTAAGCATTCAGATAGTTTATGGTGTAAAGTGTAATATAGGGTATAGTTCAAGGTGGTAAAATGTAATTTCTTCATAAATTTAAACACATAGTTGTATTGAGTCTATTGATAAATACAACTAAAATAATGTTTTTTTTTCCAAAGACAATTAAGTTCGACCACGCGGTACATTTGTCAATGCAAACATATGGCTAAATTTAATTGGGAACCTAAGATATAATACCTAAGGAGCTTTATCTAATTTTTATCTTAAATATTTAGCATACCATCTATATATAATTGGGAAATGTTAACCAATTTTCTATTAAATATATTTATTTTAAAATCTTGTGTGGAAATACATAATAAAGTCATTATTTTCTATTAAATATATTTATGAGGCATATTCTAGTATTAGAAAATTAAGTTTCGTATTTTTCACACATTTATATTTATATTTAATTACATATAAGTTTGAGTTTATTTTAATTGATTATAGGTATCATAATTTGATCCTTTTGAACATATTCTTGAGTCTTAACTCCAGAACTTTTACTACATTATTATTATTATTTTTTTTTTTTTGAGAGTCAATACTAAGTATTATTATTACGTTCTAGAAAATAAAAAATAACAACATGACTAATGTCTGTTGGAACATGCTCCATCCAGACTAATAAAGGAAAAGAAACAATTGCTCTCTTAGCTAAAGCATGGGCTGCACAATTGCCTTGCCACCTAGTATGAGAGAAAGAAAAAGTTCAAAGCGAACCTACAATAGACATCGTGTCTTTGATAATCTCCCCAATTGATGAATGAGCCCCATCCGTTGACCTCAAAGCCCTCCAAACCACCTCAGAATCACCTTCAAATTTAGAACTAGTTAAGCCCAATTCCACTGCAAATCTTGCTGCTCTTCTTGCAGCTAGTGCTTCCAGTACCTCCATAGAACCTGGATAAGGAATTTTCTCAGCTAAGGCAGCAATCACGAGCCCCTTAACATCTCTAATTATAACCCCTATCCCTGCTTCCTCCGACTCGGCAAAGACTGGGCCATCATAATTTGTTTTGTACATTCCATCCCTTGGAGGTCGCCATTTCATACTTCCCTTAGGTTGTTGCACTTTTGTCTTCCGGAATTTTGATTGAAAGTCCGAAAGGTACACTCTAGCTACTTCAAAAAAAATTTCACTCAGCAAGCCTCTCTCATTCAATCTCAGCTTGTTTCTTTGGTTCCAAATGAACTAAGCCACCACCCCAAACAGCTCCAAATTCTTTGCCCGCAATTATTAATTGATATTGAAAAGAAAAACAAAATCTAAACTAAAAATATCAAGTACTTAAAACATGGATACAGGTATGGGTACAACACAATAACACGATTATTTTGGAAAAATTAGGACAAAACACGGTGAAAGTATGCATATTAAGTAATTATTAAAGTCTTCTAAAAAAAATTAATTATTAAATATATTTTTATGAGTAATGCTATACTTACAAACTATTTTACAATATTTTACAAACTATTGATGCGATAAATTCTTACTAGTTTTAATCTAGACCTACCACTAATATCACATTTTTATTTATTGTAAAATAGTTTGTGTTTGTAGTATTAATTTTTTTTATTTATATTTTGAAATATTGTTAAGCATTTATTTAAGAGCAATATTGGATAAAATATATTAAATTCATGATTAATGACTAAAAATAATGTCTAAAAATTAGAATACAAATCAAGAATAAAATTTAAAAGCATAAATAAATAAAAGATAACTAAATTAGTGTTTAGATTGAAACTAAAAAAATAAAAATAAAAGATTTTTTGAGCGTCTCATAATTTTTATTTTTATTAAAAAAAAGACAACTAAAATACAAGTACAAAAATATTGTAGACAATGTTCCGTGTTTGAGTGGGTGTTAAAGTGTTTGTTTCTGGTTAATCGTGTGGTTGAGCACTCAGTTTTAAAGTGTTTGTCCCAAGTTTGATTGGGTGTGTTTCCCAGTTCGAGTTTGTGTATTTGCACTTTGAAAAAAACTCTATGGGCCAGCGATTTACCCCACTAAGGTCCAGCCATCACGAACAATAATTAGTCTCTAGTTGAAAGTTTTGAGGATGGAAACCAAAAAAAAAAAGTTTCGTGTTTGAAGCAACTACGACGTGGATTTCACACCCAAATAAAGTTCTACATCATAATTTTTATTATATAGGACCCGTTTGTTATTGTTGTTTAAACAACAATTTTTAATATTTAAATAACATTACATATATTTTTACATATATTTTTACCCACATATTTTTCAAAATATACGATACTAAAATCACATTACAAGGCCTGTGCCTCGAGACAGAGTCGGCCACTTTTGCGTGATTCCCAATCCCAGACCACAGTTCGGCAGTTTCCATACACAGAGAGAGATTTGATTTCGCATTGAAGTATTTAATGGGTTTGCAGATATAGGGTGTGCAAATATAGGCAAAGCTAAAAAAATCTGACAAAGTTTTCACATCCACAACCATTCGGTGCCTCCCCAGACTCTTGATGATGATGAAACCCCTATGAAATTATGAACCTGTCGGACTCAAGCCAGCAAAAACTACACTATTCCAGTACTAATATGAGGTTGACAAGCTGACTACCATCACCAAACCGCCACCCCCATTGATGGCAAATTTCTCAGCCCCTCTGTTCCTCCAATCCAATCCAAGAATGGCAAAATGAAAAAGAAAAAGAAAGGGTTCGACTTGAATTTGGACTGCCATCTAATCTTTTCACAGATTCTTTGCTTTTGTTGCAGACTGTGGGATTACCGATATATCCCAGCGTATCTCTACGGTAATCATTTCATGTCACATCTCATTACATGGGTTTTTTTTATTTATTCTCGTCACAATTCACGTATCAAATTTGCCAATACCACTTCTCAAAAAAAATTTGCCAATACCGTGCGCATATATATTAATAAAATTATAATTACTAGTTCTTTTTAATGAAAATATTTCAAGTTCTTGACAATAATACACTTTCTTCTATTTTTACTCTTCCGATCGTTTTTATCTTATTATTATTATTATTTGGAAGAATTATTTTTTATAAAGAAAATGTAATCATATTTTATCTAATTAATTTAAGTCCATAAAATTTAACAATACCACACCAATACTTGGACTCGTGCTGTGATCAAGGACTTCATTTGAGAAGATTAATATAAAAAGAGTTGTTTTTTTAATTCAATAATTACAATTACGGGGAGAGGAATTTTGAACTATTAATGCTATTGATATGAAAAAAAAAAAAAAAGCAATCAGTTGAGTTAAAAAATCTTTCTTGTCGTTGATAAAAGCTAAAAGACTATTGATAATATAAAATAGTAGTAGTAGGGGCTAACGAGTCACAAAAATCTTATTCTATATTCTATATAATAAACATTTATTTTAAAAATCATGATTGTTCTAAATATTTATCTTTTTTATGCACGAAGTGGTTATTCTTTGTTAAAAATTTGAATAAATTAAATAATTCCCCCATAATTTAAAGATAGTTTCGAACTATATATTGAATTTCAAAAAGTTTTATTAGAATTATAAACTTTTAAAATTATTTTAATTCAAGTCCTTTGACAATTCACTGTTAACTAAAAAGTAACGGAAATTTACATTAGTTAAGACTAAAACTTCCTGATAGAAGTTAAGACTAAAACTTATCCAAACACAAAAATTTATTTCATGTGAATCTATAGAGCCTTCCGTATATGATAATCTTAATAAGTTATTTAGTTATTGTCACCAAAAGATCCATGAGAAAATTAACATTTAATAACTCATGTCCAAATTATGATTACATATCCTTAAATTATCTTTTATTCGATTGGCAAATAGAGAAGTGGACTTCTAAATGACTATTTGATGAAATAGTAGAGATTAAATTGAACCAGGATACTGATCCACTGATTCCACTCTCTATCCATAAAATTAAATATATAAAAAAGAAGAAGAGATTTTCAATTTTCCCATTATATTCACTGAATTGAACGTATATAGAAAGAGAATCAAGAGGATTGTGATCCTTTCACAATTGAATAACGATTGTGATCCTTTCAAAATCGTTGTTGACAATCTTTTTCAACAACGATTGTGATCCTTTCAATTTCTGACTAAAAAGTAAAAACTGACTTCACAATTGAATAATAATGCAAAAATGTCAAAAGATAATGAATAATGCAAAAGAGGCAATGCAATTCTAGAGAGTGTAAATCTTATTTCATGTGTCAAACAAGAAGACAACATGATGTTATATAATTTGATCTCCCCGTTGTTGGGCCAATAAATAAAATAATGGCACACGTGAGAAGGCCAAAGTTTATTTATAATTACCTATATAAAATACAATGTTTGTATGTAGGAGTAAGTTATTGGGTAGTTAGCAATAAAATGAAGGGCTTAGGAGAATACAAGTGGCACCATAATATTAATAATTTATCATTTATCAGTTATAAAGTATGGGAGATTGCAGAGTTAATTTGAAGAATATAAGTGTGCGAGCAGTTATTCAACAAGTGGAGAGCACATGAGTGTGCGAGCATTTATATAGACATTCAAGCACATAAGAAGCACATGGTTGAGCGAACAATTATCTGAACATATAAAGAGCACATGGGTATGCGAGAAGTTATTTGTTTCAAGTTATGAAATTATGCAATATTTGTCAATGATTGGGTATAAATAGGACTCAATTGTTCTTTCACAAACACACACATAATTGGACAAACCAAATTTCATTCCGGACAACGGAACAATAACTGCATGTTTGTAAGTGTGTATCATCTAGCATTAATTATTTAGGAGTAGTTTTATAACTTCTTAGGAGTATTGTAACTTAATTTTGGTCATGTACTTGTGCAATCTTGTAATGACACATTACAATATTAATTAATAATAATATATATTTTATTCTTTTGTACTTTTGAAAAATCCTATTGGTTTACGTTGTGGGAAAGTCCATCATTTTGCAAGGTTTTGAAATCCGGACCGTTCATTGAACCGTAAAAATGAGAGGTTCAAGGTTTTTGAGGTCGAATCGAGATTAAACCGGAGTCGAACAGTGATAATGTCATAATTAATTTAATAATTAATTAAAGCCTAAATATAGATATTAAATTTATAAAGCTAGCAAAATTGACTAATATATCTATATATGTGAGGAAAATTTAATGATTTTCAAGCATATATTTAATAATTAAATAAGAAAGTTAATAAAATAAAATAATAACTATGAAAACATTTAAATTTATGATTAATTTTTGAAGTAAAGTTGAATATCTTTGAAGGATTTTAATTATAATTTTTTTTATTCCTTATAAGAAATGGATAATTTAATTAAGTAGAATAAAATTGTGTTAAGTTGTTTTTATAAAAAAAAAAAAAAAAAAAAATTGCTAAGGGGTTGGACCTCACGGTTCTTGCCACCGGTTCTGCATGAACCGTGCGGTCTAACTCCGGTTTTAGGGGTTCACAAAATTGCCACATGTGCCCGGTTCTTTATGCATAAAAACCGAATTTCAATCCGATTCCCAGTTTTTTTGTTCCGATCTCCCGATCCGGTCCGTGTCTAAAAACGGTGTCCTTTTGGCACGAAGTCATGTCTCATATATAGTGTTTTAGTACAAACATCTCATTAGAATTAGTTTGTACTCTCAAACATAAGTGCAAGGTAGATAATGTGACCTTTCTCAACTAGGGACAAATGGCAAGAAGCCATCAAGCCCATCAATGCAGCATAAAGGAAAAGTAAAAAAATTTACATGTCATGGAAACGAGAAAATCAAAAAATTCAACTTTTATGTGTATGTGATTGTGGAAGTAAAGAAAAAAGAGCAAGTTTTAGGTACAGTACTTAAGTGTTGTTTCTTAGGTTCCTCTTTTAAGATTCTGTTATGTGGATTTTTTCTCATAGGATAGAAGTGTATTTTTTAATTAAGTAGCCATATGGCTGAATCTTAAGAGAGGAACTTAAAGAACAACACCTAAAGTACTGTACCTAAATTTTGTCCCAGAAAAAAATAACAGCTTTATATAAAATTATTATTTATCACTTATAGATGACTACTTTAATAAATTACAGTAAAAAATTCAGACAAATGGTTTGATCCGGAAGATCTGAAAAAAAAAATGTTACCATATTTATTATTTTGGTAAAAGATGAAGATACAAAGGACGGGAGGTTTGCAAGAAGAGAGACAAATGTGTAAATGCAAGTCCAAAGTGTACAAGAGGCAAGGACATTAGGTGTACATGCAAAGGACATTTAGGTGTTCTTAAACTTAATTTGCAAGGACAAAGTGTAAATATATTCTCATCTCTAAAGAAGAAAAAGGTGCAACTTTCATAAAAAAAGAAAAAGAAAAAAAAGGTGCAACTGAAAGAGACAACTCATGTTCTCTTTCTAAGCTTATCTAAGGACTTCTCTCCAAAGGGCAACGGCAGAAGCTAGGTAGAAGCTTTCCTTGCAAGTTCTCTATCAAAGCAACAATGCATCTTCTTTTTCTTTTTGAAAAATTTATAGGTAATTTGGGAATTTTGGAATATCGAGAAATGATACTCCTTTCTCTAACATTTTTTATAAATTTTACTATAAATTTAATAAATAGATTTCATTATAATTGTGAGAGAAAAAAATATTATTCTCCGCACTTCAAAATTATTTAAAAATTACTCATATAATTTTGAAAAAAATAACTTTCTTTTAAATAATATATCTCTATACCATGCGTCACAAAAGTCATGTGAGAGTGTCAAAATCACTCAATTTTTTTAAGTAGCACCGGCAGTTGGCAAGCAAAGCAGTAAGTAATAACTAATAAGACAACTTTCCTCTTCAGAAGAAAAAATAATTAAAATTGTTGAGATTTTAATTTTTAGCTGAGTAATTAAAATTGAGATTCTCTATCAATTCTGTTCTACTACATTTTCAAGGTTTTGATCTAGATAAGGGCTTAGAGTCCATCAGTCAGACAGGAACCCCGGGACGGTGACCAGAGCATTCAAGTGGCCCAAAACCCAAAATGGCAAAAATTGAAAAAAAAAAAAAAAATACTTGAGGTCTTTTGCAAAATTGGCCGACAAATATAAAGAAAACGACAAAAACTTGCTTCTTCTTTTTTTTTTTGGTAAATTTTACAAACCACTCTGAAGTTTGTGATAATATTCAACTAAATCCAAAACATTTTAAAACTTACCAATTTCGTCCAAAAAGACAATTTTGTCCCTGAACTTAAAAAAAAAAAAAAAAAAACACCGTTATTTTTTTTTTTTTTTTTCCACTTCTTCCTCTTTCTTCTGTCTCTTTCCTCTCCTCCTCTCCCTTGAGTTCTCCATCTCAAAACACATCCCAAAGTCACCATTGCCATTCAACCACCACCTCGCCAAACACACCACCCACCTAACCACCACAGCAACAACCCACCCCACCACCACGGTAACATCCTACCACCACCACCATGAACCTATAGATGCACAAAAACCCACTAAAAAATTAAAGCAAAATTCACACAATTGAAACCCACAAAATCTGAATCCAAAAGGCAAGACCCATCCCAAAATCCATCAATAAATCAAAACTAGAAAATTCCAACCCAAAACCCATTGGAACCCACCTAAAATCAAAACCCATGAACCATAAATCAACCCATCATGACCCACGCCGGACTTAAGAGAGCCACGACCCACGACCTACGCCGAACTTGCCATGATCCACCCCGGACTTGATGCACCCACGACCCGCGATGGAGCCATGATCCATGGAGAAGACGGAGAGAATATGGGCATACAGCTTGGTCAAGTGGCTTACGGTGGCCTATGATGGTGGTGGCTTGCGGTGGGGCCAGTGACAATGGGTCTGGCCATGGTGGCTTGGTGATGGTGTTCATTTCCACCATGGGTTTTGGGTTTGAAGTATAAGAACTCAGAGAAGAAAGGGGGAAGACAGAGGAAGAAGGGCAAATAAAAAAAAGTCAAGGCATTTTTTTTTTCTTTTAAGTTCAGGGACAAAATTGTCTTTTTATGATGAAATTGGTAGGTTTTAAAATGTATTGGACTTAATTGGTATTATCTCAAACCTCAGGAGTGGTTTGTGGAATTTACCCTTTCTTTTTATATTTTGGTAATTAGGACAAAAACTTCCATAACTTTTCCCTTAAGCTTTTCTTAGGCCAAGTGCTTATAAGGCAAGAATATGAGGCGTCTCTTCTCAATGTGGGATTGAGCAAATTTGTGTGGGTAGGAGCAAGGGTTGACCCTACCCATCCCAAAATAGACAATACCTAATTGGGGAAAGATTCGTTCCTCCCACAAAAAGGCACCTTTTGGGGTTTAAGGAGGAACCCCCACCTTCCCCCTTCATCGTGCCGATGGACACTGAAAGATGCATAGTGCATGTAAGCCACAGCAGTTTTTGAGACTTGTTATGTGATCACACATACTATGGTACACCCTTCCTTATGCCAAGTGCTTATAAGGCAAGGGTGTGAAGTGTCTCTCCCCGATGTGAGATTGAGCAAATCCGTGCGGGTGGGAGCAAAGGTCGACCTTACCCATCCCAAAGCGGACAATATCTAATTGGGGAAAGATTCGTTCCTCCCACATGTGGCATTAGACTCATCTTTAATAAGTGAAGTCTAAACTTCTTCTAAAAAAAAGTGAGGTCTAAACAAGACCATATCAATAAAATTTGATGCCTAAGTTGATAAGTGAGATTTTATATATTTATATATCAATTAAATAATATTTATTTAGTTTTTTATATTATCAAATTTTTATTATTTAAAATATATTCTTCTCGGCTTTTTAGATGCAAAATTTTTAAAATTATATTCAAGTTTTTCTAACATCCTTTTAATTTTTAATATGAATAATTCTCTTAATATTTATTCTTACAAAGTTGATTTAGATATGATTTTATCAATTTAATTTTGGAAAACTTTTTATGCAACAACTACTTAACAATATTTTCAATAAAATTATGTAACGATACATGCATTTAAATGAGAATCTAGTCTTTTTATTTAATTTAGTTTATGAAATTGAGGTTTTTTTTTTCTCCTATTCGTAAGAAGTCTTTTAAAATTTAAGTTTAGTTCTTAAAAAATAATTATAAGTGTGGGGTCAAGGGCCCAAATCCTATTTTTGGGCCTTGGGCCTATTCGAGGACGTGATCAGACCGAGGACAGTCCGAGGAGGAATGAATGATTTTTAAGTGATTCAAGCTCAAGATTTTATGAGCAAGGTGACGGCGAGAGATCAGTCCGAGCAAAAACAAGTTCTCGGACACCGTAAATGCAACTCAGACACATATCCCAGCAATCCAGGGAGCCCTCCAGAGAATCTCGGTAATAAAGACACGTATCCTAAGCACGCAAGGAGGAGGGAGAGTCCAGAAATATCTAAGGAAAAGCTGTTACCACCGCATTAAATTCGTTGTAGCTACTTTTCTAGCCGCATTTATGTGGAGGAGACCCTTGAACAATGTTTCCTTGGCAACCGCGACTCACAGAGAGCCAAAAGGAGTGTTTGATGGAACAACTACTCAAGTAGCAGCTTGGATGATTAACAAATGGAAGGCAAAGATCATTGGGAAGAGGGTATATAATGTAAGAGACCCCTGGAGGGAAAGGAGGAATGAAGATACACTGTAGTGATTTAGAACCAGACTTGTAAAAGTTTCAAGAGCAATATTTAAATGAACAAGTCTCCTCGAACCTAATCGAGGACATTTCTTCTCTAGCAAATATCTACCATCTGTCTTTTTTCTTCACAAAAATCTATTAGTTCATTGTTTAGCTCACTAAAGCCCAGTTCTTTAGCCCACTCTCTACAAATTCATTGTTCTGGGTTCATTGGGCCAATATCTCATACCTTTTGGGCTTGGATTACAATACAAGACCCTACAATTAGCTATCAATATTAAAATAAAATAAATTATGGAGCGATACATGCATTTAAAAAATAATCTAGTCTTTTTATATAAATTAGTTTGTGAAATGAAGGTTTTTCATCCCCTATTCTTGAGTCTTATTTTAAAATTTTAATTTAGTTCTTAAAAATTAACCTAGACTATCAAATATCAGAATAAAATAATTTTAAAACATACAGTAATATAACTTGATTTATCAAATACACTATTATAGTTTCATTTATCAATAGAATCACTCAATAGCCACAACAAGCAAAGACCATATTCACTTAAAAAAATCAAATCTATAATATAATTATTTAGATCAATTATACATAAAAAATAGAATAAACTTATTTTTATTAAATATGACCTCATGAAAATAAGTTTAGGAGTAACATAGAAAATGAGTTGTTTGATAATGATTGGTTATTAATAAATGTTTTTTAGAGAGTGAGAAAGTATAGGTGGTTTAATGGTCATTATATATATATATATATATATTTATATAAAAGGTGGGCGGATTTTTTTATATGAAAAAATTTTAAAGCAAGATTGATAAATAAAAAAAATACATTGAATTTCTTTTTATAAATAAACACTTAAAAAAAGGAATAAATAAGCAAAAAATCAATTTTATTTTAGGTTGTTATATTATACTTTAGAATCAGGATTGTAGAACACCCCCCCCCCTCCTTCTATTTGAAGCCCTAGGGAATTTCTTAAGGGCTAAGTTGACCCTAGGTTTAATACACAAAATTATTAACATTTTAAATCAGAAGTAGAGTAAAACTCATTATTTTTTTTTTGTTGAGAAAAATATCTCATATTATAATATTATGAGTTATTACCACTAATCCTAAAGACTTAAATGATTAAAAAACAATGAATTTAATCCTTAAACATAGCCCATTTATCATTCAACCCATGTCTAGAGGATTTTGTTTTGTTTTTAAATTGTTAAACCAAATGCCGAAGTTTAGTTCTCTTTGTAAAGAAGGTTTACTTTAATGTCCCCCCTTGTATAAAAAAAATAAAGTGATTTGATCAGGAGGAATCTGATTATCTGCAGCTGATTAGGAGGGTTGACAATTACTTTGACAAGCACAAAGTTGGCAGTGACACAGTCGTGAAAGAGTGTCACAATCAATCACCCCATTCTCAACTTGGCACGCAATTGGCAATAAGATTACTTCCCTCAATAGATTAACAAAAATTAAAATTGAGATACAGTCTTCCCTTATCCATTGCCATTGCCATTGCCTCCACATGTTCAAAGATTTTGATCTAGATTAAGATGATGGGGCATCAGTAAAGTAAGTTACCCCTGAAAGGATGTCCAAAATTATTACAACCAGCTAAAAGACAAAAAAAAAAAAGGACCCAAACTATATAACTTGAGGTCTTCTTAAACGAAATTGTCCCAAATTTCACAAAATAGACAAAAACTCTACCTATTTAACACCATTGATTGATTCTCATGTTAAAAGACAAACAAAAAGTGGGAGCCGGACAAAACTGAAAAAAGAACCAATTGGGTCTTTTTCCAAGGCTTCAAAATTGGAGGAACATAGTGTGCTATTACTTCATTCTTTACTCACCATACCCAAATCCATGTTGGTTGAGAGTGAGACTTTCTTGCATTCTTTGGAAAGCCACTTGGACCTCATGTAGTTGGCTTTTCTCCAAGGAGGAACGTGAAGACCCCTCTCTTTTAGCGACTTCTTTGCAGCTGAGCAAAGCAGAGAGATAATCTGGTTGAGCTTTTCTTCACTCCCAACAAAGACTGAAGGCAGAGTGTTGATCAGTTCTTTGTAAGTTGCTGTAGGCCTTGCCACTTCAAACTGAGACTTAAAATCCATATCTACAATCAGCCTTGTTGGTTCCTCATCATCACCATTGCTATCTCTCACCATGACATCAATATATTCATAATCACCTGTGCACTGGACAACTAAAACAAAAACAAAACAAAAAAAGACATCAAAATCAGAATTAGGTTTTCAAGAATATAGCAGAGAGAGATCAAAGAGCTAGAGAGAGAGAGAGAGAGACCTTTGGAATGACCGAAAGGGGAGAACCAAGAAGTTTTACAGAGGGAAGCTTCATAACCATCCATTTTCAATTTTGTCACCAACCATTTCTTCATATGATTAGTATGATCCCCTGAAATATCTCTCATGTACATCAATATTTTCTCAAGGACCTCAACCTCAGCCTCCATGGCCCTCCCAAGAATCTCCTAAACAAAATGTAAAAGGCAAGTGAATCAAAACCATCAACACAAATACTAAGTTAAATCATAAATGTGATGAGAAGGAAAACTATGACTAAAAATTGAATAAAAATAAGAGAGAGAAAAAAAAAAAAAAACGTTTAGTAGTTGAAGCGATGGAAGAACATACCTTTAAGGTGAGATATGGGGGGTGATCATTGTGAGAGAGTGGTTTTGAAGATGGAAGTGAGAAGGGTGAGGTTGAATCTGATTCTATGAAATCTCTGACCATTTGAAGTAGTTCTTCTTCTGCTATGCTACCCATATTCCTTGAGCCTTCCTAGAAGGCAAGACTTCCTGTACAGGAACTTTTTAAGCTGGTATTTATAGATTAGCTTACCACAATAAATCTATAATTATATTTCTGTTGAGTAGTATATTAACAATAATTTGGAGGATATAATTTTTATTATATAGTTTTAGTATTAATATTATATCAATATACAATAAGGTTTTAATTCATTTCCATATGATCAATCAAATAAAAAATAAAAAATATTTAAAAATGATCCTTTTTTTTAATGAGATTTAAAAATGATCTTAAAAGTAATGGAGATGCACTGTGTAAGACTAAAATTGTCTATTTGGCTAGATTATTTTTTGCCAACTTATTTTATTATTCAGTTTATTTTTTCTACTATTTATGAGACTCATTACATTTTTTGGTACTACTTATGGGTCCTATTATACTATTTCAATTAACATTTATCTCTATTTACAGTACTTTCAGTAAAAAGTTTTCAGTTTCAGCAAAATAAGCGGATCCTAAATAGACCTTATGTTTTAAACTTTTTTTTATAAACAAAAACACACAAGAGAGAGGGAAATATATTCTAACACAAAGTCATTTAAACTTTCTTTCAAATTTTTTGAAACTTTTAATCCAAGATTTCAATTTCAATTATATTTTATAATAAAAACTTTAGGACGTATCATGTTTCACATAACAATAAATATTTTAATAATTACTATGTCACATGACAAAAATATATTATAGGAACTGTAACAATCGTGTTGAGCTACTTAAGACATAAGTTTTATTGCTAATAAAATTTTTAATTGGAATAGTATTTAATATTTATAAAACTTTGTTCATAGAGATTTATTTCTAGTATGTGTATTGTACACTGTAGGGACTGGGTCTGAGTACTTCTACTATTGAAAAAGTGGACTCAAGCCCAATTAGCCCAATACAATAAATTTGAAGAGAATGAGTTTAAGAACTAGGTTTCAGTGAGGATAGCAACGAATAAACATGGTTATGAGTCTACTAAGTAATCAGAAAATGGGTTGGAGTGTGAAAATCTGTCATGGACACCAGTCCGAGAAGCTATTTGTTCTTAGTACTTCCTCATTGCTTGATTACAATGGTTACAAAGATGATATAAGTTGCTACAGTGTTTTCTACTTCCAATTTCCCATCCCCTTTTCTAGAGGACTCCTTACATTATATATCCTCTTTTGGTTGATCTTAGCCCTCTATTTGTTGGTCATGCAGGTCACTACTTGAGTGTTTATCCCATCAGCCGTCGTCCCAAACCCTCTGTGAGTTGCAGCAACCAGAGCAACATTGTTCAGGGGTCATTTTCTCATTAATGCGGCCAGAACGTTAGTTGTGGGCATTTAATGTGGAGGTGACAGTTTCTCCTTGAATTGTTTCTCTGCCGAGCTCCCATGGCTGACCTGCTGTATTCGTCCTGTTTCTTAAGATGCTCTACGAGGCTGCCCTTGATGGCATGCTGCTCTTCCCTTCTATGATCTCGGATCGCCGAGGATAGGATTGTCCTCGGCTATGCTCCTTTGTAATTCGGACTTTCTCCGTTCGTCTTCGGGCATTTTTTCTTCCTCGGTGTGGGTTTTGGGCTTAGTATAAAGTGGGCCGGGGTGGCCAAATTCTTTGACCCCACATATACCATGAAATATTTATGTTGAACCACACAATGTGTGGGGGAAATTTTTATTTATTTATTTTTATATATAGTATATCAGGTGATGTTTAGCTAAAAAGGAAAATTCATATTCAGCACCTAACGCAAGAAAAGATAAATACAAATACTGACAAAGATGAGGAATTGTTCGACCATGTTATTATTTAACTTATACAATAGCTTGGCGTAGAAGCAACAGAAATGTGTATGTGAATAAATGGTATTTTTTTTGAGAGAGAGAGACAGACAGTAAATGGTATTGATTGCTGCTCATTCATACAGTAACATTTCCTTTTTCGTTTTTACTAAACAAGTTGTAAATTTTAAATTATGAAAAACAAATATGACCTACACAAACTAAATGGTAAGAGCACTAGCATAGTAGCATTGGGGAGTAAAACTCTCCAAGTTGCTATTTTACAACTTAAATCATTAAAAGTGAAGAGGAAAAATTATGCATGACAGAGCTATCTGGACGAAGGTGGCACGGACAGACGTGGCACGTACGGATCGAACGGCCACGTGGCATCTAGCCCATTATTATGTGGTCTCCAAGGAACCTTAAATGGAAAAACTTGTGACACACGATTTGCCCTGATTTGTAGAGTCCTAACATGAGTAGAATTCTAGAATATACACGCATTAATGAGTATCTTCCCCATAAGGAAAAGACTTATTTCGCAAGCAAAAGAGTCTGGCTCTACGCGACTATAAAAACCCAAAGACCCTCAAGAAAAAGGTACGCACAATTTCTCTAAAAGCTCATACTCTCTAGTATTGTTGGAGCGCTCTACTGACTTAGCCTTCGGAGGGTCTTTGGCCGGTATCACACCGGTACTCTTTGTAAGGTCTTCTTCTTTTTCTGTGTTGGGCAGGTCTGGTATCGAGCATGTTGGAACCGTGTGGCTCACTGGTGATTTTTTCGGCATCATAAGTCGGCGCCGTCTGTGGGAAATCAAAAATCGTTTTCGTAAGCCATAACAAAAGCTTCCCGGACAAAAGAGTTGCATGGTGCTGACTCGCTCGATGGCAACCACGAATAACGTTCAGGGAGATGAAACTCGTGCAGCGGCCCTCGAAAAGTAGGTTCAGACCTTAGACATCGCCGTGGAGCGGCTCACTAAGGAGAACCACGATCTGGAAGGGCAGTTACGTCAGAAAAACGCAGGTCACTACACTCAAGAGCCGAACCAAGAAGGCACCAGTGCCGATAGGAGAGAAGGAGAGGGGCCAGAAGGCAGTAATGCTCCAAGAAAACCAGAGCGACAAAATTTGAGCATGCCATCCCTCACGGATGCAACTCCACCACATATTGCCGCGGAGATGCAGGCAATAAAGGAGCAGATGGAGGTTATGATGAACGCCCTTAAGGGACGAGTGTCCAGCGACCTTGACGATCTGGTTAACCGCACCGACTCGCCGTTCACTGCAGCCGTCAACTCCTTCCCTCTACCACATAAGTTTCGCATGCCACAGATCGACAGCTACGACGGAGCGAAGGACCCTTCTGGACCACCTAGAAACCTTCAAAACCTTGATGCACCTTCAAAGGGTAGCGGATGAGATTATGTGTAGGGCCTTCCCCACAACGCTGAAGGGCGCTGCGAAAATCTAGTTCAGTCGGTTGACGCCTAACTCCATCAGTACTTTCAAGGAGCTAAGTGCCCAGTTCACTTCGCACTTTATTGGAGGGCACAGGTACAAAAAGTCTACTGCGTGCCTGATGAACATTAAGCAACGCGAAGACGAGACTCTGAGGTCCTACATAACCCGCTTCAACAAGGAGGCCCTCTCGATTGATGAAGCAGACGACAAGATACTCGTAGCAGCATTTACTAATGGGTTACGGAAGGGTAAGTTCCTATTTTCACAATATAAGAACGACTCAAAGACCATGTCGAATGTGCTTTACAAGGCCACCAAATACATGAACGCGGAGGATGCGTTACAGGCATGCGAAGAGAAGCCTAGAAAGAGGGAAAGACAGGAAGACACATGGCAGGATGAAGAGCGAAAGATGCCAAGAACCGGGGAACGACGGGATGATAGGCGCTCCAAACCCCCTACTGGGAAGTTCACAAGCTTCACACCATTAACAGCCCCGATAGACCAGGTCTTGATGTAGATCAAAGACGAAAAAGCCCTGACGTTCCCTGACAAGCTGAAAGGAGATCCCAGTAAGAGGTCGAGAAACAAGTAATGCCGCTTCCACCGTGACCACGGACACGACACAACCGACTGCTATGATCTGAAACAGCAAATAGAGGCTCTCATAAGACAAGGAAAGCTACAGAGGTTCGTTAGCAAGGAAAGAACCGATCAAGAGCAGGCCCTGCGACGAGAGAATAAGCGCCCTAGACCACCCATAGGAGATATAAGAATGATCGTAGGGGGCACGACTGCTGCAGGATCTTCCAAGAAAGCCCGCAAAACTTACCTCAGAATGGTCCATAACGTCCAACTTACAGGCTCCGTGCCTAAGATGGTGCAGATTGATAACCCCGTCATCGAGTTTTCAAAAGAGGATGCTCGTAGACTTCACCACCCGCATGACGACGCACTTGTAGTCAGCCTACAGGTGGGGGACTACAACATACACCGGGTCCTGGTCGACAACGGGAGTTCGACAGACATCCTATATTACCCAGCGTTCCAGCAGATGAGGATTGATTAAGAACGGTTGGTACCAACGAACGCTCCGCTAGTTGGCTTTGGAGGTACAAGGGTATTCCCATTGGGCGTCGTCACACTTACGGTAATGGTAGGCGATTATCCTCAGCAGATCACTAAGGATGTGACATTCCTCGTGGTCGATTGCTCGTCTGCCTACAATGCCATTCTCGGACGACCCACTCTCAACTCGTGGAAGGCTGCAACATCAACATACCACCTAATGATCAAGTTCCCTACGGATTATGGGGTCGGTGAGTTACGAGGGAATCGGGTGGCCGCACGCGAATGCTACATTGCCATGTTGGAGATGGAAGAACACCAGCAAACCATGTGCATAGAAGAGCAACGAACCATAGCGGAGCCAGTTGAAGATCTAGAAGAGGTAACCCTTGATGAATCAAGACCTGAACAGACGACTAGAATGGGGATGTTGGCCAACTAGCCAATGCTTCAAGCCCTCGCAGGTTGAATGTGAACCAGCATGGAACACGGAGCACCTACGGAAATACTATCAGTAGAGATAATATAAAGAACAAGGATGCTCCCCAATTTTTCGGTTTATTTAGTTTACTACTACTACTAGTTTTACTTTGACAAATTTTGCTACAATATTTTTTATGTGCCTTTTTAAGCCCAAGGGGGCAGGTACTTTTCTACAAATGCATGTTTTAATTTTTTGGAAGAACATTCAGACTCAACTATGTTTTACTGCTTAAAATTCTAGCAAGTCCACAAAGTGGACGGACCCCTTAGAGGGTGAAAACTCTAGTCCACAAAGTGGACGGACCCCCTAGAGGGTAAAAAATTATCAAGTCCACAAAGTGGGCGGACCCCCTAGAGGGTGAAAACTCTAGTCCATAAAGTGGACGGACCCCCTAGAGGGTAAAAAAATTATCAAGACCACAAAGTGGGCAGACACCCTAGAGGGTGAAAATTTTACATAGTTCACAAAGTGGACGGACACCTTAGAGGGTGAAAATTCTACATAGTCCACAAAGTGGACGGACACCCTAGAGGGTGAAAATTTTACATAGTCTACAAAATGGACGGACCCCCTAGAAGGAAAAAATTATCAATTCCACAAAGTGGACGGACACCCTAGTGGGTGAAAACTCTAGTCCACAAAGTGGACGGACACCTTAGTGGGTGAAAACTCTAGTCCACAAAGTGGACGGACACCTTAGTGGGTGAAAACTCTAGTCCACAAAGTGGACGGACCCCCTAGAGGGTAAAAAATTATCAAGTCCATAAGGCGGACACCTTAGAGGGTGAAAATTCTACATAGTCTACAAAGTGGACGGACACCCTAGACGGTGAAAATTCTACATAGTCCACAAAGTGGACGAACCCCCTAGAGAAAAAAAATTATCAATTCCACAAAGTGGACGGACACCCTAGAGGGTGAAAACTCTAGTCCACAAAGTGGACGGACCCCCTAAAGGGTAAAAAATTATCAAGTCCACAAAGTGGACGGACACCTTAGAGGGTGAAAATTCTAGCCTACAAAGCAGACGGACCAATAGCAAGTGGAAAATTGTACAGTCCACAAAGTGGACGGACCCCTTAGCGGGTGAAAAAAAAAAAAAAAGGGGTTGCATATCCGTCCATGAACAAAAATGGACGGACACAAAAAAAAAGGGGTTGCATGTCCGTCCATGAACAAAAATGGACGGACAAAAAAAAAAAGAGGGTTGGATGTCCGTCCATGAACAAAAGTGGACGGACACCACCAAAAAAAAAAAAACACAAAAAGGTGGACAGATGCATGTCAAAAAAAAAAAAAAAGGGGTTGGACGGATGCATGTCCATGAGCCAAAAAAAGAAAAAAGAAAAAAGAAAAAAGGGTGGACGGATGCATGTCCATGAAAAAAAAAAAAAAAAAAAAAAAGGTGGACGGATGCATGTCTATGAATAAAAAAAAGGGGTGGACGGATGCAAAAAAAAAAAAAAAAAAAAAAAAAAGTGGCTGGATGCATGTCCATGAAAAAAAAAAAATGATGGACACACACACAAAAGTAGACGGATAAAATACCTTAGAATGAGACGCTAGTAGAGGTCTACAATGCGTCCCGAAGGTTGAAAGTTTGGGCATCATGCGTTCCGGGGGCCGTAGGACGCCCAATCCTACGTATAAGCATAAAACAAATGCCAACGCTTCAGCAAGACCTCGGGGCTAAACACTACAAAAGGAAGCCGACGGACACCAAATCCTCATCCCAATCGGATGGATTGACAACCGAGGATACCGACGATCAAGGATGCCAACGGCACCTGATTCTCCTACAAAATTTAAGTCCCTCTACCTACGGGTGGAAAGACGAACCAAGCCACTCACAAGTGCCTTGGTACAAAATTCAAGTCCTTCTCCCTACGGGTGGAAGGACGAACCAAGCCACTCATAAGTGCCTTGGTCCAAAATTTAAGTCCTTCTACCTACGGGTGGAAGGACGAACCAAGCTACTCAAGTGCCTTGGTACAAAATTTATGTCCTTCTACCTACGGGTGGAAGGACGAACCAAGCCACTCACAAGTGCCTTGGTCCAAAATTTAAGTCCTTCTACCTACGGGTGGAAGGACGAACCAAGCCACTTACAAATACCTTGATACAAAATTCAAGTCCTTCTACCTACGGGTGGAAGGACGAACCAAGCCACTCACAAGTTCCTTGGTCCAAAATTTAATTCCTTCTACCTACGGGTGGAAGGATGAACGAAGCCACTCAAGTGCCTTGGCACAAAATTTATGTCCTTCTACCTACGTGTGGAAGGACGAACCAAGCCACTCACAAGTGCCTTAGTCCAAAATTTAAGTCCTTTTACCTACGGGTGGAAGGACGAACCAAGCCACTCACAAGTGCCTTGGTACGAAAAATCGAGGCACTATTTTTAACTCTAATTACATGGTTTGTTTCATTTTGTTATTTAGGAAGTTGTGTAAGAGTTGTTTTAAACGCCTATTATTACTGGTTTGGACTACTTTGGAGGAACAGCTAAGCTGTCCTCCCTTAGGTCATAGTAATTCTTGGAAAAGTAGCCACTTGACAACACAAAAGACCTCCAACTTCTGCACACATTGTCAAACCCGTATAAAATAGAGATAAGAATCATTTAGCCCAAATGCAAGCGCTCCAAAACTAAATTCCCAAAAAAGAAGAAGAAAAAAAAAAAAAAAAAAGCCATTACAGAACCTTTATCACCCAAATACTCAGATCGGATCAAATGGTAAAAACTAGGAAAAATTAAAATGAAGAATCCAACTGATAGGAAAAAAAAAAAAAAACCTTCACCAGACGTCGTATATCACTATGTGATCGAGTACACAGTTACGCGGCTCCATTCGTGCACTGTTACACGGGTCCACCCGTTTAGGCAGTACTGTCTGCACTGCCTCTGCTTGAGGCTGGTTGCGTTGACGATTGTAAATCATCACTGCGAGGATGCTGGTTAATGCTGTTAGAGCCAAGATGCTCCCCAGCACGAGGGGCACGGATACTAGTTGTGGTTGGCTTGGAGGCCATATGTTGTCTGGTGGTAATAGAGGTTTGGGTGGTGGTCGTAATGAAGTGAAATGGCGAAAAGGTGGGATTGGAGGAAACTGAAATGCTAGCACTGGCGGTGGTGGAGTAAGGGAGGGAAATGGGGAGCAGGGTGGTGGTGGTGGTGGTGGTGGTTGTGTAGAGAGGGTTGGAATTAGTGGTGCAATGATGGTGGTAAATAACATGAACAGGGCAAACATGGTTGAAATATTTGGATTTTTTTTGGAGTTGGAGCTGAAGGTCGTCTGCTCTGAAATAGCCATAAAGTCAAAGTCATGCTTTTTTATTATTTTTATTTTTATTATATAGTTGCTTGGATCACCATCGTTTGGTAGATAGTCTCAGGCAGTCTCAGACTTCACCAACCTTGCTCTTCCCATGTGGGTATAGTCTCAGATCTAGACTTCACCAGCCTTGCTCTTCCCATGTTGACTTCTCCGTCTTGTTTTACACTAGTGTTTTATTTATTTTTGCATGAAGCTCTTTTGTTTTTGTTTTTTTTTTTTTTTTTATTTCTTTTTTTTTTTTTTCATGCTCGGCTGCTAAAACAATAAAAAGCTTAAAATACCTTCCAGTCTTACTCTGAAAACAAAAAACAACCTAAAAAAAAAAAAGCTCATTGCTTAATGCCCACACGGACCTTTCTATTTTTATTATATTTCTATAAAGCACAGTAGACTCTTCGTGGAAGATAGAAGTCTTTGATAATCATATTTATTTTATCCTAGCTAATTAAGAACATGCAAAAGTCCTTAAAAATGCAAATAGGGGTACACTATTCACAAAAACCCTACATTCGATGAGCCATTTGTTAAAGTATTTTACGATATGCTGCAATTACATCTAAATATAAATATTACTGTAGCAACATCTAAATCATTTTTTCTATTTATTTATCCACTCTTCTCTCCCTCAGCCTTCTTCTCTCTCACTCCTTAGATTTAGGTCATCATTCTAGGTCGTCATTTTAGATCTAGGTGGTATTCACAGTTGTTTTTTGCTGGGGTGGATTGTTAGTGCTGGTGTTGCTGGGTTTGGTTTTGGTAGTATCATGGTTTGGGGGGATTGTCCGTGTATGTTGTGGCAACCGTAATAATTGAAAACAATATTATGAACATTTTTTATATAATCATCTTCACACTTTATTATTTATATATAAATTTTAATGGAAAAGAATAAATGTTGTGAAAATAAACTCACTTACACAAAATTAAAGAAGAGAGAAGAAAAAAAGATACAAGAAATTTATGTGGTTTAGCAATTTGCCTATATACACAGGCGGCAATAGAGAAAGTTTCACTATAAAATAAAAAGATTACAATAGTAGCACACAAACATTCTCACAAGTCTCAAACACCAAATATATACTTGGCTCTCCCTCACGAAGAATAAAGAACACCCTATTGTATTTGCTAAAGTCTATTTTGTGGCTACTTCTTTCTCTCAATGTAAATTAAGAATTTTCCTTTAAGAACAAAGAACGCCATATTCACAACTTCAACCCAGAAGACATTAGAAAGCTTAGCATTCAGTCTTATACACCTAGATATTTCACCAAATGTTCTATTAAGCCTCTCAGGTCTTCCATTTTGTTGAGACGTTCTTGGTACCATAAAGTGCCTTATGATGCCATACTTTTCACAAAACCTCAAAAACTCATTATTTGTGTACTAAGTGTCATTATCAGTTTTAAGACACATGACCTTCCTTCTAGTTTGGTTTTCCACTTCAATGTTACGCTTCTTGAACTTTGCAAATGCATTAGACTTGCTCTTCAAAAAGTAAACTCAAACTTTCCAAGAATAGTAATCAATGAAACTCATATAATATTGAGATCCATCTTTAGAGGTAACCTTTGCCGGTTCCAAAATATCAAAATGAAAATAATCCAGAATTCCCTTTGTATTGTGTGTGGAAGCTTCAAATTGCACCTTACACTACTTTCCCAAAAGGTAGTATTTACAGAAATCTAATTTACATGACTTTACTCCAACCAACAGATTTCTTTTCTGCAATTCCCTCATACCACGCTCACCCAAGGACAGACCCAAGATTTTAAGCCAGTGAGGATTGGAAAAAAAAAAAAAAAAAAAAAAAAAAAAACCCTCTAAATAGGCATTGATATAGTATTAAAAAAAAATATAAATACTCAAAATCGTTGTTTTTAAATACATTAAGATGCAATAATTACCAACAAAGACAAAATCATTTTTTTAAAATACTAGGCTCGTTAGGATTTTTTTTTTTTTTTTTTTTTTTGAAGTTAGAGCATTCACAGTGGTGGTGCTAAAAAGTTTAGCTTTTAGCACCTCAAAAATGTACTTTATCTATTTTAACACCTCAATTTACAATTCACCTAATATCGAATGTTCTATTTTTTTTATCACTCCATTTAAAATAATATAAACAACTTATTAAAATAATAAAGGAAGAGAGAGAATTTGAGTTTTTTAATTAAGAAACAAATATAATCTTAATAAAATATTGTATTTTATTTTTAACAACTTGCTACAATCAACTGGTATTTACTATAGTTGCAGAGAATTTAGCTTTACCTTCTCTAATAACACATGATTTTTTGGTTCTTTGGTGGTAAAATAATTTTTTTGCTAAAACATAATCACCATTGTAAATGTTTTTATTGTTTTTGTTAAGTTTTTGGGATGGATAATTGCTATTTGGGTGAGGCTAGCTAGGCTTATTGAGGAGAAGGAGGCCTAAGGTTTTGGAAGGAAGGCACAAGTATAAAAATGAAATATATAATAATTATTAAAAAAAATTGGACCTAGGGGAGGGCCCAAGCCCCCTTGGGCCCCCACCTGGGTCCGTCATTGTGCTCACCTATATATCCTAATCACTTATGTCACAAGAGTGTATCATCCTGCTCAGATTTAGTAATTGCAAATGCTCAACCTACAATGGTGTTGCCAAAAAATATGTAGATATTACCATCTACTTTTTGTCTCTTCATCATAATTCATAACCATAGCTCCCTTTGATATCTTCATTATCACATTTTTAAACTTATAGATAAAGCCATTTTGAAATCTAGAACATGTTTACATCCTATAATGTTCTCACGACATTATCAAACATCTTAACTTAATTGTTCTTATTCTAACAACTTTGCAAGCAACATTATTTCCCGTTAGAACAGAACCACAATTAAATAACTTGTAAGTGTTGAACTTTTCCCTGTGAGGAGTCACATGGAACAAATATGCTGAATCTAGAACCTAAGAATCGATCAAACGGTTAGATTTGATGAAACAGAACACAAGCCTCCATATGAATTTCCATCTACTTCCACTACATTAGCAGATCTTGAGGACCCTTCCTTGTCTTTATCCTTGTCTCTTTTCCACTCTGGACAGTCTCGACGTATTACTCCTTCTTTTAACTTTTATATCACTTCACTATCTTACTCTTGGATTTAGATATACTATGTCCCTTGGTAGAATCATTATTCCTGTCTTTCTCCCTTCCATGATCTTGATTATCCTTTACCATGAGCCCTTCACCAGAACTCTTACTCGGATTTTATTTATGATGGTAGTGATCCTTCAAGAGTCCTTAGATCTCTTTAAATTCCAAAGTCTCCTTCCCCTAACATAGGATTGTAACCAAATGTTCGTAGGAAGTCGGGATTGAGGTCAAAAGCATCATCGCGTTATCTTTATCGTTGAATTTTATATTGATCCTCAACATGTCACTGATAAGTTGGTTGAATGTGTTGATGTGCTGAGCCAAATCTGCACCCTCAACCATCTTAAGCCCATAAAGTTTCCACTTAAGATTCAATTTATTTTTGAGGGACTTGGACATATATTGGCTCTTTAACTTCAACCATATAGCAGCAATTGACACCTCATCCATGACATCGTACATAAGCTCATCTGTCGGACATAGTTGAATTGTACTCACTGTCTTCATCTCGAGTTCTTCCCACTCGTCATCAATCATCTTCTTTGGTTTCTTTGTTTTCCATACAAAGCCTTCACCAAGCTTTGTTGTACTAATATTTCTTTCACCATTCTCTACCATAACTCGAAGTTACCGATCTTAATTACGTCTACCTTGAAAATAGAAGCATTAACCTCCATTAGATCAACCAACATGGAGCTTTGATACCAATTTTTGTGAAAATAAACCCACTTACATAAGATTAAATAAGAGAAGAGAAATAGACACATCGAACTTAACTATGTCTACCTTGGCAAAAGAAGCATTAACCTTTATTAGATCAACCAACTTGGTGCTTTGACACCAATTTTTTGTGTGAAAATAAACTCACTTACGTAAGATTAAAGAAGAAAGAAGAAAAATAGACATAGAGAATTTACGTAGTTTGGCGATTTGCCTATGTCCACAAGCGATAATAGAGAAAGTTTCACTATAAAATAAGGATATTACAATAGTGGCATGCAAATACTCTCACAAGACCTAAACCCCAGAGTCCCCCTCATAAAAAATAAAGAACATCCTATTGTATTTACTAAGAGCACTCACAATAAGGGTGGTATAACTGTTATAATGCTATTTTAGCTACTAAAATACTAAAATGCAACCTACAGCAAAGGAGCTATACTTAAAAAAAATAAAAATAAAAAAAATAATCCTCTGGAGTTACAGTAGGTTGTCATCTTTAACAACCTACTGTAGCTCCAAACTTATAAATAAAACTAATATTTTATTCTCTCACTCATTTTTTACTTAAAATATTTTCCTTTTCTATCTCTTTCATCTTTTTCTTTTCTCTATGGTCTGCCGTTTCTCCCTCTCAACTTTTTTTTTTCCTCTTCTTCTTCTCTGTTTTCTTTTCCTCTCTCCTCTATAAGCTGTTCTCCCTTTTTTTTCTTTTTTTCCTCTCTTTTCTTATCCTCTATTCAGTGCTGTTTTTCTCTTCTTCATCTTTTTTTTTTTCCTCCCCTCTTCTCACTGGTTCTCTTTCCTTTTCACCGGTGGATCGTGGTGGTGGATGATCATGGATCGTGACTGTGATTTGGTTCAGTTTTAGTTGATTTGGTGGGTTTTGTGTTTGTGATTGAGTTTTGATTTGGGTTGAGGTTGTGGGTGGTGGTGCTGTGGCAATGGGTATGGGCAGTGGTGACTGGTGGCAATGGGTTTCTAAAGGTGGGTGGTGGCTTTGCGGTGGTGGGTGTGGCAATGGGTGTGGTAGTGTTGGCTTGGCAATGGTGGCTTGGTGGTGTTTGATGGTGTCTATTGTGGTGAGAGTGGGTTCGGTAGTGGGGTTTGCAGTGGGTTTCTGATGGTGGGTGTTGGCTTGGCGGTGGTGGTGGATGGCAGTAGGTGTGACAGTGGGTTTTGGTTTTTGTAGTGGCTTTTTGATGATGGGTGGTGGCTTGCCGGTGTCTGATGGTGGCGGTGGCTGCTGCGGTGAGAATGGGTTTTGGTTATTTTCTGTTTAGAAAAAGAGAAATAAACAGAGAGAGAGAGAGAGAGAGAGAGAGGAAGAAAAAAGAGGAAGAGATGAGATTGATAATAAAAAAAAATTAAAAAATAATGAAGAAATAATACTTGGGTAAATTATATAAATAGTTCTTATCATTTACACTATATTTCAATTTAGTACTTAACCTTTTAATTGTGTCAATTTGGATCATGATCTTTTAATGTCGTGTAATCTTAGTCTCTGCTGTTATCTAATGGATGAAAAAATCTGACGTGTCAAACGGCTTAATTTTTTATTGCCACATCAACGGACACATGTCCTGCCACGTTAGTTTTTTTTTTTTTTTTTTTTTTTTTTTTTTTTTTTTTTTAACCCAAATTAATTTAACCCAAATCAATATATATATATATATATAAATATATTTTGGGTTTTGATAAGAAAATTTGTAGATTTTATTAAACAGGGGCAGACCCAAATTAATTCTAAAACACACATCTTTCTAAAATCCAAAATCCCTAACGGTGAGGGTGGCGGCTCCTTCTTCCAGCGGCGCTTTCTTTCTTCAGGCAGCGCCTTCTTTACTCCAGCAACCCCAGGTCTGTCTCTTTATCTCGCAATTTCTCTCTCTCTCTCTCTCTCTCTCTCTCTCATCCTTACTTCATGTTTGGCTCCCTCGAAATTCAATGATTTAGTCTTTTCCTGCTCTTAATTTCGTATTATCATTTGGCTTAGCTTTGTGTCTTTCGTATTTTTATACTTTATATCGCGATTTTTTTGCTTATGTATACTCTTTTCTTACTAATTTTTTATGCTCAATCTTGCATCAGTGGAGATTGGCCCTATGGTTGTTGCAATGTAGAAACTCCATTTTTTTTAAACCCTTTAACTCCGCTATAGTCCACTGTGAATCTGTTTGGGACCATTTCTACCTTAAATGGTTGGACCACTTGTAGTAATATACACATACAGACAAACACATTCAAATGAACCTTTGCATGATAAGTCATATGATTCAAATGGTACCAAATTCACATAGAAAATTCAATAAAAGAGTCAAGACATGGAGATGGTCAAGTTGACACTTCATTCTTTATAAATACTAAATTCCAAAGTTAATATGTTCTCCAAAAAATGGTTATTGAAATTGAGGACCTATTTCTAAGAATGATAACAAAAGATTAAATTTTTCTTTTTCTTTTTCTCCCTTTAACGAAATAAAAGAAGTGCATAAAAGCCTAACTGGTACTAGTGAAAAATAATATTGTTTATGTATCTTATTTTGTTTGTTTGTTTCTTTTTGCAAGAATGGATGAATTTTTTGTGGAAGTTCATCATGGTGGGAAATTTTTTAGCGATCCAATTAGGTATGAGGGGGTTGCTATAAATTATTTTGATGGTAATGAACGAGATTGTTGGTCTACCTGAGAATTGAGAAATATGGTTGAGAAGTTGGGGTATATGAGTTATGGTAAGTTGTGGTATAGGATGCCTATGGTGAGCTTGGAGGATGGTGGGCTTAGGCCTGTAACTATTGACAATGATGATTTGGCTATGAGTATGGCAGATGTTGTTCAGGGGCATAAGGTGATAGAGTTGTATGTAGAGCACTGTGTGGATGTGCCTAACATAATTGATGATGTGGGGGATGATATAAACTATTCTGACAATTCTAAAGACTCAAGTGGTAGTGATGATGCTTTTGATAAGATGGTGATGGGACCAATAGATTTAGGCCAGGCAAGCAAAGAACAAGATAGTAACATGGCGATGGGGTCAAATGCCAAGATCGTAACTGGTCTTAGTGACAATGACCAGCCTTATGAATCTAAGGAGCTTTTGAGTATGGATGATGATGATGACATCAATGCTATACCTCCTTATCCTATGTTTGTACCTCCTACAAACCCAAAACATACCAACTTTGGAAAGAAAATGCTGTTTATTTCACTTGAACAATTTAAGAATGCTGTAACTAATTATGCAGTTCATGGGGGCTGGGGTATTCGGTTTAAAAAAAATGATGAAGTTCGAGTGAGGGCAATTTGTCAAGATGGGTGTAAGTGGATAGCATATGTTGCAAAGATGAGGGACCAAATGACATTTCAGATGAGAACATACTATGGTCGACATACTTGTACTAGGACTTTTAAGAATATGAGATGCACTAGTAAATGGTTGGGGAAGACACTAGTGAGCAAGTTGAATGACCACCCAAAAATGATAAATCTTGCACTTGTAGGAGGTGGGACTTGACTGGAGTGCCTTGTTGTCATGCAATCAGTTGCATTTTTTACAAAAAAGAGCCTGTGGAGCCCTATGTCAACAAGTGCCTCAAAATGCAAACTTATGCAGCATGTTATGAGCCAATGGTCATGCCTATGAATGGGCCAGATATGTGAGAAGATACTGGGTTTGAACCTGTGGGACCTCCACGTAAGCAGAGACCTCCAGGTAGGCCTAAGAAGCGTAAAAAGAGAGATGCTGATGAGCAGAGGCCACAATCTTCAAAATTGAGAAGGAATCTAGTTATGAAGTGTCAATATTGTAAAGAGGTTGATCATAACAAGAGGACATGCAAGGGAAAAGTTAGTGGCAATCAAAGGCAGCCTACAAGTCAACAACAGAGTAATTTCACACAGCCTACTACGATATAAGTTTAGTTACTACATAAAAGTGATATTTGTCATTCTTACAGTCTTTTTAAAAAAAAAAAAAAATTCAAACTGTGCTATAGTAATTTTCATTTTATGCTTTACTACTGTGATAATTGTCTCTTATTGCTTTGCTAGGGTGAGGGTACAAGTGCAAGTGCTGGTGCTGGTGCTGGTGCAAGTGCAAATACAAATGCAAATGCATATGAAAATCAACCTTTACAGCCAATAATACCACCACGGTCAACTGCAAGTGCACAAGCATATTCTGAAGGTGGTGCAAATACACAATCAGCTGCAAATGCAACAGCCACAAAAGTGACCTCCGCAATAGCTAGGACATTTACCAATGCTGAAAATGGTCCATTTGTTCCACTACCACAAGGTAAAAGGCCGAAGAGGCCTAGGAGAAAAGCAATTGATACGCAAAGAGGGAAAATAAAGCCTTGGGTTAGCAATGTACCACTTCCAGAAATATGGGGTCCACCTCTTTCATGGAAAGGAAACTCTTCTATAACCAAAGAAACACTGATGGCTACAAGTCAAACTACAAGGTATAGGGAGACATTCAACATACTTGGCAGTCAGGAATCAGTTCATGCACCACCATCATTTAGGGGACAAAGCGAGAAAGGAAAGAAAGGAAGTCGTGGCTAATTTTTATTTATATTCATTTTAGGGTTCAAGGATGGGTCTTGTGATCGGTCTGGAGAGAGCTCCCTAACCACCGACTATTCAAACCCTCCAAATGCCAAGGAAACTTCCTTTAGGGACAAATTGATAGGCACTATTCCAGGGCATTTGCTAAAGCTTTTGACTTGGCCGACCAGATGGATGAGGACATATACTCCGACGATGACGATGCTGAAGTACACGGGTTGCTCCGGAAAGGAATGATGGCAGTCAAGTTAACCAAGGAAACCAAGAATCGCATTAGGAAACCCGGGTCAAAGATCGTCATCGTGAAGCTGGTGGGTAGATCAATAGGATTTAGCTACATGCAAAGTAAGCTTGTGCAACTTTGGAGACCGACGGGGCGTATAGACTGCGTGGACCTTACCCACGGGTTCTTCCTTGTTCGGTTCTACACTAAAGAGGATCTGGATTCAGTTTTGGATAAAAGGGCCGTGGTTTATCGGCGACTTCTACCTTTCGTTAAGGCTGTGGGAACCTTTTTCCAAACCATCAACGGCAAGTGTGTCCTCCA
The DNA here is from genome assembly GCA_030021035.2 of Notholithocarpus densiflorus. Lineage (NCBI taxonomy): Eukaryota > Viridiplantae > Streptophyta > Magnoliopsida > Fagales > Fagaceae > Notholithocarpus > Notholithocarpus densiflorus. The sequence goes on from JARYZH020000012.1 coordinate 379,391, forward strand.
TTGCTGTATGGGTCAGGCTTCATAAGCTTCCTATTGAACTGTATGAGACCGATGCCCTCAAACAAATTGGTGAGTCTTTGGGTAGAGTGTTGAGGATAGATGCCCATACAGCCATGGAAGCTCGAGGAAAATATGCGAGGCTATGTATTCAGAATGATGTTAACAAGTTGTTGGTAGACACGATCCTTATTGGGTGCTTTGAGCAACCGGTGACGTTTGAGGGTATTCACAAGCTTTGTTTTACCTGTGGTAGAGTTGGACACAAGGTGGAGGCTTGTCCATACATGATTCGGCGTGGGAATGATACGGCAACTCTGGCAAAGGATGGCCGGGATATCGTAGCTGGCAACTCATGCAATAAGTATGAGGACCAACGGCCTATTACTGATTGCAACACGCCAAATGAAAATGAGGATGTGGGGTCTAAGGGTCAGTATGGCCCTTGTATGGTAATGGCCAGGAAGAGGTACAGAAATAAGGGTACCAAAAAGGACTCTCATGTGGTGAGCACGCCGTCTAGTGGTCCTTTGGATAGTCAGAGTGTGTCACATAAAGAGGGAGGTTATCCTAAGAGGGGGGCCGAGAAGTGGGCTGCTAGTTTCAATGGGCCTACAGGAGTTTCGAACTCGAGCCCAACTAGTAGCATTATGGGGATTGGTAAGCCCATAGTTACTAACTTAGCCTAAAGCAGTGGCACTAGCCCAAGCCCATCAAGTCGAGCTCTTAAGAAGCTGGCGTCTTCAATGAAAGGTAAAAAAGCCATTGCCAGAAGACCTCCATTAAAAGCAAAACCCAATGTTGCCGTTAACCCCCTTTCAAATAGCTTTGCTGCAAATATCACCTCTCTCTCCTTTGACTATGTCTCTCCTCCTACTTGCGAGAAGTATGGGTCCACTGATCAGGTCTTTGAGTTCACGACTCCATCCTTAGCTGGGCAGGAGCTTCACGGCGATCAAGGCAGTGGCCATATAGGTGAACCAGTCAAGGCTGATTCACTCACCAAACAAGGTAATGGTGATGAGAGTGTTGATGCTCGCTCCAACCCCTGTTTCAGTAAGGGGTCAGACCAAGAAGGTGTGGGTGTTGCTGGTACGGAGTTAGAGGATGGGGTTGGAGTGCCCTCCTCTGATTGATCTATGTTCTTCTCTCTTTTACCCATCCCCCATGAATCTTTTTATTTGGAATTGTAAAGGGGCTCAAAAGCCCTCTTTTCAAAATTACATTCATGAACTTACTCAAAAGCATGATCCAGCCATTTTTGCAATTATGGAGACAAAATTGGGAGGAAACAGAGCAAAGGAGGTCATGGATAGGTTGCCTTTTGATGGGCAATTCACACAGAAACTATTGCTCTCTCGGGTGGTCTCTGGTTGCTGTGGAATGCTGATAAAGTGTCGGTGGAGGAGTTAGCTAAGACAGAACAGGAAATCCATGTTGAAGTAAAGGTGCGTGCCTTTAACTTTTCTTGGATTTTCTCTGCCATTTATGCTAGTCCTAGGAATGAAGATAGATGTATTTTATGGAATAACCTCACAAAGGTTGCAGAGCTTCACAATAAGCCATGGGTTATGGCTGGTGATTTTAATGAACCTCTGTTAGACGAAGATAAATTTGGAGGCAGGGGAGTTAGTGTTAACCATTCTCTGGCCTTCAAAGACTGTCTTGATAGTTGCAATATGGTTGATATGGATTTTGCTGGCCCTAGGTACACCTGGACTAATAAGAGAGATATTAGTAATCTGATTTTGGAAAGAATAGACAGATACTTCATGAACCCAGCTTGGTGTGTGCTATACCCGAATGCAAAAGTTACCCATCTCCCCTGCTGCCATTCTGATCACTGCCCTGTGCTTATGGAAGCATTCCCTATCAGTCCTCAGGCCTCTAACAAGCCTTTTAGATTTCAGGAGTTCTGGCTGTCTGATTTGTCCTTTCCCAACATTGTCTCAAAGGCGTGGAGCAGTGATAGAAGCCTTGTGGATGCCATAGATACTTTCTCTAAAGAGGCAACTTTGTGGAACAGGTCACACTTTGGCAATATTCATCACAGGAAAAGAAAAGTCTTGGCTAGAATTTATGGGGTGCAAAAAGCTCTTTCTAACTTCCCGAGCTCCTTTCTAATCAATCTTGAGAATCAGTTGCAGTTTGAGCTTGAGACTATCCTTGATCAAGAGAGAGACCTTTGGAAGTTGAAGTCTAGGATTAACTGGATGATCCAAGGGGACTGCAATACCTCCTTCTATCATGTTTCTGCTCTTGCTAGAAGGAAAAGAAATCATATAGCCTCGGTTAAAGGATGAGAGAGGGCAGTGGATCACTGATGGGGGAGAAGTGAGGGAGCATTTTAGGAAAGGTTTTGTCTCTTTATATACCACATCCCTTGTGGAGGCAGAGAGGGTCCCAAGCCATGTTGTTCAATGGCAAGTGCAGCTGTCTGACGAAGAAAGGTGCTCTTTAGATGCTATGGTTACCTTGGAGGAAATTAAGGAAGCTCTCTGGTCTATGAAACCTTCCTACGGGTGGAAGGACGAACCAAGCCACTCACAAGTGCCTTGGTACAAAATTCAAGTCCTTCAAGCCACTCACAAGTGCCTTGGTCCAAAATTCAAGTCCTTCTACCTACGGGTGGAAGGACGAACTAAGCCACTCACAAGTGCCTTGGTCCAAAATTAAGTCCTTTTGCCTACGGGTGGAAGGACGAACCAAGCCACTCACAAGTGCCTTGGTCCAAAATTCAAGTCCTTCTGCCTACGGGTGGAAGGACGAACCAAGCCACTCACAAGTGCCTTGGTCCAAAATTTAAGTCCTTCTGCCTACGGGTGAAAGGACGAACCAAGCCACTCACAAGTGCCTTGGTCCAAAATTTAAGTCCTTCTGCCTACGGGTGGAAGGACGAACCAAGCCACTTACAAGTGCCTTGATCCAAAATTTAAGTACTTCTACTTACGGATTAAGTTCTTCTACCTACGGGTGAAAGGACGAACCGAGCCACTTACAAGTGCCTTGATCCAAAATTTAAGTACTTCTACTTACGGGTGGAAGGACGAACCAAGCCACTCACAAGTGTCTCGGTCCAAAATTCAAGTCCTTTTACCTACGGGTGGAAGGACGAACCAAGCCACTCACAAATGCTTTAGTACAAAATTCAAGTCCTTCTACTTACGGGTGGAAGGACGAACCAAGCCACTCACAAGTGCCTTGGTATAAAATTTAAGCCCTTCTACCTACGGGTGGAAGGGCGAACCAAGTCACTCACAAGTGCCTTGGTACAAAATTTAAGCCCTTCTACCTATGGGTGGAAGGACGAACCAAGTCACCCGCGAATGCCTTGGTGAAAATTTTAAGTCTTCCTACCTACAGGAGGACGGACAAACCAATTCACTCGCGAATGCCTTGGTGAAAATTCTAAGTCTTCCTACCTACGGGAGGATGGACGAACCAAGTCACCCAAAAGTGCGTTGGTCAAAATTTAAGTCCCCTGCGCTACAAATAATTTCAGGCCAGCCTGTCAAAGACTGACGAGTCTCTTAGGATCCAAATCAAATCGTCACCCCACGGGTCCTTCCACTCCGAGATCACGGACCCATAGGGTGAAGGGGGCAACTGAAGAGGAAAAATTATGCATGACAGAGCTATCTGGACGAAGGTGGCACGGACAGACGTGGCATGTACGGATCGAACGGTCACATGGCATCCAGCCCATTATTATGTGGTCTCCAAGGAACCTTAAATGGAAAAACTTGTGACACACGATTCGCCTTGATTTGTAGAGTCCCAACATGAGTAGAATTCTAGAATATACACGCATTAATGAGTATCTTCCCCATAAGGAAAAGACTTGTTTCGCAAGCAAAGGAGTCTAGCTTTACGCGACTATAAAAACCCAAAGACCCTCAAGAAAAAGGTACGCACAATTTCTCTAAAAGCTCATATTCTCTAGTATTGTTGGAGCGCTCTACTGACTTAGCCTTCAGAGGGTCTTTGGCCGGTACCACACCGGTACTCTCTGTAAGGTCTTCTTCTTTTTCTGTGTTGGGCAGGTCTGATATCGAGTGTGTTGGAACCGTGTGGCTCATTAGTGATTTTTTCGGCATCATCAAAAAGCATGCCACAACTAGGTTGCTAGATGCAAAAAATTATATTCCCAAGCTACAATAAGGTTGCATATAGAGTATTAGCATTTGAAAATGCAAAAAAGTATATATTTTGCATCTTCAAAACCTACTTTATCTATTTTATCATCCTATTTTACAACTCACCTATTGCCTAAGGCCTTGGTTTTAGCTAGAGTAGATCTTTACTCTTTGATATCTTCTCTTGTAGATAATCCACTGGGCTAAGTCATGCGTATTATTTGTGGTTTGGATTGATAAAGAAATAGACTGTACTAAGTTGGTCTTTATCTACTACAATATTACCATCCATCCAATATAATGTCATGGATGTCTCTCTCTCTCTCTCTCATTTACAACCAAATCAAATTATTATTAACAAACTTTGGTAAGCCATGATCATCCATCCAATCCACATTTAACATAGATACACTTGAACCAAGAGTTTTGTAACTCAATTAATTTAATTGACGCCTCCTTATGTTTACAATGGAGATATACAAAGTTCAAATCTCATTTTCCTGTTATACCTATCAATTTATTAAAAAAGAAAAAAAAAAAAAAAAACATTGAGACAGTCCAGATGGGAAGTAAATTACAACTGGAAGTCCAGCCCATGGGTGAGCCCATTTCCATAAGCTTGTCTTAAAACATGAAACACACTCCAGTCCAAGAACAAAAAGAATATAGGAATAGCATAGAGTGTAGGCTTTTCTTTCTCTTGGACTCAGCTACCCACCCATGACAATGAGCCCCGCTCCAAAAACCCAAATTCCTGTCAAACCAATCCGCAAACGGCAAATGACTGGTCGTTGGGATTTGGGACCAGCCGGTATATTTCAAAATCCACCAACTGACGTGGCACACCGACCTTTTTCCAGTGCTTCCACGTAACTATGCTCGCTTGTATAAAAAGTTAAAATGAGAATCCTCTTCCTGTTCCACTAAAATTAAAACCACAACCCCTCACTCCCCCACAATCTCACAGCCCTCATCGCCAAATAACACGTCAACAAATCCACATCAATTGTCGCGGCTGTGAGAATAAAAAATAGTCCACTGCCATCGTAACTCTAGCATATTTTGTTTTGTTTAATAAGAGAAAAAAATTAAAATTCCCAACTGCCAAAGCAAAATAAATCAGTTTGTATACTTTTTTCCTTCCTTATTTATTTTCTCTTTGTATTTCATTGGAGACCGAAATACAAAAAAATTTGTTTTCCCGGGAAAATATTTTTCATTATCAAGCTGTGCAATCACAGGTCTGGATTTCGTTTCCCATAATTTCTCAATGATCTTACTATCATATACATTTTCTGCTTTTATTTTATTTTTATAAATTTTGTTTGGTGTGTGATCGATTTGATTATTGTGATTCTAGGGTTTGTGTTTTTTTTTTTGGTACTTTTTATTTTCGATGAATGTGTTTATAGAGTAATTAGATGAATGTTGCTGGTGAAAACTTTCCCAATCCGCTTGTTTGGCACCTGAGAAATCACAAAGGAAAAAAAAAAGCGGTGTTTTGAATTTTGTAATTTATTGCGTTTTGTTTTCGGCAAAAAGTAGTAAGAAAAGAGAAGACGGAAACTTAAAACTTAAAAGTCAACTAAACTAACTAAACTAACCGTATCAGTTTCAATTTTTGTTTTTTTGTTTTTTTGTTTTTTTTCTCAGCATCCAAACAGACATTACTGGTTCTTATGAATTAATATATTATATATTTGAAATATTAATTGCTGAACTTTGATGACTAGTAACCTATTTAATACACCACATATTTGTTTGAGCCTTATTGAAAGATGAAAATTCTTCTAAAAAAAAAAAGGAAAAAAAGAAAAGAAAAGAAAGACGAAATTGTTTCTTTTTTTTTTAGGTGAATGTTTTAATAATTTGATAGTTACAACGGGGAGAGGAGATTTGAACCCTGGATGTCTCTGTTGGAAACACTAGGAGGTGCCGATTAGTTGGGCTACAAGGCTTTTGGTAAATATATAAATATGAACAAAATTGAAATGATATAAATGTAAGCTTTTAGTTTGGTCATTTGAAGTTTTAAATTTTGGCACGGAAATTATGAGAGCTACATTTGTGAACTGATAGGTAATCTTCTTGGAAAAAAATATCATGAGTAACTCTTAATGATCAATAATTTTGGATAGATAATAGCCTCAGGATCAAGCCACTTGATTCAGATGCCTAGTTGTATCACAGTAGAATGCTTGTTCCACTTGGTTGATCTTTATAACTAATTGGTCAGTATATTACTTCTGGGGTTTCACTATCAAGATCATGGTTAGTAGTATATGTATTAATAATAGACACTGTAAAACATTGTATGTTTGTAAACTTGAAATGTGGAGGATGATGTCGTGGATCTTAGATTTATTATGATTGGATTTGGCATAACTGGGATGTGTCGTGGATAGTTTAATGATCGGGAGAAAAAAGGAAAAAAGAAATGATTAATTGTTTTGGAAAGGAAATTTGCCTCTTTGATTTACCTTTCTAGTTAATCAGTTGGCCTACAATTTGTAGGATTCCATTATCAAGATTATGGTTAGGAAAATATTTATTATGGATAGGGTTGGAACATTCTATGTTTGTGCACATGGATGATTTATTACCATCACATTTGTCTTTTGTGGACGAAGTCTCTGGGTGTTCAATTTTTCAAAAAGATAGTTTATTGACTGGACTTTCTCTCATGTAATTTTATACACTCCATTGTAGATGTTCGAATATGTCCTTGATCCCTACTTATCAAAAAAAAGAAAGAAAAAAGGTCCTTGATCCCTGTACTTCTATGCTTAGCTCTACACATCTTTTTCCTACTAACAAGGTTCCATATTTGCATAATTTGCTTTCAATGGTGAAATTTCCCTGTCACATGAGATTTTTGAAAATTTCCTTTAGTTGGAGGAAATTGGAGGATGTCTTAATTTATATTATATTAGTAAATTGGAGGATATTTCTTAATGGGTTTTATTTTATATTGCTATGGTGCTTATGTTTTTATTGTATTGTGTACTGATAATGGCTTTTATTTTGCTTAATAAAGCAGAGGTTTAAGCATTAAGGATATGAGCCTTAAAAAGGCTCAGTTTTGGACATTTTAGTGGAGCTTTTTTCCCTTTTCTCTTTTTTTTTTTGGGTAAGTTACACGCACACCTGGTGAGTTTGGAACCTAAAACAACACTATCCACTACATTCTTATGGGGAAAGGGTTTTCATTTGAGCAAGAGCTCATTGGCCCTTAGACTCTAGAATTAATTTAAATTTCAAGCTGTTTGCTTGTCCTGCCTTTTTGAAACAACTGTAGAAATTATTGGACTGATGTTAATGGTCCATAAATTATCAGTTATTGGCATCTAGATCAATAGGAAGACACTGCTTCAAAGTATGAGATATATAGGTAGCTAGCATCTTTCTTCTAATTCACCAATTATATAGTATTGGGTCTCTTATTTCTGGGAACAAATTGACTGCTGTACATTTTTGTCTGTTACTGAAATCTACACTTACTTGGAGCTTAATTATGCTTCTGGATTTGGGATATTAGTGCAACTTTATGAGACATATATATTGAAGCTAGCACTTTCTTCTAGTTCATGTATAATATATTACTCCCAGTCAATTATTCTGATAACGTCTATTTAATTAAAAAAAACCTGCTTATGTATGATACACATACTCTTTAAACTATGATCTTCTCCAATTTTCTGGTGGTTCATGCTATATTTTGTCTTGATTAATTGTTCCTTGTTTCAGTGCAGGTTTCAGGATCCTGACACTTCATGCCTCTTTTTGCTAAAAGCTAAAGTTGGTATCCGGTCTTAGTAGAATTTGTAGTTATTAGCAGTGGAAAATATTCTTTAGGCACTATTGTGGCAGGCAAGAAGGCTGGCTTTCCTCTGTTGCAATATAATATCTTGTGGGATGGAGTGGTTTCCTTACAGTTGACACAGAAAACATAAAAAGGGGAAAAAAACTGTGACGAAAGAAAAAGGGCTGATAAAGTGTCTAGGGACACAACGTAAAGTTTCAACTAGAGTATCACAAGCACATTTTATTTATTGGCGCATCAAGTGGAATATTTAATATAGTTCTGCTCAATGGGATGGAGAGGGGTTTTCTATTCATTATTTTTTCTTCTCAATCTTGTTGAGTCCTCAACAAGATCAGGGAAAATGTGGTCACTTAACTTGCATGCTGAGTCAGCAATAGCCTTCAGCTGGCCTATCTACAGTGCAAGCATATTTGTCGCCGTTGCTGTTCTGCTCTCCATGTATCTTATCTTTGAGCATTTAGCTGCTTATAATCAGCCAGAGGTATATTCTTGTAGTCCTTTAGACCTTTACTTGTTTTCAATTTCTCTCTCTCTCGGGTATGTGTTATTCCTTTGGTGCTACACTCTGTATGTACAGTCACCTATGCTATTCCCATGTTGCTTTTTATATACAGATAACCTTGTTTTATCTTTGTGGCTTGGCTCGTTCCACTTAATATTATCATTTGTTTTATAATTATTATCCTTTCCTTTAACATGATCTCTGAAATTGATAGCAGCAATTTGTTGTTAATACAGGAGCAGAAGTTTCTAATTGGTCTCATTCTGATGGTTCCTGTTTATGCTCTAGAATCGGTATGATGGACACTACTTGTTATGTTTCTTCCCCCTTCATTTTGATTTAGTGTTGCTCATTCATCTTGTTTCAATGGCCTGCTAGTTTTTCTTAAATTTTAAACATTAGATGGTTTTTATAATGCTCCCTTGGATGCAACAAATAGAGTTTCATCCTGCACTGTTTGCATTAATGTTATTACATCGTTTTCCTTGGAGTGAAGAAATTAATGTTTTGGGCAGGATATTGTCTTATCAAGAAATGTTTCATTTTTGGTACATAGCAAGACTAATGAAATAAACTTGCTATTTCATGTGTAGTGTGTGTGTGTATATATATGTATAATTATGAAGGTTCTAATGTGGAAGGCTATAAGATTGATAAATAGTTGTAGAGATTATTGAGTTTTGTGTGAATTTATCCAATAAAACAAAGGCATAAAACTTCTTTTGGCCCTCAAGTTTATGAGCCAATTTCATCTTGGCCCTCATAAAATCAAATTATCCCTGGTTTTTTGATACCATTGCAATGGAGTCCTTGCTGTCAACTGACTTTCAGAAAATGATGACTTGGTTATAGAGTTTCACTAGGCTTTGTTTGTTTTGTTGTAAAATGTTTTTCAGAAAACATTTTTAGCATTTTCAAGTGTTTTTTTCGTTGTGAAATTTGATCAATCCTGAAAATGTTTTTTGTTGACCGAAAAACACAGTTATAAAAGTTGGAAAACATTTTATGCCCCAAAATATTGTAAAACATTTTCTAAATTTTGTCAACACATACCCACTCTCTCTCTCGATCTCTCGATCCACCATGGCTTAGACACTCCTTGATGCTCTGCCTCTCATGACCACCAGCGGATTCCATCTCTCTTGAGCAAGACCTCAACGTGTGGATCGGCTCCATGCTGTGCCTTGCCACTGCAATTGAGGCCGTGCCAGAGCTAGAGAGACAACCTACTGCGCTGATTAGCTGCTCATTTCTCTCTGCCTCACTCGCTTGATTACTATTGTAGAGTATATCTTTGATGGGGAGTGGATAATGAAAATTTTATTGGACGGTGGAGATTGGGTGGTGCTGCTTGGAGGACATAAAAATTGCTGGATGGGTGTTGTGATTAATGAGTTTTGACCTTTTTGGGTTCTGTAATGGGTTTTGGTTATGGATATTCAGGTTATGTGATTATGGAAAATTTCCACATTTTACATTACGCCAAACACAAATAATGATTTCCGGAGTATTTTCAAGAATGCAACCAAGCACTGAAAAGAAAATGTTTTTCTTTTTACATTGTAAAACATTTTACAACAAAACAGACAGAATCTAAAGTAAACTATATTAATAATTTAAATGTACTTATTATATGATGTGTAACACCTTGGGACACATAGCAACCATAGTTTGTAGGACGCAACTTTTATTATATATATAATATATGGTTGCCTTGGGAGACTCATAGACATATAATGCCCACTTACATCTCTTTTTTGCTTACATTTTTTAATGAACAATATTGACATGATCTGCCACTGCATATGAGAAACATAGCAATAGATTCTTGATATTATAGAGATTGACAACCTTGATTATTCTCAAGTTCACAAATCTTATCATTCACAAGTATTTTGGCATCTGCTTCCCTGCTCTGTGTAATAAATTCAACTTGTAAAGCAGTGTGGTTCTAGTTATTCTATTCCTTTGTGGACTAATTTTTTTGTTGCAGTATTTGTCACTGTTGGATTCAGGCGCTGCATTCAATTGTGAAGTAATTCGGGATTGCTATGAGGCGTTTGCATTGTATTGCTTTGAGCGGTACCTGATAGCTTGCTTAGGTATGTTAGAGGATTGTGCATATATACTTTTTAGATTGGTGATAGACATCATCTCTTAAATTTTTCATATTGGATAACATCATAAGTAAATCTTTAGAACAGATTTGACTTTTTTGTCTTTTTGTTATGGTTTCTTTTTTCCTTTTAAAGATCCACTGTTTTCACATGTTAATAGATTTGATAATTGGATTATCAAGTTCTTGAAATTTATTTAGTGGTGTTGACTATTGAATTTTGGTAATAATTGTTTACCCTTTTTTGCAAAATATTTCTGCCTGTAGGTGGTGAGGAAAGTACAATTGAGTTTATGGAAAGTCAGAGCCTAGTTGATTACAGCACCCCTCTTTTGAAAGAAGCATACACTTCTTATGGAGTAGTAGAACATCCTTTCCCATTAAATTGCATCATAAGATATTGGTATCTTGGTGCCGACTTCTATAATGCTGTAAAAATTGGCATTGTTCAATATGTATGTGCTCATTGTTTCATTGGAAGCTATTGCAGTTTTCTTTTTCACTTTTGCATTTCATGGCCCCTGTTTGGTACTCACTGAGGCATTATTTCCCAGATGATATTAAAGATGATCTGTGCACTGCTAGCAATGATTCTAGAGACTTTTGGGGTTTATGGGGAAGGGACGTTTGATTGGAGATATGGGTAAGGCATCCTTATTCACCTTTCTAATTGTTTGACCAGCTTGTATATTCATAACACACATGCTCACATGCTCCTTTATTAGTGCATAAATGGCAAATCTATTGGCCTGTTTGGGATCGACAAAAATGTCTCTAAAAATCACATTTTTCTTTGCAATGTTTGTGATTGTCTCTATTGCAGTGGGTGTTGCTATAACCTGAATGTCTCTTATTTTCTTGCAGCTATCCATACTTGGCTGTTGTTCTTAATTTTAGTCAGACGTGGGCTCTATATTGCCTTGTTCAATTCTATACTGTTATTAAAGATAAATTAGAACCGATTAACCCTCTGGCAAAATTTCTCACTTTCAAATCAATCGTATTCCTGACATGGTGGCAAGGCATTGCTGTTGCATTTCTTTTCTACATAGGAGCTTTTAAAGGGTCTTTGGCTCAGGAGCTTAAAACACGCATACAAGACTACATCATCTGTATAGAGGTATGTAATGAAACTATGCATTCATGATTATTGTTCATCTCCTATTTGTGTATTTATTGTTCATCTCCAACAACATAGTGACATATACCACTTGCTTAATCACAACAATGCAAATTTCTTTAAACTATATTGTACAAGTCAGGATTTTTCTTTGAAAATAAATCATTTGTTGAGGGTGATTTGCGCATGAAAGCCTGATATGATATTGTGCTAGCAGTTTGTACAAATGTAGGTCAATGTGGTCTGGATTTTTACCAAAGTTAATATTATGTATAGGAAAATGATAAACTTGTTTACTTCACAACCAGAAAAATGAAAAAAATCTAATATTAATATTATTGTATGTTCCTTTCATTTGATTGCATTATGGGGTTTTAAGGGGCACAAGATGCAGAAGAGTTGGGGCCTGTTTAGTCCCTGTTTTCAGAAACTGTTTTCTAGGTGTGTTGAGAAAAAACAAATTGTAATGGCTCCCAAAAAGTTGTTTGGCACTTGTTTTCTATTTCTATTCCTCTTAAAATAACTAAAACAAATAATGGCAACCCACCACCGCGACCCACAACAACACACTACATGGAGCTTGATCTGAACGTGTTCCTTTGTTCAGCCACCACGAGCTGCGATTCACCATGAGAGAGAGATGATCACAAAATATTACGAAAATGCCATCAAGTTATATACAATAATGTCATGGAAAACAAAAAACAGATGAGTTGTTTTCAGAAAAAAAATGTTTAAACAAACTAGTTTTAGTGGGTCCCACTTTTTTCTTTTTTAAAATCTGAAATCTGTTTTTAAGTATAGTTATGAAATAGGCTCTTGTATTGGTAAAGTGTAAGACCTAATTTGGGACAAGAAGCTGTTGAAAACTGGGCTAAGCTATTTGAAGGTTGCTTGAAGAGAGCCGTGAGATGTAGTAATTATAGAAGCACAAATCATAGTATTGAAAGAGAGCAAGTTTGTTTACAAGGATGGCATGATGTTTGGATGATTTTAAGACTCTTATGTCATGGATTCATTATAGATAAAAATGACTTAAGATGGATATTTGAAACTTAATGAATTTAAAATGGAAGTTAAATGAAATATCAATATATCATTCTCCAAATCACCAACGCAATTTAAGGTTGAGATTAGATGCTAATGTAACATTATCTCAGTCACTTGATTATGACAAATCCTCCATCAGTTTCAAACTTGTTTGGACTTAAGAACATTTTTTTGATATAATCATCACTCTCAGATTTGACAAATTTTCTTCTTAGCTCTCTCTCTCTCTCTCATAGTTGAACTTCAACTTGCACTCCTTTGAAGGAATTGTCAGGTTTTTTTTATTTTTTTTGGGGAGTTGGATCGTAGTATTTGATTAATTTTGGACATATTTTGACTAATCAAAAGAATTTGCATAGATTTTGTATCTTTTTTATGGCCATTGGGGTATGTTTCTGCAGTATTTGTATCACTAGGAGATATGGGATTTTTTTTTCTATTTGGGAATAGCTTATTTAGCTTTTTGCTAAAAGTGTACTAAAGTATACTTGTGCTTTGAAAAAGTGAGAAAAAAAGAAAGAAAAGTGAGATTTTAAAAAACTATACATAAAAGCCAAAAGCAAAAAAGCTGGCTTATAAGCCAATGCCAAATAGACACGATTTTGGAATCCTTAGTGTTTATAATCATATGGTACTAGTAAATTGTGTACTTCATACTTTTTTCCCTTAACGTTTTTGTGTTTTTTAAGTACAGTTATTTGTTTTAGAAATGGCTTTTTTTGTTTTGTTTTGTTTTGTTTTGTTTTGGGGGATGAGAGACCACACAATTTGCAACAAATGAATGATATAATGGTATTCTGCTTAGGTTAATGCAGGATTTCCCAAGTATTGAGTATATCTAATTTGCTTTTACAGTGCTTCTAGATACTGAAGACCATATAACAAATCGTTTTGCAAGGCAATCTGTGTATTAACTAAAATTATGATGCATGAGGTTTTTCTTCACAATTTCATGGCATTATATGTATTATTTCATTAAATCATCTGATTGTCATTCATGTCAAGATCTTTCATTTAATTTGTAAAGCTTCTAATTTCAAGCTTGGCAAATAGATGGGTATTGCTGCAGTGGTGCACCTGTATGTCTTCCCAGCTGTACCTTACAAGCGTGGAGAAAGATGTGTTCGTAATGTGGCTGTAATGACTGACTATGCATCATTAGGAACACCTCCTGACCCAGAGGAGGTTCGTGACTCTGAAAGGTCAACTAGAATACGCATGGCTCGTAATGATGAGCGAGAAAAACGTTTGAATTTCCCCCAAAGTGTTCGTGACGTGGTCCTTGGAAGTGGAGAAATTGTGAGAAATCAACCCTTTTCATTTACAAATAGTCTAGATACACAACAAATTTCACAACTGTTGAGGTGGCAGGTTGTGATTGGTGTACAATAAAAATAATGTTAGAGATGGTCATGTGTAAAAGTGATGTTGTAGTAATCCCAATCTGCCACCTTAGATGTTGTGAAAAAAGTAGATACCATTGTTATCTCATTTTAGTTATTGCTTCTCTCTTTTGCTGAAATTGCTCATTTGTTATTTCAGATTGTTGACGACATGAAGTACACAGTTTCACATGTAGTAGAACCTGTTGAGAAGGGATTCGCAAAAATAAATAAAACCTTGCATCAGATATCTGAAAATGTGAAACGCTATGAGGAGAAGAGGAGGAGCTCTAAGGATGATAGTTATCTTATCCCCATGAATTCATGGTCGGGGGAATTTTCTGGAGTTCATGATAATCTTGTGGAAGGTAGTGTTAGTGACAGTGGTTTGTCCAATAAACCGCATCACCAATCCAAAGCCTCGGTATCTCGTAATAGAACTGGTAGATAATGTTTCACAGCTTTATGTCTTGAGTAAATACAAAGTAACACAAATTGCATTAGATGTGCGTCATGATTTTTAGACGCTGTCCATAAACTTTGGTAAGCATTTAGAAATCATTCTGTTTCTACTGAATTCCTGGGGCAAAGCATCTCCAAGTGTCCTTAGTCCTTAGTCCTTGTTTTTGTCTGTGTAGGGGACAAAGCATCTCCAAGTGTCCCTAGTCCCTAGTTCTTACCATAAAATGGTCCATTACATTCACACATTATTTTGTTTCTACTGAACTCTTAACAATGAATTGCTGACATTAATACAGCAAAATGAATTAGTCAAGTGCGGGATGCATCGTGGAAATGGAGTTCCTACAAATTTTATTGCAATTTTTATGATATTTGTGTGGATTCTCTTTTGCGTTTTTGTTGTTTTTTTCTCATTATTTTGTCCACGGGATAGATTTAAAAAAAAAAAAGAAAAAGAAAAAGAAAAAGACAAAAAAGAAGAAGCGCAGATCAGATAACAACAAACGGGATTGAACTGGGTGGAAAGATTAAAAGGATTAGAAAAAAAAATAAGAAAGGTTTGAAAAACACAATATTCTAAAAACTTGAAAACAAAAGTGAAAATTTTGGTCAAGCCGTCCATTACGCCCGCTAAAGGCTGTGCTTGCTTGTAATTTGGCAGTAAAATTGACGAGAAATTATAAACAAATCTGGTATGGTTAATTAATTTTTGTAGACATGTTGAATCCATGATATAAGTCTTAAAATCATCCAAACATCATGCCATTGTGTGTGTTTTTAAACTAGTTTGGTATATATTGAATGAAATATTGAATATCCAAAAAAAGATAGTTATTGGTGATGGCAGGTTGTATTCATATCGTGTGGAAGTATGAATATTTTACAATATGGTTAATTCTAACCCAATTTATTTAATAATCATATTAAAACTTCTCAAACTTAATACAACTCAGTTATTAATTGGGTTGACATGACACTACTCACATAACATGTTTAATAAATAATTTGGGTTGAGTTGACATGGATTGGACCAGTTGAATCCATTTAATAAAGATGAATTGGATGGTTACATATAACCCATTTCAACTTTATTAAAGAATATAACCCAAAATGATTAACATATTTTTATATTTTGTAAGCACATAAATTATAATAATTACAAACATTTTAGATAAATTATATCTCATGATATATATTTATTCTATATTTAATAAACATGTCAAAGCGGGTATCAACTCATTTAAACTAAGCACTGACAAAAAATCATGATTTGTTCATGTCGCGTTTATGATTTGTGTCAAATATTTCACCTTACATGCAATTATGTTAGCTAAGGATGTGTTGGGGACATTTTTGTGACAAGGGCTGGAATGATAGAACAAGCCCAAAACTCCCTCTCAATTTCTTTAGAGTATGATTAAATTGAGAGAGTCAAGTCCAAAATTCCAATATTCAATGAATAGTGGCTACTGTGCATCATAAGAATGAAATTAAAGTGTTAAACAACAAAGGGTGGAAAAATATGCATAATACACTAAGTTTGAAATTGTTTCTCACAGACAGTAGGAATAGGAATTTGAGAGAGAGAGAGAGAGAGAGAGAGAGAGAGAGAGAATACTCCTTGGTACCACTATTTTTGTCCCTAGGTTTTAGAATGGTGTAACTCCTTGATGGTTGAATGAGTTTTTGTTCTGAAGTTAGGGGTAAAATGTGTCTTCCTTATGTTTTATCTAATTGGGAGGTTTTAAATCAAGCTTAGGATGCTCTTTAAGGGCCATGGTTCCCTATAAAGTCAAACTAATAGTTGTGGTTAGATTTGCCTTTTTTGAGTAAAAGGGCTGGCTTGCTTTTTGCATAGTTAAGGAAATATTTTGACTAAGCCTCATTAGTTGCAATTCCTGGTTGATTTTAGGCTTTGTTTGGTTGGAGTATTTATTATAGGGTGGATGGAAAATGATGGAGAGAAAAGTGGAGAGAAAATGGTGTTTGTGGTTATTTGGTTAAGGGTGTAAAAGGGGAGAGATTTTGGTGGGTGGGGCCCACAAGTTTTCTTTCTTACCCCACCAAAACACAATCTCCCCAAATTGGGAGAAAATAGGAGAGAAAAGTGGCCAAAAATATTTGGATAAAATTGTCCCTAACTAGGCGTAACTATGCTGCCTACCCTATATTTTTTTCCTCTCTTTTTCTTTTTGTTTTAATTGGACAAATTTTTTATTTTAGCATGATACACGTAC
Source organism: Notholithocarpus densiflorus (assembly GCA_030021035.2). NCBI lineage: Eukaryota > Viridiplantae > Streptophyta > Magnoliopsida > Fagales > Fagaceae > Notholithocarpus > Notholithocarpus densiflorus. The sequence goes on from JARYZH020000012.1 coordinate 396,219, forward strand.
ACCATACACTGCCCTTTTTTTGGACGTTCTCTTTTTATTTTTTATTTTTTAATTTCTTATTTTTAACTAGTCATGAATTTTATTTTCTAATAAACTTGGGTAATTTTTTTTTTTTTTTTTTTTGGTTGGTTGTTTGCATTTTTTTTTTTTAAATTGGGAATCATTTTTAATAAGGAAATATGAGTAAATTTATACAAACTCTATTTTCTATCCTCCCATTTCTCTACTCAACCAAATAAAAAAATTTTCTATCCCTCCACTTTTCCACCCTTCCAAACCAAACACAAGCGAGGGAAACTAAAATCTCTTCTATTCTCCCATTTTTCCATTCTCCCAACCAAACAGACCCTTAGGTTTTTGGGAGGTTGCATTTATTGGCAGGTTGCAGCCAAAGTTAGTTAAATGGGGCCAGCCATGCTCTAGGGGCCAAAATGACTTGGTCAGAAAGTTCGGCCACAGATAGCAAGAGTTAGAGACCTCTATTTGGCTGAAATTTTTGGGTACTAGACTCTTCTCATGAGCCTCAGGTGCTGTCAGCGTCCCTAATCCACTTAGCAACACACGGCACGAGCTCAAGCAAAAGGTTCAAAAGAGTCTATTCATACACTCCAAACCACACCCCCTTAAATCCCCATAATGTCACATGGGTTTGGGCTATACTTAAAAAATATATATATATATATATATATAATATAATATGTGAATTGGGCTCACAAGAAGGTCAGACTCGACTGAATCAGGCTTGTAAAAAATCTATTGCGAAAACGACCATCAACAAGTTATTTTTAGGGAAAACTCATCAGTCTTCATCCTTATAAATATTGGGTGTTTTCATTTTTATTCGTTGATTTTAAGGAGTTATTGGTTGATTTAAGGTGTTACATAAGTTAGGATTGTGTTATATCGGCTGATATGAAAGCTTTACTATTGAGGTAGGATTGTGTTTTATCAACTGATTTGCAGGTGTTACTAATTATTTTTTTGATAAGAGGAGTTACTAATTAATGTGGTAGAATTGAGCTAGTCCTTGCCTCTATATATATTCTCTACGTCTTATTCAACCATTTACATTGAATCAATTCCTCTCATCTTACTGATTTCAACGACAAAGTTCTCCAATCCTTAATTTCTAAACTTCACAAGGATAGTACCAAGGTTCTAGTTGATATCGCTTGAGACAATCAAGGTGAAACTTGGTTTAGCGATTCAAAGTAAGTAGACTTTGAAACATGATTCCTCTAAGTTATTGTATTGTATATGTATATATTTGAAATGGACTTTTCTAATGAATATAAAAGTTCTTTATATGAATAAGTATTTTACGATTTATAAGTGAACAATATTTTATAAATATTATTAAAGAAAAAGAAAAGGTTTTTAAATATTTAGCTAGATTGTCTATAACCTTTACCAACATAGGGTTAAGTATGGTCTTTGGCCAACGTATTGTTTATTGTGATGTAGTGCATTGTATTGTTTACTCTTAAGAGCCATTGTCATCATTTGCCTCTCTAAGGTTATCATTTTCCATGGGACTGGTTAATACATTATATGCTATTATATTGTTTACTGTATTGAACATAGAAAGCAATTTTATTGTTAAAGTATATTATTCTTATTGTTATAAATAGTTTACTTTTATTATAATTGATGTTATTTGTGCAAAGCTGTACATATTCATCGTACAATTAAGTGTGCTCTTATAAAATATGTTTAGTTGTTTATATTTTACTATTGTTCATAATGTTGATAATTGTTTATAAAGTTTAATATATTTTCTAATATCATATGTATTTTATCTTGAGAAAATCATGTGATGTAGTTTTTTTTAATAAAATTTTTCATTATAATTCTTGAGTTTCAATTTCATCATGGTCATCATTTGTTTCATGAAAAATATTGATGTGGCTAATTGATTTCTTATTGTGTTATTTAATTATAATAAATTATTTTATGTAATATTAAAAGAGTCATGTCAATAGCTACTTGTCATTTATTTCTTTTTTTTTTGTTCTTTTTTCCCCTCACACGTGTGCGTGTGTATGTATATCACCTGATGCTCCATGGGGAAAAATGACTATTTACCTTTTATTTTTAAACTATTTAACTAAATAACTGTAGGGATGAAGGGCCCAGATAAGAATATTGGTCTGTGGGCCGCACCCGAGAATGTTAAAGAGCCTGAGGACAGATAAATACTAGTGAAGGCAAGTAGATTATTGGGCCAAGGAAGAGGTCTGGTCATAATGAACATGTGACGTTGTCCGAGGAGCTACCCTTCCTCAATCAACAGAGTGGAAGCCTAAAGTCCGACCACTCATCAAGTACTGAGTAGTGGGCAACCATGCTTGGAAGCATAAGCTTCAGAGAGGGTTGAGTCAACAAAGAATTGAGAAATATTTGAGAAGAAAGCTGCTACCACCGCGTTGAATGCTCTACACCAAACCAACTGGCCGCATTAATGTGGAGGTGATACTTGAACAGTGACTTCTAGCCTTACAGCTGGTGCTAATAGGACAAGTATCAAGGAAATTAGCAATCTGATCTACACGTGGATGACTAAGATGAAAGAATGGAAGAGAGTATAAAAGGAGGATGATTCTGATGCTGCACGGAATCAGTAGGCTGAATGCTTCGGCTTCGGTGGGCTACTGGTTGTTGCGAAGGCCTACAAAGATGAACACACGATCAAAGGGGACCGGTGTGGACCGGCCAAACACCCTCCGATGGCTAAGTTAGTTTCTTCCTAGAAAAGGGTTTCGACTTTTAGAAAGAAAGTCTCAGAATACACTTGCCTCATTTTGATTCAGACTGGTCCTTTATATAGAGGGCCTTGGAGCGGTTATTGGCTTGGTAACTTCCCCAAGATTTGAGGAAATTCTCTTGAGTCTAGACATAACTTCCCCAACGGCTATAGGAGTTACAACCGTTGATGGAAGTTATGTACTTAAGAGGAATCCATGGCGATGAATTCGGGTTGAGTAACTGTTTCAAGGTTTTAAGATTCGAATCTTCCATACTCTCCAGTAAATTTATACTTGAGAGTTTCTGAGTGTCATGTGGTCGTCCATGGACTTCGTCCATGGAAGACTTGGTTTTCTGACGGTGTTATGTGAGTCGTCCATGTGCTTTGCCCATGGACGACCCTACTGTTCAGACTTGTGTGAGTCGTCCATGTGCTATGTACATGGACGATGCTAATGCTCTGTCGTTGTGTAAGTCGTCCATGTGCTTTGCCCATGGACGATCTCATTGCTCAGACGATCAACAAAAATAATTGGTTCAAGATCATGGACGATCCATATGGACGACTATGAGTTGTAATTTTTTTACTATCCCATCAGATTCCATTACAGAGAGGATCATCAGAAAACTAGAAAAGAAATCACTGTGTAACCAAGAACTTGAATATTCGTATAAGTCTAAGAGAAATATATAAGAACATACCATTCTCGGACCTGACTGAGGAGTATTTTTCCTTTCAAACTGTTTGTTTTACTCATTCTAATACCAACTAGCCTATTGAGATCCACATTCTAACTCATTGAACGTTCAGTAACAAGCCCACTCTCTAACAAATTTATTGCTTTGGGCTCATTGGGCCATTGTCTAAATCTCTTGGGCTGTGGATCAAAACGTGTCCTTACAATAACCATTTTTTCAAAGTATCCAAAATACCTCTGTTTTGGAATTCAATATTGTTGATGTTGAGTTTTATGCAAAATTTTTAAAAAAATTCAAGTGGTAAAAATATGTATAAAATTTGACATTATTAATGTCGAGTTTCTCATAAAATTCGATATCAGTAATATTAAATTTAAAAAATAGGACATTTTGCTAAATATTTTGAAAAATAACTATTTTGCTATATATTTTAAAAATAAGAGGTATTTAGCCTTTTTTTTTTTCGTTGTAAAAGCCCATTTTGATATCAATTGCAATTGCAAGTGCAAGAGGAAAGGAGAAAAGAAAGAAAGAAGGAAAGAAAGGGTAACAATGAGAATTCGAGTACAAATAAGAGGGTTAAAAATGTCATCGCACTTCAAAGAAGAACTAGGGTTTTCTCGCTTCAGCTTTACCTTTTATCTCTCACAAAGAGACTCAGACTAATCCTCCCAGTATATAAATTGGGGCAAACTCCGTTCAGATCTACATCCCTCTCTTCTTCTTGTTTGTTCACTTCTTTCTCTCTGTCTCTTTAGAAGAGAGCTTTTTTATTATTATTTGCAGGTTGAGTTTTGATTAGGTCAGGATTGAAATTCTCCGTGGAGGGAGCAGTGATGAGGAATAGAGATAGTCATGCACCACTCTGATGATGTTTACATCAATCTGTGCTGATAAATTTCTCACAACCCATATTTTTCTGAGCTCCTTTCTCTGTTTCCACTCTTTCTGTTGTTGCATTTATTTGGGAAAATTTCTTTTTATTTTTTCCAGTTTGTGTTTACTGGTTTATTTTCTTGGCAATCTTCTGGGTCTTTTATATTCTATAGATTTTTGATGATGATGATGGTGATGATTATTATTATTTATTTTTAGAAGAAAATTAAGATGGAAGAGAAAAAAAAGAAGGAACCAAGTGATGCGGTCTTCTGTTTCAGAAGATCGAACCATGATGCGGACCGTACAACATTTTGTTTATGGGGATAAACTTTGGTTTCTGATGGTTCCTTCTTTTCTTTCCTTTTTAAAAAAAAATTCAGTTTAACCATTTCAGTGTTTGTTTCATGATCAAAAAATATACAATCGAAATCTTCCTATTACAGATTTTTGGGTTGTAATAAGATTTCCTTTTTCGAGTTATGGCCTATTTTCTCGAAGAACAAAATTATTTGGGCAAAAAAATGTTACAATATTATTTTGGAATTTTATTTAGTTTTGTTCAAATTGTTAATTGAGGCAGTGTCAATCAAAATGCATACACTACCTATATAGACAAATGAAAACATTAACATAATGTTTTGGTACCCTGAACCCCAGATAAATATGGATGTAAGATTTCAAGGGAATGGTTTTAGGTTTACAAAACACAATTTTTACATGATTTGTGTTTGGCTTCTCTTATAAAAAATAAGAAGAGGAAGAAAAGTTAAGAATAGGTGATATTTCCAGTTTCAAGGGAAAGTGCATTTGCTGAGTTTGATTGAGACAACATATGGTTTGGTTCCTACTACATTTCAGTTTAGTTCTTAGTTTTGAGAAAACAAAAGATTTTCTTTCCAGCTTTCTGTTTTTTGCATAATGAAAATTGAATTCATTTTTCAGAAAATAGAAATCAGAAAAAACTGACCAGGTGTTTTTTTGTCTTCCAAATTGCAAAGTGCGATGTTACGATGCAGAGTGCAAAGTGCAATGTTACGTATATATATAGAGATCATATATGTGTCATCTTATAACAAAAAGATTAAACATTCATTTATTGATTTTTATTCACAACCCCCTCCCCAATGATAGTTTTAAAAACTGGGAATATTTGCTAATCAATATGCATTGATTCGGTCAACTCACAATAGAAAAGACATCATAGAAATGAAATCTGATTTCTATTAAATCACTTAAATCAGCATTTAATAAAAATATTCCAACAGTTGGTATTGATACGAGACTGAGAGGCTCGAAATTGCAGCTGGGAGGCGGTGATTCATCACAAAAAGGTGTGATCTAGTGGTTGGAGGAGGTGAATTGGTGGTTGGGGTGCAGTGATATTTTTTTTCGGTCGCATGAATTTAAAAATAGCAACAACACACATAGCAAATGAATATGGCATTTTCCTAACGTTGAGATTTGGAGATTCTTATAAATTTATTTTGAGTATTAATATTATATCACATCATTATTTGTTATTATCTATGATTTATAATATATTATAAAAATTAGATTCTAAAACTAGTAGGTGCATGTTACGATGACATTTATTCATTTACGTGTCAAAAAATTATTTGTACATGTATGGCATACTAGACACATGGTATATAATTAAAAATTTTGAATGGAATAAATGCATTATTAATTTATATCACTAATTATTAATTTATCCTTTGCTTATTTATTTTCCTAATAATTCCTCTTTCTCTTTTGTCCTTTTGGAAGATACAGGAGCGAAACAAATAACCTATTGATATTGGAAGAGCCAAAAGAGTCTTCTAATGTATCGTTTTTGGGTCCAATGAAATTCATAGGTATAAGAAGAAGTCTTGTCAAATAGATATTTTTTCTTTTGATCATTTTTCGATTTTTAATACGATATATAAGGACCACTACTACAAATAGAACTATGGACAAAACTTAGGTATCATTTCTGGGTCCAATGAAATTCATAGGTATAGGGAGAAGTCCTATCAAATAAATATATTTTCTTTCGACCATTTTTCGATTGTTAATATGATATATAAGGACCACTACTACAAATAGTACTATTGACAACACTTAGGTTCCTTAGATTCTCCTTTTAAAATTTAGCCATGTGACTACTTAACTAAAAAATACACTTCCATCCCGTACTTAGGTTTTGCCCATAGTACTACACCCTTGATTGTGAAATATCGATTGCTTGTTGAACCCTGTGAATTGTGTGAAGGTAAGATACTCCAAATTTGGGAGTCCAAGAGTTTTATAAAATGTTCATGAAGGCTATTCAAGTATTTTGTTCTAAAAAAAATTATTTGTTGAAAAAATACTTCATTTTTGCTGCCCTATATATTTCATTTATATGAAGGCATTGGTTGGCCATTTTATATTTTTATTACATTGCTCCGTATTAAAAATTACTCTCCATACCTTGAAGTAGGGTTGTAAACGAACCAAGCCATTTATGAACAACTCGGGATTGGCTTGATAAAAAACTCGTTCATGTTCATTTGTTTATAAATAAGCCAAGCTTGAACTTTAGTTTTAGGCTTGTTTGATAAACAAACCGAGTACAAGCAAAAAAAAAATGTTTGTGAACAAGCTTGTGAACAATAAGGCTTGATACAAAACATGCCAAGTTTAGACTCGTTTATAGCTTGATATATGATTACTAAATAAACTCATTATTATGACATTACACATATGTTTTGGAATGTTAATTTATAGCTTGTTTATTCATATATGTTTTGGAATGTTAATTTATTTAGATTTGTGAAGATTATAGTTGCACGAATGACAAATGTGGAGTTAGAAGCATTATAAAATGAGTATTTTTTTTTTGTTTACTTGATTTTTGGTGATATAAGCATTTGATGATGCAATTTTTTTGGATCTCAAGCTAAAAAGCTTGACTTGAGCTCGAGTTTGAGCTTGATATTAAGCTTGAGCTTGGCATTCTCATGAGCTTGAGTTCAAACATTGTTTTTAGGCTTGTCTCAAGCATGAGCATTTGATTTTTATTGACAAACCAAGCTCAAACACGCACTACTTGGCAAAGGTTGGCTTGTTTACAGCCCTAGCTTGCACAACAAGATAAAAGATGAAATGAGGTGTAAAAAAAAAAAAAGGAAGAAGTTTTTAACAAGGGTATTTTCTTTTCTATCTCCTATATGCCCATGCATGATATTTTTGATTGTGCTCAAAAAGAAAAAAAAAAAAAAGCAAAAAGAGTCAAAATGCTTTTACATGATTGAAAGCGTGTTTTCTAGGAGATGTGAGAGTTATATGATGTAACTCTTTAGGTGATAGTCACTTTCAATCTAATGTGATTGATAATGTAGAAAATTTGCTTGAATACTATCTACATATTACCTATTCTGTATTTTGTACACTTACTAGTAGCACACACTACAGGCAAATCTTTGCTAAATCAAGTACATGAGACTATGTGTGTTGTCTAATCAGGCCATCTTTAATTGCATATGAACTGATGTGTAAATATAGTAATTTTTTTTTAAAAATTTTGGTTGAGAATTTGAAGAATAATGTGTTTAGAAGTTAAATCTTTGTTTTCAACTTCTTGATTGGTTTTGATATTTACATTTAAGAGTCATCGTGTTTTTAAAACTTTTCTAGATCATGTGCATATGCATTGAGTCTCAAAAATTGCACTAAAGTTGTTTTTTCTGCATAAAATCTCCAGATTTTTAAAGTTTTAAAATTTACATTATTCAACTGATCTAAAATCTACCTCGATCGATCGAAACTGTGAGTTTTTGTGTTCGAAACTCTCTACCTCTCTCGATTGATGCTTGATCGATGTTCGAGTGACCGAAACTGGAAGAATTCAGTGTTTTATTCTTGATTGATCAATCTTGTCATGCATCATTTGTTATTGGATTCACATGCATTGCACTCATAGAATAGGACATGCATTTCATTGTTTTCTTTATCTATCTTGCATTTTTGTAGTCATATCTCTCGCACATTGTTTTCACCCACAACACGCATGCACTTTGCTAAATTGGGTACTCAACTTGATTTAAAATTGATTGATTAATTTTTGAGTTCAGTACATTTTAGTATATGCTATTTTTCTTGATGTGTAAACTGCTAAAAATTGTGAATATTTTTTTAGCGATACAATATATAATAAATGTGCAAATATTTTCTTTACTCTTGAGGTTGATTTGAGTTCAAAACTCCTTGACACATGAAAATATTTTGCATATATGCTGAATTTTTATATCATTGAGATCTATATTGTATAGTCTTAACTGATTGTGCTTGGAAGTGTTTGCATGCATTTGTTCATGGGTCACATATTGTCAAGTTTGTGTATATTGAAAGAGAGAATATTTGTATTCATGTGTATCCTCACCTAATTTTTTTTTAAAGTTTGGTTTGTGTTTATTTATTTTTCCCTACTTCCTAAATTTTCACCAAAACTGTTTTTTTTTTTCAAAACTTGTTTTGTTTTTCTTATTTTTATAGGGGGAGAAAATTGTTTTTAAAACCTATATTGTTCATAGGGGGAGTTATTGCTCTTCATAGGGGGAGTTGCCTTTATTTTCTATAGAGCTTATTTATTTTGTTGGTTCCTTGTTTCTCAATTTTCTCTTGACCTTTGTTGTGTATGTTTACTGTCTACCTTCTGATTGGATTGTCTTTGTCAATACGTAACAAAAAGGGGGAGAAATAGATGAAATTAAGAAAAAAAGGTTTTTAACTGGTTTTATTTAGGGGGAGATGAAATTGTTTTTGAAAGGGGGAGAAAATAAATTATTATTATTATTATTTTTTTATGTATCTAACTCAGGGGGAAAGTTAGTTTGCATGTTTGTTATTAGTTGTTATTGCATACTCCCTTTGTCCCAAATTGTTTGGCCTAGTTAGAAAAACCAAATTATTTAGGGAAACATCATTAACGGCCTTATCTCTTAAAAAAAAAGTTAGAAATTTCCTAAATTACCCTTAAACAAATTTATTAAAATTTTTTTTTAAAAAAAACATTTCTAGTATTGGCGCCAACTGCCAAGAAATTTTCAAAGTTATTGTAGATTTCAATTTCTATTAATATACTACTCTTACAATTTGCAAACCTATATTCAAATCAAAATTCTATAGCCACCAAGCCTAATCCAAATTCAATCTTTATCTTTAAATCAAATTTTAATACGGCAGATTAGAAACTCTACTTGTGGCAAAACAATAGCTTTAATGGATTTCAAAATTTAGGTTCTTAATTAAAAAAAAATGCTCCCACAAATTAATTAAGGGCATAAAGGAAATGTTAATAAATTAATGGTGTTTGACTTTTCAAACAAAACATAATTTTGGGACATTCCAAAATGGAATACAGGTCAAACAATTTGGGACGGAGGGAGTATATGTTATTTATTGTTTATTTGTCTTTATTTCCACACATGCGTTGGTGTGCTCTTTTAAGTGTTTCAGGAAAGACAAGTACATTATGATCAAGACCTTCTGCCTTTTCTTGCAATTTCTGAGTTAGAAGTCTTAGATTGGAATTTGTGATGTATTTGGGCATTTTATTGTAATAGAGTTATTCTTGTATTTGAACATTTCATTTTGTATGTAAGTTTTGTTACAGATTGCCAAAGGGAGAGATTGTTAGATTTTAATAGTTTAGAACAATTGACAAACCGTGAACACAAATGGTCTAGATATAGATCTTAGAGTCTATAGGGTATATCAGACAATGCTCAAGGTGCTACAAGTCAGATTACAAGAACAAGAAAGTTGTAGGTTCAGAAATTCGAAACATGCCAGGTTTGACCGATCGAGAAGAAGGCTCGACCGATCGAGTCACAAAACTGCAGAGTTTAATTTCGGCCCAATAGTTCGTTAAGCCCATTTAGTGATTAGGATTTCAAATCTATTTCAGTAAGTATTTAAAGGTAACCCTAAGACACATTTTGAAGAGACTTTGGAGACGCTGTTTTGAGATCTAAAATGTACTGTGTCTTCTCCATTAAAAGTCACTACTGGTAGATCTGAAGTTGCTGTAATAAGATCAACTACTGCTGATGAACTAAACCTTTGAGTGGGATCTCAAAGTTACAAACTTGAGTGTTTGTGTGCAACAAATTCATAATAGAAGAGTTTGTGGATTCGAAGCTGCATGTGGTCATGTGAGTAAGTACTACAAAAGGTAGCATTAGATTTATGGTTAAGTCTATTGTAAAAACTTCCGTTCTATTAGTGAATTGTTGCCTTGTGAATTGTTTAGGTTAAATCTTCCTCAGGTTTTTTACCTTGAAACTGGACTGTTTTATTGGTTTTTCTAGGTCATCATATCGTAGTGTTCTTTACTTTTTCGCTGTTTACGATATGAATGATACTTGTTTAATCTAGATCTGTTTAATTGAACTAAGTAACAACTTGGCTATAATTAGGTTAAACAAATTGTGTTTATAGGGGTCTAAATAATTAATAACATGATAAATTGGCGATCTAAAAAAAAGAAAGATAAATTAGCAGGTGAACAGTGTCTATTGTCTAGTAATAATGTCATATTGATTACCCAAAAAATATAGTAATATCATATCATATTATGAAACTTGTTATTAACCGACTGGAATAATTCCGCACGTGATAGCTTGATTAAAATTGATAAAAATGTGGAAAAATTACCTTAATCTAAGCAAGAGTCAGAACAAAGACTTGTCTTCCTTCTAGGAAAGGCACATGTCTCCTTTGCCACCAAAGAGTTGATTACTTAGGACATAGAGAACCATACTTTATTTTAGGATCATGTTAATGGATGTACTTATGACAATTATTTTTATTTTATTTTATTTTCAAAATATTATTATTTGAATCTAGAAACCTGCGAAAGAGTTTATTAGTTTCGTTTATTTAAAAATATTCAATATTTTCTTTTATTTATAATTTGTTTTTCATTTTTTAATCTATTTTTCATCTCATTCTGTGTTTTAGTCCTACCCTTTCAAATTTTGGTAAAAATTTTGGGGAAAAAAAAACTCAACAACCATGTCAAGCATTTAAAGCTTTGAATTAGTATAATTCATTATGTTTTGCATCATTTTCTCATACACCAAAGGTCATGTAACTAGGGGTGGCAATTTGTGTTTGCGTGTCGGGTTCGTGTTGTGTCAACTCATGAGTATTTGCCTATATGGGTCAACATTAATCTGACATGTTTATTAAACTGGCCAAGATTCCTCAACTCTAACATAACCCATTTATTAAACATGTCAGTCGTGTCGACCTGTTTATCAGATTTTAACAAAATGAAAAAAAAAAAAAATGAAAAAACAAACAAATAAATATTTTTATTTGTTTGTTTAGACCCCTTAAAACCAGATTAGTTTAACCTAATGAATTAGCCAAATAGTTACTTAGGTTATATTTCAGATCTAGATTAAACACATGCAATCATATCACTAAGTGCGGAAAAGTAAATAAGACAAGCGATATGATTACCTTGGAAAATCAATGAAACCAACAATTTCAAGGTAAAAACCTAGGGATGATTTAACCTTACTATCCTCAAGGAAAATAAATTTACTATGATAGAATGGAAGTTTACAATAGATTTTCTCCCTAAAATCTAAAGTTACCTTTTGTAGAACTTACTAACACGACCACGTGCAGCTCTGACTCCATGGACTCTTCTATCTATATTTGCTGAGTACAAACACCCACGTTCGTAACTTTAAGATTTCACTCAAAGATTTTAGATCACCAGCAATTGTTGATCTTTTGCAGCAACTTGATTCCACCTGTTCTTGATTGTAGATCTCTTGATTCGATAGATACTTGTTGAGTTAGAAGGTACAAAAGCTAATAGATCTCAAAGGAGTAACTCACAAGACTTTCTCAAACCACTACAACATAGTTAGGGTTTTCCTTTTATACCAAGAAGTGTTTCACTTAAAACCCTAAACGTTTTTGTAGTGTTTGGATTGAATTAGAATTCTGCAGAAAAATCATATTTGCAATTTTCGATCGATTGAGCCTAATTTTCGATCGGTCGAGCTTCACAGAATCTCAACTCTACTTCCTGCAGCTTGAATGTTCTTGAAACCTAACTTGTACTATCATGAGCAATGTCTAATACATATTCTAGACATGTTTTGATCTCGGTTTGTTAATATACATAAAAATTGAAATCTAAATATATATTTAAACCTAAACATTTAGAACCTAACAAAATTTTATATATAAAATTAAGAACTAACGAGTAACTGCATCACAAATAATGAAATAATCATTCAAAACTAAAGCATATCTCAATATCACAAATAATCAATCACAATATGTCAAAGAAAGTAAACCACAACAACTAATAAGTTTATATACCTAGGGTTTGAAGAGCATATTAGTAAAATGTCATTTAATTAAATGGGTTAGACGGGTTCTATAGGTTGAATACTAACCCAACTCATTTATTAAACGGGTTAGTCATACCAACCCGAATATGACACGAACCCATTAAGGCTTAACCTATAATCTGCTAATTTCATATCGTGTCATGTCGGGTTTGCGGGTCATGTCTAATTTTGCCATCCCTACATGTAACAGGTGCCTTTAAGAAAGTTTTGAAATCAATTTCATGGAAAATATAAAAGGGAAAAGTTAATCAGATGAACCTAATATAAAAAGCAGTAAAAAAATATTAATTGTTTTTTTTCTTTTCTCATAAATTTTTTTAAAACAAATTTTCTAAACTAACGGTCTTATGCATCTGTTAACTGTTTCCTATATCCCTTAGCATCCCAAAATTTCGAAGTTTTACATGGAAGATCTCGTCGCCGACCTTAATGTAGCCTAATAAAATCAACAATCATCACACACCCATATTGGCTTACAAAAACGACAAACACAGGAGTTGAAAACCAAATTGTTACGTTGAGATTCAAATTAAATTAAAAAAAAAAAAAGCAAAACAAAAAGGAAAAGTATTTAATTTTCTGATGGGTATGGTCGGCTTGAAATTTTTGCCTTAACGTAGAGTGGGTCAAGTCTGATCTCAACTTGGCTAAAGGACTTGGTTTTAAAATTCGCTAAAGGATCTAACTTTCAGGATATGAAATTTTCTAAACCCAGAAAAATGTTAGGAAAAAACAATAATGTTTTAAAAATTTTTATGCAATCTTAAAATTTTATAGTTTATTTTATTTTTAAAAGTTATTTAATTGATATGGCACGATTTAATTGGTTTTATATATTTATTTTATTTTTAAAAGTTATTTAATTGATATGGCATGATTTAATTGGTTAATTGTTGCATATGACAATCTTAAGTAGCACTTAATGGCAACCTCAACACCAAGGACAAAAGAGAGCAAATCCAAACACCATCTAATGTTTTGAGAATGGTTCACACTTTTGAAAATTTTGAAGATTAATTAAAATTATTCTAAATTTTAAGAGTGTAATTTGTAATTAATTTTTTTATATGTTGTTTTCTTGAGGGAAAAATCGATTTCATCACTCCTTTTTGTATGGAATATTAATTTGATATATATTCCATTGTCCAAATTAATCAATGACTAGAATATCTATGGTTACATTGGAATGCTAGCTATATATTAAACAGGACTGCTAGCTGTATATGATTTTACTAACATTCAACTTGTTGATTTAATAAATTAATATGATAAATTGGCGATCTCAAAAAAGAAAAGAAAAAAGAAGAAGATAAATTAGCAAGTGAACAGTGTCCACTGCCAAGTAGTAATATCCTATCAATTACCCAAAAATATAGTAATATCATATCATATTATGAGACTTGTTATTAACCGACTGGAATAATTCCGCACGTGATAGCTTGACTAAAATTGATAAAAATGTGGAAAAATTACCTTAATCTAAGCAAGAGTCAGAACAAAGACTTGTCTTCCTCCTAGAAAAGGCACATGTCTCCTTTGCCATGAAAGAGTTGATTACTTTCTAGGACATAGAGAACCATGTTTTATTTTATTTTCAAATGTCATCAAAGAGTTGATTAGTTTCCTGATGAAAAAATCTAGTACCATAAACTATTACACAATTTCTTTATTACAATTATAATGTGGTAGAGTGTGAGTGATAAAAAAAATTGTGGATCCATATGTAAATGATAGAAAATCACTCATAACTTATCACATAAAAAATATAGTAAAAAGTTGTGAAACAATTTTTTTTTTGAAAATTTTTTTGAAATAGTTTGCGATTCTAAAACCACTTAATTCATAACAGTGACCTTCTGTAATTACATTTAGGATGAGTTTTATTAGTCAATGTGAGAAGAAAAGAGTACTACGTCTACAAGAAAGCGACTTGCAGACTTGTCTTCCTCCTAGGAAAGGTACATGAATCCTTTGCCAGTCTGAAGCTACTTGGTACAGTTTTAAGTTTAACTACAAATTTTATAGACTATAATATATCTATTATATTATTAAATTTGGATACATCATATTATCTCTCTAGATTTTTTTTTTTAAAGAGTTTTAAACTATGTCGTCCGCTTCTGATGACACTCTTTTTTATTAAACCAAGACATCAATCAGTTTTTAGTGTAGGCGAGGATTAAACACCAAATTTTTTATTCAACTATTAGAGATTTTATTAGTTGAGCAAATTGGAACTCACTATATCTATCTAGACCTTGATGTAAACACTTCCAAAGGGTCAAAAAATTCTTTAAAATCTTTAGAAAAAGATAATAATAATAATAATAATAATAATAATAATAATAATAATAATAATATATGAGATGGATAACTGTCATTAGCCTTTAATAGAGAGTTAAGGTTAATTGAAGAGTCAAGATTCTATGTTTTCCTCAAATAAATCATTGAATCATTAAGTTTTAGAATTTTGCCTTTCTGCTTCTTTCTTTCCCTCACATCCCTTTCCTTATAAATACGTTTTCTCATAGAGCCCTGAACCTCCACTGCCCCTAATTGGTATAAACTAAGGAGTTTATTCTCTAATGAGATTCCAATAGAAATTCTGGCCAAAACTCAGCCCCTTCACGCCATCTCATATTTCTTTTTTAATTTTTTTTTTAAATTTATTTATTTTAAAATTTATATATATATTTTTTATCACCTATGGTAAGGAATTGTAATTAGTTAAAATCTTATGTTTGTTTTGGTTGTTGATGAGGATAATTTTTGACTGATCGGTATGGGGGTGCCAAACCTCCCTGATCGACCCCAAAAGGGATGACTGACCCTAAAAGGGATGATCGACCTGTGGGCCGATGGATCAGGCAATTCTCGATCCTGACGACCCATCCCCTAGGGTTTCCATGGGACTTGCGTGGGGCCCACGCACACATCCTTATATGGAAATTACTTGCACATCATGACCAGAGGCCCTACCACGCAATCAGATTTCTTATATATGGAAAGACGATCCCGAGTATCTTGGGACCCTTCTCTCTACAAGGAAATTCCCTCGTATCAAGGGATTCGGGTCAACTCTCTACCACTATATAAACCACAAACCTTACCCGTCCTGAGGTATGTGAATTCTCCCTAACTCTTGCACTCTTGAGTTCTTGGAGATTCTTCTATCGCTGACTTAATCTTGGAGGGTCTTTGGCTGGTACACCACCGGTCCCCTTTGATTGGTTCTTCTCTTTTGTTCTTCAGGTACACCCATTAGCACGTGTGTGGATGATCAACTCATTGACAATTTTTGTGCATCATCAGTTGTAATTTACATCTCATGTTTACTTTGTAAGATGATAAAACAGTATGAGTCTATTTTGTAAGAACAGTGAAAATGACTAGGCATCACATATTTATTGCATTCAATGTATCCAATGTTTACATCAAGGATAATTTAAACAGTTTTACTTTTGTTATGCTTGAAAATCTTATTATTTTTTTCATTATCGTTCTAGGTTTTATGCTCCTTATTAGAGAGAGAGAGAGAGAGAGAGAGAGAAACAAAAAAGTGATGTGTTTCATGTGACATTGTAATGTATATAATTAGATGTATTTTTGAGAAAACATTATGTTAATATTATCAGGCATTGCACGAGTTATAGACTAGTTTCATTTATTTTACATTCCTGAATGTGTAATTTTCTTTCCCCCCCAACCTTTCACCTTCCTCACCCCCTCCCTCTTTATAGGTGAATGCATTTTTCCCCCATTTCCTCTCCATATTGTCAGATTTAAATATGTTCTCTCATTTTGCTTCACAATTGCATTTTTGTTTTTGATATCCACTATCAAAGCTCTCTCTCTCTCATGTAGTGGCGGCTCCAGGAATTTTGTTTAGGGGGTTCATTAAAAAATTTTAATAAAAAAAGAACTTGAATATATCGAGTTACTGACAAAAAAGAAATTAATACATGAAGTTTTACAATTTCCTTTTACAAGTATTCAAATTTTGAATTATGAGTATCTATTGCCAATGTGGATAGGTATGAGCCTACAATCATTTTATTTTGTTAAGTTTATCTAACATTTTTATTTTTATGCAGTTTTTATTATCTATTTGTTATTGTTTTTATAAAAATATTTAAAACTAAATGACTAAACTAAACTCATTGGTTTTGTATTAATTATTGATGCACACAACCACACTCATTCATACATAAAATTATACACTAGTGTCTACTTAACCAATCAAATGCTTGGACAATCATTAACTTTACAATTTTTTTTCTTAAATTTTACTAACTTTATAACAAAAAGATATTATAACATGATAACAATACACACACATGTAACAAACCATATCTATTTCCTGATTGTTAAATTATATAAATTTATATTATATTTATATTGTACACACAAACATCCACACACATCATAATTCACACAAATAACATTATAACAAAAAGTAATGCACACAATCAATATTAGACACACTCACACACATAATATAAATTTATAAAAAATAGTGATACTTATAATTCACAAACACTTACTCTTTATTCTTAGAGTTGGAAATACTTATAATAAAGGTGTGCAAAATTTAAGTCAGGGTGTGCAAAAAATTACTTTTAAGAAAAAATTATAGTATTGAACTAACAAAAAAAAAATTTATATATATATAATTTTGTTTTTTTTTTGAAGTCAGGGGGTTCATTTGAACCCCCTGAGAATAATGTAGCGCCGCCCCTGCTCTCATGCACACCTTAAACTTATTTTTTGATTTGTTTTAATATATTTTTGTTTCACATATTACTTTCTTCATATATATAGATTTTAAGGTTGAATATTTTTTCAACTAAAAATTTATTGATTTATTTTATTGGTTAATTATTAAGTTTATGTCAATATTTTAAAATTTTTGTGTTTAGATTGGTGTACTCTAGAGTAATCTTTAATAGGGTTTGAATATGCTAATTTTAGTTAGTGGGTGATTTTTAGGTGCAAGTGTTGTTGACACTGCATTTTGTTTGCCCTTGATTTACGTTAAAATTTCAAAAATTTCATAAATATTTCGATCATGTAATTGTGGATTATCAAAAATATTTAATTTGTCTTGGTTGGATATCGGTTCACCCATTTTTCCGGTCCAACAGGTAAAATGACCAAAATTCCCCTAGTGGCAAAAGCCTCAATCGGGTTGTCCGGCGGTCAAACAAGCTCAAGAATGCCCCTAAACCCCAATTTTAATCAAAACCAATGATTTCAAACATTTTCTCCAAATTTGATCAAGTTTGACCATGGTCAACCCAAGCTTGACCAAAAATTGACCAAGATGTGATTTAGAGAAATTTGAACTTATTCCGAAGTAAATTGAATCCTCTTTAAAATGACTGCTTGTGGACCTAAACCACAGTTGAAATGAGTGAGATATCTCAAAATCGCCAAAATGCCCAACACTTAGTTGGACGTCAATTTTACATTGTTTAATTGGCTGTCTTTCTGTGCTTGTAGTTTTTTTGAGATGGAAGTATGCACTGAGAGCTTTCCAATGATACCTCAGGTGAGCTAATTCGAAGTCGGTGGAAACACCTAGCAAAATCTCACTTTTTACACAAAATCAGCCTTTGGTAGGTACTTTGCATGTAAACCCACACATCACGAAAATTGGAAAAAAAAAAAAAAACTTTCTTGAAGCAGAAAAATTTCCCTACAAGGCTACAACTTGGAACAAACGGTGTCTCCGAAGTATCTTCGGATTGATAGGAATCGATCCGGTAAAATGAGAAAAATATGTTCATATGTAGAAAGTTTGGACTAGTCAACTTCTGATGTGCGTAACTCATTCATCTGGATTCCAAACAGTACAAAACTGGAATCTTTAGAAAGTAGACTCCGAGATCTTTCCGATGGCTCCAGAATCAGTAAATTTGGAGGTCCATAAGGCCTCCAACCAAGGGTTCAAAGTTCGGGGTTGAGCAGTGGCAAAATCTTGAATAAATGAAAGTTCAACCATTAGGCTCACATGGCGTGTGCACCCCCTATATGCTCCTGGCTCTAAGATTGGTGTTTTTGACTGCTTTATATTCCAACACCTTCATTTTGAACATAGGAACCGAAATCAGCTAGTTCCAGCAACCTCTTTCCTCTATCCTTTTAAATATATATATTTGTAGGTAGGATTTCTCATGGTGACTTCATAGTCACCATAAAAATCCAAATACCCAAGCAATAAAGGGTTTGAAATTTTTATTTGCTTTAAATCTTTACTTTGCTTATAATCTTTACTTTGCTTATTTTCCATTGAATAATATGTTAGAGCTTTGTGAATACAAGGGAACAATCGATAATATCAAATTTGAAGAATCTCCTTGAATTCCATGATTTCCGAACCATTAAATAGTGAAACTAAATTGAAAGATCTCATTGAATTCCATAATCTCTTAACTATTAAGTAATGAAGGAGTGCTCTAGTGGGGTGGAGTCGAGTCACTTTTGGTCAATCAAAAAATAAAATCCAAGAGAAGCACAGCATATTGGAGGAATTGACTAGGGATGATACAGCAGGGCACTTGGAGGAAATTCGGAGGGTGAAGGAGGAAATTAATACCATCTTGTATCATAAGGAGATACACTGGCGTCAAAGATCTAGATCTATCTGGTTGCAAGTAGGAGATAAGAATACAGAGTTCTTCCACCAGAGAGCAACCTAGAGACGCCGAAAAAATAACATCTCATGTATATTTGATAGAGATAGAGTGTGGTAGGAAACTGATGTGGGCATAGCATTGGCTGCTGAAAATTATTTCCAGGAGTTGTACACTTCAGCAAGCCCATTAGAAATGGATAAAGTGTTGAGTTCGGTGGATAGCTTGGTCACTCCGGAGATGAACCAAAGCCTCCTCCAACACTATACAGCAGAGGAGGTCCAAAGAGCTCTCTTTCAGATGCATCCTTCAAAATCTCTGAGCCCTGATGGTATGTCCCCTTTTTTCTTCCAAATTTTTTGGCATATTGTTGGAGTTGATGTCACAAATGCTGTTTTATCTGTCCTCCACTCGGGTCGTATGCTACATAAAATGAACTATACACATATTGTATTGATGCCAAAAAATAATGAACCACTGTATATGACTGATTTTCCACCTATTAGCTTAGAAAATATGGTAGCTAGAATCATATCAAAGGTTATTGCAAATAGGCTGAAATTGATTTTGCCTAATGTAATATCTGATGCCCAAAGTGCCTTTGTACCTGATAGGCTGATTACTGACAATACCACTGTAGCTTTTGAAGTGTTACACATGATGCGAAATAAGAGGAGTGGAAAAAAGGGACAAATGGCGGTGAAGCTGGATATCAGTAAAGCTTATGATAGGGTGGAATGGGGTTCCTTAGACAAGTGATGCAAAAATTGGGCTTTGATGAGAAATGGGTTCAATTGGCAATGGAGACGGTGTGTACGACCTCATACTTAATCTTGATTAATGGGGAGCCGAAAGGTTTTGTCCAACCATCACGGGGTATTAAGCAAGGAGACCCCTTATCACCATACTTGTTCTTACTTTATGCTGAAGGCCTATCTAGAATGATCAGAAGAGTTGTGGAAAATAGAGAGCTACATGGGGTCTTATCTAGCCCAAATGGAGTGTGTATATCCCATCTATTGTTTGCTGATGATAGCTTACTATTTTGTGAAGCATCAATAGAAGAAAGCCAGCGCCTAATGGACATCTTGGGCCTTTATGAAGCAGCATCAGGTCAAGCTATAAATAGGCAGAAAACATCATTGTTCTTTGGCAGAAATACAAGAGAGGAGGTCAAGCAAACGATTCAACAAATGTTGGGGGCGAGAATTATGACTTTTAGTGAAAAATACCATGGTCTTCCAATGGCATGTGGAAAATCTAAGGTAACTACTTTTAAAGAATTGCAAGAGCGGATTACAAAGCGGGTCATGGGATGGAAGGAAAAATTTATCTCCAAGGCGGGCAGGGAGATATTGATTAAAACTGTTGCATAAGCCATCCCTACATACACTATGAGTCTCTTCAAGCTCCCAAAAGCCCTATGTGACTCTATCAACTCTACAATAGCCAGATATTGGTGGGGACAAACAAAAAATGAGAGGAAGATACATTGGATAATTTGGAAGAAACTATGCACAACAAAGAAGAAGGGAGGAATGGGATTTCGAAACATACAAGCTTTTAATTTAGCAATGTTGGCTAAATAGGCTTGGAGATTGTTACACCATACACATTCTTTGTTTTACCGAGTATGTAAGGCGAGATACTTTCTAGAGTGTTCATTCATGGAGGCTGAGTTGGGCCACAACCTATTCTATGTGTGGCGGAATTTGTTGGCTGCAAGATAGGTGATACAAGAAGGCTCTAGGTGGCAGAGTCAGAGAATTGGCTTTCCCATAAGCCTGTCTTTAATGGGGATGAGAGGCCAAGCCTACGGGTTGCAGATTTGATTGACAGTCATGCTTGGCAGTGGGATAGAAATAAGGTCGCTGGTATTTTTGCCCCAAAAACATGCGATGAGATAATGGCCATTCTGCTAAGCAGAGATCGACAGAGAGACACATTGATATGGAAGGAAAACAGGAAGCACGAGTTCACCGTCAAGTCGGCCTACCAAGTTGCTCTTCGACTGAATCAAAGGGTGGAAGCGGAACACTCACGAGTTGGGGAGGAAGGCAAGCTGTGGAGAATGATCTAGGACCTCAATGTACCACCAAAGATCCGAAATTTTATGTGGCGGGCTGTGTCCAATATTCTGCCGACACAAGATAACTTGTATAGGAGAAGAGTGGCTGTGGATAGTAGCTGCGAGTTCTGCCGCCAACACCCTGAAACGGAAGCTCACCTGCTATGGGAGTGCCCCTTTGCCCGTAATGTATGGTCCTTGTTTAGAGGAAGAGTGCAGAAGTGCAGCAACAATGCGTGAGATTTTTTCCAGCTCTTCAGTTTGATGCAAGAGAAACTGACACGGGAGGAGATGGAACAGTGGTGCAGTACAACTTGGGCGATATGGAATGCAAGAAACAAAGCATACTTTCAAAACATTTAGCCACAACCCAAAGTGATATATGAAGGGGCCCTCGAGTTGCTAGCTGCATACCAGACCCTCTCGGCTACTCAAGCAACTACGTGACTGAGGGGGGTGGGGAATGTTTTTGTTTTTCACTGGAGTGGTGGGGTAGTGTCTGCTTAAGATGCATGGCCAATCTCTAGACTGGAATATGATGTGGGTACTCGTGTATTTCTTTACATTGTATACGATTTCTATCAATAAAAGTAATTCTATCTGTTATTTCAAAAAAAAAAAAAAAAAAGTAATGAAATTGTGTTTCTCTTTTAATTCATTTTTCATTGGACTCCTCGGTTTTCATAGTGCTGTTAAATGTTTGCAACAAAATTAAGAAATCTAATAGGACACATGACACAAAATAAGACATTCAATTTAGAATCCAATAGGATTTTCTCTGAGTTTTGACTTTTTTTTTTGAGAGAGTTTCAATCTATGACGTTCGCTCCTGATGATAGTTCTTTATCATCAGACCAAAATACCAATCAGTTTTGACTTTAAATATATGTGTGTGTGTGTGTATAGATTCTGGAAAATTTTTTGTTACAAACTTGGTTGTAGTCAATAATTACAATTTCACTTAATATTTTTTTATTGGATGTGAATTTTGACAATTCCATCATTGGATTATCTATATAATAGTTTCAACTTATGGCGTCTGCTTTTGATGATTGTGCTCTTTATCATCAGACCAAGACACCAATCGGTTTTTGGTGTAGGTTGGGATTGAACCACAGATCTCTTATTTAACCATCAGACTTTACCAGTTAAGCTAACTGTAACCCATTGGATTATATTTTCTTTTTATATCTTTCATGCTTATAAAATTTCCAAAAGATTAAAGATCAATAGCTATATTATCAATCAATTGTTTAATTTTCAAGTATTTGTAGTTTAAAATTATGCATAAAAAATAAGTTTATGGATCAAATAGTAAATAATATTTGATTGACATGAAATTGGACTTGCATATTAAGAATATAAAGAACATGCAATCTAATGATTATATTTTTAAAATGTGTAGTTATGTTAACTTTTTAGTGGAAATTGTCGCTAATTCAACCAAGTTTGTAACCAAACTTTGTCTATATATATATTTCAAAAATTCCGCTCTTAATCAAACAAGTTTCTTTGTTATGTACATCAAAGTTGTCGCTAAAGCGAGTCAGGTCCAAGGCTCCAATCATGATTCTAAATCTTCTATCTCATGTATTGTGCTCCACTCCATACTCTACCAATAAAATTTGGATAGCTGGCTTATTTCATTAAGTGAGATAACATTAGAGTTTTAACATTAACGTAGTTGAGGTAAATCTCACATTAACCTTTGGTTCAGCCGCTTTTGGTTTTTTTTCTTTCTTTCTCTCTGTGGTCTCAAGTTTGTTCATCTTCTTCCTTACTAAACACCAGTCACAGACACATCCACCTCTCTCTACCAACTACCAATCACCAACTCTCCCTTTCTTCGAATCTTTTGCTCGTTCTTTCGAAAACCCATTCTGCAAAGGTTTGTGGAAAGGAAATAGTGGGTTTTTTTTTTCGTTACTGAGCTTTTTAAGGGTTTGATGTGGGTGTAATGATTTTTTAGAGTTGAGATTTAGGTTTATGTTATGAAATTTTCATGAGATCATGTTCTCTAGGCTGTGGAAAATTCAAAGTTGTTGAAGAAAAGTGTGGAGAGAAACAAAGTGACTTGTCTATGGCGATGATGGTGTTTGATTTTTGTTCAATTAGGAAACGTGCGGAAAAAATATCTCTTTCTTATAAAGGTTGTATTCAATAAATATTTGGGGTTGCTAGATTTTGTATTTTACATATTTTTTGAAATTCTTGAATGAGTTTAGGGACGAGAAGCTCCTCCATAGAAGCCTTTCAATAATGGGCTTCCCTTAGCATTAATTTGGGAGCTTGCTATCTTGTATATATATTATTGTAGAGATTACAATTTGATTTGAATATATAGATAACATTTGATTTAAGTTTTAGATTACATTATTGTATCAAACTCTATTTGATAAGGACTAGCTTTTAGAGTTGAGATTAAGGTTTATGTTATGAATTTTTTTTGAAATCATGTTCTCTTGGTTGTGGAAAATTCAGGGCCCGTTTGATAGAGGAGTTTGAGTAATGTTGTTTGGGTGTTTTTGATATACGTGTGGGTGAAAAAGTGTGTTGAAATGTGTGTAAAGTTGTTTAAAATGTGAAAATGTGAGTTTAAGTTGGCTTACCAAACAGGCCCTCAGAGTTGTTGAAGATAAGTGTGGAGAGAAAGAAAGTGACTTGTCTATGGTGATGATGGCATTTGACTTTTGTTCCATTATGAAACATGTGCAAAGAAAAAAGTTTCATTTTCTTGTAAAGGTTGTATTCAATAAATATTTGAGGTTGCTAGATTTTGTATTTTACATGTTTTTTGAAATTCTTGAATGAGTTTAGGGACATGAAGCTCCTCCAATAGAAGCATTTCATTGATTTCAATAATTGGCTTCCCATAACATTAATTTGGGAGTTTGGTCTATTGTATATATATTATTGTAGAGATTAAAATCTGATTTGAATATATGGATAATATTTTGTTTAAGTTTTAGATTACATATTCTCAAAAAAAGAAAAGAAAAGAAAAGATTACATTATTTTATCAAACTCTATCTGATAAGGACTTAACTTGATTGATGGCTATCTGCTAAGAATGCTTGGACTGATATATTGTGGTTTTGTGGTTCAATTGAGATAAGGTTGGATATGTCTCAATGGATGATGGGGTTTAAGCAATCAGTATCAAATCTAATTTTGTACGAGACCAGCACCTCCATAAATTGGTGGAAAGCATGATTCTCAATCCCATTAGTGAATCTTTAAATAGGAACAGTTTTTCACAGCTCATACTCATTAATTTATGGTTGATATCACTGACATGATTTAGTAGAAACAGGAGACTCCATGAACAAATTGTATAACAAATTTTATTTACACCAAACGAGAGAGAGAAAACTTACTAGGACAAGAAACTTGCTTGCTTGTTTCAGCAGGGGCTATTGATCTCTCATAAAAAAGTATAAAAAACTATAGGACAAAAGGAAAATATGTGGCAACGGACAATAAAGTTGTTGGAGACCTATGCGTAGTAAGGAATACATTGAGACCACAAAGAGAAGAAACAAAACCAAAAAGAAAAAAAAAGTAATAATAATAATAATAATAAAAGCTGTGGAAGAAACAGAAATCAAAAAGTTATTATTTTATTATTTTAAGAGTATTGTTAGTGAAATGCTGACATGGCAGAATTTAGACTCTTAAATTATTAAAGAGTGGTTAAGATTTAAAGAAATCTACTAGTGGAGTACTCTAGAAAATCTAGAGAATTTGAATCTGTTGGGTTAAGATAGCTTAACTCCGGTTAATTAATTCAATTACATAAGTTGATTAATTAGGCCAAAATACATGCAAATCGTGGAGGCACTAACAAATCACCAAATAAACTAATATGTAGCGGAAAATAAATTAACATAGTGATTTGTTGACAAATGGGTAAAACCTCTTGCAAGGCAAAAACTTCACCGGGTGAATTTAAGGTTACCACTCCCAAGAAGCCACTAATCAATAATCAAGCAGTTACAAACAAAAGGAATCTTACTACTACCCTGGCCTATCTCAAAATATCAACTTACAGTTGAACTTTCGCTCCAATATCCAATTGGACTTGCTCTTGTAGTATCCTTCTTTCCTTTGATGCACAAATCTCCAATTTGTAACTAACTCCTTTGCACGGATCCCAATACGTGACTAACTTCAGCAACTTGAATGATAGTTGTTGGCTGAAAAGTTCTTCACTTCATAAATGATGAAGATTAGGAAGCACTTGGTTACAAAACCCTATGACGTACAAATGTAGTAGCTTCTCACATAGAAAATTAATCTCATGATCACTGTATCCGTATGTGACGGCTCTTAAAATAAGCCTTATATATATCTAGGGTTGTGAGAAAAGAAACCCTAAACAAATACACTAACATGGGCCGAAATTCAGATTTGGAAATTATGAATTTGTAAAACTCGATAGATCGATCTTGTGTCGAGCTGCCCAATAAATCTCAATAGTAGTTTTCTGTCGAGCTATCTGTCGAGATTCAGTAAAACAGCTTTTCTTCACTTGTTTCTTAGATTAATCTTCATGTTTTTAATACAACCACTTGATATGTATCAAACCCAACTTAGATCTACCCAATTTACAAATAAAGTGCGTTTTGTCAAAGGATTAGTCAATTACATAGAAAATGTGACCCTAACAGAATCCAACCACATGAGGTAACCATGTGAGATTTGCCTCATTTGAGTTTAAGTTTCATTAATGTTAACATTCCTATTAGATAAAAAAGAGACGTTATCTCACTTAATTAAAGAAACTAGTTGTCTTAATTTTATTGGTGAAGTATAGAGTGAAACACAATACATGAGACAGAAGATTTGGACTCCCCAATCACTAACCTTAAATACTTTGCAATGTTTACTTTCTGATATTTTTTAAAGCAAATGTTATATAATCGGCTATTCCCATTAATTGTATGGTCAATATATCAACATTTCCCTAAAAAAAATGATCACCATTAAAACAAAAAATTTAGGGCCACGAAATCTATGAAAGACAATTCTATTTATCTTTAAGAGGTGTAGCAAATTAAATCCTATGGTTTTTAAAATAAAAAATTGAACCTTAATACTCTTCAATGTTAATTTGTTATTTTTATTTTGAAATCTCAAGTTTTAATTTATTACTTTTGGCGTTTTCAAAAAAAAATTTATTACTTTTGACCAAGGAAAAAAATTGTTACTTTTGAAACAAAATAATAGGATTTATTTTATAACCTTTTGAAAGTCCATACCAAGAAAAATTATATCTTGTTTCGGGTGTATATGCCATCTCTCTCACAGCAGCTGGGTCCCACAGCTGTGTGGGTCCCAGCTGCTGTGAGAGAGATGGCATATACACCCGAAACATGATATACTATCTCCCATACCAGACCCAGTTGATGTTGTGAAATTCGTTTTCTTCTCTTCGATGGTTTAGAGACAAAAAAAGTAAAATTTTCTTTAATAAATCTTAATTACTAGAATCCTACTACCAGACCCAGTTGATGTTGTGAAATTCGTTTTCTTCTCTTCGATTAAACGAAATAGCAGTACATCTCTCGCACAGCTGCTCAGTAGTAGGACAACACATGATAGCACCATTGACGGTGAATTCATTATTGCTTAATTGCTTTGTCATAGTTGGCATGGTCGGTGTCACACCTTGCAAGAATATTCATATTTAACTATTTTGGTTTCTAAACTTTACCGAAAATTTGTTTTTCATTCTTTAACTTTAAGAAGTTCATTTTTTGTCTCTAAACTATTGAAAAGTTCATCTTTCATCTCTAAACTATTAAAAATATTTTATTTATGTCCTTAAACTTTACCAGAAATTTGTTTCTCATTCCTAAACTATTAAAAAAAGTTCTTTTTTCATCCTTATTTTTTGTCTCTAAACCATTGAAAAAACTCTTTACAAAGTTTAGGAATTAAAAAAGAACTTTTTAAAGTTTAGGGATGAAAAACAAACATTTGTTAAAGTTTAGGGACCAAAATAGTAAATTTTTTTTTGGTAAACCGGAATTTCATTAAAACTAAAATAGGTTACAAGGTCTAGGGTATGCTACACCCCAAGAATCAGCTAATAGCTGGTACAAAATAGAGGAAAGGGGATGGGGGTGAACAACAAAAACAGAAGAGGAATGGAATCCTTCCTTTGCCAAAAGATTCGCACAGTGATTTCCCTCGCGATGAATGTGTTTGACGTGGGCTTCCTCAAAATGCTAGAGGAGGGACCTACAATCAATGATAATAGCACTATAAGGGTGAGTAGAGTCGAATTCAACATCTTTAGAGGAAAAAATGTTTGCAATTGCAAGAGCATTTACTTCGACAAGGAACTTTCGAATGTTGAGATTTTTTGCAAGTGTTAGACCATCACGTAGGCCGTATATCTTTGCTGCCATAGAGTATGTGTGTCCAATTTTCTTGGAGCAACTGCTGATCCGAGAGCCATTGGCATCCTTGATGATGCTCGCTGCACTTGCACCACCTGCGTTTCCTCGAGCCGAGCCATCCGTGTTCAACTTGAAGAAGCCTGGAGGGGGCGGTTTCCAACCTATGAGCTTTGTGGTTTTCTTTTGAACAGTGAACTTGGGAAGGGAGGGAATAGAGAAGGTCCTTGGCAGTAGAAATGGTCTTTCTGAGGATATCATTGCTGTCAAATCGAAGGGCTTCCATGACTAACTTATTTCTTGCCGACCAAATTGTCCAAACTGCAACCGGGAAGGTGACAGACCAAGGTATGTTGCTAGGGGAAGAAGGGTGGTGACGAGTGGCCATGGTCTTTAGCCAGTTAAGAGCAGGGTTGCAATCAAAGTCGTGGGAGAGGGTGGAATTGGTAAGGTTGGTCCAAATGGGCACAACTCGAGGGCAGTCTCTAAGGATGTGCAGGGTAGTTTCGGTGTTAGAGTGGCAGAGAGCAAGTGCAGGAATCATCCTAAAGAATCTGTCTATTATGAAGAAGGGCTTTGGTGGGAAGTTTTTCATGATAGGCCAGCCATAGGAAGGTTTGGATCTTGGGAAGGGTAGGGATTTTCCAAAGCCAATTCCATGACGGGGCGAGGGGGGTTGAAGGGGGGGGGGTTTGGAGAGTGCATATGCAGAGCTGGTGTTGAACAGACTGTTCGGTGAAAAATTCCAGGTTGGGAGATTGTCGTGATCAGAGTAGAAAGGTTTGGGAGTTGCATTGATGGTCTGAAGAACATTATAGGGGAGGACAAAGGATATATTGTCGAGGGCCCAGTTTCTGTCTTGGTCCCAAGCCTCATGGATCGTGAGGGTAGCGTTGTTTCGGTTGAACGGGCCATGGATGATATTGCGAAGGGGGCCGTTTCCTATCCAGTTATTGTGCCAGAAATTGATTAAGGCTTCGTTGTGGATAAGCCACCTCGTGCCTCTGTCACAGATGCTCTTCGCCTTACAAAGGCTTGTCCATGTGGAAGAATAGCGCTTGAGCGGGCTAGCATCGGAAGGGTATTTTTTCCTGAGCATTAGCACATGGAGACCTGCGGGGTTTGATCGGATTTCCCAAAGGCGTTTTGCGAGGAGTGCTTTGTTCCTGTGAATACTTTCCTTGATGCCAAGACCACCCAAAGATTTCGGCTTTGTGACAGAGTGCCAATTCAGGAGGTGGATTTTCCTTCTAGTTGTTGAGTCACCCCACAAAAATTTTCTGTTAATTTTGTCTATTTCTTTGCAAACTTTTGTGGGAAGCATGTTACATTGCATAACGTGGGTAGGTATGGCGGTGGTGACAACATTGATAAGAGTAATGCGACCAGCTAGAGAAAGGGAGCCCGCCTTCCAGTTGGACAGTCTAGAGCGGAGCTTATTGGTGATGAAGTTAAAAGCTCTGGTGTTTCTCTTGTCTGTGAGGATAGGAACTCCAAGGTACTTACCGAAATCACTGTAGGATCTGATGTTAAGCTCTCTTTCCATATCATTGATTTTATTCGGCAAAGTGTGGGGGGAGAAAAAAATCTTGGACTTGGAGTAGTTAATTTTTTGACTCGAAAAGGAGCAAAATTTTTTGAAGATGTTTTTGATGGTGATGCAGTTTTTTATTTTGTGGCTTTGGCAAAGAGAATGAGGTGGTCCGCGAAGAAAAGATGAGTGAATGTTGGTCCGTCTCTTGAGGTTTTGATCCCTGTCCAATTACGAAGGTCAACTTCATCTTGATTGAGGCGGGCAAGGTGCTCCATGCATAGAATGAAGATATAAGGGGAAAGCGGGTTGCCTTGTCTTATTCCTCTGGACGGGATGAAGAAGTGTAGTCTCTCCCCATTAACCAGCATCGAGAGGCTAGAGGTGGTGATGCAGGACATGATCAGATCAATCCAAGCGGTAGGGAACTTAAAGAAAACGAGAATGTGCCTAATGAAGCCCCATTCCAATCTATCGAAGGCCTTTTCCAAGTCGATTTTCAGAGCCATGAGACCTTTTTTTTTTCTCTTGGAGATGGACATGGAGTGAATGATCTCTTGAGCAAGGATGATGTTGTCACTCGCTTTTCTTCCGTGGATGAAACTGGCTTGGAGGGGGTGGATGAGGTCGTCGAGGTGGGGTTTGATTTTGTGAACGAGGATTTTGGTGATAGTTTTGTAAAGGGTGTTACAAAGGCCTATAGGTCAAAATTGGTGGATGGTTTTCGGCTTGTCGACTTTTGGCACGAGGCAAATCAGGATAGAGTTCCAATCCTCTGGGATTTTCCTTGAAAGGAAGATTTCTTTGATATGGGAAGAAAAAGAGCGCCCCATAATGTCCCAATATTTTTGGAAGTAGATAGGGTGGAAACCATCAAGGTTGGGAGCTTTTACAGGCTTGAAGGAGAAAATAGCTCTTTTAATTTTGCAATCAGTGACGTCGCCCGAGATGGTGTCAAGGACATGAGGGGGGGGGAATGGGGTGAAAGTTCTTTGATACGAGAAGAAATAGAGTGCCCTACGATTTCTTATTATCTCTTATTTTTTTGAAATTCATATATTTCTTATTATCTCGATAGGTAAGTAAGGCTTTGTTTGAGAGTTCATAAGAGAATGGAATGGAATGAAATGATCATAAGGGAATGGAAAAGAATGAAATAGAATGTAATGTATTTAAGCAAGAGAAATGAATGGAAAAGAAAGAAATGTAATGGAATTAAGTAACCTTGATTGGATGTTTTAAAATAAAGAAATGAAAATGAATGAAAATGAATGGAATGTAAGTAATCTTGTTTGGGAGTAACATAGAGGGATGGAATGAAATCATTTTATGACAATATTACTATTAGACCTCTATTTTAAAATAAATGATTGAATATATAGAGGTATTTTGGAAGTTTTAGTAAAAAAATTCATTAAATCTAATTCTATTCCCTCCCATTCCTCCCAATTTTAGGGGGAATGAAAATTTGAGGTTTTAAGGGAATAGAGAGGAATGAGTGTTCCCTCCTATCCATTCCATTATCTCCCACTTAAACTAGCTCCCAAATAAAAGAATGAGCTTTCTATTCCCTCCATTAAAACTCCCAAACAAGGAAAGAGACGAATATTCTAAAATTATTCTTTTCGTTCCTTTCCATTCCCTCCTTTGAGGGCCAAGAGACAAGAGTCTATATATAAATCTAATATCCTACTGTGCTATGAAATTCAACTCAAACAACGTTAGTTTTTCTTGTAAGTGATCAGGTTATGGCATCCTCAAGTGTTGGGCAAGAGAAGTATCGTTCCTTCTTGAGTGAAGAAGAAGTGAAGAACACCAAATGGAGGTTTGGGGTACCTAACTATGATGTTGTCAATAAGCTCTTTGAAGAAGGCAGAACTAAGGTCTCCCTTCCTTTCTCTCCTTTCTTCTCTGTGTTTGTGATATCTTTATCTCATCTGATTAGTTTAAAGGTTTTTTTTTTTTTTTTTTTTTTTTTTGAAGATATGGCTTCCTGGGTCACTTGAAGAAAAGGTGCAGAACTTTGTAAAGACATGGGAAATGGAATTTTTCCATAAGACCGACCTAGATGAGTTTAAATCCATTGATCCCAAGAAATTCACTTTCAGCTTAAATGGTATTCATTAATTACAAAGAGCTCAGCACATAAACTAGATTTCTAAGTTTTCAAGGTTATGTGATCTTGGAATGTTTAACATATATATTTGTGTTGTCAGGAGGGAAGGCTTTAAATTTGGAAGAAATAGGCAAACTTGGGGGAGGCTATAACCCGCTACTTCAGACCTCCCTGCCAGAAAAACTCAGGGCTTACAACCCGGATGAAGAAACAGCGGCTTCTTCTCATAAAGTTTTTACTACAACATTCCCACGTGGGTTTGCTTTGGAGATTCTCCAAGTTTATACTGGGCCACCTGTGATGGTGTACAAGTTCAGGCATTGGGGTTATATGGAGGGCCCTTTCAAAGGCCATGCCCCAACTGGAGAGATTATTGAACTCTTTGGAATTGCCATTTTTGAGGTTACCCTTCAACAATATCTTTCTTTTCTTCTTTTTTTTCTTACTGCTGTTGTCTACTTTTGTATAATTCAATTCTTTTTCCATGTTGAAACAGGTGGATGAGCAGATGAGAGTAGTGAAGGTGGAGTTCTTTTATGACCCTGGACAGTTACTCGGAGGTCTTCTGAAAGGCACTAGCTTGGATGGTTCTTCTGCTGAAGAGCCAAGTTCAAGCTGCCCTGTGCTCAGGAGCACAGGGTAGCATTAGATATTAACATGGAAGATTATGTAATCACACTTGTCTTTTTTTATCTTTTGATTTTGTATAATAACCTTAAAGGTCGAGCTTTAGTAGGAAGGTAGCTTTCTACCAGAAGTGTCCCGGATTGGTCCATTCCAGCCACTATCTTTAGTGTGTCTGAGATAGCTAAGTTTTAACTTTTCTGTCAGTTGTTCTTTTGTTTGGGTTAGGAGATGTTGCAATTCTTCAGCCCATGAAGCTGCTAGATTTGCTTTAAATTCTAGGATGTCTTTTACTTTCAATAAGGATAATCTCTCCCCCAGCTTTGGCTGCTGTTTGTAAGGAAGATTACCATCTTTGTTCCCTTTTTTTCAGCAATAGATTGAAGTTTATCATTAAAAAAAAAAAAAAAAAAACATATGCGTACTGATTGCAAGAACTTTCTTAGTTGTAATAGCTTAAATATGCTTTTTTTTTTTTTTTTTCTTATTATAAGTAAACATTATACTAATTTGTTAGAATGTAATAGTCAATAACAATTTGTCACTTAAAATTTATTGTGAAAATATTATAAATATAACATTTTTTGTACTTTTTAATGATTGACTAATTTTTGGGATTCTATTAATTAAAATTTGGAGGCTTTATTTCACTTGGGGGCCTTAGGGTTTTGCCTCACTCACTCGCCTATAGCATTGAGCCGGCCCTGTGTTAGGCAGTGCTAATGGAACCCAAAGTCAAACTTGGGTAATTTCTTTACTCCTATTGCATGGTGTTCTCTGTGCTGGCCTCAAAATCTTAGTGGGTTGGGCTTTAGAATTTAGGCATTTCTGGGGCTTTAATCAGGCCTCTAAACTCGCTTTTAGTGGGTGGTCACAAATAAAAATTGCCCTTGTGTTAATTTTACTCAGGGCCGAATACGAAGTTCATAACAATTGGTTGAACCACCAATGGAAAGGTTGTAGACGAACAACCTATTGGACATTACCAGAGGCTGGGAGTGTTAAACTAAAATGTCGACGCTGAGGTTGAGAGATCCTTCTCTGTCTTTGCTGTTGTGGTCAGGGATTGGAGAGAGGAATTGGTATTTGCATAGCTACACGGAAAAAGGTAAAACACCAATCTCACTCTCCAAGTGGAAGCGACCCTTGCTCTGGGCAGTCCTTTGTCTTCGAATGGGATTCAAAGATATGTTATCAAGCTTTCTTTTTTCCCAACTCTGATATACCTTGGAGTTGGAGGATTAGAAATCTGGTGTTAGAATCCTTTTTTATTTTGTCAGATTTTTGTCTAGATCATCCTTTTAGCTGGGTACCTAGAGATGTAAATACTGCTGCCCATGCTTTAGCATCTTGGTCTTTGACTTGTAATCTTGTGGGTTCTTTTGATTTGGGGTGCTGCCCTCCGGCTTTCTATGAGGCCTTATTCTTCAGTGTATCCATTAATTTCTTACGCTCTCTCAATTCCTTCTTTTGCAATCTACTCTTTCCTTTGATATTTTGATTTTCAATTTTTAACATATATAATAAATCTAAGGGCACAATCAATTTTACAATTGCGGGTGGTTCCAGTTAGCTTAACGGGTAAAATCTCTGATGATTGAATAAGATATCTGGGTTCAATCTTCGCCTACACTAAAAATCGATTGGTGTCTTGGTCTGATTATAAACAGCTATTATCAAGAGCAGATACAATAGGTTGAAACTCTCTAAAAAAAAATTTACAATTGCGGAGATTGCAATTCCTATTTGGTGTGCAGTAAATGTGATGTAAATGGTGGTCCAGTGTCAAAGTAGTGTATTACAAATTATAGTCTGACATGTTAATAAGTTGTGAAATTTGTTGTGTTTATAATATACAATACTGCATTGTTAATTTAGTTGTTATCAAACTCATTTTATGATATCTTTTTTTTGCTTTGTCTTTCTTATATAGTTGTTCTATCTATGGTTCTTTTATTTTGTTTTCTACTCTTTAAAATTATGAGTAAGGAGAATAAATGTAGTCTCTTATAGTTGAACAAAGGAACAGGTTCGAATCTTACCAATAAAAAAAAAAAAACTAATTGTTGTATTGGCCTGAATGGTAAGAGTAATCATCATGGAGTAGACATCATTGATCCAAATCACATGCAAGTCTATATATTGTTGGATCAAATAAAAATATTTAAAATTTCATTTGAATAAAGAGTAAGAAGTTTAGTGTTAGTGTTCAAAAAATGAGTGAGGTAAATTATAAATAAGATATTATATATAAAAATATATATATATTTATATATATTTATATATATATATGACAAGATCAAGTTACACTTACAATATTACACCACTTAATATATTTTTATGAGTTTAATATTTTGAAAACCCCACCGTTAGATTACATGTTCTCTATTTTCTTAACAAGCATACCAAATTTCACACCAGTTGTATGTTATTTACTATTCAATCTACAAACTCATTTTTTATGCATAGTTTTACCATACAAAATGTAAAACTTAAATATTTTATAAATGAGATAGTTATTGATCTCTAATCGTCTTGAAATTTTGCAACCATGAAAGGTATAAGAAAATGTAATCTAATGCTAGATTTATCAAAATTTGCATCAAATAAAAAAACAAATTGTGGTGTAAGTCTTTTGCGTTTTTGAAGTCCAAGATTCAAGCCTAGACAACTCAAGAGAACATAAATTAATGTAATCTCGACACTTAGCTCAACAACTATTTGATTGATCGAGAAAAACAAATTATGAATCCAAATCAGGCCCAACAAGTCATCAAATCTCTAGAATTTCAAGTCCTACTTGCTAGATATTAAATAATTGATTAGGGGTGGCTTAAACTTTTTTTTGAGAGTTGCGATTATGTTGCCTAGGGTTTAGTAACCAAGTACTCTATCATCATCATGCTCTGAAGATTTGAAAATTGGTGATTAAGTTGAAGTTGTTGCACATCGCAAGTTGCTGTGGAAATCTTCAAGACAATTCTTGAATTCACGAATGGTGTGTTTGTGTGAAGAGAGTATGTTGTAGAAGAGTCCAATGATTTGGAGCTGCATATGGTTAGGTTAGTAAGTACTAGATGATGTAGCAATATAATTAAGGCTAATTTTATTGTGTAAACTTCGATTCTATTAGTGTATATGTTTTGTTAAGTGTGGCGATAAACCTCATTGAGTTTTTTTCGATTAGGGTTTTCTCTTCATAACCGTATCACTTGTGTTATTTTCTTTCCGCACTTTATTTTAATGATATTGGTTTGTTTTGATTAACCATAAAGGAAACGTGCAAGCATAATTGGCTAATAAAATCGACATATAAAACTTTTGTAATTGTTTGCAATCAGGATCTAAATTTATGTGGGTATGTTTTTGAAATCACTTGGTTTCAGAAGTTTATTTCCTAAGAAATAAATCAAGTTTCTAATCTTTAAAATTAATGTTTTTGTTAGGAAGTTATTTATCATTTTTATTTTTTGGCTTATGATTTTGGGAAAAAATTCTACATGGGTAGAAAATTTTAAATTTTTTTTCTTGTTTTTGAAAGAAAAAATGTTTTGGTTTAATTTATAAAATTTAATAAAATTATATAAAGAATTTTAAAGTCTATGCAACCATCTTCTATATAACTTCTTCCAACCTTTAACTACTTTTTTTTTTTTTTATACAAGATAGAATTTCTACTATAGCCTAATCTAAGTGTATATGTGTGTGAAGCTCCCTCCTGAAGACTTGAACCTTAGCCCTTACCCCCCACACCCCACCAACATTTATACTTGTGGAATGACCATCGCACCAAGTGTGCGTGGTGGTTTAACTACTAATATTGGTCTTCATCTTCTCTTTTTCCTTGCCACATACCCCTAGCTATGTACCAAGCGTTACCAATAAAAATCTAGAAATGCTTTTATTGCTATATTCCTTTCAAATTGATACATCATTTAATATATTGAAACTTTTAGATAACAAATATTCGCAAATTCATGTGAATGTGAATTGAATTCTTTCGATTTCAAATGACTTGTTCTAAAATTTACTTATGGTTTACATAGTAAACCTTTGAAAACTCATTACCACAATAAGTACATATTACTTAAAAAACGTCACTTGACTTATATTTTATCAAAAGTCACAATGCTAAAGAACTCTCAATTAAATAAACTATTATTTAGAGAAAATGCTATACCATATAACATTTTTCCTTGCTCATCACTTAACTTTCTATAATATATTTCTTTTCTACAAGTTTCAATTTCTATAAACACAAATTATTTAGTAGTAACTTTCACATATAAGTCCTTTCAGGGATTCCTGGTGGTGGGCTTAACTTGAGAATGTGTTGTAAACATGATTTTAAAAACTGGTACAGTGAAAAACCGAAAAATTGACTGGTTATTGTTTTTTTGGTTGGACCGAGATCTGACTGGTGGTTAAACCAGTGACGTCATAAATAATTTAATTAATAATTTTAAAATAATAAAAAATATATATTTAAGTTTTTTAACTAAGAATATTCAGTTAAACATATATATATAATTTAAAAAATAATGTGAGTTTAGTATTCGTGGGAAATAAAAATAACAAAACCCACAACCCATATATAAAAAGTTTATACCGGTTAAGAATCAAATTAACAATATATAATATATATTTATTATTATTATATATTTAATACTTATATGTATACTAAGTACTGACATGGCTTTTCCTCATGAGTTGTCCTGTAAGTCACTTTGCTTATTTCAAGAACTTGTAACGTGGCTCTTGGAGGTGAGTGAGACATAGACAAGACATAGAAAAAAAAAAGAGTCATTCTCCTTCATTAATATTTCATCTTGCCTCCCATCAAAAAAAAAAAAAAAAAAATTCATCTTGCCCTTCTTTCAAACTTTCATTTCTCCTTTCAAACTTGTCACTTCGGACCGAAAGCTAAAGCAATTCTCACACTCACCTCTCTCAGTCTCAAAGTATTTTTGTTGCAAAATAAAAAATTTCAAGAAGTTGATGCTGCCAAGGTAATTCATATTTACCTAAAAAATAATCAAGAATCACATTTTAATCTTTAGTTCTTTACCTCTCTCTTTCCATTGATTTTTTTTCCTTCCCACCTTTTTGGATCATCATTCTTATGAGTTTTAGGCTAGATTTGAAGGAAAAAATAAAATAAAAAAGCAACTTTTTGTCTTTTTTGCTGCAAAATGCATACATCTAAACATTATTCTACAAAACTGGTTCAACTGGCTTGATTTTCGGTTTCCACGGTTGAATCGCTGGTTACCGGTTTTTTTCACTTTTTTTTTTAAATTTTTTATTTTTAAGCATAACCGGACCGAATTAGTATTTGGTTCCTGGTTGAGCCGGTCCAGTTCGATTTTTAAAACCATGGTCGTAAATTCAGAGGTTTCAAGTTTTAGTTTCCACACTATCAATTTGTGGAGTTTCTAAGGTGTTTTACATGGGTAGGGAGTAGAATAAATCAGCTAAAGGTTTTGGTTTGTTTATATATATATATATAGGGCAAGATTTAGGTACAGTACTTAAGTGCTGTTCCTTAAGTTTCATTCTTAAGATTCTACCACGTTGATTTTTTTTCATAGGATGAAAGTGTATTTTTTAGTTAAGTAGCCACATGGTTGAATCTTAAGAGGGGAACTTAAGGAACACCTAAGGTATTGTACCTAAGTTTTGTCCATATATATAACCCTAACCATATATTTTGTCTTTTCCTAAATGAATATTAGAATTATATGAGGTATTCATGCTCTAATTGACTTGTTTATCATGATTTTTGAACTAATATCCTTTCAAGACCATTAAAATGAATGCTTTAATTTAATATATTGCGGTTATAGGTCATCCCTCTCACATGATCATTGAAACTTATTGCATTTTACAAAATAGTTAACTTATTAACAAGTCAACATAAAAATTATTATCAAACCTTGTGACCCTAGCAAAAAGACATTGCTTAAGCCAAAGGCTTTGTAGCTAAATTGACACATTCCTATGTACAAAGTGCTTGGGGATCTAAGGGGGAAAGGATTCGAGCTGCGGGGTTAGCAGCTTGTTGTAATTATTTCTCAAAAAAAAAAAAAAAGACATTGCTTAACTAGAAGTAACTTAATTTGAAAATTATCATATTTCTCAAAGTCACACTTTTCAACAACACTTATTTGAACAAAATATTTTATGAATCAATCAATAATATATATATATATATAATATTTATTTCATCGAAAAAAAATTATCAAAAAAAATATATATATATTTATTTCAATTCTTTCTAATCATTCAAATGTATATAAGTTATACAGATCTTGGCCTTAATTATTATTTTGAATTCAACTATAAAATAAGAAATTTATATACTGAGGGAAAAATGATGGATAGAAGAGCGATGAAAAAATTTATCGGGGCAATGACAGAATTGGTCATCCTTATTCTTGTTGAAGTGCAAGCTAATTATCTTACTTTTACTTCTTTCAATCCATCTTCACTTCCAATAAACTTTCCTCATCACACTAAACTTAATAATGTTCCAAATCTATTTCATAAATGCGTTGAGGAAGAAGTAGTCAATTGTATAGCATCGCTAAAAATACCGCATAAGCATCGCAATGCAATATGTATTATGAGATGTTTTCGGATTTGCATGGTTAACCCAATTTTTAAAAACGATCCAGCATATCATACTGCTTAAAGCTGCTATGTTGACTGTATCAATAAAAAAATGAGGGAATTCTTTTTGCAAATTGTTTATTGAGATGTTACAGAGAATTGGTATTTAGCGCAATCTCTCTTTCTCTCTAAGCAATCAATACTTTTGGAAGGTCCAATACATTCAAATTAAACTTATTCGAAAATGGGACAAGAATTATGCTATTAGCTAGTGGATTATGTAGATGGGATTGCTCGCTTGGTCTAATTTATTAAGAACAAAATAGGACCCCCTAGACAAAAAATTAATCCATAATCATGGAAGTTGTGCAATTAGACTACGGGAACATGAAGTTACTAAACCCAAAAAAAAAAAAAGATTTAGGAATATTTGGACAGTGGCAATCCTTAAAAAAAAAATCTATAAACCTAGGAAATATTATAAAATTGTATGTATGAGACCACCAAGATGGGTTTTGAAACTCTAGCCTATGCAGTTTTTTAAACAAGTATATGGTTTTAATGATATATACAACACATAGTAGTGAAAATTTTAAATAGCCAAATCGCACTTGTTTAAAATCTACAAATGTTTAAATCGGAACCTTTTCAAAACCATGTGTAACACCTCAGGTCCTCTAAGCCCAGAAGGCTAGCCTAATTGGAAAGGGTGTTTAATAAGTTTTATAAACTTTTCAACCTCTCCGTCACTAATTGACGTGAGACTCCACTCCACCACACTTCCATTATGCTACTCTGATAAAGAGGTTGAGAAGTTTTAAACTCTTGGATACCCTTGCTCTATGGGGCTAGCCTTTTGGGCTTGAAGGATCCGAAATGTTATATCTTGAATGTCTACTTCTAGATCAAAATGATTTTATTTAAAATTTTAAGAAACAGAATCTGCGTAGCAGAATTTTAACAATCGGTTTTCTGACATACTTCTCTCGACTAAGTTGACAATCCCACAAAAGCTTCAAAATTTTTCTACGTTGTCTAGAGCAAGCCTCCACGTAGACCAACAATTCAAACTTGTTCTAAATTTCAGTATGTATAACCCACAAACAAAACATTTCTCCAACAGTGTTGCACGTTACTAGATTAATGCAAACATAACCCACAATCTAAGAGCCTCAAAACACTTTGTAAACATTATGAGAAATACAAAATTCATTTTCTATTCAGTGGGTACCAGTCATGGTGTTTATATACATACCACTCTATCAATATTGAGTGGGATAATGGGGTAGAGTAACGGTTTAAGCCATTACTCCATAACTCTAGGATGTTACTTTTGGTGAGGTATACAAAAGGACATGCCCACTTTGGGTGTCCTATATTCCTTTCAGTTTCTTACACTTTTTTTTTTTTTTTTTTAATTTCTAAGATATTATTTAAAAAGTATGCAAGGGTCATATTTTTATTTATAGGAATATCAAAGTCAAAACGCACTTTACATGTATTTGAGTCTTAGTTTTTAGTGTGTTCAAAGATACGTACAAGTGGTATAAATTGAAGACAGAAGATTGCTAAAGAAAAACAGTGAAATATGACTTTGATACCTGCTAATCTATCAAGAATAAATGAATTTCAATACCTGGCTAGTCACCTCTCGATCTATTGAGTTACGAGAAAACTAAACAGTAATTTTTGTTTCAGTCCACAATGACTTGGTTCATCTTAGAATTCATGTACTAGAGTTCAAGAACATATAAAAGGGATATTTTATGACCATCATCACATACAAAGAGAGACTCATGCATAAATACTTAAGAAGTTTGTTGATATGTAAAATGGGATGTCTACAATATTAATACTCAAAAAATACTTATTTGCTTCTTTTTATAGGTTTAATGACACATTTGTTCTTCAACCTTTATCTCATGTTTCAAAATAGTCTCTAATCTTTCATATGTTTTAGTTTAGCCCATAACCTTTTAAATGTGTGTTAAAAAGATCCATGTCGTGAATAAAACAATTGCTCAAATAATAGTCCAACAGTGAAACAAGAGAAACGTCTAGCAATTACTTGTCAGGCATATCTTAGTGATAGGATACCTAGCTATATATCTTGAGCTAAGGCTCAAGGACTTGAAGAGAAGAAATAGAAGTTTTATGGTTTGATTTGAATTTTCATGATTACTCTTGAATATTGCACTGACCAATTTTAATTGGAAATAAACTTTGGACTTGTAAATTCTGCGGTGAGGTTGAAATTATGTTGGTTGATTGACTGATCTGCAGGTTTGATCTTTTCTTATTATCAGGATTTGGTTTAAAAAGTATTTTTGAAATTCATTGATTGTTTGAAAAAATGTTTTGGCCTCTGATTTTTTTGCGTTCATTTTTTTTTTCCCTAAAACAACATTAATAACTTATTCATAAAAAATAAAATAAAAAAAAAAATAATAAAAAAAAAACATTAATAACTTATCAGATATATACAAATGTTATATCCAATAAGATTTTTTTTTTCTTTAAAAAAATAAAAAACATACATATATTTTTTGTGCTATTTCATTGGCAAAAGTAACACTACTCTTTTTCATATGCATCAATCTGAAACATTAGGTTATGTTTTGGTAACAGTTTTTGTTTTCTATTTTCAAAAACTTGTTTTTGGGAATATAAAGAAAAAACAATTTTCTTGTATTTTTGAAATCAAAAACATGTTTGGTTAGTTGAAATTAAAAAGATAATCTTTTGAAGAAAAAAATAGAAAATACTAAAATATGTTATTACTAGGATTTGAACTTTAATGCTAACTCATTAAATGAGATAAATTCATTAAATTAAATGCGTGTTTTCATTGACTTTTGAAAATTAGAAACTGAAAACAGTCTTTTATATTGTTGGGGTTTATGCTCTAAAATCCAATTGATTGGTATGACGTAAATAATTAAATTGTTTAATTATATGAGACTATTTATAAATGAACTAATGAGACATTATCTTAGTCCATGAGATGCATAGTATGTGATTTATGTGAAAAGTCACAAAAGATATAAATCATAAGTTCTTTGTAAACTCAGAATTTTAGTTCGTAGTCGGTGATGAAATTGGGCGTTTCATCTGCGAAGACTATAACATATCAACTAAGATGATTTGTTTTGATCATGAAAGTGGAAACTTTTAGTTGGTATGTTGATATATTTTAAGAGTTAAGACATATTAAACTAGACCGCTGTGAGATTTATTATTCTTCTAATGACTGTCAAATGAATAATAAATCTCACGACTTCTATTTACATCAACTCTAAATCTTGAGAAAATAATAGACTTGATCATGAGGTGTAGGTTGCTTTGATATATTAAGAGAGATCTATAAGTCACGATCAAAACCTCAGTATGTTGGGCAGCCGCATTTAATGTTGATGGAACATATATTCTCAAGATGGAATTCATAATCTCTTAACCGAGATATAAAATATTCCATTGAGATAAGTTTAATGAGTTTGGTTATTCAGAGTGTTGAGCCTAATCACTTTAGTAAGGAATTACTAAAGTATATATTTATGAAATTGGATTTCATAAATATATGATGAATAACATAAAGGATTAAACTGGGTACTCAAGAATTAAGTGGCAATCAACATTCATGACTTTGTATTATTACGAATATTTTAATGAAGGTGTTGCATGTATAATAAAGTCTTGGGATATAATTTATTAATAATACCTAGAGTGCAATTATATTCATATAGTGGTATTAAATATAATTAATGATAACTTTGGACTTGTCAAGAGTTGACAGAAAAGCCCAAGGCCCATTGGAGCTAGAGTCTTATTTGTTCCCTTTTAGTCCCACTCCAAGCCACATACTAGAGCTCAATTGGAATGGCCCAAAAGGCTAGTCCAATTAGATAATCAGTTATATATAAAGAGAAAAACATACAGAATTTCATAAGGTTTTCATAAGACTTTTGATAGTGGTTTTCATTAAGATCATATGAGGAATGAAATGGTTTGTATGTGAGTGTTGGACACTCTCTTATTCTCTCCTTGAACTTGATTGAAAGACCACACTTCTTGGGCATCAAGTGGAATTGGAATGAAGATCAAAAGTGTTCCCAAGTATTTTTCATTTTTGATTTTGAATTTCACCGCACCAAGGTACGCTTTCTTGTTCTTAAATTCTGAAACTTACATAGTACATGTTATCAATTGCGAATGAAGTAGATCCGTTAATTTTCTGCTACGTATGTTTTGTATGTGATACAAACATGTATTTTTCCAACAAATGGTATCAAAGCGGTCTTCAATTTCGAATCTATATAACATGTTTTGTGAGTTTTGGAATTAGAGATAATAGTTTCATGATGTTAGAAGATTAAATATGTATTTAATTTTCTGCATTGTTGTTGAAACTATGGTTTGATGAAAACTGATTTTGATGTTATGATATTTAAATTTGAATTCAAATATGTTGAATTGAATTTTAAGGCTATAACATCAATGGAATTCAGTTTTGATATCAAATTCTATCTATTATGTTCATATGGTGGTTGCTTATTCATGAAAACTGTTCCAAATTTTCCTTTCAAAAATTGAAAACACGGGTTTTTTGCGGGTTAGCTTCTCGCGAAATTACTCGCAAAAAATGCCTCTGAAGCACAAAACTTTTTGCGAGTAAGCTTTACTAGCGAAACAGTCGCGAGACAGTCGCGAAAGTTTCTGTTTGAATTTTGTGTTTTCACAAAACTTTTCGCGAGTAAGCTTTACTAGCGAAACAGTCGTGAGACAGTCGCGAAAGTTTCTGTGTGAATTTTGTGTTTTCACCAATTTCCCTTAACTCTTTTTCGCAGGAAGAGCTTAGTCGCGAGATTCTCGCGAAAATGCCACTGAAGGGAATTTCGAATTTTTTCTAAGTGTTTTCTAATTACACTTGTTTTTATATATAATGATTAGTTTTATAATCCTTAAAAGTTAAGGAAAATTATTAATCATTATTTAACTAAAAGACCTAATGAGATCAAAGATGTTAGTTAAATAGAACTCTTAATCCTAAATTTTTTTATAATTAAAAGTCCTTAATTTATTTTAATTAGAGGTTTTTAATGAGATTAAAATTCTAATTAAAGTTAAATAGTTTCTAATGAGATTAGAATACTTTATCTAGTAAATTAAGGATAGAGTTCTTTATAACTAATTTTTGATTCATTAGTGTTTAAGGAATCCTAAATAGTTTAGGATTTCCATTTTAATTAGTGATTCTAATGAGATTAGAGTCTTTATCAAGTGCAAGGTTATTAGTTGTGATGAGATCACAATTATTTAAAGAAAAACTCAAATAATGAGTGGAAGTGCTGAAATAACCCTTTTGTTAAGTTTATTGTAATGTGAATAGATATCTTGTCTTGACTTCGAGTCTTGCATTCCATGCGGAGGGTATTTATTTCACGGATTACAAGGTTAAACTTCTTTGTGATTGCGCGAATGTTCGTTACGCTATTGTGACGTGACTTAGTTACATCACATTGAATTTAAACAACTAAACACATTTGATGTGTAGGGTTAAAATTGTGATTAGATCACAATATTTTCAAGACAATCTACTTGTTTTAAAATTTCTAGTGGGAAAGAGATACAAGGGTTGGATCTCACGGCCTCCATTGTCGGTTTATAGTGGTGTGAGGTAAATATCTCATCTTGGCCTTGAGCCTTGCATTCCATGCGGAGGATGTTTATT
Source organism: Notholithocarpus densiflorus (assembly GCA_030021035.2). Taxonomy (NCBI): domain Eukaryota; kingdom Viridiplantae; phylum Streptophyta; class Magnoliopsida; order Fagales; family Fagaceae; genus Notholithocarpus; species Notholithocarpus densiflorus. Next base: position 440,665 of record JARYZH020000012.1, read on the forward strand.
TCATGGTACTACAAGATTGAACTTCCCGGTTTATAGTGGTGTGAGCAAACACCTCGTCTTGGCCTTGAGCCTTGCGTTCCATGCAGAGGGTGTTTTGCATCATGGTGCTACAAGATTAAACCTTACAAGGGTAGAGTTATGTGACTACACATGGGTCTAGGCAATGGTATACACTAGACTAAGTTTGATAGTATCTTCTATGTTGAGTTCTTGTTACTATTACTTAGAGGTCAAAGGAAAAGCGGCAAATTATTTTTGTTTGGTAAGAGTTACCATGATAGTATTAATAATGAGAATAATTCTCGCCTGATCATAGTGGTTGGTATTCACTCTGTGCTGAGGAATATTAATTGCGGGATTAGGTTGTTGTTGCACCTAGTATAATATGTTTTTCGGGTTCCATATTATATGGTTATGGTAGCAAAATGATAATGTCCTAGTAATTATGTTCTGGTAATTATGTTCATAGTCTCAAAATAAAGTTGTCATAAATTTTGTTCTCTAACTATTATTTTATTGAATCACATTAATTAAGAAATAATTTTGGACATGATGCTTAAAGGAGCTGAAGTACATAAATATGTTTCGATTCAGCATTGTCATAATTTTCTATGCATTATGCATTGATGGAAGATAGCTTATGATACGATCATAGTCTCCATTGAGATGCTAAAATGTTTTATTGGCTTTTATCTCAATTGTGCTATAGCATGAGATGCAAGAGTTAGTACTAGACTTAGACTTTATATTAAGTCTAAATGAGATGTTCGATATAAATCATTTTGAGTGTTAAGAAAAGCTTAAGGAGTTCCAATTCTATGTCATTTTATGAAAATATATATATTTTTTAAAAATGAATTGGAATTATTGGATGTAGAGATTAAATGTTAATTTCATTTGGATATGATCCACAAGTCCTTGTTAGAATTATTTGATCGATTCAGATTGTCTTGAAAATTAATTCTTTTTATATTATCTGAATTGATGAGTGAGTTTTATGCAATGGAAGACATCCTAAAAGCTAAGGCTAGGATCAATATGATTTAATTCAAATTTTTAGTTTAAACCGAAAGGTAAGGGTGGTAAGAAGAAGAATTATAATACCAAACAGTTGGGCAAGCTAGTTACTCTAGTAGTTGCCAAAAAGAAATTAGACTCACAAGTATGACCAAAAGAAAAGTGTTTCTGTTTTGGTAAAGCTAAGCATTGTCCATAATTATTTCCTAGATGGAAATTTACATGTTTTACTTTTTAAAGATAAAGTTTCCATATTTTGGTATTGTATATTTTGGCACTTATTTAGATCTTATTAATCTAAATGATATTCAAGATGGACTTTTAGAACCATTGTTTTATTATATTCCCAATCTATGAATTCTATTTAGAGGATAATATGATCTAGGACTTCTTTATTGTAAAGGAATATAGTTTCAATGACTTCTTTAAGTCAGTGCATACATGAAGGAAGAATAAGACTATTTTAGAAATAGTAAAGTACATGATAAGTATTTCCATTTGCTTATTTCTTTCGGAGATATACTCTAATGATTACTATACATTTTCTAAAATTGATTTTAAAAGTTTGTTCCTATGACATTTATCAAATTGTGGATTGGGTGAAAACCTAATATATGATACTTTCACTTTTGGAGATGTCCAACACTTTTGCTAGAAAGGAAGTCTAACAAATTGAAATCAAAAGGTAAAAAAATATGTGTTTATGATGGGTATCTAAAAGGAATTGCAGAAGATTGTTTTGGTAGTCATAAAGAAGACAAAGTGTTTGTAAAGTACAAATACAAAGTTTCTTGATGATGACTATGTGAATAATCTTAAAGCTAAAAGTAGAATTGTACTAAAAGAAAAATGTTAGAATTTGTTGTAAGACAGCTATAAAATACATTTAGATATGACATGGTTGTATTAGATACACCACAAGACATTATTCTATATATATAGCTAGTACACCGGTACAATATCGTAGTGGGAGGATTGTCAATTACTAAATAAATTCATACTTTTGGAATAGACTTTTGAAGTCATTCCACAAGGATATGAATTTGATCCTCAGTCCTACATGAAGGCAATAGATGATATGAATATGTATTTTTGGATCAAGGTTATGTGAATAGAATTAGATTCTATTTAAAGTCTAGAACTTGTAGAGGCGCCTAATGGCATTAAGCTTATTGTTCTCAAATAGGTCTACAAGGAAATGAGATTGATAGATTTGAAGGTGCAAACCTTCAAAGTCAAGACTAGTGAAGAAAAGATTTATTCAGAAAGAAATGATTCGACTATGAAATTTTTTTTTCATCAATAGTCAAGTTTGACTATATCTAAATTCTCTTATTCATTATATTTTATTTGAATGAAATATGGTAATGAATATCAAGAAAGCTTTTTTTAGTAGCAATCTTGAAGAAGACATCTATATAATGTAACTAGACTTGTTTATAGCAAAGAATCAATAGTATTTAGTATGCAAGTTGCTTAAAATTCTATTTATGGACTAAAGCAAGCATTTATATTGGACTCCTTGTTTTCTACACTAAATCAACTCATTTGGCACCAAAAGGACACGTGGCACAAAATTAAACTTTAATTGAAATCCAATTTCTACACTAAATTAACTCACTTAACACAAAAATTTAAAAACTTAGATTAGATGGAACACGTGGTGCAAAATTAGACTCTAATTGAATTCTAATTTGAAACCTAATTGGATTTTCTCTCAGCTTTGCCTATTAATATATACTAGTGTGTAGCCCATGCATATGCATGGGTACAATTAAAAACAATCACAATTATATGGTTCAAATTATACATTTTTTTAGAAGAGTTTCAAATTATACATGATATTAGTTTACACTTTTTTTAAACCATACATTTAAAAAATATATAATGGTTTCTCATATTATATAAATATTATATAATTATATAAATATTATATAATTATATAATTTAAAGTTCAATTGGTTTTAAACTTTTCGGTTTTTGCACCCAATAATTCACTTGCCACAAGAATTAAAAACCTAGATGAACACGTTGCGGAAAATTGGACTCTAATTGAAATCTAATTTAGAATCTAATTGGATATGGACTTTTTGATTTTTACACTCAATAATTCACTTGGTACAAAATTAAAAATTAAATGGAATACGTGGCGCAAAATTGAAAATCCAATTAAAATCTAATTGAATTTTCTCTGAGCTTTGACTATTAATGTGTGTGTATATATATATAACGATTTTTCCCTTATGAGAATTCCTAATTATAAAATGGGTTGTTTACAAAATGCCCCTCATTGCGGGTAGCATGGAAAGTGAATGCCAATGTTTGATAGAGGACAACGCAATTTGCAACTGGTTTGGCTAGTATATGAACAATTGCAACATCTCGTATACTCTTTTGCCCTATCCATTGTCTTATTAAAAGTGGTTGGTAAAGTTTGGTTTGGAGAGATTTCTTAAGGTTAACAAAACACTACTCCAAACTTGAACAACAAAGTTAGCAAAAACAATTGTTGGAAAGAATCACACTTTGTGATTTGAGATTATCTTAGTTGTTATGACCATAAATTCCTTTGAATATTATATAAGCAAGAATCCCATGTGTGACAAAATGAGATTATGCCATGTAGGACATTCTTTAATAATTCCATTATTTAGCCTTCCACCTCATCTTTTAATCAGTGTCATGTCTCACTTTTCTTTGAATGGAAATAGGTACTATTCGTTGAACCTTTTAGATAAACAAAGATTTTAACGAATTAATTCATTGAAAATTCCACCTTTACTAGAGTTTTAATGAATTACTTATTTATATTAAACATTAAATAATTTTATTTCCTAGAGCTTAAATTGTAATAAAATTTTGAGCAGCCACTTGGCAGGATTTATATAAATTTCAACTACAAAGTTACCAAAAAGACGTAATTAGAAAGGATAGCGCTTTGTGATTGAGATTACCTTACTTGTTATGACCACAAATACATTTGGCTACTATATTACTTCTTTGACTCTTAGGGTATGTTTAGTAGACTGTAATAAGCACTGTAATGTGAGAGTGATTCTTATGGTTTAGTTATTCAATAATTTGGTTATGTTTCTATTACAGGGAATGATCATTTCTTATGAATAACTATTATTTAAAATGAAGAATAACTATTCCTCTCTAAAAATGTTGTAATAGCTATTCCTTAGCAGGTGTGATAATTTCTAACATCAATATATTTCCAAATAAACAAACTTTCCATACCCATGTAACAATTATGAATAACTATTTTTTAAAATGAGGAATAACTATTCCTCTCTAAAAATGTTGTAATAGTTCTTAGTAGGTGTGATAATTTCTAACATCAATATATTTCCAAATAAACAAACTTTCCATATCCATGTAACAATTATGAACAACCATTTTTTAAAACGAGGAATAACTATTCCTCTCTAAAAGGGTTGTAATAGCTATTCCTTAGTAGGTGTAATAATTTCTAACATTAATATGTTTCCAAATAAACAAACTTTAAATTTTCATATCCATGTAACGATTATGGAAATAAAAAATCATCAAAAAATAAATCATCTCTCAAATTTAAAATATGTTATTTTCTAAGAAATATAATTGTATGAGTGAAATATTTTCTAAAATAAATCTTAAGTTTTATTCTAATATTACAACTTACGACCAAACTAATTAATAGGTTTAGTTATTTCATTACAACATATTTTATTCTCAGTAATATAGATTACCATTCTTGTTGTAATCCATATTTAATGTACCAAACATATCCTTATTAAATAATAAAATCATGTTTTCTATGTCAAATGTTTTTAAGACATAACATTGGTCATGAGAACAATTATGATATTATAGTTTGATAGTAAATGGATATACACCAATGTCAGTTTAACAATAACAAGGAAAAAAAATGCTAGATTACAACAATAAACTTACCTTTAAAATCAACTTTTTGAATTGAATAAATAAAAGTTATCTTTAATGTTTAAAATTAGGGCTTATAAATAAGGTTTTTTAACATAGTGCACTTGAATCCAACAACCACTTGGTTAATTTAGAATCAACAAAATGTTTGACGCGACAATTAAAAAGATGTTTGTTGTCATGTTATTTTTCGTCTTCACGTTTTTTTTCATAAGCTCAAATGCTAGAATAACTCAAGGGGGACTAGATCCTTTGCACAACATCCAATTATCAGAGGAAGGTTCAAAACGCGCGGTACCGACAGGACCCAATCGTCTACATAATTAATGAGCAAGAATTCACCAGAAGGAGTTGATCTTATAAATAATCTAGTCTCTGGAAAAATATGTTGCCAAATAAAATATTTTGGTTAAAGTACCTTTGCGAGACTTTATATTCAGTTTCCAATAATCCTATCATCTCTTTCATAATTCCGTTCAATTTTTATTTTATTTTGGGTAAATTTCACAAACCTACCATGAGGTTTGTCATAATACCAGCTAGGTCCAAAACATTTTAAAACTCACCAATTTAATCCTCAAAAGACAACTTTGCCCCTAATCATACAAACACTCTTCTCTCTCACACTCTCAGAACATTTTAAAACTCACCATGTGTTACTTAACTTTTTTTTTTTTGAAACCGATGCGAGTATTCATTCATTCATTCAGGGACATGGAGTCCAAGTACAAAGCTTGCAGAGCTGGAGGAGGTGACTCTTCCAACCAAACCATATCCTCATCAAGCTGACTAGCATAGCGGGCCAAACAATGTGCAACAGAGTTGGCGCTCCGCTTAACACACTCCACAGACAAGCTCCTAAAACCTGAAGCTAACATACAAATGTCATCATAAATGTGTCCTAGTTTAGACCTGTTAGGATGTGGGGATACCATGGTTCTCATTACCGTGATATTATCACCCTTAACTACCAGGTCCCGGAACCCCGAGTCAAGAGCAAACTCAAAGGCCTTTCTACAGGCTAGCACTTCAGCTTCTTCGCTACTCACCACGGATGGACCACGAGCAGACAATCCAGCCATCATCTCTCCCAAGCTGTTCCGAATAATAACCCCAGCACCTGACGAGTTCATGTTCGCAAATATCACGGCGTCAAAGTTAAGCTTAAAAGCCAACCCTGTGGGTGGTCTCCACTTCTGGACAGAATCAATACACACTGAGGCAGAAAGCTGAGTTTGTGTGTCTTTGAACTCGTCCAAAAAGTCTCTTGATCGCTGAATGAGTGTTGCTGGATTTTGTATTTTTCCTCCATGCATAACCCGGTTCCGTTGATTCCAAATTGTCCAGCAAAGCACCCAGAATAGCTCCTACTCCTCCTCATTCAATTTTTGCGTCAAACCTTCAACCATCTGCATAAACTCAAGTTGTCCGGTGATGCTTTTCTGCAACTTCCTTATACTCCCCGCCCAAATATCTTGCGCCACCCCACACTGCCAGAGGACATGAGCCACTGATTCGGTTTCTAATCCGCAAATCTGACAGCACCCATCCTCCACTACCTTACATCTAACCAAATTCTCTCGGGTAGGCAGAGCATTTTGACACGCTCTCCACCCAAAAACCTTGATTTTGTTTGGTAAGTGCAATTTCCACAGATGCCGCCAGACCAACCCACCATAATCTACCCTTGAGCTCTCCCCCTTGTTACTTTCCTGCCTTGAGAGTTCTCTAGCAACATGGTAACCCGATCTCACAGAATACTCCCCGTTCTTCGTGTGCAGCCATATGAGCAGGTCAGAGGCATGTCTTCGACTTAGTGGCAAGCAAAGGATTGCCTCAGCGTCCTCCCTATGGAATTTGGCCTCAATTAATTCCCGATCCCACTCCTTGAACCTCCAATCTATAATCTCCGACACCCTCCACTCCCATTCCTCCTCCAATGGTGGATGGATCACCATATTAGTTGGATGATCGAAAATCCACTTATCCTTAGTGACCCTTATTGAAGAGCCATCCCCCACCCGCCAACAACACCCTTTTTTAAGTATGGGTTGAGCCGCCATTAAACTTTTCCACACATAAGAGCTATTTGGGACATCCGAAGCTTCTAGAAAATTGCAACGTGGGAAGTATCGTGCCTTAAAACATCTATACAAAAGGGAGTCATGTTCATGTAGCAATCTCCACCCTTGCTTTGCTAGCATTGCCAAGTTGAAATTCCTCAAGTCTCTAAACCCCATACCCCCTTCCTTCTTAGGTTGAGATAGCACATTCCAACTCTTCCAATGGATTTTTTTCTCATTCCCTATCTGGCCCCACCAAAACTTTGCACACATTGCATTTAGTTCGTTACAAAGCTTGGCCGATAATTGGAACACTCCCATTGTATAAGTTGGGATTGATTGGGCGACCGCCTTGATCAATACTTCCTTTCCTGCTCTAGATAGTAATTTCCCTTTCCACCCTTGAATCTTCTTCCAAACTCTATCCTTCAAAAAGGAAAAAGTTCTATATTTTGCACGTCCCACCAATGTAGGTAGCCCCAAATAAGATTCAAAACGATTAACCTCCTTCACCCCCAACTCATTTTTGATTGCTTCTCTTTGTACCCCTTGTGTGTTGCTGCTAAAATAAACCGAGGACTTCTCAAAGTTGATGCATTGCCCGGATGATGCTACATATAACTGTAAGGTATCTGAAATACACCTCACCTCCTCCATTGTTGCTCGGCAAAAAAGCAAAGAGTCATCAGCAAACAAGTGATGAGAGATTGTTGGTGCTCTCCTTCCAATGGATACCCCATGAAGTCTTCCTTCAGCCTCTTCTTTGGCCAACAAAGCAGTAAACCCCTCGGCACATAAGAAGAACAAGTAGGGAGATAAGGGATCTCCTTGACGAAGACCCCTTGTTGGTTTAATATTACCGAACGCCTTGCCATTGATACGAACAGAAAAGGAAGGGGTGGAAACACACGTCATAATCCTTTCAATCCATACATCCGGGAACCCCAACTTGGACATCATTTTTTTGAGGAATTCCCACTCCACCCTGTCATAAGCCTTACTGATATCCAGTTTCAATGCTAGCATGCCTTTCTTCCCTGTTTTCTTGCAATGCATAGAGTGGAGCGTCTCATAGGCCACAAGCACATTGTCCGTTATGAGTCGTCCCGGAACAAAGGCATTTTGGGTATGAGAGATTAGTTGAGGGAGTATCTGTTTTAACCTGTTAGCCATGACTTTAGAAATAATTTTGTAAATGACATTACATAGGCTAATAGGTCTATAATCTGACATTTTTTTCAGGCGACTTAACTTTTGGAATGAGTACAATATGAGTATAATTTATATCAGAATTCATGTTACCAGATTCCAAAAAATCTAAGACAGCAGCAACAATATCATCACCAACAATATGCCAAAATTTTTGGTAAAAAAGAACATTCATACCATCAGGTCCAGGAGCCTTTGTTGGTCCCATTTGGAATAGCGCCGCTTTGATTTCATCAGCACTATATTCCCTGGATAATATCTCCTGCATATCTGCCGTCATCTTGTGTTGCACTACATCAAGGCATTCATCCATTATGTCACATGCACCAGATTTGAAAATATTCTCAAAGTACTCAGTTGCCACACCAGCAATATCCTCTATTTCTTTCACCCAATTATTATGTTGGTCTTTAACACCCTGAATCATATTCTTCCTTCACCGTTGTGAAGCTTTGGAATGGAAATATTTGGTGTTTTTATCTCCATGTTTCAACCACGAAATCCGTGACTGTTGAGCCCAATAAATCTCCTGCTTAAGCAGCAGATCATCAAGTTTTTTGCTGGCTTCCAACATGCTTGCACTATTCCCATCTGTTGCATCCTCCATGCTAAGATCCTCAATCTTCTTTTGTAGTTTTTTAATTTCCTCAACCTCGGGTTCGGTTTTGGTGGACCCCCAAACAACCAACTCCTCCCCACACTTATTTATTTTATCCTTAGCTCTGTTCAAACCTATATTGGCCCCTCCTGCGTTCTACCATGCTTCCAAAACTGTTTTCATAATCCTCCCAAAGAAGCCACGACTCTTCAAACTTGAAATCCCGTGACAGCCTTTTCCTATTTCTCCAATCCACCTTCATTTGCAAAACCAATGGACGATGATCTGAGGCATGAGAAAACAGGTGGGTCACCGTACTTGCTTGAAATTTATCTCGCCATTCTGCATTTGCCACCGCCCGGTCCAATCTCTGCCTAGTGTTGGCTGCCCCAGGCCTCTTATTATTCCATGTATATTTATATCCAATAAAACCCAGGTTCGCAAGGTTGCAAGAATCCAAAACCATGCGAAACTCCTCCATTTGTTTGAAAGGAGGTGGGTACCTGCTCTGCTTTTCTGAAGAATGTAGTATGGCGTTGAAGTCGCCGATGCAACACCATGGGCCATGTACCAATGAAGAAATATGGGAGAGCATCGCCCAAGTCTTGTGTTTTTGGCTTGCCTCTGGCCAGCCATAGAAGCATGTAAGCATCCATACAAAACCGTCCTCCTCTACCATTTTTGCGAGAATGAAGTTGTCCGTGTAATTTATTACATCCAGTTGAACCTGTGACTTCCACAACAGTGCCAACCCGCCCCCAGAATTTGGTTTCTTCACTACCACCTTATTTTGGAATGGTAAGTCACCGCACTTATTATCGAATCCTTCTCTGTCCAGGCGTGTTTCCATCAAGAAGCACACCGTAGGAGCTTGGTCCCTCACAAGTTTGCGAAGGCTACAAACTGTCTAAGGGTTCCCAAGCCCTTGGCAGTTCCATGATAATAGCCTCATCGTGTTCGGCAAGGGTGCTCCTCCACCCCTGCCGTTTCATTTTTCTGAATATCAGTCTGTCTTCTACCTTTCTTTCTTTCGTTACTGTCTGTCACCCCTTCAGATGCAACCTCCACGTCCTGTAACCCTCGTTTACCCAACATGGACTTAGCATAATCACCTTCAGTCCCCATCAGCCCATAATCCATGCGTACAAGCCTTGTCCAAGTGGGCCTTGGTTTATTTTCTTTCAGCCCAATCTGGTTTGTACTAGTCACGTGCATAGGAGGAAGCGTGGTTAAATTAGTCTTCACTAATGTCGGTTCGGACAGGACAGGGACGTTCACTAGCGTTGAACTCGTTCCAGCTGTCTTAGTAAATGATTTCAACGTACCCATGCATTCCATATTTGTTTCATCCGTTACGTTGCACTTCTGACCTGAATCTGTCTCAATCCCATGACCTACGCTCTCATTTACTGCACCATTAGTGTGTTCCGTAATTTTCGCTGCCTGTGTTTCACCGTCAACCTCCACTTCTTGGTCGCTGGTTTTTCCGATATGTCCTTCACCGGTTTCCTCCTGCTCGTTCTCACCGTTTGGCTTCATTTTCCATGGAGAAGTTCAATTCCGACCTTCATTAGCTCTTAGCCAATCGCCATATTGGCACTCTACCTCCCTGCTATTCTTCATCCGAGCAAAGTGCTTCGCGCAATGTTTAAGATCGTGACCCAACACTCCACATAAATGGCAAAACATGGGGAGCCTCTCGTACTTGAAAGTCACCCACGTACGTAAACCCTTTGATCCACCAATGAATGCCCCTCGTCTTATCGACTTTGACGTTGGGAGCTTTACCTTCACCCTCATAAAGAACTTCTGTGTGTCTTGTGTTCTTCTTTTCTCCACTTCAACAACCTCGCCCAATCGGTTACCTATTTCGACAGCAACTATCGGGGATATCATGTCAAATGGAGCGTCCCATATCTGTATCCACAAAGCAATCGAGTCAAATTTAACATTAGCCACTGTCATTCCTGGTTGCCATCGACGAAGCATCAATGCTTGGTTGTCAAAAGTCCAAGGTCCCCCCTTAAGCACTCGATCCAATTCAAAGTCAGATTTAAACTTGAATTGGAACAAGTTTGAACCCACCTCTACAATCTGTAGTTCCTCATCCAATCCCCAAGATCTCCTCAGTGTATTTTGGGCCGCCTTCTTATTGAATGGTTTGCATGTAAGGAACTTGCCAATTAGACTCTATGAACATTCTTCTATATCTTTCAAACAACCCTCATCCGAAATCTCAATCACCTCCTCCTCCTCCAATGTCAACTTCATTCTTTCCAGACTATTGACCACCTCGTCTGCCATTTGAGGTACTCACAGCCCAGCCGAACCAAAGAAATATACAAACCCTCAGTAATCCTAAGGGAGAGAGTAGACTCGCATAGACACGAGAGAGAGAGCTCCTATACTAGGAGAGCCACTTGAGCTGCTGACACTATTTAACTTAAATATATTTAGTTTTTATGTTTATTAACATATTCTTTGTGTTGGTGTTAGTTTAATTATTCATGTGTTATATTTAAGTTAAGTATCAACCACTTGGCTAAGCTAAGCTTTGCTATTCATGTGTTATATTTGATTGTTGTTATATTCATATGATGTATGTTAATCTAACCATGATGTAATTATTCATTAATTGTAATAATGGTGGAGAAGGATTAGACACTCTAGCATGCCTAACTGTAAATATGACGAATAGTTGAGGCATGGTGTAAGAGCCCCTGGTTGTAGTTATGGTGGGTGAGTTAATCTAAACAATCTTGATATGTTACATTCAACAATACAATATTGGCCAAAATGGGTAAATGCCCTTTTCGTGCAAAAAAATCAGCGTTTTGCCCAATTTTCCAAACTAATTAAGAAAATGCCCATATTTTGTAACTCGATTTTCTCAAAATCGAATTTCAATGTAAAACTTGATTTGTAGAAAATTGAGTATGGGGCGATCAAACTTTTAAAAAAAAAATTGCATGGAACTCGAGTTCCATAAAAAACGCCACTATAAGTATTTAAAACGCTGCTATAGGGTTCCCTATGGAGTAATCAAACTTAAGAAAAAAAAACTTGCATGTTAAAACGCCACTATAAGGCTCCCTATGGAGCGATCAGACTTAAGAAAAAAACTTACATGTTTTAAAACGCCACTATAGGGCTTTAAAACGCCACTATAGGGTTTTAAAAAATTGCATAAAACTCGAGTTCTAGATTTTTTATTTATTTTTATTTTTATTTTTTATAATTTTCAATTTGCTATAACTCGATTGTCCAAAAATCGAGTTTCAAAAATCGAGTTTCAAAAAAGGAGCATTTTCCTAATTAGTTTAAGAAATAGGGCAAAATGCTGATTTTTTTGCACGAAAATGGCATTTGCCCATTTTGGCCATATAATATTTATTTTTTAAAAAATAAGCGTGATAACTTTTTTTTTTTTTTTTTTTTGGAGAATGAATAAGCGTGATAACTTTATAGATAATATTCAACAATAGAGCCCTTAAAATAAATAGAATAACTAGACAAGAAATACAATATCCATTAATAATATCGTTACACAACGCAAAACATTATTCTTTAAAACAAGAGACATTTGGAAATCATCATGTCGCAAGTATAACTCTTTCTCCAAAAAAAAAAAAAAAAAATCCTAAGATTCTTCCAATTTAACCTAAAACCATAGTAAATTCAAAATGATATTTAATGTAAGCAGCTAGATTAATGGTTATATAAAACATGATGTTTAATGCAAAAAGAGAGAAATAAAATATAAAGGTTTTTCATGCTTCACTACAAAAAAAACAGGGCTATCCCAGCATTTTCAAAACCGCTGAAATAGCCCCAAAAAGCAATCGTTATGGGGAGAGTGTTATAGGCTCAAATTCTATAGTATGACAAAATATATATAACAAGTACTTCTAAGTTCTATCCTTTATACTAACCAATTAAGAATTAGAAGTTTAAAGTATTCAAATTCTATTTCATCCTAGGTGGATCTCCACTAGATTTATCAGCCTAAAAAGTAAAAACTCCCTTTTAGGTTACTGTCCAACTCACATACTTTTTCTTTTTTATAAGTCGGTAAGGTAGTCTTAGGTATAAAACTAAAAGAGAGTATGAATAATGTAAAATAATATCATGTTGACCCAAGACCTGGGCTGGGTCTCTCTGTTTCATGAGCATGAGAGAAATGGTCCATTGCTTCGTTATTTACCATGCGCCTAACTGGTGTGGTGACATTATTTTAGAATTCTTGCTTACAATAATAATAATCATTGGGTCAGCCACAACTGTAGCAAATTAGGTACAAGATTATTGCTTTTCCACAAAGCAACTTCATTAATGTAGACATTTTTACTTGTCCCCACAGAATTCGTGTTTGGTTTAGATATTTCTAGAGCTTAATTAGCTTATTGTTTATGAACAGTTTATCAAAACTCACCTTTTCTAATTACAAAAACACTTTTACACACCTCTACGAATAAGTAAATAAATTAGAGTAATGCTACAAACACAACATATTTTTCAACTGCTTATATGGTCTATAGTGATTGGAGCAATATCACTCACCTTGATCTAACAGGCTATGTCAACCAATATGAAAAAAGTTGCTGGAAAATGTTATCCCCTATAGCAATGCTTATTAAATAAGCCAAACCAATTGCACACTTATTATTGACAACTAGCCTCTGAGCAAGCGCTCACGCGCATGCTCAGAGGCTCTTCTTTCTATTGGGTAAGGGTTAATTTAGAGTATCCATTATAATTTCGGATCACTACATTTTTCAATTACAAAAAAAACCTAGGGGTGTGATGAAAAATTATTTTAACACACATAATACTCATCACACCCCTAGGCTTTTTTTGTTATTGGATAATGTAATAATTCAAAATTATAATGGATACTCTAAATTAACCCTTACCTAAAAAAAAGAAGAGCCTCTGAGCACGTGCGTGCGCGCGTGCTCAGAGGCTAGTTATTTATAACCAATAAATCATTCAACCAAGTAAATTAATTTTTGTTAACTATAAATATCAATTGGAATGATATTACCAATATTCTGCCGTAATGCACATTGAAAAACATAAAAGTAAAAGTTTGGGTTGATTTCCAACCAAATATAGTGAGCAAATCAGATATGTAAAGCATTATCTTTCAAACACTCAGATTTACTACAAAAATCAAGTGAAAATGTAATGACCTAATGGACCAATTGGAAGCAAGAGCAACTGAAGTTAGTTTTTTTCATTAATGTTTAGACAATTTTTCATACCTTTATATAATGCCATCAATGAACAAAAAGCAACAATTAAACGCGAAAAGTTGTAACTTTTTTAATTTTCTAAGTTCTAACCACAAAATACAAATATAATCCCAAAGATAGCTTGATAATTACTGGTGGCTTTCACACTTGGTGGTTTAGAATCTTGTTTGGTGCTTAATTTACTATCTACTTAAAGGAAATTGAATTATTTCAACACAACACCTACGATGTTCAGCGATTTCTCTTTAGAATCGCATCTATCATTCTTTAAACCTTTAAAGCTTCCATAAGAATGATTTGAGATTTTTAAATTTTTTTGAGAAGCTTGAGATTGTTAAAGTGAACTGCAAACAGTGATGTGACTTGAAAATAGTAGATTATAATTTACTAAATGCTTAATTTTCTAACTACTTTAATTTTTTTTTCACCTACAATGCTTGGTGGTTTCTTCTCTATCACAGGATTTGTCCTCATTGATAAACCATTCTAAATCGAATTGTATATAAACAACAACCAGTTTCATTTTCATGCATGTGTATTGCATCGTCCTATGAAGCAGGGGATCCCAATTAAATAAGAATTACCAATCAAATAAACATACAGACTTATGTATTTGAAGTGTTACCTATTAATTATTTATTATAAGATCTGGGAGTGAGAGTTGCACTTACTGCGTATAATAATAACAACTGCAGAATTCCCCAAGGAGAGTAGCACCACTGCGTATGTTCCTAAAATAAAAGCTATCATCAATGTTTAGATAGACCAATATGCCAAAGCATGGGCATATATTGTAATTGTTCAATTAAAGAAAAAGTGTAAGGCTTATTTAACTATAGGGTGAAGAACAAATAAGATGCTAAACTTATACGAAATTTTTATCATATGTCATTGTTAGTGTCAAAATTTTTGGGAACCTACTTTAAAAAATTGTAAAAACTTCAATTTTCATTTTCAAAAACAAAGTAAGGAAAAAAAAAATAAACCAAAAATGTATTGTTAGCAATATTCATTTAAATGCTACTCACTTTGATTTGGCTAGCAATATTCTTTAAGGGGTTCAATGTTGAAAGTTGAGGATGGTGCATCTAGGAAGACTCTGCCTGTCTGCCATGGCTACTGCAGTCACGTTGTAGTGGTCTGGTTTTGGGGTTGGTTTGTAGTTTTTGCCTTGTTGGGAAGGAGATGGAGTGGAAGAAGAAGAGTGAGGAGGCAGTTTTGGTGTGTAGTGTGTGCATAGGAAACGGATGAACTGTATGTGGGTTAGTAGGAGGTTTAGATTTTTGGGATTTGTATATGTGTTTGTCCCTATCAGTTTTTGTTTTTTGTTTTTTTTTTTAATTTGCACAAAAGATGGGAGTGTTTTTTTTTAGAACTAAAAAAAAAAAAAAAAAAAGTGGACGGATGGGGATTTTTTTAATTTTTTTATAGTTAATCCTATTTAATTGATGTGATAATTCATAATCTATTTTTCTATTTAAAAAAAAAAAAAAACAATAAACGTATAGTTGAAGAAGTGGGTTAGGTTAGTGGGAGAGTGTTCCTATTTTGTAGGCAATGTTTTAGTACAAGTTAGACATGTATTTTTACCGGACTGTCCTTTAGTTTTGTCTCTACTTGAACCTAAGGGTGTAGGGGTATTTTGGAATAAAAAAAATCCAGTCCAAACAAGAGAAGCCCCTTAAATAGTAGTATAGATTATGCCAAGTGCCGACTTTGTGCACATTAATATTCGTGTATGCGATAAAGTCCAAAGAAAAGTTATAGTTTTCCACAACATTCGTCACTAGATTCCTCATAAAAAAAGAGTAGAAAAAGAACAAAAGTAAAGTTGGAAAAGAAAAGCTCAACTGAAGAAAGTCCCACAAAACCGACAAAGTTGAACCATAGGTTGGATGCTTCTCGAGCTAACTAGATATGGAAATGTCGAGAAATTTGGTTTTCCTATACTAGGCCTCAAGAAGGCAAGTACAACCATCACTCTCTTGAAACTTGGATCATATCAATAAACAAATTCTTCTATAGACCATTTTTTTTAAGGATTAGGTTTACTCATAATAGTTTTTGGTGCAACTTGCAAAGTGGTGATGCCCTTGATTAAATTAAGTCCAGACACAAAGAATATTGTTAAATCCTAGAACAATGTGAACTAAACAGAGTCATAGAAGAATGAAAACAAATTCAATAACTCTAATTTATTGGAGATAATGAACTAGTAGGACTTATAGAATACCAACTCTAATTCAATAACTCTAATTTAATCGATGTATCAAAAAAAAAAAATGTAATCAAGAGCTCTTTAGTCAAAGCATATACGTGCCACATATTCCTCTTTATCTATATGGGCATGCATGTGACGTGTGCAAAAGAGTGCCAAATCCTTACCAGAACTAGAGACATCTTTATTGTCTATTTTGACTACTATCTTATCCACCTAAACAATGGTGTTAAAAAGATAAAAACCATTTAACATAAGAAGCAAAATCACATAAACTAAAACAATTAACATGCACTAATTGTTGGGAAAGAATGCTTAATGAAATCAATCTATTTTATAATTCAGATTAAATATTAGTATAAATTTAAGGTTAAGCATGTGTCTAATATTAAATAACTTTATTTTTATAATTTAATATTTGGGATTTGGGATAGGGGATTAGAACCTAAACACCACGTTTTCATTGGAAACAACACGAGATGTCAGTCAAGTAAATAGATTAAAAATGTCCTAAGATTAAAATTTTTGAACTTTTTTTCAAATGGACAGGCATATAAGGAATATTATAGGCATCAAATAGAAGACTTTGGATTTCTTAATCATCTAGCTGCAAAACAAATTATGTTTAGCTAGCAAATCCTATCAACATGGCATGAATTAGAGGAAGAATTAGTGGCTGTGCTTGTTTTAGAGTTAGTGGCATAGGATTCACAAAAAAAAAAAAAGGCCCTAATGTTTTTAATAATAGACATGTGACAAACTTATGCAAGTTAAAAGACAAAATTTTCAAATCATTTATTTAAGCTGAGGATCCAATGTAGAGTTGTTAGATCTTCATGTGCAATAAAAATCCTCAAATTGAATTGACTTTAAAATAATGATTGGAGAGTGAGTGGTCAGCTGCTAGTATGAATGATTGAATTTAAATTGACTTAACTTGTATTTTATGGAAAAACTTAGTTTTTATCACTGTCTTTTCTGTTGGCTGTGATTCCAATAGCACATAATTACATTTTATATAATAGAACTTCAATTATATGAGCTTCAAAGATAATATTAAAAATTCTACCATGCTCTAAAAGAAGGTTATGCAGCTTTATTCAAACAGTATACATATTTTGGACCCTTCTTTTCAAAACTTTAAACCATAAGGTTCAGGTTTTTAAATGTAGCCACAGGTTTTGGATAGAAAGAGTTATTTCCAAAGTAACTATACTGATAGATATCCATTTCTCATCAAACCAACAATACCAGAAAACAAATGTGGTTCTCTGATGCACACAATTAGTCTTTAGCCGACTCCTCTCAAATATTTGCATAAATTTAGTTTTCTTGTATTGCTATGAACTGACTTTCATAAAATTTTCAAAACAATAAGCGTGAGGAGGATTTTGTCAGAAATTTTGTACTACTTAACGAACCTCTAGCTATCTAATGTGACATCACAATCAAAATCATTTAACACTTCTAAAAATTACCATTATAAACTTGTGAAGCAAGAAAAAAGGTAAAACACAACCTTATAAGGCCGGTAAGATTCATTGAAAAGAAACTCATAGCTATCAATATTGCTAGATAAATTTGGCAGGAAGCAGAGAGGAAAATGGACCTATTGCAATGGACTCTGTCTTTATTTCCATGCTGACATATTCCATGCCACTTTGATGGGATGGGACCAATCCCTTCATCACTAAAGCTATTTGATTCAGACCAAACACCTATCACAACCACATTATAAAAGGTGATATGCCAAAAGGTGTAAAAACAAGATAGCAATTGACAAGGAAACAGTGGGACAGATATGTACCACACAAAAGGGAAGCAAAAGCAAATATGATTAGGCAAGATCTTTTTTTTTTTGGTTGACCCCACCACTGTCAAATGGTTGGTATTATACAAAAGAGAAAATATAGTTATGAGCGCCGCCAATAGAAATAAATCAGTATTTACTTGAGTTATAGAAATTAGATATTCACTTCTTGTACATCATCACTCTTATAGGTAATAGTTAATAGGCCATATTAAGATAAAGTTGATTTTATATGCTCCTAGAATCCAAGCTCCTAAACATTATAATCAGCACTTTTCACGTCCTTCTATTATTTTTACAACTCGCTTGGCTACAGCATTCTACACCTCTTTACGCTCCATTTGATTTTGGGAAATTTAGCTTCCCGACTAAACAAAACTCCATTCAGTAACAATGTAGACACACTTAGTATAAGCATGTAGATAAAGGAAACACCCAGAGCATGATTGCCATATGAAGTAACATAATGGAAATGCAGGCAGCAATTTGAGCTTTACCTATGGCGAGTTATGAAATGCAAGAAGACACAAACAACTTCATCAATCATTTCAGGGGTTTCGTATTTGTGATAACAAAATTCCAGAAACGGCATAAAAGCTTATGAGACTACAAGTTATGAAATTAAAAACCCACAAATTCATCAGCCCTTCCTCTTCATCCAAACTAAATCAGAAGACATCAAGACAACCACATACACAAATTTACTTTCCTCATTTAATCCACTCCAAATCAAATGCATCAAACAATGTAAAATCAAATAAAAATGAAAGCTTGAAACAGAAAAGTAGTATAGCAAGCCTAAACACATACTTGAGTGGCAAAACTTCCTGGAGAGCATTCATGGTATCCAAGGGTCCTTTAAAGGAGCTTTGAACCTCACTCTCCTCTCTAGACTCATCGCCACCACCGTCGGACGTATCACTGTTCCTCCCGATCGATGAAGAGCTACACGAGTCCTCCACGTCGTCCACTCTCTCCGCCCAGAACCGCGGCGAGTCGTAGATCGGAATACACTGCATGAATTTGGAGCGTTCAATCGTGATCGACATAGTTCAGTGGATTGAACAAATCCATACTGACCCTTAAAAATACCTTCCTCATCAAGGAGGAACATACCCTAAATCACCTACTTCAATGACTAACAACTTAGTACAGCTTTTGATTTTTCTAAATTCAAAAACGAAAAAGCAAAATTTCCATAACATTGTAATCAACCAAACGGAAAAAAAAAAAAAAAAAAAAATCAATAAATTTTGTCATATCCTCAGAGATCATCAACAATACAACTGAAATAATGATTGACAATCTAATCAAACACAAAGACAACATTGATCGTGACACATATCAAGAAACCCAAAAACCAAAGACAAATATTTTATATAAAAGAAAAGAAATAAAAAGAGGGGAAGCTATACCGTCGGAGTGAGGCAACGAAGGTGGGTAAGCCGGCGGCGGGAAGGGATGGCATGGAGGTGTAGATCGGAGAACAGTTAGGCCGGCGGCGGGGAGGACGGCGGTGGGCTGGGCAGGCCGAGCGGCGAGGGAGTGAGAGGGAGAGGGAGGAAGAATGAGAGAGAGAGAGTTTGGGAATTTTGAGTGTTTGATTTTAGTGAGAGAGTAAGTAAGTGTGCAAACCCAAAATTTTTGGTGGGAACCCGAAGAGTTTTTGAGGGAATTCAGCAGATTTTTATTGTGACAAAATTTTGACCATTATAGCGGATTTAAAGTTGCTGCAATAGAGAAAAAGCAGGCTAAGGTTTATTATGACGGTAATAAAACTTGTTGTGGCGAAAATCAAGCCTGCCTTAATACCTCTTTACGTATTTTTTTAAATAAAATAATATTTAATACTTCAAATTAATAAAATATAATTTAATAATTAAAAATATATATTTTAATCCTACAAATTAACAAATATATAATTTAATACTTCAAATTACTAAAATTAAATTTAATACTACAATTGTCAATAAAATATAATTTACTAATGAATAACAATATAATTAATACTTCCAATTATGTAAATATATTTTAATACTACAAATTAATTGAGTATAATTTAATAATTAATAAGATTTAATATAATACTTCAATTTAATAAAATAAAATTCCTCACTAAAAATTAGTAAAATATAATGTAATAGCTAAAAAGGAAATGTAAGATGAGACTCGAGGACCAACAATATTAAAATATAATTTAATATTTTAATTGGGTTGGACATATAAGACCCATTTGCCCATTAAAACCCATTTAACTAATTACTTCTAACCCAAATCCAACCTAACCAAATTATTATGGGTAAACCCCAACCCACCCAATTATCAAAATTACCAAAATGCCCCTAAAGTGTAAAGGACCAAAGTACTCTAAAATCTTAAAAATGACCAAAATAAACCAAAACCTCAAAATTACCAAAATAACCACGAAACCTACAAAATGACCAAAGTACCCCCAAAACCCAAAAAAATGACCAAAATACCCCTGAAACCTAAAAAATTACCAAAATACATGAATAGTACCAAAAAAATGGCCAAAATAACCTCAAAGCTTAAAAATTGATCAAAATAACCCCAAAACCTAGAAATGACCAAAATACTTCCAAAACCTTAAAAATAGCCAAAATAACCCTGAAACCTGAAAATTGACCAAAATAACCTAGAAACCTAAAAATGATTGAAATACCTCGAAACCTAAAAAATTATCGAAGTACCCTTAAAACCTAGAAATTAACTAAAATACCCCCTGAAACCTACAAAATGACCAAAGTACCCCTGAAACCTATATATGACCAAAATAACCCCTAAACCTTAAAATGACCAAAATATTTTCGAACCTTAAAAATGACCAAAATGCCTCTTAAACCTGTAAGTCGATAAAAATACACCCTAAACCTAAAAAATTACCAAAATCCCCCCTAAAACTAAAAAATGACCAAAATACTCCCTAAACATAGCAAATGACCAAAATACTCCCTAAACCCCTATTTTGGTAATTTTAGAGGCTTCGGGTGTATTTTGTTCATCTTATAGGATTAGTGGTATGTTGGTCATTTTAGATATTTTGAGAGGTATTTTAGTCGTTTTATAGGTTTAGAGGTATATTGGTCGTTTTAGGGGTTTCAAGGTATTTTTGGTAATTTTAGAGGTTTTAGGCTGTTTGCGGCCATTTTTGAGGTTTTGGGTTTATTTGGGTCATTTCAAAGGTTTGAGGGTATTTTGGTCATTTTATAGGTTTCACGGATATTCTGGTCATTTTTTAGGTTTAGGGGGGTATTTTGGTCATTTTTAGGTTTTGGGATTATTTCCGTCAATTTTTAGGCGTCGGGGTTATTTTTGTCATTTTTTAGGTTCCGAGGGGTATTTTGGTCATTTTTAGGTTTCAAGGTTATTTTGATCAATTTTTAGGCTTCGGGGTTATTTTCCCCATTTTTTTATGTTTCAAGGGTATATTGGTCATTTTTAAGGTTTCGGGGGTTTGGTAATTTTTAGGTTTCAGGGGGTATTTTGGTCATTTTATGATTTTGGGGGTATTTTGGTCATTTATTAGGTTTAGGGGTATTTTGATCATTTCATAGGTGACCTATCCCAGCGCTTTTGGAAGCGCTGGAATAGGTCTCTCCATTCCCTTATGAAGGGAGGCATATCCCAGCGCTTTTGGAAGCACTGGGATAGCTCTTTCTCCATAAGGGAATGGAGGGACCTATCCCAGCGCTTTCAAAAGCGCTGAGACAAGTCCCTCAATGCCTTTATGGAGAGAGGCCTATCCCAGCGCTTTTTGGAGCGCTGGAATAGGTTGACCCTATTCTAGCGTTTCCAAAAGCGCTGGGATAGGCCTCTCTCCATAAAGGAATGGAGGGACCTGTCCCAGCGCTTTTGAAAGCGCTGGAATAGGGTCAACCTATTCCAGTGCTTTCAAAAGCGCTGGGACAGGTCCCTTCATTCCCTTATGGAGAAAGACCTATCCCAGCGCTTTTTGAAGCCCTGGAATAGGTGGACCCTATTCCAGCGCTTTTAAAAGCGCCGGGATAGGTCTTTCGCCATAAGGGAAATCAGTAACCCTATCCCAGCGCTTTTGGGCTTCCTATACCAGCGATTTTGAAAAACGCCGCTATAGGCCTCATATTGCAGCGCTTTGTAAAGCGCCGGTTTTGAGCCGCTGTAATAAGATTTCCTATACCAGCGTTTTCAAAAAACGCTGGTATAGGCTTATCTATTACGACGGTTTGTAAAAATGCCGGGAAAAAAATGCTTGGACAGGACGATTTTTTTGTAGTGCTTGTGTTACCATGGCTATTGAATAATCTTTGTTGTTAAGTCATCGTTTGTGTTAAGAAGCTTTCCACAATAACCTATAATTGATAATATCACCATATACTAAATTGAATATATAAATATATATATATATATATATTTATATATCCCTATCTCAAAGTCGTCCTAATGCGAAAGTGTTCATGCATGTTTGATAGTATATGTTTTCGGAGTTCTATTTTACTAGTTATTTTTACCACACTAGGAAAATAGATATGAGATTTAATTTTAATTTTAATTTATGAAGACTTTCTTGAGCTATTTGAAAAAATAAGATCAATGGAAATTTAAGCTGATTTTGTGTAATCATCAAGATTCCTTGGTCTTGGAAGATTCACATTTATAATTGTATTTCTCTTACACATTCAAATATATATATATATATAATTTTTTTTTCATATTGTTAAAAAATACAAATGCTATCAAAATACTATCAGAAATGAGACGATTTTTGTAAAAGCGCCCTGATGTTAGTAATAATATGAGGCAAAACTCTTTTAGACCTATTTGCCACAACATGGAATGTTTTTACGATAATCAAAGCACAGCTGAAGAGAAAAGAGACACAAAAGTTGAAGAAATTTTTTTTTTTTCTTTTTTTGGGGCGAAAGGTGACTGGCTGGCCGCTGGTGAGCTTTGATTTTACCTTTATGGAGTTCTTTTCGGTCAGACTCCAAGTCCAACTTTTGATCCTAAGTAGTAGAAGACGGCTATACCACGACAAAATAAAAAGTCAAAGCATAAAGACACACTACAAAAACGTGAAAGTATTAAACGCCGCCTATGGCCCACATGTCAATAAAATATAAGTTTTATATATTAGGTGTATGAGATACGGTCTCAAACCACGTAAATTTTTTGGCCTCATGCATGAATTATTGGAAATAAATTTAGGGTTTTGTTAACGAGTGCCGTGCCCGCCCGTTAATACCTAGCTTTTTTGCTGTCTTTACATAGCTTTATGTTGTCTTTTTACCATGTGTGCATGGGTCAGCCTTATAGGAAAAAAAGAAAAATGAATAAAGAGACCAAAATACCATTTTTTTACGTCTCTCACCAACTCAAGCCTTAGTCAAGCGTCTCACACGAAAATTTGAAAACTCATGTGTCTCTCACAGGAAAACAACACCAAACATCTTACCAAAAAAAAAAAAAAAATCCCATCTCACAAGAAACAATTAACATCAATACATCCAAAAAAAAAAAACCATCTCACAGAAAAACAACCAACATTAGTACATAAATAAATAAATAAACCCCATAAGAACATATGGGAGAACATAAAATTTTTTTGAGGGAGACGAACTGGGTTGATGGTGGGGAAATCAAGGAGGAGACAAACTGAGTTAGAAAAGAAAGCTATGAAAAAAAATGAGAAGTAAAAATAAATAAATTAAAGTAAAAGGTGGTTTGATGGGATATGTGTCTATCATGGAAGGAATTTTACAAAATAAAAAGTTACAAATTGTATTACAATACAACAAATTATCTCAAAATTTTCACAACAGTTGAGGTATCAAATCTTTCACATGTGAAAATAAAATTAAATAAATTAATAAAATATTAGATTAGGATTGACCACAACTAAAAACAAAAAATATTGTGAAAATATTGTCACATTTTATTGTAGGACAAAGTTTAGTTACAAAATTAGTGGTAGCTTTAGGTTACAACCTTACTCGATATCTTTTTATTGGAGGTGAATTTTGACAAATTCACTATTGGATTACATCTTCTTCTTATATCCTTCATAATTGCAAAATTTCTAGAAAATTAAAAATCAATAGCTATGTCATCAATAAATTTTTTAAATTACAAGTTTTTGTGGTTTAAAATTATGCATAATATATGCACTTTATTTCATCAAAAAAAAAAAATTATGCATAATATATAAGTTTATAGATCATATAGTAAATAATATCTGATTGACACAAAATTTGGCATGTATATTAAGAGCATGTAGCACATGCAATTCAACGATTAGATTTTTAAAATGTGTAGTAATGCTTATTTTACTGAATAAAGTTGTAGCCTTAAGCTACAATCAGTTTTTTAGCTAAACTTTGTCCTTTATTGTATCTCCAAACTTTTTAAATTAGTACTATTTTTCTTTAGAAAAAAAAATAGTGCCATTTATACAATATTTTCATAACAATTTCATAATAAAGTTTACACAATAAGTTGTTATTGGTTCTCATCTGGACCTACTAGTGACATTAATTTTTTTTTATTTACCATTAACGAAAAAGAAAAACTAATGAAAACTATAATGAAAAAAGATAGGAAGATCAATTAAGAAATTAAAAGATGAAAAAAGAAGACGAAGATTTGTAACCAAACAAATAAGGAAGGATAAGAGAACATAAATTCACAAGTGCATTAGAGGAAACTCAAATCTTAAATTTTCTTTTTCAACTCTTTACCCTTCATTTATTCTACTATAAGAGGCTAGGGGTGTGCAACCAATTCGTCGATCCGGCAAAACCGATCCAATTCAACCTAACCTATCGGTTTGGGTCAATTTTTAGAGGTTGGTGGGTCAGCAAATTCACCTAACCCGATCCACCTATATTTAATATATATTTTTAAAAAATATTATATAATTTTATTATTTATTCTTTTGTTTATCAACCGAGTTAGGATAGAGTTATATGATATCCTACTAACTTTGAAGCACTAATAAAATAGTTTGTGTTAGTTTGGTAGTAGGCTCAGGTTTATTAGGTTATAAATTTGCTCTTATTTGTATCAGTGTTGTTTGTATTGGTATTGTTTGAATGCTCAATTAATTAATTTTTTTTTTAATTCCAACCCAATCTAGGTGGGCTAGGTTGGGTTAGATCCTTTTTCAACCTGACTATGGTGGGTAGAATTGAAAATACTCCTCAACCCAAAGAAAAATATTAATTTTGATTGAATTGTTTATGCTATGGGTACACCAAAGAAGAAAGTTAAAACAATAACAAATACATTAAGTTGTCAAAGTTGATACTTTAAAGACCAATAACATTCACTTGATGCTTTAGGGACTAAAGCACTGGTAGATAAATATTAGGGACTAACAATGTAATATCAGCATGGATTAGAGTTTAGGTTTGAATCCCTTATAAATGGGCAATTTAAGCATGATTTAAATTTCTTCAAGAATATTTAATTTAAATTAGTATTTATTGAGTCCCTTATAAAAATTTAAGTAAATTCATTATAAAAAAAAAAAAAAAGTAGGAAGAAGTGTTTTAGTACAATGACATAATATTGAAAATAATAATGTGAATATTCACTACCATAATATCATCAAAATGGAAATGTAAAACCCAAAAAAAAAAAAAAAAAAAAAACAAGAGAAGCGTCAAAATTAATAAAGGCATTATATTGTCAAAATTAATATTGTCCAATGACATAATATTGTCAAAATTAACAAACACAATATTGTCATAATTTTTTTCATTTACAAGCTCAAGAGCTTATGCCTAACATTTCAAAGAAAATATTGGATTCAATCCAATTTCACTTGAAGTACATTTTTTTTCTTTTTTCCGCACCATTTGAGGAAGTACAATTATTTTTCTCCGGACATGTTGAGATGTTATGGCCAACATGCTTGCAAAGGCCACAAGACTTCTTTTTCTTTCCTAATTTTCTTCTACCTTTCATTCGTTTTTGCTTTGGGCGACCTTTTATCTTGCAGAATGGAGGAAAATTAATGAAGCAATCTCCATCAATCATATCATTAACATTAGCATAAACTGTATTTTCCTTGTCCACTAAATTTTCATCATCCACCACTAGCTTTTCACTTAATGATGCTTCACGACACCAACGTGGTGGTAAATACAAGGATGGGATTTGGTAACAATCTTTATGAAGGAATACACTAAGTACATGACGACAAAGTATACCCCCAAATTCAAAATTCTTGAAACTACAATATGTCATCTTACCATCCCATAATACTTTGAGCCTTTGACTAGTTTCATTTTTTTAATATTGTAGCACAAATTCAATACCATTTTCTTGAAGCACCGAATATTGTGTTGCTCTTCCAAATTCCTCTTGAAAAATCTTGAAAGCATAGAGCGTCAAAACACTATGTGCTTGGTCTTCTAACGGTGACATTG
This sequence comes from Notholithocarpus densiflorus, assembly GCA_030021035.2. Classification (NCBI taxonomy): domain Eukaryota; kingdom Viridiplantae; phylum Streptophyta; class Magnoliopsida; order Fagales; family Fagaceae; genus Notholithocarpus; species Notholithocarpus densiflorus. The sequence goes on from JARYZH020000012.1 coordinate 467,191, forward strand.
ATCTTAAAGAAGAACCGCTATATGTCTCCAATATCATATCATGTGATTGTGTTTGCTCAATATCTTCAATGGCAAGATCAACCTAAAATTACAAATAGTAAAATAAATTAAAAACTTTTGTATGACACATGAAGACTACAAATATTAACAATATATATAAAAATATATATATATATATATATATATATATACAACAAAAGAAATCAATGGTAAATAATGACTTACTTGTTTGATGATTGGATCAAGTTTGTGTGAGAACTAACAAACCATTTAATAAATGCATTTATACTTTCTGATCTTCTGGTTGTTGTCATTCCACCAAAAAAATGCCCATAGAGGTAACATGGTACCCAAAAGTGCTTGATTTGATATAAACCAATTACATGTTTGTTAGAGAGCATGTCATATTTTGTCATAACTTGAAGCCATTGATTGTCAAAATCTTCACATGACTCTAACTTGTATAACTTATAGAAGTCCATGCACCAATTTGAATATTGATTACAAAGAATTGATGCAAACCAACCGCTAAATTTAGCGGTAATATGCCATATACAAAAGGCATGCTTTGTAGCCAGCAATTCTTTTGATATTGTCTCTGTAATCCATGGATCTTGGTCCGTCAAAATTGCCTTGGGTTGATTCTTCATTAAGCATGCAAAAGTCTGCTAATCAAATACAAATTTACTAAAGCATGAAAATATTTCAAAGGATATACGTTATTATTCTACTAATTAATCAAATAAAATTTAAAAAATAATTGTACAAATTTATAAGACAAAGAATGTACCTTCATTAACCATCAAAAGACACTTGTTGTTTCATTTTGAAGAGGTGCACAACCAAAGAGAATTGTCTTTCCATGATTATTGACACCAACAAAAATACCAAAAGACACATCATAAGCATTCACCTTATAAGTAGTATAAAAAACAACCACATCTCCATATTTTTGATACCAATCAAAACAATGAGTAGGTGACCAAAAAATATGCTCCAATCTATTTTCTTCATCGGTTGTAAATGCATATTGGAATCTAGAGTTCTCTTCTTTAGCAACTTTGCAAAATTGTAAAAGATCCATGACATTATTCTTTGCATTCTTCCTCCTCATAATCACATAAAGATTACGAATATCCCTTTGAAAAAAAAGAAGTTGTCCATGTTTCAAATGCCTCTCAAGTTCCATAACACGCATTACCTCTCTAATTGAAAGTCCAGCTTCTTTCAATAAGAGAATGCGTTTTTCATCATTTATAGTGATAAATTGATTGGCTGGAAGAAATTGCACTTCCGAAAGGGAGAACAAATCATGATTGTGGTCTACAACAAACTTAGTGACATGCCATTCTCGAGGAAAAATATCAAATGACTTTCGCAAAATGATACTTAAGTGAGCTTTACATCCACATTTTAAAGACTTCCTATTTCGTTGCTCCTTAGATGGATCCACTATTTTTAGTGGTTGTTTACTTTGTCGATGACAAAAGAAATCACATCTTACTATTTCTCCTTTTTTTTTCTTCTCAGTATGACCTTTTCGAATAGTAAAACCATATCGATTTGCATAATTTTTATAGAAAATGAAAGCTTCTTCTTCACTAGGAAAACATTGACCAACAAAAGGCTCAAATTCATTTTCTATTGAATTTATATCTTCATGTTCTTCAATAACTCCCATTTTATCTATTGGACATTCATTCCAATCAATTATTTCATCTCCATAAGTATTATGATTTTTTCCGTCATTTGGAAGCTCATTTAATTTAACACAATTCTTTGAAACACTTCAATGAACCTCACTTGCAATCAAATCATCATCAACTTGTGCTATATTAAAACAAAAATTAAAAAAACAATCAACATCATATTATATGATATATGAATTATATATTACAAATAAAATGAAAATAATAATACCTTCTTGAGACAATTCATTTAAGTCAAAACAATCCATTGGAACAAATTGATGAGTCTCACTTGCATCTACATTGTCATCCATTGGTGCTATATTAAAACAAGAGATTAAAATATAAACATCATATTCTATGATAAATGAAATGTAAATTTACAAATAAAATAGAATTATAATACCTTCTTAAAGGGGTTCATTTAAGTCAAAACAATTTTTTGGAGTAAAGTAGTGACTCTCACTTGCAATTATATTCCCATCCATTGATGCTATAATACATGTATTAGAAATAAAAATTAACATCATATTAATTTTGGTGCTATATAAAAACAAGAGTTTAAAAATATTCTATGATAAATGAAATGTAAATCACAAATAAAATAAAATTATAATACCTTCTTGAAGTGGTTCATTTAGGTCAAAGCAATCTTTTGCAACTACATCCCCATCCATTAGTGCTACAGTATACATGTATCAAAAATAAAAACTAACAACATATTAATTTTAACCTAATTTTTTAAAAATAACTATGAATCAAATGAAATACAATAGTGGTACCTTGTTTAATTATGCCTCAATCCTTTATTGACATTTCTTCATCTCTTCTTCTCTTTGATATTGGTAAAGGGGAAGAAATTGAGTTTGATACTGGTAAAGTGAAAGAAAGTGGATAGTAAAATAATGGTAAAATAAGATTTGGTGGAAAATAAAAAATGAAAGGGAGGGAAATGTGTTAAGAGGGCAATTTTGTCCAAAGAAAAAAATGCCCCCTGCCAGTGCCAGCTGTGTCCCACATTAAGAGGGCAAATTTGTCTGATTTTTTTCTTACAAGCCATGTCATGCTTTTTCTCTAATTTACTCAATTTTTTTATTAATGTGGGGCTCACATTGGCAAACCTTAACAAGCACCCTCCAGTGCTTGTTAACATTCTCCATAAATTTATAATGCAGGAACCAAATTTAGTGAAGAAATAAGGCAAATATTAGTTGGTTGTAAAAGAAACTCAAACTAGGGGTTGGAATAAATTATGAACACAAAATTTTTACAACAATTCCATAACAAAACTTAGGTGGCAATCCCATAAAAAGACTTAGGTGGCAAATTGTTAATGGTAGGCTAGGAAACATGGACATGGATACGAGCACGGGTATAATATAGAGATATGACAATTTTAGAAAAATTAGGACACGGGTATGGCAAAATATATATATATATTAATTAATTAATTATATATATATATACACACACTAGCCACATCACACGCGCTTTACGCATGCAATGAGGTTTTTTTTTTTTAATTAAGTTTTTTGGTTTGGTGTCATAATTTCCCATTTAAAAAAAAAAAAAAGGTTTTTTGAATAAGTTTTTTTTGAAGACATTGATTAGTAGGAGAATGTCTTATTTTGTAGGCATTTTAAGTGGAGTTGGATATATATTTTTAGGTTGTCCTCAAGTTTTTTCCCAGTTAAAAGTAATATTTAGGGGTATATTTGAACCACATAAAAGTTTAGTCTAAAGAGGGGAATCCTCTTTATATATATTTTCAAAGCTTATGAATTTTTTTTATAAAAAAATTATTACATGTTTTTAAATAACTGTTAAAAATTCTTTTAGAGGCATATTAAAGCCTAGCCACTGATAATATATACAGGTGTCTACTGTCTACCTAGATAATGAAAAAGTATTGTAAAAAGTTGATTACTTGGCTTGATAGATAGTGGACTTTAACTTATAAACATATCTGTTGTTAACATGGGTGGCTAGAGATAAAAGAGCTCTTCATGTGTGAGTGTGTGATAATGTGAGGCAGACAAAACAATTAAAAGGCACAAACAGACAAAAGAAGGAAAAAGGGCAAAGAGGTAAAATTGTAGAAGAAAAATAGATCTAAGAGCAACAGAAGAAGAAGAAGAATTCGACGTGGGAGGAGATTGGCGTGAGAGGTAGTGTCTGTTTGGTTTTTTTTTTGTGGGGGGGGTGGGGGGGGGAAGCACTTTCTAGCCATGTCAGTCATTAAAAAAAAAAAAAAAAAACAACAACAACTGGGACATGCGTGCAGCCATGTTCAATGTGTTTCCTGTGTTTTGTACATGTCATACATAGACACGACAGCCTAAGTGTTGTGTTCGTTCTTTCCATATAAAAGGCAAAAAAGTGATGTTAGTGATGGGTTTAAACGATAACTAGTAATAAATTGCCTCCTAAACCTTGTTATAAAATTGTTGTAAAAATGTTGTAAATATAGTACTGCTAAGGATTTTGATAAAATAGCAGCTACATATCTTTAAACCTACCTCGCAACCAAAATCACATGCCTAATTGGCAACATGTCAACTGGATATTGCTTCTTTTTTTTTTTTTTTTTTTAAACTAAGACTGGATATTGCTAACATGCTGAGCTTTTGCATTTCCCTTTGCTTTTAATAGTGCAAAACACGACCCTTTTATTCCTTGGGAATATTGGGCTTTTGCCCTTATTTTGTAAAAATAACAGCAATATGGCCCTGTTTTGAATCTATTTAGATCTATGTCCCTATTTTTGAAACTTGATTTTAACAAAATCGAGTTCGGTATAAAACTCGATATCCTCAAAATCGAGTTATATGTAAATTTTTAATTGAAACTCGACTTTAGCAAAGTCGAGTTTCACTTAAATTTTTTAAAAAAAAATTAAGTGGCAAAATATGCATGGAACTCGATATTGCTAATGTCGAGTTCCACTTGTAACTCGATTTTTTTAAAATCGAGTACTAAAACAGGGATATGGACCTAAAAGTTTCAAAACATGGACATTGTGCTAGTTTTTTACAAAATAAGGGCAAAAGCCCAATATCCCCTTTATTCCTTCATAATCTCTGTACACCTTGTGTTATCTGAAAGGGCCCAGTCAAATCCGCACTCACAATAAAACCCAACCATAACTTGGCATTGATTTGATATTACCAAAAAATAAATGAGTAATATATGATGGACACAACAGTTTCACAACAAAGCTTAGGTGATAAGATGTTATTAGTTCTCATTTTCTTAATGATATAATGTGATCATGTTCATAATCTGTTATTCTCTCAAAAAAAAAAATGTTCATAATTTGTTACTAATTCTCGTTTTTCTGACTTACCAAAATAATAATAATAATGATAACTAGTCACTAACCCGTGCGATGCACGGAATAGTTATATAAAATATGCAGTATCAATAACTGTTCTAAATTCATAAAAACGAAAATTAAACTAAAATGTAAGTTAAGATATATATACTTCCCCATATATATTTAACTATTAATAAGACCACACATTACATATGCAAACTTATCATCATTAGCAATTATGCTGCAAAGAAAGCATGCAAGATAGGAATAACAATTAGATCAATATAAATTCAAAATATGAAGATGCACCAACAGGGGGTGGTTGAATGAAAATTTTAAAAAATGTCTCTCTTCACTTGAGACAATCATAATCCTAATGCATCTGGAATTCAAGAAAGTATTCAACATTGATGAAAAAAACTACAAGTGAAAAAAATCAAATCAAATGCAAACCTATTTCAGCTATATAGTTGAAAGTTCGAAATTGTGTGAAAACACAATAGCTGTTTAGACCCCCAAATTAAAATTACGGCTCGGTTGATTTTACTTTAACTTAAACTAAGTGCGGAATAGAGTAAATGCGAGCGGATAAACAATGTAACTACTCTAAGCCATATTCATCATATCACAACAGTAAAATGAAAGAAAGAGTAGAGAAGAAGAATGCAAACACAAGATAACACACCGATGTGTTATCGAAGAGGAAACCGAAGTACTCAGCGAAAAACCTCCAAGCGGTAAATCGATCCACTAGAGAATAAGTTGGAGTACACGAATAACAAAAGACCCTCCAAGCTTAGTCTACCCATGTACTCGAGCCCTCCAAGCTCTTGCTACCAACTGACTTCGCCAAGCCTTGTCTTTTCTAGCTCTTCGGATCACGCAATTCAGCCCGATTGCATCCACCAAACAAATGACTTCTTCCAATGCTTCCCAGCAGCACAAAAACCTCACTTTACACTCAGGATGGGTGTGGTAAGTGTTTGAGCTATCAACCTCTCAAGAATTTGGAAATGGGGAGGTAGGAGTTGAGGAAAACCACAATGGATTGTGTAGAGGATTGTGGGTATAACATTCTCTAACTCTCAAGGGTTGTGGCTAGGGTTTTCTCTCTGAAAAGCACTCCTCACAATATGTGGGTAATGTAGGTATATATAGTGTGTGTAGAGACCTGGTGTATCAGAGATGACAAATTGGCAAAACAGAATGTTTTGCGGGTATCTCGCAGGAAGGCCTTACCCGCGAGAGACTCGCGAAAACCAGCTGTCACCATCTGTCATGACTCTTCGCATTCCAGTCATGTGCTGAGCACATGCTTCACTTCGCGGGAAGGCTTCTCGCAAGCTACTTGCGAAAACTTCTTTGCTGTTCATTTTGCCTTGAGTTTTCACACTCTCTCTCACACACAACCCTTACAAAGAAATCCCACATAAAATACAGGGTACATAAGATTGAATATAATTACAATAAAATTTGGCACAGAATTAAAACAAACACAAAATAGTTGTAAATCACAACTTTACAATAGTAAAATTAAATTTAATGCGATTACCTATGTTGGGTAACTTTTTCTTTCCTTTCTCAACTAAGAATAATATCAACACAAATTATAAATAAGAAGAACCATTAGGTGAGGTGACTATGATCGCATGTGGGGGTTTTGAAGGTGCTGAAAGCTTCTGCCAATCGATGTAATCCACAAATCCATCGAAGTACTTGTAAATTCCAATTGCAAAAACAAAAACTGTTTTATAAATAAGCAAGAGAGCCATAGTTACTACATTAAAGTAGAATTCCAATTAACAAATATTAACAGAAATTAAAAATTATTAAGAAAGTTGCTATGGAGGCGTAGTTGTACCAGAATTCATACAGTATGTTATAATTGTTGACATCACCTCATAAGATTGATTCCCTCCCCCACGCTACCAATAACTAAGCCTTCACTCAGCAAACGAAAATCCATAGTAAAAAAGTCATCGGTGAAATCCATAGAGATTTGCAAAACTGAATCTATAACAAAGAGCACAAATCAATGATTAAAAAAAATGAATTATTGATTTATAATCACAGAAATTTTCATCATGTAACGATATTAATACAATCAGGTCATGGTAAACAAATATCTAAACTTGATTGCAAGATTTAGAACTGTACGCTATCATTGAAGGTTGAAAAATCAGCAAACAAGTATTATTCAACACGTGCACCACTCATAAACATGTATTTTCGGTTGCACAGATTTGTAAAAATTAGCAATCAAGTATTATTCAACACTTGCACCACTTATAAATATGTATTGTCGGTTGCACAGATTTGTAAATTGCTAATGTTTATTGAACTAAACCCTAGAAATCAATATAAAAAAATTTAGCAAATAGAAAAAGCCTAACCTTGATTTGATTTTTCAGATGTAGCAACTGGAGAGGGAGTGCTAAAGAAGGAGAAAAGTATGAATGGCTGAAATCCTAGCTCAAGAAGGAGAAGCATGGCTAGTCGGGTTTTTGTTTTGAAAAAGGAACGTGTGTTATTTATTTTTAAAAAGTCAAATAATTTTATTTAAATATTGCGCTGACATGGAAAATTGTAAGAGCTTCAGAGATTTCGGTTATATATATATATAGATAATAATATATATAGATAATAATAATAATAACTGGCAGAAATATATAACGCCTCCTAAACAACGTGTTCATGTTCTTAAAATTTCCCCCCCCCCTGCATTTCATGTGTACATATTCACTTATTCATGCATTTTAATGATGCTAATGCAAATTAAGGTAAGATGCGTTGTATGTTTTCATTTATTTTACTTTTCCTTCAGATATTTTATTGTGAGTCTTGTGACTAGTCTCCATTTTGTTTATTTTCCCAAAAAAAAAAAAAGGGTCATATACTCATATGCTTCTTTTTGTTTTATTTTATTCATATGATCAAAACCTTGACTCATGGTTGCGTGAAGATTGCAGTCTCAGACTATTCTAAGTGTGTTAGGTAAATATTTGTTTTTATTATTATTATTATTATTATTATTATTATTATTACTTTTCTAAAGGGTATTAGGTATTCATCAAAAATAAAAAATAAAGGTGTTAGGTATAATTTTGCCCAAATAAAGTCTTCTCAAACACAAAATTTAAGTCCAACGTTAAGCAACAGTTAAATCTTCTTGTTTACTAAAGGTGTAAGATAGAAATGGATCACGACAAATATCGTTCCCACTTAAATGATGAAGGGGAGAAGAACACCATATGGAGGTTTGGTGGTCCTCCTAATTATGATGCTGTTAACAAGCTTTTCGAAGAAGGCAGAACTAAGGTCTCTCTCTTGTATATTAAGAGATATGATAATTATATTTGTATGATCTATCTGATAACCAATAATTGATTAATGGCAGGTATGGCCTCCTGGCTCACTTGAAGAAAAAGTGCAAAACCTTGTAAAGACATGGGAAATGGAGATATTCCACAAGAAAAGCTTTGATGACAATAAATCAATTGATCCAAAAAAGTATACTGTCAGTCTAAATGGTAACAGTTTTAATTCCACACACATATATATAGATTTACTTCATTATTGTTTTGTGTATAAGCATCTCTAATCTCTTTGACCATATGTATATTGATGCAAAACATGCAGGAAGGCAGGCAGTGAATTTGGAAGAAAAGCGTAAGCTTGGGGGAGGCTACAACTTCTTGCTACAAACCTCTTTGCCAGAGAAGCTTCGTGTGTACAACCCAGCAGAAGAAACAGCTGATTCATCTCATATAGCTTTCACAACAGCTTTCCCTCGTGGGTTTGCTGTGGAGATTCTCCAAGTTTATTCAGGGCCACCAGTGATTGTATACAAGTTCAGGCACTGGGGTTACATGGAGGGTCCTTTCAAAGGCCATGCACCAACTGGGGAAATGGTTGAACTCTTTGGGATTGGAATTTTCGAGGTATCCTCCTGCAATTTTTTATTTTTTACTTTTTAATCAGGAGCTTAGCATCATCATGATTCATGATCATCTGTCCTTCTTCATATGGAATTAATTCTCTTGTTTGAAACAGTTGGATGAACAAGAGAAAATCATCAAGATTGAGTTCTTCTTTGACCGTGGAGAACTGCTAGGAGGTCTTCTGCGAGGTGCTAGTCTTGATAGTTCCACTGAGGCGGCGGTTTCAACCTGCCCTATCTTGAGGAACACAGGGTAGCTTTATAGCTTACCAAATACTTATATGAATAAGGCACCAAGTGTTTTGTAACTCAATTGGCAAGTTCTGATGTTCTTAAGGGAAACTTTTAAATCGGTTTGTTCAAATGAAAAAAGCACCGTCTTTTGTTTTCATTTTCAGATTTTAGTGAGTTCTATTACTAAAAAACTGGTTTGATTTTAGCATTTGTATTCAGTTCTCATTTTCAGTACCCTAAAATTTGGATTTGAATACAAAAAATAAATACAAAATTTCAGCATTTTCGTTTTCTGAATATGAATATAGTGGCATATTCGTAAATATTGTGAAAACAATTTTTTTATTTTTTATTTTTAGTGATGTGATGTATATGAGAGAGAAAAATTACTTTAAAAAAAAAAGAAAAGAAAATGATGACCAAATTCGGGTATGATGTATTCTATACCCAAATTATTCATTCAAAACAACTTACCAAACACTATTAAATGTGAAAATAAGTGCTTTTATCTATATTCAAATTCAGGATTTGAATATAGAATAAAGAAAATGAAAAGTGAATACACTACTTTTTAAAACCAAACAAGCCAGAGTTCAAATTCCCTCGAATCTATATTGTAGCGTAACGAATTAGTACACCCCAGTCCAAAGCACGCAAGACCCGGGCCCAATAAGTCCACTGCAATATGTATTTGTAGAGAGTGGGCTTAAGAATCAGATTTGAATGGTGAGGGATTCGTTTTTCCTATTCTAAAAGATAAACTAAAAAGCAGATTAGAAGGCCCAAAGTACACCAAAATAACTTGGAATAATTCTGTTTTATTTAGGTCCGAGGAGGAATCCTTTTATTGTGTTGTTCACGTTCTAACTCTTCCTTTTTCTTTTTGTTTTTCTCTCTCTTCTCTTTCCAAAAAACCCGATCCTCCTCCAATGGAGGAGGAATGACATTATATAATCATATTCTAAGCATCCTATCCTTACACTTGTCATTCATCTAAGGTGCCCCTTGATACTTATCCCATCAGACCTTTTTTTTGGCCTCCCTGTGAGAGGTCATAGTCTTGGTAGCACTGTTCAGAGGTCTTCTCCACATAAATGCGGCCAGAAAAGTAGTTGCAGGGTATTTAATGTGGTGGTAGCAGCTTTTCTTCAGATATTTTCGGGGATCTTTTCCTTCCCAGTAGGCTCACCGAGTTTGTTTCTGCCATTAGGGATTCCAGGAGGATTACTTCAGCCACTGGGATTCTTCCTTGAACCGAAAACTTTATATCCGAGGACTATACCCTCATCGGACAGAACTACCGATCCTATGTGCGAATCTTTTAAAAGTAGAATGCTTCGATAGCTGCCACATTGCTCGGCCCATGAGACCTCCTCGGACCAAGCCCACGGCCCAAGATGCGTGACTCTTGGTTATTTGTCCCCACAATAGCCCCTCAAAACTTCAATTTTCCCTCCCATCCGAGGAGAAAAAGTGAGGTTTTGACTTTCAAAAGATAAAGACGGAACATTTAATTCGCACGTGCGGGGATGCGCCTTATTTGCGTTTCGTGATAACTTCTGACGCTTCGCAATTCCCGAAGCAGTTATTAATTACTCCAGGAGGCGTCTTGTCTCCCACATCCAACGGTTGATGCGCAGATCCAACGGCTGGTATTTCCCTTGAATTTATGAGCGGGATAATTTCCCTTCTCTCTCTCTGTTAATATAAAGCCTTGAGAAATCATCTACTTTCTTCTCCAAAGAAACTTCAAACGCTCCAGAGAACTCTAACACCCCTATCTTTCTAAAATACACCAACTCCCAAATCTCTGTAGTTCTTTCTCGTAAGAGGTCATCGAAGGTCTTCCCAGTAAGTTCTCAGATACTAGCATTTGTAATCCCGTAAGTTTATTTAGTTCTTGTATTAGGTTTTGCTCGTCGGTCTATATCCTCGGCTACCTTATTTGTTTTTTCACTCTCTAAAATCGTTCATTCTGTCTTTAGGTTGTGAAATATGGGTAGATTTGAGCGTCTAGTAGATTCCCCAGCCAAAATAGAGGCCTTTAAGCAGAAATACCATATACCTCAGGAGGTTGGTCTGCGGTATTGCTCCTCAGAAGAGGTTGTTATACCTAGAGAGGCCGGAGAGGTAGTTATTCCTATAATAGCCTTCATAGAAGGGGGAATGACCCTTCTAATGGGTAGGATAACCCGAGAGTACCTTATAAATCATAGGTTGTGCCCTCACCAATGCGCACCCAATATGTTTAGGATTCTCGGGTGTATCGATGCTCTGGAACAGCATCTCCATTTGGGCCTCACCTGGCATGATGTGGTTCACCTGTACGAGTACCACTCACAAGTCGACGGAGGCTTTTATCTTAAGTCCAGGTCGTCCGTTGTGAGGCTCATTTCGTGTCTCCCCAAGTCCAATAAAGGGATGAAAGATGACTACCTCATCGCCTCAGGAGCATGGCACGATGGTCGACCCTGCCCAACTCGGGAGAGAGAGACAGGTGGGGTACCCTAGAGTTAGATCCCTTAACATAGGGTTTAGTCTTTATCCTCCATCCATGTTTCCGCATTGTAATCTCTTTTGATAATAGATTTCATTGTTCAATCACACCTGACCTTTTGGTTACTTTTGCAGATAGGACATTCGTTGCTCCTCGGCTGAGTCATACAAACGTGGTTGCTCTCAACTATCTTCTTAGGTCGGAGATTTTTGTGAGCGAGGATCGACAACTACGAGCTGTCCACCTCATCCTAGATTTCGAACCCATCTCAAGGATTTTCCAGGAGGTTGGAAACGCTATCAGAACTGGTGATCGTCGGATCAATCGTATTGACGTATCAAAACCAGATTTTCTGTCTCGAGAAGACCTGCCTCCTGTCGTTCTACCCGTCTCTCAGATCCCTCCCCCACTTGTGCTTCCACTACGACAGGTCCCTCTCGGAGTTGAAGTAGCCGAGGAAGAAGAAATTGCTTCTTCGCGGGCATCTTTAGACGAAGAGATAGACAAGTTCCACTTTGAAGGAGAAGAGGGTAGACAAGAGGAGCCGGTGCAGCTCTCGGACTCGGAGGACGACGCAGACAGGCTCTCCGTAGCCATCCAGCCAGCATTAATCATTTCCCGAGTAGATTCAAGTTCAGAAGAACACGGGGAAATGAGTCCAAATGAGAGGTCATCGTTGAAAGGTTTGGTGGCCAACAGAGACAAGAAGGGAGTCACGAAGGGCCCATCCCAGGCCTTGGCTCCTGCCAGTCTACCCCCTCCGCCTCCTCTTCCAGCTGATCTAGCACTTCGCGCCATTCCTGATTTGAAAAAGAAGAGGCCAGTGCAGGAGCTCGAAGAAGGCGAGGTGATTCCTCCGAGGGGTTCCAAACAACAGAAGACGAAAGACCCGAAAGATAATAGGGCAAGTTCTGTTGATAGTAGAGAGGAGGCTGAGGTGCGTAGACCATAACGATTCTGGGCCCCTCGGATTGAATTGGATGGGGCTCAAATTCCATGGGATGCCACAATCCGGGAGGCCCAGAGAGGTCACTCAGCCCATCTGGCCCAGGCTTTAGAGCAACCCCTCTTGCTCCCACGAGATATGGAGGCCCTCCGGCGCACCAGGCAGCCCGATCTCTTCATGTCCTTGAAGAAGGATCTTGCCTTGGTAAGCTAGCTTTATGTAATGATTTAAACCTTACAAGGTTATGTATCTTATCAATATTATCACACCTGCTTTTACATATATGTTCTCCTCGCCACTGTTATGCAGGTCACTCAACAAGTCTACGTGGCCGAAGAGTGGGTTCGGAATGCTCAGAACAGATGTGAGGCTGAGTCCCACTCTCGCCGTGAAGTTGAGAAGAACTTAGGGAGCCTGAAAGAGGAGAAGTCGCAGCTGGCCGAGAAGCTGAAGCTTGCAGAGCGAGAATGCGCGAGCGCCAAGGCTGGGTTGAAAAACGTCGAGGCCCAGGCCGAGGACCAAAGAAAACAACTATATACGACCCAGCTGAATCTCGCCACTGAGAAAGCAGCAGTGCTAGCCCTGAAAGCTGAACTACAAAAGGCTAAGGAGGCAGCACAAAAAGCGACAGAAGCTGCTAAGTCCGCTGAGGAAGCGGCCTACGAACGCGGGGTAAGGGAAACGGAGGAGAGGTTGGCTGAGGAGGTGGCTGATTTGTGCAGGGAATACTGCACAGAGACATGGATGGAGGCACTTAATCGTGCAGGGGTCCCTGTAGATTCGGAGCTAAGGATATCCGAGAACGTGTTTTTCCCTGAACCCATCAGGGAACTTCCGACCAGTCCTCCGATGGGGATTAGCCTTCCTCTCCCTCCTCCAGAGCAGATAGCTACTGCCAGTGCCCCTATTGGAGCTGTTGAGGCCACCAAAGGGGTCATTAAAGACAAATCTGCGGAGGATTCCCTTACCATCAAGGACGTGGTTTCTCAAGCCAAGGCAACTGAGAAGAAGTCTGATGCTGGGGGTGTCAAGGCCAAAGCTAAATCTTCCGAGAAGGATTCTCAGCCTTTGAAAGAATAGCTGTAGAAATTTCCTTTCTTTTTCTTTTTTTTTTGTTTAAGTGTAGCCACCCTTTTTTTTGTTGAAGTGTAGCTTCTGTATACACTTATGATGTATTTATTCTTCTATTGACTAAAGAATAGACTTGTCTTTCTTACCTTTTGCATTTATATTTTTGTCACTTGCTTTTGTTAAGGTTTGAGATAACTTTTATTCACACACTAAGGCTTTTGTTAATGAATACATTATAACTTAAATTCCAATGAATATATTATATGAAAAAGACACTAAGAAATTAATTGGGTTGTACATGGCCAGAGGGTTTTGCAATAACTTAAGTTTTACTGGATCATGCAAATGGAATGTCATTGCCTAATAACCCATAAGTGTGTTGACTTCAGGCATGACTAAGGTTCTGTTTAAACACTTTTATAATAAACATAAGTGTAATAATTTCCCCAAAGCATCTGGTCCGAGGACATCAGGCATGACTAAGGTTCTGTTTAAACACCTTTATAAAAAGCATAAGTTATTTTGTCACACAACACACGAATTTAATGACAAAGAAAATTCTTATTAGTAATAATACCTTTTCAGGTTGTTTACATTCCAAGGACGAGGTATTACATGTTCGTCTAAGTCTTCTAAGAAATATGCCCCTATTCCTGCTTCCGAGGTAATGCGATATGGTCCCTCCCAATTGGGCCCAAGCTTTCCCCAAGCTGGATTTTTTGCAGTGCCCAGAACTTTCCTCAAAACCAAGTCACCAGGTGCTAGTGGCCTTAGCTTTACTTTAGCATTGTATCCTTGCTTAAGTTTGTGTTGGTAATATGCCAATTGAACCAGTGCACTCTCCCTCCTCTCTTCAGCGAGATCCAGACTTTTTTCCAGAAGATTATCATTACTCTTCGAACTGAACGAACTGCTTCTTAGCGTTGGGAACCCGGTTTCCAAAGGAATGACAGCTTCGACACCATAAGTCATCGAAAATGGGGTTTCTCCCGTTGATCGACGCGGTGTGGTTCGATAGGCCCACAGGACATGCAGCAGTTCTTCCACCCATCTTCCTTTCGCATCATCTAACCTCTTCTTCAGTCCGTTTACTATGACTTTATTAACGGCCTCGGCTTGTCCGTTCCCCTGGGGGTAAGCTGGGGTGGAGTATCTATTCGTTATTCCTAATTCGCCGCAGTATCCCCTGAAGGCCTTACTGTCAAACTGAAGACCATTGTCCGAGATAATAGTACGAGGGACCCCGAACCGAGTAATGATGTTCCGCCAAATGAACTTCTTAGCGTCCACATCCCTGATGTTTGATAAAGGCTCGGCTTCGACCCACTTTGTAAAATAGTCGGTGCCGACCAGTAGATATCTCTTGTTTCCAGCTGCTTTGGGGAAAGGCCCGACAATATCCAGGCCCCATTGAGCAAATGACCAGGGACTGGTTATCGGATTAAGGATCCCCCCTGGTTGGTGAATGTTTGGGGCGAATCGCTGGCATTGGTCGCACTTCTTTACATACTCGTGTGCTTCTCTTTGCATGTTTGGCCACCAGTAGCCTTGTGTGACAGCTCTGAGAGATACAGATCTGCCTCCAGTGTGGCTCCCACAAATCCCCTCGTGTAACTCTTCTAGGATGACCTCTGTCGCTTCAGGATGGATACATAATAGATACGGTCCCGCAAAAGAGCGCTTGTATAACTTTTGGTCTTCGGACAACCAGAAACGGGGTGCCTTTCTTCGTATTTTTTCAGCCTTCAATTTATTTCCCGGCAGGGTGTCCTCCGTTAAAAATGATATGATTGGATCCATCCAGCTAGGTTCCACTCGGACATGAGAAACCTGGGTTAATTTTCCCCCTGCATCCGTGGGCTTGTACAAGTCTTCTACAAGGATAATTCGAGGTAGGTTCTGCGCCGAGGAGGTTGCGAGTGTAGCTAGAGAATCTGCATGCGAATTGCTGCTTCTTGGGATGTGCAGCAGACTGAATGACTCAAATTTTAATCGCAACTGTGTAACTTGACTTAAATACTTCTGCATTCTTTCATCCCTTGCCTCCAGTTCGCCCATCACCTGACCAACGACTAATTTGGAGTCTGAAAACATTTTTACTTCTTTTCCCCCCAGTCTTTGAACCATATTCATTCCTTCCAATAAAGCTTCGTACTCGGCCTCATTATTGGTGGCAAAGAAATCCAACCTCAGCGATTTCTCTATTGTTAGTTGCTCAGGAGAGATTAGAACCAATCCCAATCCAGAACCTCTTTGGTTCGCTGCACCGTCAACATAGACTTTCCAGCATAGGGATTCTTGAAGCGAGATCACGCCAACCGATTTTTCATCCATGTGCTGCGATGCTGGAACATTTTCTAACGAGGCTTCAGCGAATTCAGCCATCAAGTCTGCTAGGATCTGGCCTTTGATAGAAGTGCGAGGCATGTACTTGATGTCAAAAGCCCCTAGAATAGTTCCCCATTTAGCTATCCTGCTTGTATAGTCAGCACTTCGGAGCACAGCCCTAATCGGGAGTTGAGTTAAGACGATGACAGAGTGTGCCTGAAAATAGTGGGGGAGTTTCCGCGTACCATGGACTACAGCCAGGATGGCCTTTTCCAATGGTAAATAACGCACCTCGGCTTCATGCAACGATTTGCTAACGTAATAAACCGGCCGTTGCACACCACTGTCAACTCGAATTAACACCAGACTCACAGCATGGGGAGCAACGGCTATGTAGGCGAATAGGACCTCATCCTCCTGAGGACTGGACATGATCGGAGGCCGAGAAAGATATTCCTTAAGCTGCTGAAAAGCCTTAGAGCACTCCTCGGACCACTCAAATCCCTTCCACTTTTTCATCAAGAGGAAGAAAGGCCGGCACCTGTCTGCTGAACGAGAAATAAAATGATTCAAAGCGGCAATCATTCCAGTAAGTTTCTGAACCTCTTTGGGATTACGAGGAGGGTGTAAGTTGTTAATCGCCTTAATTTGATCGGGATTGACTTCGATTCCTCTGTGTGTTACCATGTATCCCAGGAATTTGCCCGATCCCACACCAAACGTGCACTTGGATGCATTTAGGCGCAACTTGTGCTTCCTCAAGATTTCGAAGATGCTTCCGAGGTCATCAACATGCTCGGACACCACCTTGCTTTTGACCACCATATCGTCTATGTAGACCTCAATGCTCTTCCCTAATTGAGGCTCAAACATTCTCGTCATCATCCTTTGATAGGTTGATCCTGCGTTTTTTAGACCAAAAGGCATCACCTTGTAATGGTAGTTTCCGATGGGGGTGACAAATGCAGTCCTCTCCTGGTCTTCCAAGGCTAAAGGTATTTGGTGATATCCTTGGAAGGCGTCCAAGAAGCTCATCCGAGGGTGTCCCACCGTCGCGTCCACCAGCTGATCTATTCGTGGCATGGGGAATGGATCCTTCGGACAAGCCTTATTTAGATCAGTAAAATCTACGCACACTCGCCACTTGCCACTCTTTTTCTTTACCACCACCGTGTTGGCCAGCCATTCAGGGTAAAACACTTCCTTGATAGCTCCTGCTTGCTTAAGCTTGCTCACCTCTTCTTTAACGGCATCGGCATGCTCCTTGGACGGACGTCGAGGTGGTTGCTTTTTCGGGGTAATGGATGGATTAACATTCAAATGGTGACATATAAAGGTGGGGTCCACCCCCAGTGCCTCGTAAGCACTCCAAGCGAAGACATTGACATTCCTCTTAAGGAATTCTATTAACTCTTCCCTCTCGCGAGGCGGCAACTGGGACCCCACTTGGAAATACTTCTCCAGATCATCCCCTATAATGATCCTCTC
This sequence comes from Notholithocarpus densiflorus, assembly GCA_030021035.2. Taxonomy (NCBI): domain Eukaryota; kingdom Viridiplantae; phylum Streptophyta; class Magnoliopsida; order Fagales; family Fagaceae; genus Notholithocarpus; species Notholithocarpus densiflorus. The sequence goes on from JARYZH020000012.1 coordinate 484,699, forward strand.
TAAATCATCACATTTCACCTCCTCGGAGTTCTCCTCGATAGGCGACTCGAGAGATTTTAATTGCTATGAACTTGCCTCCGCGGCCATCAGCGATTCAGCTTCAGGTTGATGTGATATGGCCGCTACCAGGAATTGTCTAGCCATGTTCTGGTTTCCGACGATCTCTTTGACCTGACCCTCGGAAGGGTATTTCACCTTTTGATGCAAAGTGGAGGAGACAGCCTCCAGTGTGTGAAGCCAAGGTCTAGCCACGATAGCGGTATATGGAGAATAAACATCCACCACGATAAAGTCGACCTCCACTACCTCAAGACCGGTTTGCACAGGTAGTCTGATCTGACCTTTTGGCATAACGGTTCTTCCCTCGAAGCTGACCAGGGGGGAGTCATAGGCAGTTAGGTCCTCGGACCTTAACCCCAGACCTCTAAACAGGTCAGGATACATTACCTCCACGGCACTCCCTTGGTCCACCAGCACCCTCTTCACATCATATCCACCTATCCTAAGCGTAATCACCAAGGCATCATCGTGGGGTTGGATAGTTCCGACCTTGTCTTCGTCCGAAAAATCCAGAACTGGTTCTGTTTCCATCTTGATTCTTTTTGGTTCGAGCTTACTGTCCTTGGCGAACGACTGAGCCACAGACATCACTCTGTACGGACAGGACCCTGTTCTTCCGGGGGCAGCGAAAATGACGTTTATCGTTCCCAGGGGTGGGCCCGAGGACGCCCCTCTTCTGGAATCGAACCCAGTCTGTCCTGCTTGACTGCTGGAATGCAACAGGTCCTTCAATCTTCCTTCTCGGACCAGCTGATCTAAGTGGTCCCACAAGTTCCTGCAGTCCTCGGTTGTATGTCCTTGGTCTTGGTGATATTGACAATAAAGGCTTTGGTTGCGCCTCATCGCGTTCCCCGCCATTTTGTTCGGCCATTTAAAGAATGACTCGTTCTTAATTTTTTCCAAGACTTTACTGACTGGCTCTCGGAATACCGCGTTGACAGCTTGGACGTTGGAGGAATCTGACTGCCCGACAAAGTCTCTCCGTGGCCGATTGTTACTAAATCGGTCCGACCTGAAATCCCTACGCTCCTGAGGGTTAATCTTTGTTTTACCCTTTCCTTGCTGCTGGTCCTCTTCAACCCTTTTGTACTTGCTTATTCGATCCATAAGCTGACGCACACTGGTGACCGGTTTACCAGTGAGAGACTTCCTTAATCCATGCTCGGTAGGCAAGCCGCCCTTAAAAGTACTGATGGCCACGTCCTCAAAATCACCATCTATTTTGTTATACGTCTCCCAATATCTGTCCGAGTACGTTTTCAGGGTTTCCCCCTCCCGCATGGACAAAGACAGTAAAGAATCCAAAGGGCGAGGCACCCTACTGCATGTGATAAAACGAGAACCAAAAGCCTGCGTAAGCTCCTTAAAGGAACTTATGGAGTTAGGTCTCAACCCATCGAACCACCTCATGGCCACGGGCCCCAAACTGGAAGGAAAGACTTTACACATCAAGGCCTCGTCCTTAGAATAGACGGCCATCTTCTGGTTAAATTGGCTTACATGCTCTACTGGATCCGTTCGGCCGTAATAAGTGGTGAAAGTGGGCTGATGGAATCGCCGAGGAAGCTCTGCCCTTTCGATGCGATGCGTAAAGGGGGACCTAGAAATTTGATTCAACGCCTTGCTCATGGCGTCATTTTCCAACCCCTTCAGAGGTGGACTCTTACGCTTTCGCTTATGAACATTTTCCTCGTGATAGGAGAAAGGCTCGCTCGACGGTGTCCTAGGGTCGCGTTTGTACGTAACATCATCTTCATCATTTGAGGAAACACCAGAACTAGAAGGGGCTCGTCGTCGATGCGCATGGCGTAGCTCCCGCTTCAAATCATCGATCTCCCTTTGCATGGCTCTGTTACTTCGCTCCTGAGGAAAGTGATTCCCCATTTGCGGATGACTTCCGCTAGTCTGTGTGGTATGTGGGCTACCCTCCCTATCTCTCCTACGCTCAAGATTATGGAAGGCGTCTTGTTGATGGGAGCCCCTTGATTCCTGTGGGTGGGGACCTGATCCTACCATGGTGAAACGTCGCGCTCACTATTATACAAATTCTTCCCACAGACGGCGCCAATTGTAGCGTAACGAATTAGTACACCCCAGTCCAAGCACGCAAGACCCGGGCCCAATAAGTCCACTGCAATATGTATTTGTAGAGAGTGGGCTTAAGAATCAGATTTGAATGGTGAGGGATTCGTTTTTTCTATTTTAAAAGATAAACTAAAAAGCAGATTAGAAGGCCCAAAGCACACCAAAATAACTTGGAATAATTCTGTTTTATTTAGGTCCGAGGAGGAATCCTTTTATTGTGTTGTTCACGTTCTAACTCTTCCTTTTTCTTTTTGTTTTTCTCTCTCTTCTCTTTCCAAAAAACCCGATCCTCCTCCAATGGAGGAGGAATGACATTATATAATCATATTCTAAGCATCCTATCCTTACACTTGTCATTCATCTAAGGTGCCCCTTGATACTTATCCCATCAGACCTTTTCTTTGGCCTCCCTGTGAGAGGTCATAGTCTTGGTAGCACTGTTCAGAGGTCTTCTCCACATAAATGCGGCCAGAAAAGTAGTTGCAGGGTATTTAATGTGGTGGTAGCAGCTTTTCTTCAGATATTTTCGGGGATCTTTTCCTTCCCAGTAGGCTCACCGAGTTTGTTTCTGCCATTAGGGATTCCAGGAGGATTACTTCAGCCACTGGGATTCTTCCTTGAACCGAAAACTTTATATCCGAGGACTATACCCTCCTCGGACAGAACCGCCGATCCTATGTGCGAATCTTTTAAAAGTAGAATGCTTCGATAGCTGCCACATTGCTCGGCCCATGAGACCTCCTCGGACCAAGCCCACGGCTCAAGATGCGTGACTCTTGGTTATTTGTCCCCACATATATAATAACTAATAGCCGAAACATTTGACTTTTCGTTGACCACTCCTCATTCCGCCACATGGCTACATAAATTGCTGACACGTTCTGTTTACTTTTTGTTTTCTTCTTTCTGTTTTTCCATTTTCTGTTTTTTTTCCCTTCTGCAAGAACAAACCTAGCGAAGGTTGTGGACAAAAAATAGAGCACCCTTGACACTACTGCTATTGGTAATTCTTTTCTTCACAATCATGCTATTGTTTTCTGTTTTTAATTTTTAATTTTTATAATAACAAACATTTATAACTAAGGCATTGAAATATTTTGTGCACACCATGTGTTTGAGAAAATTTTGCGCAGAGTAAACCAATTGCCGATAAAGTGTTTTGCCTTTGTCATATTTGCTGTGTTTGCTCTGTGTCTGAGATATTTCCCAACCATTGTATAAAGTTGTTTTGATTCTTGACAGTAGTGATGGGATTACTTAAATTATATTATATTAAGATATTTGTCTTCTTGAATCTTTGTTTGACTGAGCATTGGTCTATATATTTGCTGGTCTGTGCGTATTGTGCCTGCGCTGCATTGTTTGGTTTTGAAATATAGTTGACTTATAATATATTATATGATATTAAGCCTTTTTGTCTCTTACGGTTTATTGCTTGGCTGGGCATTATTTAGATTCTGTAGTGTGTTCGTACTGTGCTGCTCTTTTTCTGCAATTCGGTGATGAAGTCAAAGCAAATGTTTTATTTGCATCTCTTGGTAAGTGGTGATTGGTCATTGTAGTACATACACGACAGTATATGGTAAGGCAACAAATAACTGCCTTAAGATTTTATGTTTCATACATTTTATGGATAGTTGAGGATATTTAAGATTTAATTCTTCATTTTATTTTAAACTTAAGTTTGATTTCTATTTTTCATTAAGTAATTTAAGTTTCATCTTTATACAAAATAGTTTTCCCGTACATGGCACGGGTTAGCGACTAGTTATATATTATGAATAAAGCATTATACTCTTCTTTTCATCACTAGTTTTATTTACATAACAAGAGGATTTTTAAACTTCGAAAAACTTTTTCCTTTGTTAATTTCAATACATCCACTTGAGTTGATTAAATTCTTCGCAAATGTGTGCATCATTGCCCAACAGAAAATTATTGGGTACTCAGTACTCTCATAGTATAACGATATAGTACTCCTTCCTCTTACATGAATAATGGATCTTGCCATGAATCTCATTAATGAGACTCATTATTGTGTGAGAGGAGTGAGTACCATCACTACTCCCATAGTACAAAATTATTACTCACATCCAACATGCTTTGCCCTACAACAATACAGGACACTTGCAGAATCAAAAAATTGACTGAGGCCAAAATCTTCCGCCACTAACTTTATGTGCAAAAGGATTCCTTCAAAATTGGGAACCATTGAAATTTAAGAATTTCCATGCTTCCCAAAACGAGACTTTGTTCCTCTCTTTTCGTTCATATTCTGAGTCTATTTGTTCTTCCTTTCATATATATAAATTCTTTAGTGCGAATGTATAATTCTTTTGTATTCAGAGTGAAGTTTGCTATAAGATATCCTTCCTTCAATTCTTAATCTAACGAAATGTTTTGAGAATTTGATTAGGACAGTAATTGCAAGGGCAGTAAGAAGATTAATGACCGGTTTTATTTCAAGGACAAAGGTCATTTTGTTGTTAAAATATAGTTTTTAAGGTATACAAGTAATCGATTTAAAATGAAAGTGACACCATATAAACCTTTCAACATGTGAAAATTAATATCACAATAAAATGATATTTGTCAATTTCAAAAGCAAATACAATGCACACCATGGAGGCAATGAACATAATTAGTGTCTTGAGATCCACAACCAAACAGAGCATACACTTACCCAACATACTTTTACATATTTTCTCCAAGCAACCACACTAAATTTCTCTTTTCATTTTTCAACAAATTGATTATAATACGTTTATTACAAAGAATTACACTATTGTCAGGTTAAGCACCTCTTTCTGGCTGTATAGGTGGATTCATCCTATGTTATATATCAAGGTAGAAAAAAATTCTAACTAATTTTACTAACCCAAGGAAGGGAACCTGGAAAAGGACCTGCCCCACAATATCTGAACAGACCTTCAATCTCAGGGCACCCATTAGGATAAGGTATTGACCGGTGAAAAGGATCACGACCTAGTCTTTTCCGATAGAGTGAACCTTGACAGCCATATGGATCTCCTTGGAATTGAGCCCGCACCAATGCCTCACCTTTCAGAGCTGCTTCTTTTGAAGTAGATGAAGCTGGGGTGCCTAAGTAGAAGAATCTTGACTCTGGAAATCCAATTGCAGTCCGATGTAGATGTGCAAATCTCTCTTCCTTAAAATCGTAACTTACAACCTGATCCCGATGCACAAAGAAATCAATATGAAAGTCAGAACCCTGAAAGGTGAAAAGGGGTGGTGGGGGGGGGGGGGCGGATAAAGCTGCTGTGGTGAAAAAGACTCTGAGTTGGGAGTCTTTACTAAAGTATCATAATGGAAGACAAATGTCTTTCATCTCTCTGCAGTCTGCACTTTCATCTGATATTATCAAGATCATGTGCATTACTTTGACGAACAGACAAGGTTGTTGCATCACTCAAGGAGAAAAAAGTTGTTTCAATTCAAATATAACTTGCAGAAATTTTCAAGCAACAATTAAAATTTCATAAAATACCTAACTTGTAGTAGGCATGATTTGAATAAGAAAAAATAATAATAATAAAGGACATGATACATTAGCGAGAAAAGTGGTTGTACATGGCTGAATGCATCAACGAGGTCATAATTTTGACAAGTAAATTGGGTATAAACTTCAGAGGAAAAAAAAAGCGTGTTCTCTTACAGTATGACAGAACTTTTACACAATAAATATCAGCATTTTAGACACTTAATTAGTAACCTTTACCACCAATTTAAAAAATGTTCTGAAGAATGAGTCTCACTTCTTTGACACAATGTGTACATTTCAGCAACTGATACCCAGTGATACAAGTCAAAAGTATTTACAATATTAGTGTACATTTGATTTGATGATCATGGGCAACTCCAATCACACAAAAGCAAAGTAAAAAACTTGAATAATTGACTTTATTATAGTTTTCATAGAATCATAAGTTATTTATATTTCATAATCCCCTAAATCTAAATTTGGGGGAATGATCATGCCCCCTCTCAACCCCCTGCCCCTCCTCTCTTTTTTCTTTCCTTCTTTTGGCCCAAAGGAAATACTTATGTTATGTCTGAAACCTTTATAGATGTACAGAAATGATACGGATTTATAGTCACTATTCTATACCGTGATCCCATCTATTATAAGAGGGAATGAAAACTTAGATAAAAGTGTCTAATGATTTTTTTTGGGTGTTTTTTTCTCGACTTTATCCAATCTCATGTACATACACATATTTAGCCCCAAAAGAAAACACTAGAAAAGAGAATAAAAAAAAATAAAAAAAATAAAGCTTCCAGTAGAAGGGGCTTACGGTTATGTTGTAAGGATATGTCCCGGTAAGCTCTCGGAAACGACACACACTAAAGAGAAGATTCTCGAAACTGTCCCTTGCATGCTCTTCTGTGAGTGCCCTCCATCTCACATTTTCTTCCCTGCCTATAAAAACAGTCGTAGCATAAGTTGCACATCAATAGCATAAGAATCAGATAGTTTACAGCTTTAATGTACCAGAAAAAACTCTACCATACAAATAAACAATGTTTAATCTATCGAGTTTCCATTGTTATAAAACAACAATCAACAACTCAAGGCTAACAGAAAACCATTCAATGGAGATGTTGTTCTGTCATCCATTGCAGTTATCCAGACTATTTATTAGCAACATGAAAATTCAGCTTAACCCAATTTAGCAAGAACTACTCCCGTAACAAACATGAAATTTTGCCGGCAATCCAAAGCTCAAACCCATTTGACAGGTATGTTGCCCCACTTGAAGGGGCGTGTTGGTAGTAAAACAAAGAGCACAATGGTACAAGAACCATTAGTTATGGCTTCAAATAGTACTTACAAGAAGCAAGAAAGCAAACTAATTGTCTTTCTGATCTTCACTGTAAGAAATGAAGGAAAAACATCCTCACTTCCTAGCAAAAGGAAAAGAAGGCATTTAAGCAAATTATCACTCAAAAACTAATGCAATAGTATTTCTAGATTTGGACCAAAGATTTTGATGACCACAGCACTGGGAGTGGTGGTACAGTGGTAAACACTGTAGGGGGTTGCTAACATTACTAGCAATGAGGGTAATTATGGTAGGAGTGATTAGGGTAGATTTGGAAACATTAGATGGAAATACTGGAGGTGACAGTGGCAGTAGGGTCAGCAGAAATAATATCCGTAGAGGTGTTGGTGATTTTAGATATAGTGGAGGTGGCAGAGCAGCAGTGTTCACCGTGTTATGTTCATCTGAAAACAACTCAAATACCAACTTTGATGCTGAATTTGATTATTCATTTGAGCTATATGCTAAATTTGACGACACAACCAGATCATATGCGACAGCTCCAATTGTAACAAGAAGTTGCTAACCAGATTCTCTAGTGCACACAGATTATAAGGATCCACAGGAATGCATGACATATGTGACCCTATCGGAACTAAACTAAAGGAATTTGTATATACTTTATGGAATATCAAGCTATTGAACACCTATTTAGATCTGCGCTGAGGATGGGCTTAAAGAGCTTTTAAGGACCCTTAAAGCTCTTTAGCAAAATTTACCACATTTATGGGAATTTTACTGAAGAGCTATAAGGACCCCCTTAAACTTGAAAAGAGAGAGAGAGAGAGAGATGATAATAATAATAAAAATAAAAAACAATAATATCAGTATTAATAAAAGAAATGTTGTACCCAATGCACAAAGCTCACACTTCTGCAGGATTTAGGAGAAGTGATTGGTAGTTTGCCAATTGAACTAATTGGGTTCAAGAATACAAAACACTTTTATTATGTCCTCTTTTGCTATTTTCTCACATTTAAAAGCTCTTTATCAATTTGCTTACCAAACAAAGTAACAACTTTATAGGCTATAGCACTTTATCATTGTAGTTTGCTTAGCTATAAATGCTATAACTCGTTTCTGTTAAAGATCTTTATTGCAAAAGCTCTACTAAAACACTATAGCTAAAGCTCTACTTCCTTCAGCAATACCAAACAAGCACTTATTCAACAGTTACATCAGTTTATACCCAAAATACCCTTAAGCAGATCTCATATCAGATATCCAACAAGTGCTTACTTATTCTCAGATGGAAACTGAGATCAATGGTCAATAAGACAGCATTCTCAAATTACTCCAGGAGGTGCAATTTTTTTTCTAATCTTCATTTATCACTGTTGTAAAATATATTAGTACTACATAAATTTGGATAATTTCATACCATAATAGTTATTAAATACATTATGATTATACTTTTTTATTTTTTTGATAGATAATGAAATTTTATTGAAAAAAAAGAGTCACTCAAGTATAAAGGATGTATACAATTGGGGACAATACAATCAAACACACAAATTACATTATGATGATACTAAGCAACTGCAAATTTAATAAAATCAAATCAAATGCCATGGAAGTTTTACTTTGCTTTGTACTGTATGCACTTTGTTCTTGATTAATACTATATTGATCAAAATTCAAGCATCTTTTTTCAGCAGATCATTACAGCCATTCCACTAAAAGGTGAGAAACTTTTTTGAACATAACCATGAACTCTGGTACGTCTAACTCTAAATTTAGGTCAATATGCATATAGATAAATGAGCAAGTACAATCTAAATTCTATCCAACAGACAAAAATTAGAAACATTTCTTTAGCAATCAACAATAAATAAGTTCTTAGTTTATAAATCTTTTCTATTTGTTTCTCAAAAAAAAAAAAAAATCTTTTCTATTTAAGATCAGGCATGCCAAGTACTAAGATAACACATGCACTCACCAAACCATTCTTCTGATTCAGCAACACTCCAATAACTTTGTGCCTCACTACGAGGACCGGCATCTTTCCGAGTCTCCCCGCCACTAAACAAAAGCAAAGCTGCATCATCTTTGGCTGCAATATCAACTCCCTCATGTATATGTCTCACAAAGGTAGAAGCTTGGCCTGGATTCTTCTGATAAGACTCCAAAAACCATGAATCCTCCTTATCAACTTTCCCACAGCTACTACTCGTATAAACCGAATGTCCAGCAACCATTACAAGATTCTGAAGCTTTGAAAATGGATAATTATCGGAACCCACATCGAGTTTTTGATAACTATTAATCATCATCCGGTAATGACTCTCATACAGAGACAATATGATGAGAATTGTGAGCCCAAGTGACAAGGAGATGATGAAAACTAAAAGTGGGTGCAGCTTAGAGAAATACTGAATACGGGTTCCGAAAGATTTAAGCATTTTGATGGGATGAAAGGGTGAATTCTTAGGCTTTCGGATACGTCTACTAGTTCCTGATTCTAAATCAAAAAAGTCACCACCTTTTTTGGGGTATGCAAGGAAGGACTTTGGACTCCCAGAAGACCCCAATGAATAATTTTTCATGATAGTATGAATCCAGCTTATGGGTTTGGAAAGGGAGTGAAATTAAGCATACCCAGATGGTAATTTAGACAAATTAAGCAATGGGGTCATGGATTTTTCTGATTCTTTTTTGGGTACAAAAACACACACAACTCTGAACAAAAAAGCAAGAGATATCATATCATACATCAAAGAATGGTTTGTAAATTTTGATAGCTTTGGAAAGGGAAAATGAAAATCAATCCATCAAGTTGCAGGTATGAATTAATGAAGCAGAATCAAATGGATCTCTGATCTGAGTAATAATGATAATTTGATAATTAAGCAAAGAAAGAGAACTCACTAAAAAGACAATGCAAAATTCTGGGGTTTCTTAGTTCTGACAAGATTCAGGCTTCGAGAGGATCTTGTTTGCTTCTACGTACGATTTAATCCTTAACTCAGATTGTGATTTGTGCTAACTCTGGCTGTTGACTTGACTAACAGAAAAAAGAAGATCCCCCTCATTTCCATTTCCAGAGAAGGATTGTTCTTTCGTGGTGGTCAGTCTTTTTATTTTTTGATCTCCGTTAGAACTTAGAACCTAGAAGGCCCAAAAGTGTGGCTTCTCTTTAATGTCCACTAACACTAAATTGAGCAATTTTTTTGGGTCCATCAAGACAGAGGCCCTAACCAGATTTGACAGGTACATCAATTACAGTAATCTGTATTTCTACTATTCTGTTTTCTTTGTGTGTAGTGTCTGCAAATTCTGTGGCCCATTAACGTTATGGGTTGGGCTTTCTTCTGTTACTCCCTTGGGCCCAGTCCATCTCCAGTCTACCTTTTTGGGTCTTCTCCCTGGTAAATAGTGATGGTCCATTCAATTATAGTTGTAAATTTAATTTAAATAACTATAACTGTATAGAAGTCTACAACACTTAAGTTTATTTTAAAAATAAATAGAAAAAAAAAAAAAAAAAAAGAACAGATAAGCACATCTAATATAATCTAAGCAGAGGAGAGTTAAGTGTCATAGACCAAATCAAGGGTTCCTCAATATTCCATTCTCAAAAAAAAAAAAGGGTTCCTCAATATTTGATGGTAATTATTGTTATCCTTAAATTTAATTCAATATAGAATAGCTATCATTAAAAATATGTAATAAGTTTTAAAACAATTAGTCTAAACCATGGTGCAATTTTTTATAGTATACAGGTCAGAATGAGAAAACGTGAATAGCCAAAAGGGCATTCAACTCAACGGGGTTTTAATTCTAAAATGTGGGTTGTGCTTAGTGTCCAAACCAAGGGTGTGTAGTCTCTTGGATCATAGTGTGTGGATCTCCATAGTATCTTATGCAACGATTCTCTCAGCTGGATTTTACATATAAGTGAAATAATGTTACATATAGCCAAGCACAACAAAGCATCTTTGTATCACCGTGTGCGCCTTAGACAGAAGTCAAGGAAGTGCAACACTACAAGTTGACTGGCTGAGTTACAAAATGAGAGACAACTAAGAAAATTGTAAATTGTAATAGAAAAGATGCTTTCCTTCCTGGTTTTTTTAATGTGAATTGCCAAGGCCACTAGGCAGCGAAGTGTCTCTATATATATATATATATATCTCTCAAACACTAACTCCAAGGCACAACAGACACAGACTGCATTGAGATGATCGTTGAACTTGAGACGGCTTTTCTTGGGCGTTTTCAAGAATTCCACCCATCCACAAAGCAACTCTTAGTATGTCCATAATATCCAAATTCCTTGGAATCTTATCAATTAAAAATCATGAATATGTATTTTTAGCTAAGAAGCACAGGACACAGGTACGATACAGTGACATAGACAATTTCTAAAAAAATATAACATTAAACAACCGATTTAACACTGATATGACATGAGTACGACACGAATACAACATGGGTACGACACCTTAAATAAAATGTCTGTGCTTCCTAGATTTTTAGTCTTTGGATTCATACTACTGACGAACTTATGTATTTTGCATTCATTATTTTTATTTTTATTTTTGTTTTTATTATTATTATTATTATTTTTTTTTTGGGGGAATATTCACGTGTGAGGATGTAATTAGTTAAGTGAACTACATTTTATTTTTATTTTTTGATAGGATGAACTCCTGCATTGATACTAACCATAAGAGTAGGTGGTTGATAGACATGGCAAAATAGGTCAGAAAATTCTGACCCGACTTGATTCGAAAAATACCTGTCCCGAACTCGATTTTTGACCCGAAACAAAAATGGGTTGACCTGTGACCTGACCTGTGTTTTTTGCGGGTCAACTCGACCCGACCCGACCCGAACCATTTTTTAAAACTTTTTTTTTTTGGTAAAAATAAAAAATTAAGATAATATTGGTTTAATTGTTTGTTGTGAGCTTTAAAGAAAAAATTGAGACATTTACATAACTGCATGCAAATTAATTGAAAGATGAATGATTGAGCATTCTGTAATGAGTAAAGATTTTTAGATATCAAATAGCAAAGTACATGTCAAGATAATCTAGTTACAGTAGAGTTAAAAACATAGATTTAAATTTGTAGACATGTGTGAGAAACATTCACGAGTGTGAAAATAGTGAAGCCAAAGTATCAAATTAGCATAAATTATGAATGCTTAGACCTATTTTTTAACAATATATATCCAAAATAAACGGCTTTTCAAAATAAATTATGATATTTTCTAGAGTGTGTGTTGCTTAATAATGATATGATATTCATAAAAGCGACCATGTATAAATAAGTAAACAATCAAACTTTAATGTATATCTCAAATTGAAATAGAGTGCCAACCACAATTGATAATAGATTATAAAATTAATTTTCAAGATTATAAATTTCTTATATGTTTTTATTCTTTGTCTAATGAGTTATCCAATAAGTCATTTGTAATTTTGTTATATATTTTGGGATGTTGATATTATGTAGAAATAAAACTTGTGTATTTGTTTTACTTATCTTTGTGTTATTTTGTTTTAAATAGCAATGTTAGGATTTGTATAATTTTAAAATTATTGAATAAGTATTAAAAAGTTTAACTGAGTTCATTATTGATATAAGTGGTGAATTCAAAGTAATGCATTTTATATCAAATAATTTATTGCATGACTTTCCAAATGGCAAATACATGTTGTTTTCTTTATAAAAAAAAAAAAAAAAAAAAAAAAAAATTCATCTGAAAAATACAGGTCAACCCAACCTGACCCGCAACCCAATTGACCCGAACTCGTTTTTAACTTGCTTAAAATGACCCGTTTTTTACCCACAACCTGATTGACCCAACCCAAATCCGACCCGTCTGTTTTGCCATGTCTAGTGGTTGATATAACAAAATTGGTCCCAACCCTACTCGTTAAACTTTTGTGTCAACTGATATCCCTATATGATACATTCACGACTATGTCCCCAACATTAAATGTTTGCTGACATGAAACTGTAAGTTTTTTGTAGGCTACCATAATTCTTTTTAGCAGCAACTGTTAATACATATATAGACAGGCTAGCATTATGGCTCTTGTTTTATCAGGAATTAATAATATAAAACCTTCTTTAAAAAAATGGTTTCAATTGTAATTATCGATGGACCTTATTGTTTATAGAGTTATCCGGTAAGTGAAAGAAAAGGACTTTGAAGAAGACCATCTGGCTATCACAACTATTTTGCATTGAATCTGTTTCTTCTTCATGTTTTCTTCTCTCCTGATACCATCTTCGTAAACCATGTCTTCCTCTGATATAGAAAGGCCCACTGTAAGGTTTGTTCATACAATATCAGAGTCTGGTCGCCTTCTCCCTTCATCAAGCCAGTGGAATTCTATAGAGAGCAACTACAACCTCATCCCTAAGTCTGAAACTGCTTATGATTCACTTCCTTCTTCACTTTCAAAATCCATTGAATTTCATCTCATTATCTCAGATAAAAAATATTTCAAACGTTTTATTTACATTTCAGGCTTCGCAATTTTGCTAGTCCTAACCCTTGTCTTGTTGATACACTTTTTGCCTCACAAACATGCCCACCATGGAACTTCAAGGAATCTCACACTTGCAATAAGCCAAGCTAACATTTTTTGATGCTCAAAAGTGTAATATATATCATAGCAAGCATTTCATTTAATATAAGATTATTTTTTCTTTTTCTTTTTTGATACAACTTGATTGTTTTCATGTGACTCACTGAAGAGTTGTTCTTTTCAGCTGGAAATTACCCGAGTAACAGTCCTGTAAAATTTCGATGAGATTCAGGATTGCAAGATGGGAACTCAACTGGTACACATGACCTTGTGGGTGGTTTTTATGATTCAGGAAACAATATAAAATTCAGTTTCCCTACAGCTTATACTGTTACACTCTTGAGTTGGACTGTGATCGAATATCATCAAAAGTACGCTGATATAGGTGAGCTTGACCATGTTAAGGACATCATCAAATGGGGCAGTGACTACTTGCTTAAGCTTTTTGTTCCTCCAAATGCAACTTTTACTGCACCCATCTTGTATTCTAAGGCAAGCATACATAACTATTGTACCTTTGTCCTTTTTCCTAGAGTCTAGCATTGGAGATTTAATGTTGTGCATTGTGATTTTAGGTTGGAAGTGCTAATAATGATTCCAAGAATCCTAATGACATAAACTGTCGGGAAAGGCCAGAAGACATGACTTATCAAAGACCTGCTTCTACATGTGATATCACAGCTTCAGATTTAGCTGGGGAAATCGTTGCAGCATTATCAGCTGCATCATTGGTATTTAAAGATGATCAGGCTTACTCCAAAGATTTAGTCGATGCTGCAGAGAAGTTATTTGAGCTTGCAACTAACGTAGACTCTACGAAGCAGGGTACTTATTCCACGGTTGATGCCTGTGGAGGAGAAGCAAGAAATTTCTATAACTCATCTGGCTACCTAGATGAATTGATTTGGGGAGGAACTTGGTTGTTCTTTGCAACTGGGAACACTTCTTACGCTATGAACTTTGATGGGCACCAAGTGAATTCACTGGAGGGATCCAGGTTATAGCCAATAGCTCATTGATCATTCCTTCAATTAAAGAATACATGCTCAAGTGAATTGGGCCAGTGAGTGCATCCCCTTCCACTATGTCTTATGCACTCCTGCTCAAACCGAAGCAGCTGCAATTTTGTGGGCTTTAAACTTGGCTAGGTCTAAAAATTAGTGCAATTTCATAATAGAAGGGAATGAACCATTTGACTGGTCTATTTCTATTGTCATTAGTAATGTTTTTGATTTAAATTTGTGTTTTGCTAGTTGTGAGTTTTGCTAAGTTAGAAGATCTCTTTAGCAACTTGTTCTGCTGCTAAATTTTTTGTTGTTTTTAAAGCTAGTTTCTCTTGTAATAATTGCAATCTGCCTCTTGCGGTTCTAAAAACTTGCAGGTGCAATTGTCGTACTACTTTTTACTTATTAATGAAATTGTAGTTTATCAAAAAAAAAAAAAAAATTGCTTGGTGCTAGGGTCATCGGTTAGAATGGTGCCAATTTGTGATTAGCATTCATTTAAATGAAGAACCTATTAAGTTTAAAGTAATTTCGACACATTAATTTGATAAATGACATATAACGCAGTGGAATAACCATAAGTAAAATACATCTATCTCAAAAATAGCATAAGCATGCCTAAGTAAACCCTCAATCCAAAGGCAAAGAAAGAGAAAAACTCTTTGAAGTTTTTATTGATAATAACAAACTTAATACTCGACGTTGTTACAACCTCCAACTTATAAGAAAAATATACACAAACCCTAAACACAAAATTACGCTAGAAAAGGGGAAATTTCCAAAATATAAAAACTTTAAAAAATTACAAAAATTGATGCACTAATAACCCTAGGAAACATCCTTCTCATTTTTTAAAATAGAAAATATCACAAAAAGAAGGGTGAAGCTTGTGTCCAATGCTATTTTGCACTTAACACGATACAATTTGGACAAATGTCAAGTTTTGAATACATGTCAACATCGCAGTTTGTCCAATGCAAAAAAGCACTGGACACAAGCCATATCCCAAAAGAAAATATTACATAAATAACAAAATCACTTAAACATAGACCTAAACAAAGAAATTTGGATGAAAATTGACATAGTCACAAACGGAGGTGATGTGTTTTACTTCCTAAATCGTTTACCTTGCATACCAAATTTCATGCAACTTTGATTTACCTTGCATACCAAACTTCATGCAATTTCGCACTAGTGCTTGGAAATTTCTACTTCTACCATTTTACTATTTGCTCATTTTACATTGGGACTTAGGGCCAGTTTGGGAGTAGAGTAGAGGGTAGTCTCTTGGTTCAAGGAAGGGTATTCCTTCTATATTAGTTCCCTCCGCCTGAATGGAATTCAACCTTTCTTTTTTCTTAGGACCATCAGATGCCGCAAACTTTAGTTTGCATAATCACAAATTTGGGGGTGGGGGTTTCTTTGGACCATTAGATGCTGCAAGATTTAGTTCTATATATATATATATATATATATATGTTTGTGTGCGAGCGCGTTTCTCAATGTACTAGTTTACAAGTACAAGAGGACAAGGTTTCCAATGAAGACGACAGAGACAGCATATAATCTTTGCAGTTTAAGTTCCCTAGCAATCTCACTTAACGGAGACAAGCTGAAATTAAGATATACAAGAATGAGATGTTTAACTAGTGGAGAAAGAAAACAGGGTAATGTGCAAAAAAAAAAATTCATTACAGATCCCTCATGGAGCAAATAATCAATGTGTTTGAGAATACACCATATATACATTTTTAGGCTATTACTCAGTGTTGGTTCCCCATCAAACAATTTTTGCATGAAGTACTTGTACATAAATAACTATATACATATTATACTGCAGCACAGTCCACCATTTATAAACAAATGATACATAAATAAGCCACACAATCATCTAAACACTATCCTGGAGCTGGGGGGAAAAAGCTGATGCCTGAAAGAAAAAATAGTACAAAGGAAACTATATATACAATATAACGGATAAATCATCAGCTCCTTCAAAAGCAATCAAGAAAGTCATACTCCTCAACTATGAAAAGCCTAACATGTATTGTCATTCTCCTCCTCTAACCATACACACTAATATTAGCTTTCTTCAAAATGTATCACCATCACTTCAGTCACCAAGTCACAAATCTCATTTCATGGCAACCTAAACCACTCTGGTCTCCCCATATTGTTCAGATCCAAAATAGAAAACACAAGGAGACTGTGATTCCACTCCAACTTGCTTAACCACTATATTGTGAGCTCACACCAGTTGCCAGCATATTTACAAAGTTCAAGTCTTCTTCCCTCAGATTCAAGCCTCACAATCAATCACTGAATCCCTGAAATCCTATCTTACCCTGGTATGCCTCAATCACTGCAGGGACTTCTTCCATAAATGGAGTCAGAAACTTCTTCTCAAAGTCCTCCTTCCTGTGATTCAATTGCCAAACTAAATCTATATCTTTGCTAACCAGACCTTTAGACATCAAAACTTGCAGAACAGCACATCTGGGAATCATTCTCTTCTCCACACTTATCAGAAATAAATTTGGGCATCTAGCAACATCCAATGACATCAGACCCCCCTTAGTTGTCAAGAAATCAAGCACATCCCGAATCTTCTTCTCTGAACAAATCATTAGCATTGGCTGTACTGTAAATGCCGTAAGAAAGTCATTTTCAGACCAACCAAAGCTCCTAAGAACCTCCTTTTTCTTTTCCCAATTCACTTTGCTTATTAGTGACATTGAACGGACACCCAAAATAAACGAGCGCCTCATTGGGTCAAACCCCATTTCTTTAATTGCACATACAACCTCTTTGAACAAATCGATCCTCAACATAAGCGACTTAGGTTGCATCATCAAGAGCCCTGCAACATGTTTTTCTGGTACTCCATGAGCCCTCAGAGTGGATATATTTGGCACCAAAACCTTCTTAATGTTGCATCGAATCACATGGGACGATTGCTTCAATGCATAGATAAGATTCTCATTGGTATGAATAATCCCCCTAAGAAAATTAATGGTGGGTATTATCTGTTTCTTCAAACTAGACAATAAAATGAATTTGTTTGAACAGATAGTCCTAGGTAAGTCAGGTCCTCTAAGACCCAAGGACTCAAAATAGTCAATCTTGGGTCTTATAGTTTTCTCTGGATGAGCTAAAATCAGAGGTGGGTGTTTAGAAATCAAGCTTGCAATGTCAGCTTTTGTAAACCCATAAGTGTTCAAAAGGTTTAGAAGTAAGTCTGGTTTATCAGTGTACTTAATATTAACAACCTTAGAAGCTGAAGTAGCTTTTTCTAAGGACAACCCACATGAGTTCATGAGGTAAGAGACTGTCAAAGATTGTTTCTCTGTGGAGTTTGAGACAGAACTGAGAAATGGCATTGTCTGGATATAACGAACATAACTGGTTTTTGAATTAAAGACTCTATTTTGCATCAGTGTTTTGCATGTGAAATGAAACATTTTTCTAAGGAAAGATTGGTGGGTTTATAAATTGAAATAGAAAGAAACTACTTACCTGTGGTTTGAGAGGCTGAATTGGAGTTGAAGCTCTGAAAGAAAAACCCTAGAGAAGGAAAACGATTTGTTGGCTCACTGAGTCAATGTTGTGAGCGAGCAAAGATGGAGGAGTGATGACCACTGGCCCAGCTGGGTTGGATTTGGGACAATATCTGGTCCAACCCATTTAGTCAGGCCCATCTCATGGACCTATGCACATTTGTTTGGAAGAGTTTTTGGTCCAATTATTTTGTTTATTATTTAAAAAAATAATAGTACTTAAAAAAATATGAAGCTTTTTAGGTTCGAGTGCTCTTAGGGTATTTATTAATTCCACTAAAAAAAAAGTATTTATTAATGGATTATTTTAAGAAAATTTTAATATCAATTTTAAGGAAAATATAAAAAGCTATCAAAAAATCAATTTTTTTTCTATAAAATATTTCTTAAATCAATAATTTTAGAGCATCTATTAACTTTTCCCAACTTTTTTTTTTTGTCTCACGTTTAGCAAAAAAAATATAATAAAAAAACTACCGAAAAGTACTAAATACCAAATAGACAATGAATATATCGCTTTAACAAGTACTGAAAAAATATAATGAGAATTTCATACGTATTGTGAAAACAATTTGCTAAATCTACCTCGGTTGAGTGTTTAGGGTTTCATTTAGGGTTACCTTTTTCGTTTAAAACATACCATTAGCCTTGACAAATTCTAGGTAATCCCTCTTCACAATGTGTTATGAAGACAATTTGTTTAGACGCCTAATTTGTTATGTCAAATTATTGAATTAACAAAACCTTTGGTAACCATACTTACTACATTACAAAAAGCTTCCATAAACAAGAGTCATGATATACATTAAAAAACCACATTTTGCCGGATATTATTCATTTTAGGAGATTTATTTTTTCTTATTATTAATCTTCTGAGGCACTAAAGACGTGTCCGTGCGCCAATTTTACGGTAGAATTGTGTGATATGTGTTGGAGATCATGTCCCAAAAAAAAAAAAAAAAAGAGCAAAATTTTTTATTATAAGTTTAATTTTATAATTTCAACCATAAGGTTTTGGAGGAAATTATAAACTGTAGTGTACATTTCAAAGACAGTACAAAAGGCTGTCACAGTACAAAGAATTGAAAGAAATATCTTGTTAATAGTTTAATATAGTTTTAGGGTCTGATTGTGATTCGCTTATTTTACTGAAACTGAAAATTTTTTGCTAAAAATATTATAGCAAAATAAGCTAAAAGCTAGCTGATTGTTTTTTTACTGAAAATACTGTAGAAAAAAAGCTAAAAGTGTTGAAAGCATTGTAGAAAAAAATTTATGTGTAATTTTAACCCTATTTTAATGCTTGAATATGCAAAGTGACTTCCAAATATGAAAGACAAATATTTAACAACAACAACAATAATAATAACTAATTTTTTTTATCTTAACTATAATTTACTATCAAGTTTGTTATATCATAATTATGATATATATTTCATGAAAGCCATCGATTAGAGTTACCAAAAAAATACCATAATGTTAATGGTAATTATAATAACAAGTTTTTAGATTTGGACAAAAAAAAAATACCATAATATGAATGGTAATTATAACATTAGTAACAAAGGAAGTCCTACGATGGAAGAATCTCACATATCGATGCTGATATTGTTCCGAACCACTTTCATCTCAGGTTCATCTAAAGAAGAGATCACATGTGTCATTTCATTGTAATAACTTTCCTCGCTACTTTCACATTTGTCTCGTCTAGAAAGCTCTTGTCCAATATCATTGTCTTCACGTGCTTTAATAAAATTACGAAGAACCATTGTAGCAACAATAATGCGTTCTTGAATGCGCAAATCATAGCTGAGCATATCTTTCAAAATTCTCCATCTATTCTTCCAAACACCAAAAGTTCGCTCTATGACAAAACGAAGTGATGAATGGATATAATTAAATTTCTTCTCAGAATTTTGTGCTGTTCAACCTTGTTGAAAATCGGGGAGGCGGTACTTCTTCCCCTTAAATGGTGCAAGGAACCCTTTCTTCATATGGTACACTGAATCAACAAGATAATATTTTCCTACAAATGAGAATGTTTATTACATTAGCATTTTTAGTACATAACACATACTTTAATACATTAATTAAAACTCAACAATACAAATCAAGTTGAGGTTTTGGGAAGTTATCACTCTTATTATTGAGGCAACTTAAAAATATTCTTGTGTCATGTGCTGACCCTTCCCATCCAACACATGTAAAAGTGAATTTCATGTCAAAATCACAAGCACAAATGCAATTGATTGTTGGCTCCCCTTTCCTTCCTATGTATGTATGTTGCTTATGAACTGGTAAGATCATAGGGACATGAACCCTATCAATCAAACCAATGCAATCCTAATCATTGCCATAAAAATACCATGTGAAATTTGCAACGTGTTTTCATCATAAAGATAAATTGAATAAAATTAAATCAAGATACCAAAATAACAAAGTACTTGAAATGTGGCCAATATCTATTAGAACTGAGAATATGTTGTGGCACATTAAGAAATGCAGGATTAGCATGCTTGATAATGTCTTGTGACATAACATTGCCTAACAATGTAACTACCATTTTTATGTGTCGACTTATTGTCTCACCCCAAATGCTGAAATTTATCCTAAAACATTCTATTACACATGCCATGACCAAATACCACCAATGTAGTTGCCACAGACTCTTTCAAGTGAATTCCTTTGCTACCCTCATATCCATATTGAGTGCTCAATGTATTACACAATTCTCCAAAAACATGGTGTGATACTCTAAATACATTGCGACATTTCCGCTCATTCTCATGTAAAATATGTTGTACCCATTCATACCTTGTTTATACATTTGTATGCATTGGTACTTTGTTCATATATGTCTTGATGTAAACTATGACACTTGCATACCCAGCTAAATATATTGCGTGTACAAGCTCATTACTTATTTCAAAACTCATTTCCCTGCATATATGTAGTAACATAAACCAAACTGTACATATAAAAATTACTCAAGCAACAAAAGTTCATATTATTGTTAAAAATCAGTAACACAGAACAGACTCAAAATATTGTCTACACTGTTTTCTACACCAAACTATATTGTTTATTCAATACAAGTCAGCTCATATTTTCTACATATTATTATCAAATATTTTCTACACTGTTTATTCAAATCTGTCCCAAAACAGCATCTAGCTACCATCCTACTTGTTCTGCCGTAGCATAAGCATATATGTTAATTAGAGACCCGAATATTTCAATACCACATGCATATATGTGATTCCAATTTTGAATTCCTATAATCATATATGTGATTCCAAATATCTGATTCCATAAGCATCAAGTAACAATCATCAAGTAACAATAAGCAATTTTGAATATCTGATTCCAATAAGCATATATGTGATTCCAATTTTGAATTCCTATAATCATCAAGTAAAAATCAGCTAAAACACAAGAAAAATCCAAATATCTAACAATCGGGCTGTTCACATAAAACATAAAACATAAGTAAGACTAAAACATAAGTTCTTAACCCATTCCAGAATTAAATAAAATATAAGTTCTTAACCCCACAACATGTTTTTAAGCAATACTAATAAAAGACAAACGCCCCAGTTACATAACACAAACATGACCATTCCAATCAACCCCTTCAATACAAGTACAGTTCACCAAAGATCAAGCCTTTTTTTCGTACTGTTTCTCTAGCCAAAGCAATTGGAACATTTTATCATACTTATTTGCTGCAAACATGTACATCGCACTTTGATTTTCCATGAAAAATAAGGAATTGAATATATGGTGGCGATGACGCGATTGCACCCCAGGAAGACTCAACACCATTTCCATAACTTCTTGAACCTCAATAGCTGCTGCGGAAGTAAATGGTGCACGACTACTTACACTTTTACTTTCAATGATGACATCTGTCATGCTCTTCAAAGTGTCAGACATTTCTTGCACAACTGAATGCTTTTTATCACGCCTCTTGTGAATTCCTTTGAAGAGTTGGACATTTCTTGCCAAGCCTTTCCCCTTATTGATTTCCGGTCCTGCTCTCAACACTAGTGGGCAGTCAACATCCATTGGGTCAACGACCACAGGGGACTGACATTAGGGGTTAACAAATTCTTTGCTATCAAAAGAGTCCCCAGAACAGTTGGTGCTTTCCTTTGGTATTTGACTATTTGGGGTCCATGCATGTTTTCCTGTTGCAACAGTGCCTTCAAACATGATTTCCATAACCCGTGCATTCGGCAACCCTTTTGTACGAAACATTTTTGCTTTTGGACATTCCTACATGTTTACAAACAATAGTTATGGTACTATTTCTTAGTTGCAAAAAATTAAGGTTGTCAACATTCTCTAAAGTAAACTAACCTTGAGCTTTCCTTCCCACCATTCATCACTTGCATCAATTTTTCCAGTGTCAGGATCATAACCCAACCCAATCTCAAAAAGCTGCTTCCATACCTTCCATACACCTCTTAGATGATCCCATTTGTTTTTAACTTGCAGCTGACTCACTACTTTGTTAATCAGCTTCAATTGCTTTATCACTCCGTCATACCCTTCATTTTTCAAAAATCCTCCGCTCCTATTGCCTGCTAGGACTTGAGCTACACACAAATCACAAAAGGCTTTTTAGTTCTATTGGATCTTTCCACTCTGTTCGATCATCTTTTTGTTCAGCATTCTTCGATTTCCCCTTAACCATTTTGGCTACAAATAAATTCTATGCTCATAAGCATCATTTCATATAGTTCATATGCTAAAAAAATTACTGGTATAAAACACATACACCTTGTTTTATACCTTCCAAGCCATGTTCCATTAAACCTTCCTAATTAGAATCTTATCGTTGTGTGTAAATTTTCATTATTGCACATTCATTTAAATAACAGCCCAAGTTTTAAACATTGTGTACATAAGTCTCTCAAGAAAAAAATAAACATTGTGTACATAAAGACATGCAACAAACAAAAGTAACAATTTAACAAAGTTATAATTGTGTAATTGTTAAGATCATCATCAAAGAGTTACCTACTATGGAGCTGTTCCTGCTGATGTGTGAACTGTTACTGCTGTTGTGAGGACTGTGGAGCTGTTTCTGCTACTGTGGAGATGTTACTGTTGTAGTATGAACTGTAGAGCTAAACTGTGGAACTGTTACTGGTTTAGTGTGTACTATGGTCTTATAGACTGAGTTTAAGGGATGAAAAATCTATGGGCCCTTCACAAGACCAGCAAAACTGCATAGAAAGAACAGGGCACATTCAACTTTTTTTTTTCCTAGGGAAGTAAATGTATTAAAGAAGAAAACACAGACTGCACATACAGAAAATACACACACACACAGACTGCACCTCATAATTTTCTCCAAAGTATCAAAATCACAGACTACACCTCATAATTTGATCCTCCATATTTCTCTAAATCCAACTACAATTCTCCATTTGCAAAAAGCCCCTTCCTACCTATTATCTGTTGGAGAATCTTTCCTTCCTGTGATGACTGATGATTAAGCCTTTAGCTGCACGCTGCAAAATGAATCTTCAAATCCCCAAATTATCAATATCTGTCAATCCAAATGCAATTTTTGCAGAGCCTATAGTAAATGTAGATACCAAACTCAAATTCTTCAAGCTAGACAAAGCCATGAATAGATTTCATTTTAACCAGCAACCAAAACTCAAATCATTTGAACATAGCTATGTTGCAGATGTGCTTATAATATGATCTTTCATAAAGAGATGGTACTCATACCCAACTAAATGCAATTGAGTCCTGCATTGTAGCAAAAGAATTTGATTGACATATTGAGAAACATCTCTAACCGCCTCAAATTCGAGCGAATCAACTAACCAAACAATAACAGAGCTTGATATATTTCTAGCATCTATCATGTTAGCACCCCACAACCACCCATCAAAGCCAATATCTGCCTTTGGCTTCTCAAATTAATGAGCCAAAATATATAGAAGCAAGAAACCATGTATAAAACTGAAGGCATCTAGAGGACACAAATTAATGAAAAAAGAATGAACAAATTTTCATTGAATTTTTCATTTGCAGGTGTAACAACTAACAAATCAAAGAATATTGTTGGTCTTCTCTGTCAAGAATAAGCAAGAATCTATTTAAAACAAAAGATTCTAAAGGAAAATAAAGTCAATATTTGAGATTCATAATCTTTAACAAACTAATAAATCACAATATTTGACATTCATAATTGTCAAAGTATACCCATCATAATCATCAAAGAATACCCAAAAAATTGATCTCTAATCTTTAAACATCAAAGTATGCTCATCATAATTATCAAAGTATACCCATCATAATCATCAAACAAACCCTAAAAATTCAGCCACACCCAACAAAAGGGAAAACACATTAATAAATATAAAAAATTTAAATACAACTCACTGACACATCGGCTGATCTCCCTCACAGTGGCAGCATCGATTTCTTTGTCTTTCTCGATCTCTCACAGCCTCTAATATCACTAGTAGGGGTTTGTCCAAATAAAGGAAGAAAAGAGTGGCAGACAGATGTGAAGCAGATATTTGGATTGTTGGTGGATAGATGTAAAATTGAAGAGCATTGAAGATGAAGAAGTTGTGGCATTGATGAGGAGAGAGTCGGGCTGTGGAAATTGAAGAGCTGAGATCTTGCAAGATACGCATTGCTGGGCTGAAGAGAAAGGGAAAAATTTAAAATATTACTGTTGCTAAACGGTTCATATTGGGCAAAATAAGGTGGCTTTTTTTTACACAGTGAATGGGCCCCATGGTGAAAAGGGACCCACTTGATGCTAAAAAATAAGTTAAACGCAGAATATGCTAGAGAAATCAGTAATGCCAAATGCACGCTTAATATCCGCTTTCTTTTTGGATAAGATGGCAAGCAGAAACTATATATAATAAAAGTATAACGCTGTTGCAACTTAAAAATTACCCCTTTTTTTGTGTATGCGCGTCTATGTAGGACACATTTTTTTTATTGGTAAGTTCCACACTTCCACACACACCCGATGGCTGATGGGTTTTGAATCCATGACCTCACTCTCCGCCTATCTCCTATAAATGGAGAAGCCTAGAAGGTGCCAATTGAGCTAGAGCTCATTAATGTCTATGTACTACACAATTGTGTTTCACTCCCAAGAAAACAACTGAAAAACCAAGATATAAAGGCAGCACAAAAAGATCTCAAACTTTATTAGTATTTACTTGCTCCTTACATAATAAAAGGAAAAAATATTATCAGAAATGAGAGGCTACATGAACAGAGAGTGAGTTAAAAGAAATCCATCCAAGAAATGAGGCAACTAATTATCAATAGTACCAGTTAAACCAAAAATCATATGCTGAACACATGTAAGTTCCAAAATCTAGCATAAAGATCAATAGATTATGCATCATGTCCGTAAAGAACAAAAATTTTGGTTCTCCAAGTCAAAGTCAGTAATGGAAACACCATTGTAACTAGTAATTATGATATAATCTAAACACTACAGTGTATCTGTAAGCTCTTATTATTATATCTTTTTTTTTTTTTTTTAATGATAAGTAAGCTCTTATATCAAATTAAGTAATTAACCAATTATTTTTCTGTCCTTTTTTTGGGGTGGTGGGTGGGCGTTTCCCCAAGGGGGGTGATCTTTGGACCATCAGATGCTCAAGCTTTAGTTTTAATAATTTAAATATATATATATATATATGTTTGTAAATGTATTAGTTTATAAGTACAAGAGTAGAAACACAACAGGGCAAGGTTTCCCACGAAGATGACAGAGACAGCATATAATCTTTGCAGATTAAGTTCCTTGCAATCTCAGTTAATTGAGACAAGCTGAAATTAAGATATACGAGGAAGAAATGTTTAACCAATGGAGTGATTGTTCTGAAGAAAAAACTATATACATATTATACCGTAGCATGGTCCACAATTCCTAAACAAATGTTGAATAAAAAAGCCACACCATCATCTAAAGACTCTAAACACTATCCTGAAGCTTGATAAAAAAAACGCTAATGCAAAGAAAAATAGTACAAAGGAAACTATACCATATAACTGGTAAATCATAAGCTCATTCAAAAGCAATCAAGAAAGTTATAGTCCTCACCTATGAAAGGCCTAGCATGTATTGTCTTTCTCTGCCACTAACCATACGCTAACATTAGCTATCTTCAAAATTTATCACCATCATCACTGTCACCATGTGACAAGCCTTATTTCATGGCAAGCTAAACCAATCTGGTCTCACCATATTGTTGAAATCCAAAATAGAAAACACAAGGAGACTGTGGTTCCAATCCAACCTGCTTAACCACTATATTGTGAATTTGTGAGCCCACACCTGTTGCCAGCATGTTTACATAGTTCAGGGCTTCTTCCCTCAGATTCAAGCCTCACAATCAATCACTGAATCCCTGAAATCCCATCTTACCCTGGTATGCCTCAATCACTGCAGGGACTTCTTCCATAAATGGAGTCAGAAACTTCTTCTCAAAGTAATCCTTCCCATAATTCAAATTCCGAACTAAATCTATATCTTTGCTGACCAGACCTTTAGACATCAAAACTTGCAGAACTGCACATCTGGGACTCATTCTCTTCTCCACACTCATCAGAAATAAATATGGGCATCTAGTAACATCCGATGGCATCAGACCTGCCTTAGTTGTCAAGAAAACCAGCACATTCCGAATTTTCTTCTCTGAACAAATCATTAGCCTTGGCTGTAATCTAAATGCCAAAAGAAAGTCATTTTCAGACCAACCAAAGCTCCTAAGAACCTCCTTTTTCTTTTCCCAAGTAACTTTGCTTGTTACTGACATTGAACGGACAGCCAAAACAAACGAGTTTCTCATTGGGTCAAAACCCATTTCTCTAATTGCACAAACAACCTCTTTGAACAAATCAGCCCTCAACTTAAGTGACCTAGGATGCATCATCAAGAGATTTGCAACATGTTTTTCTGGCACTCCATGAGCCCTCAGAGTGGATACATTTGGCTCCATAACATTCTTAATATTGGCTTGAAACGCATAATATTGCTTCAATGCAAAAATAAGGTTCTCATTGGTATGAATAACCCCCCTAAGAAAATTAACGGAGGGTATTATATGTTCCTTTAGACTACACAATAAAATGTATTTGTTTGAAGAGAGAATCATAGGTAGGTCAGTTCCTGTAATACCCAAGGACTCAAAATACTCAATCTTGGGTCTTATAGTTTTCTCTGGATGAGCTAAAATCAGAGGTGGGTGTTTAGAAATCAAGCTTGCAATGTGACCTTTTTTAAAGCCATGAGTGCTCAAAAGCTTAAGAAGTAAGTCTGGCTGGTCTGTGCATTTAATGTTGACAACTTTAGAAGCTGAAATAGCTTGTTCTAAGGACAACCCACATGAGTTGATGAGGTAAGAGACTGTCAAAGGTTGTTTCTCTGTGGGGTTTGAAACAGAACTGAGAAATGGCATGGTATGGATATAACAAACATAACTGGTTTTTGAATTTACAATTCTGTTTTGTATCAGCGTTTTGCATATGAAATGAAACATTTTTTTTTTCTTTCTGAGAAAAGATTTGCGGGTTTGTAAATTGTATTAAAAGAAACTTACCTGTGGTTTGAGAGGCTGAATTGGTGTTGATTGAAGCCCTGAGAGAAAAACCCTAGAGAGAGGAAAACTATTTGTTGGCTCACTCACTGACACTGAGTCATTGTTGCGAGCGAGCTATGGCAGAGAGGAGTGATGGTCAAGACAATTTGTAAGGGCAAATTTTGTTGCCTTCGTAAGTTTGAAAGTCAAATCCTTAAAAGCCCATACCTTTCCTCAAATTATCCACTTTAGAAGAAAATTTTTTTTTTTTATATTATTATCTTATATAATTTTTATAGTTCTTGAGATCCTATTTTGACAATGTAAAATAATTTTATGATAAAATTGTGTGATATGTAGAACCTGTTTGGATACCGTTTATTTGCTAAAAACTGAAAATTTATTGTTAAAAACACTGTAACAAAATATTTTTTAAACAATCAAGCGTTTTGTGCAACTTGGTTGGTCCATGAACAATGTCATGAGATTAGCCAAACGCAAACGCGGAAACCATAGTACGCAAACGCACACGTAAAGTAGATGATAATAATTTGATAGTTAAGTAAAGGAAAATTGAATCTTAAACGTATTTATTATTGAAAATATCAAAAATTGCAAGTCGAACTATAAAGCTCTTGGCCCAAAAAAAAATTTTCCTACGTAATGGTTCGTGTAAGTTTAATTCCAGCCATAAGGTTTTTTTGTTTTTTTTGACGGGGGGGGGGGGGGGGGGGTGTGTGTGGAGGGTGGGTGTGGAAGTAATAAATTATACTAGTACATTCTAAAAGGCAATGTCACAGCGCAATGAATTATATTATCTTTTTAGTATGACATAGTTTTAAAATTTAAATACAACTTAGTAGATACTCACTTCTATAGTTTCTCCACACAAAAAAAAAAAAAAAAAAAAAAAACTCATATATGTTGATGCAATTAATCATATGGTGAGGCAATCCATTAAACACGTACAAACAAAGGGAAAAGTTGGAGTGGTACTAGTGTGATGCTAACCTTTTTTTTGAGAAAGAAGTGTGATGCTAACCTAAATCACTATGTTGCTTTACTTAGAAAAGGATTATGAGGATCATAACCAAACTGATTATGATTCTCGCTATACTTATGCTTGGTGGAAGTGGAACTTCCCTTACACAGAATGATTATTATTATTTTTTGACCAAAAAAAAAAGAGTAAAGAAAAAAAGAAGCTTTATTCGGGGTCTATTAATACTGGGCGTTCCCTTGTTTTCTGCCGTTTTCATCATTGCAATAATGCTGCTTGAATAGAAAGGATCATCATGAATACCGCAGATTATTCTCAACGAGTGCTGTTGCAAAGTTTTGAAGTTTTAGGGTGTACATTGCAAGTACCTAGGGTGGATAAATGCGATCAACCTCACTGGTTTTTATTGTTTTTTAACTTCAAAAACTCAGCCAAACACACTTTTTTTTTTTTTTTTTGCGGGCCACTGAGTTTGAAAACTGAGTTTTGAGTTAAAATTATGCTCAAACCAAACACCCTCTAATTAAGTTTTCGTTCTTTTTGTTGCTATTGGATTAAGCTAATTATTGACTCTCATTTGCCGAAATGTCGACCACAAACAAAGGATGGCTTGGCCTGGTTCCCAAGGTTAGAGCATTCTCTATTATAAGCCTATTCTAATCAAAACTGAACTAGTGGATCCTCTTTCGCCTATCGGCCGGCTTTAAGCAATTTAAAAAAAAAATTAGAACCATCAAATTGTAATCTTGGAAGAACTATTTATCCCACAAAATGGAAAAAGGGGGGGAAAATCTTGGGACTTATTAATAAACAAAAATGTCACAATAAGGTAACTCTATCATGCACAAAGAGATAATGTTCATTGCTTACCCTTCAAAAGAGGGGAATGGTATACATTCTGCAAGAGATAACCCATCCTTATATTCTTCAAAGAAGAAAGGTTAGAAAACATTTTAAGTACCAAGGATACACTTCCTATTTCTATAACGTTGGTCCTTCCTTGAGCAATTTGTCATCGGAAGAAGACTCCAAATAGGAGATCACAAGATCAGCTGCTTTGCACCCAGAGGCTATTGCTTTGCCAACAGACAGTCCACCCTTATGGTTACCTAGTCCATACCAGAAAAGAAAAATTAAAATTATTGATGGCATTAGCTGAGCATAACATAATACGGTGGACAGAAGCAGTTCTTGTTTGTCTCTGTCCATATATGTAGTACACAAATAAATATCAAGAATTCAAGATAAAAATCCACTCGGAGGATTCCTTAGCAGCAGCATAACATTTCTCAGTCAAAATCATTATTTTCCATAATTTTATCATTTTCACAAATGTAGGATAAGAAGCTTCATTATATTCAGAGGCATTTACCCAAAATCTACAATGTTTTGAAAATAGTATTTCTGTACCCAACACCATCTAATTCAGTTGGATAAGGCCACGAGGAGATAAGTTCGGTTCTACTTCAGGGCTGTATGTAATCCTATCATTTCATGGACAAACCTTAGGACAAGGAATTCAAGGAAAAGAGTAAGAAGAACGGTAACAATACAGATCCTCCAGTTTTTGTTGCAATGTCATTAACTAGCATGCTAAGACAGCATAAATGGTGATATTCACAACTTATAGTGATATAATGGTATGATGTGCTGTTATTTTCTTACATGAATGTCTTAAAAAGCCTAATAGAAACCTGATCATGTTTAACAACTCTTGAAGCTAAGGCATATTAAGATCTTACAAGTTTATTAAATTTGAAAAGTTGGCCATCGACTCCCTAGAAACTTCAGTTGGTTTGGCCCAATCCATGGGCGTCCACAGGGATTGCTAGTTTATTAAGATCTTAAAAGTTTATTATCTAAATTTGATTGCAATTTCCCATAAAAGTGACCGCCCTTGAAGTTAGGCACTATTCCTAGAAAAATAATCGTTCTTTCTTTGTCAATAAATGTTCAACGTTAAGTACATGTTGGATGATTCTGTTCACTCTCTCCTTCACAGATGATTGCTCTCTAGGGATCTATCTTACACCCTAGTTATTAAAGTGTGGAAATATACCAAGTGTTCTAATAACAGTGTAGTCATTGATGTGTATTAAGGAGAATAAGACAAGCCGTATTTATCCACTTTCACATTCATATATAAGTTCAATTCAATAAGGTAATTATTTTTCATATACCTTTTTTTTTTTTGGATAAGTATTTTCATATACTTTTCATTGAATTCCTTCACTTATAATAAGTTGATTTTTGCATTGGTCTAAATTTGAACTTCTAGTTATTTAATAATAATAATATAACTTTAGGAAACGGCAGGATCAGCCAGCCCTTCATCCAGCTGGAGATTGAAAATGATTGCTTATCCAAATTACAAGTTATTACATGCAAGCTTCAAGTTGATAAGTGATTACCTGCATAGAAGAATCCAGGAAGATTTTTCTCTATCGTTTCAATTGCTTCTAGAACTGAACCATAGTTACGACCATACAAGGGAAATGCTTTACTCCAGTAGAAATGACTGCCATTAAGTACACTTCACAATATAAGAACAAACTTAAATAAAGAAATATGGTAATTTACAGGATTTAACATATTCATTTCCAAAATTTACCACCTGAAGAAAAAGGAAAAATGAAAAAGAAGAAATATTGGTTTTTATACTTTACAAATGTGGGCTCTCCCTCTGCTCCCAACAATTGCTTGATGTCAGAAGAAACAATCTTCTTCAACTCATCCCTAGCAATATAGGTAACAGGAGAAAAATGTTAGTTGACGGGAATATATAATTAGAACAGAAATAAGTAGAATGACTAGAACTTGATGTAAAAGATATAACAGTAAAGGATATGATACATAATTTATTTGCTAAATCAAAAGCATGGAAGCTTCCCATACGTAGAAGCTTTAGCTAGATCACTGTTTCGACTTCCCCCAACAAAGGTTGTATAAAGATATAGGTCATTAGGTGCACGATCTGGAAACATCATTGAAGAAAAGAGTGTTCCTGTACAGCAAATTACATACAGTTGAAACATTAGAAGAATAATTTAGATTGTTCACGTATAGTGAGCCAGAGCCAAGCATTACCAAGGGTTTTTAGACCATTTTGTTGCTCCTTAGAAGGAACAAGAACTCCAAATCCCTCAAGTGGTCTCTTGACATTCTCCTTCTTAAAGGTTGTGATTAAGACAGATACTGGCATGTAAGTCACCTGCAATATGACCAGCAGAGACAGTGTAAGTCACCTGCAATATCATTAAGATTGAAAAGAACTTTTTTTCAGGTACCAAAAGTATTTGTTGAAGACTATAACTTGTTTAGTTATACCATTTACAGGTATAAAGATTAATTGAACGTCAATTTAGAGGAATGTTATCTCTGTTTAGATACTCAACCTGAAAGGAAAGCACCTACTACCTGATGCGTCATAATTCAAGTCAAACTTAAGGAATAGATACCTCAGGAAGAATGTCAAGTGGAAAGAGCGTTCCTGTTTTGGTGATCTTCATTTCTTTGACATTACTTAATGGAGCCTATAATAATTTAAGCTCCTTGTCAGTCAACAATGTTTCTTTCTTGGCAATATATATATGTGTGTGTGTGTGTGTGTGTGTATATATATAATGCAGCAAGTGTGAGCAGGTGAAACTACATTCCAGAATACAGAAGCATCTTCCATGCAAGTCATGTGGCTAAAGTGTAAGTATACATAATTTAGAAGCATTAAAGTGCTCTGTGGCACGGGTTCTTCCTTGAGAAACAACTTTCTTTAATCAAATTTTGTCATGGCAGTTGGCAGGAATCCAACAACTGCCATGTGAAATGGATATATTTTCTTTCTTGCTCTATTTCATTTATTCTTGTTTTATTTCTTTCAAATCAACTCGCATCAAGCTGCATAAGCTTCAGCAGCAGCAACATCAGACAAATAAATCATACATTTTTTTTGAGAATGTTAAAAATACATATTCCATGGTCTTGCAAATAAATGAGAAAAAAATGTTTCTGAGAAAATATGTATACTGACCGTCATGATTACAGCATCAACAGATAAACGTTGTAAATGCTTGTCATGGTCAGAAGCATAAGAAACTGACCAATTTTCTAATGCAGACTTCCCATCACAGCTGTAAGATAGTGACAAGACCTTTGAGTTCAGTTTAACATCATCTTTGCCAAGCTCTTTACACAACATATCAGTTAGTGTCTGCAAAAGACCAAGATCAGAATACAAGAACCAAGTATTTATTCTAAAAACTAGCAATGTGCAAAATAAGATCACATTAAGCATTACATTCCTACATCTACAAGAAGCATGCTACACCTGAGTGATGTCAGGTACAACATGCAAAACTACATAAATTCTTAAGAGGTATCAGTACCTGCATTCCACCATGAAAGGAAAATGAACCACGCTGAGGTTTCTTTTTTTCTAAAGTACCCTTTGTTTCACCACTTTTTACCCTTTTGGCAGATATCTTAGATTGAAGCAGCCCAGCTATAATGGAGCCAAACCTGACAGAGTAGAAAATAGGCCAATTATAGACATTGATCATGAAACAAGCATCAATAAATAGAATATCAATATGTATATGTTATTAATAATTATAGATCACAATAGTTCATCCTGCCAATTCAATTACAGAAAGTTGTACCAAATTAGGTCCTAAAGAATGGTTGCAAGAAGTCAGTGAGGAATGAAGCTATAGAAGTACAATGTTATTTGCAGATAAAGAAGACATCAAGTACCAAGAGAAATAGACCAAATTTTAAAGTGCTCATGTAACTGTTAAATAATAAAATATACTCTTTGTAGCCAGATGTATCACAAATTCTTCTATAAAGAGACAAATCTCTTAAGGTCAACTGAATCATGAGCCATGACTCAAGTATAAATTCTCTTCTAACAATAGGATAGGCAAAGGCAGGGTTTGTACAGAATGACACAACTGACAGCGAATCCAGATTCAAACAAACAGTTAAGTCAAAAAAAAATCTTTGGCAATAATCAATTGTAAAATGTAGAAATCGCATAAAGTACACAGTACCTTTGTTCTAGATTCCACAGATCTGGGAAAGAATGCCGGATCTATTTGAAACATTAAGAAAGCAATAAAAAGAGGTTATTGAACAAATGAAAATGAATAAGCATCAACAGTTGAAGTCATAACATAAAGAAGTCATGGCTCATAAAAGCAGCTCTCTAAAACTAAAAGTTTCTGATTGCCCAAAAAACAAAGATTAATGCAGGATAAATACACCACACTTATGCACAGGCATCTTCTTTAGTTAGTGACATAATTGATCAATTGAAAAAAAAAAAAAAAATCCTATGCTTGTGCTTCTTAGCAATGATAAGTATGTAGGTAGTCCAAAGATCTTAGACATTACTCACAGAAAGAGATTCGGGATCTCCAGCACTTGTGCCCGCAACAAAAGGGTCAATGAGATAATCAACAACCTTACAAGTGAAAAGCACTAATTAGAAATGCATTAAATATTTCCATCTATCAATTTCAGGAAGAACAAAAGATTTGTGCTACATAAACATCATTTCATGTATAGAAATGTATGTATTACGGATTAATGGTGTTACAATACAATGAATACCTCTTTCCCAAAATGACGCTCAAAGAACCCACCCACACTACAAGAGAACAAATAGCAAATAAGAAAACAAAGGGACTACTGTAAATAGTAACAAACAAAGAAGAGAAAAAGTATGAGCAGAAAACTTAAAATTACATATTTTTAGGGTTATCACCTTTCCTGTGTATAGTCATCAGAAACTTTTGAGGAGTTAATTTTCTTCCACAAAAATGGCTCAAGAATGATTTGAAACTGCACACACAGAAATGCACATTTCGCTATACTCAAAAGGAGAGAGAGAAAGAGTTGTACTATGCTCCTTGAACTTGAAGAATGCTCACAGAAAAGATGTGCAGTGTAAAAGAAAAAAAAAAATCTAATTGGGTTCCACTTTATGCAATTTAAAATTACCTTGGCAATTCAGATGCAATTTGTATACTTGTGTATTAATTCCCCAATTGTAAATAACTTTAGAAATATATGCTTTGTCAGATACGATTCTTCTAGTTTTGAATTGGCTGTCCACTTGAAAGATTTTCAAGCAAAAAGATACAGATCAACTAAGCCAAGTTTTGTACTAAGCCTTCCAAAGTGAGTTTTGTACTTTTAAATTGTATAAAATGTGTCAAGAGTTGTAGAGAGTAATGATACAAGGCAAACACTAGCAAAATAGAAACTATCAAGGTGTGCCCTCCTATTTTCCAAATTCTTACAACAATTACAGGCCATGTACAATATTTAATATAAGTGACCTTAATATTTCCTTTTTTTTTAATAAAAAAAATTGTGGGTAAAAAAAACCTTAATATTTCTCCACAAGTATACTTTTGTGGGAAGTCTTATGCTCTAGCATGTCAAGTGTCAAGAGCTATATATATAGAATTTCATGAGTTTTTTATTATTATTATTATTATTTTTTAAGTTAATATAAGTGTCCAAGGGGGTGTAACCCAAGTACACAGAGTATACAAAAAAGCACACTGCATACCCTTGAAAAAATAAAATAAAGTCAATTCCAGAAATTGAAGATAACAACCTAATGACCTTAAGTGTGCAATGAAACAGCACAGAGAACTTGTAGCTTCTTATTTGCACACTTTGTGTAGGGCCATTATTATCATTTAACTGTAGTGAACTCTTGGTGCCCTTAGATCATGAATCTCACATCTCATGTGCATAGTTGCCAGTTGCCATATTCTACCCAAACTTGCCAGTTTCAAAATCTAAGGAATTCATTTGATTAGATGCATATGAATGCACATATGATACATCAGGAAGCCTAGATCTTTGTTATGAATACATTATTTCTTGCAACAACCTTTGTCAACACACAAACAAAACATGTAATGATTATTGTCAATGGACCCAAAAACATTGCAAATTAATATATATATATATTTTTTTTTTTTAAATAATGGAAATTTTCTAAGGTTGAAGTGGTTTCCGAACATGTTTTGGAAACAAACCTTTGATTTGGCAGAAAGAAAGTTGCTCTTGATCAGTGCAATGGGATTTGCGGGTATCTGACATTAAAAAATGAAAGGTTGTCATCACAGTTAATGCAGCTGCATATAAACAACAGTAACAAAATTAAAATTTATAATTAAAAAAAAAAAATGTGATACCATCAAAAGTAGCAAACTCAATTAGCACAATGTAAAAGGCGGGACATACCAGTACTGGCATCCCATTTCTTACAATATACCGCTTGTTCTGTGATATTGGCTGTAACAGAAGACAACAATTTATTTAGTCATAAAAGTTCCATAACAAATGAAGAGAATAACTACC
Organism: Notholithocarpus densiflorus; assembly: GCA_030021035.2. Classification (NCBI taxonomy): domain Eukaryota; kingdom Viridiplantae; phylum Streptophyta; class Magnoliopsida; order Fagales; family Fagaceae; genus Notholithocarpus; species Notholithocarpus densiflorus. The sequence continues at coordinate 520,760 of JARYZH020000012.1, forward strand.
ACAAACTTCAAAAAATTTATTTCCAAAGCAATGAGGTATCTCTTCAAAACTCCAAGAATCAAAGTTTAGCAGTCAAAAGTCTTAAACATAGTTTGTGATAGAAGACAAATCAAAGAAAAAGATTCCCACTATAGCATGACAATGCACAAGTTACAGGTTACTCAGTTAAATGTTTGAAACAACAAAGAAAACCCTTACAAATTGTTGCTTTTCTCTAAGTCCAAGGTCATCAAGCAAACTTCTGACCTCCGGTTCACTCTCAGTCTGCACAGCAACAAAACCTCCATTACTATTGGTTTCAAGTAAGAACTCATTGTCATCCCAATCTGCAAACAAAAAATTTTTACCATTGTATTCGCTCCCTCATCCCAAATTAGACCATCATGTGAAACACTTCTTAACTTTCCTCCAGCTCTTCCTTCAGCTTCAAATACTGCGACGTTCAAACCATGTGATTTCAATTTGTATGCTGCAGCAAGCCCACTTGACCATCAAAAGATAAAGTAAAAGTCAACTTATGGAAAACAAAAGACAAATTATATTGCAAAATGTGTGAGTATCATAATATAATTTGTCAAATTGGATAATAAACTCATCACTGAAGCATAAATTAAGTTCTGGACTGATGGGCTTATTTCAAGAGAGTTTTTTTAAATAATTGGTTAAGTTACTCATGCGATGCACCTGGTGAGTCTTGAACCCAAAACCTTACATTCCATCCAATCATTGAGGGAGGACTGATGGGCTTACTTCAGCAGAGTTTAAATACTCCAGACATTCTTAAGGGACCATAATTATATTTTTGAAGCTTGGATGTCTCCATTGGAAACATCAGAAGGTGCCAGTTGATTTTGCAATGTCAATAGTTTACACTACGAGTTGTCTAGAAAGAGGCAGACAGCTGAAGAAGCTCTATTGCCTGGTTCTAGATCGCTGAGGTAAGAGTGAGTATGGTTACCTTTTATCCTAATGGCTAAAAGAGGCCACTTACCAGTCAGCTTGAGCATTGTGTGCAGGCACAATTTACAACCATTTCACACAAATCAAATTAAACAAACTAAACATTTCCAATATATAATCAAAACATTAATAGCTAATTCCATCCTAGCATTAGTCCTGCCTTTTCATGATTTCACAATTAAACCCCACATTATACATTCACATAGTTCACAATACTAATCAAAGAAGTTGATTACCACATTGATGAAAGACCCACTCAGCCTCTCTCTAAGAAAACACAGTGAATAATTTACCAACAACAATAAAAAGCCTTAACACATAAATATTAATGAATGAGGAGAGTACCTAACACCAGCACCAATAACAGCTACTCTTTTAGCAGAACCTGCAAAATTTCAAGAACCCATTATATCATTACATCATTAATCAAAGAAAAATCCTACCTTAAAACCAACCACACTTTGAACATCAAATTTCGAACAGCATCAGACAATTGAAAAGGGTACTTGGGAAACATAAGAACTTCTAACTCAAAAACGAATTACAAACTTTTTCTCTTGTACTTTGTTACTTAGAGAGAGAAACTTACTGTTCTTCTTATTTTCTTTGGTAGCTGAGCCCATTTCTGTTGTGTGTGTGATTAGAAGACAAAGGCAATGTTGCTGCTGCTAAATTCAAAAGACATGAGAGAAGAGGAGATATTGATATTTGATAGACAGAGTACAGCAACTCTTTGCTTTTTTTTGCTTTGTTTAAATGGTTGGTTTGACTTTGAGGATAGATTTTCCAACGTGGGCTGTTTTTAAGTAGGCCCATAAAAACAGGCCTGGAATAGTCCATATAAGCAATGGGTTTCCTTCCATCTTTATATTATTCTACAATTGGATTTCCTTCCAAATAAGCTTTGGGCCAAAGGCCCACCCAGCATTGGATTTCCCTCCATCTTTCCTTCAAGAACTCATATGAGTTATGAAAAAACAACTACTTTCTTCATTGAATATCCTCACAATCTTTTCTCGCAATTTTCAATTTTTTTACAAAAATACCACTAAACTCATTTTGCTGAAACTGAAAAATGTTAAAGAGTTGTTTTCGTATTCTATTTTTATTCTCACTTTTTTTTTTTTTTTTGATATTGAAAATGAAAATAAAATGAGAACAAAAAAACAAACCCAAACATGCTTTTCATAAGTGAGTCCCACAAAAAATAGGAAAAGAAAACATAAATACACTATTTTTTCAAAAGGAACCAAAAATCTCAATTCATTTTAAGAAGTGGTTTTTTATTTTTCCTCATAAACCCTATTCTAACACGCCCCCTTTTGCTTTTGGGCAGCTTCACCCCACCACCACGACGTCGTAACATTTTCCACAAATGCAACTTCTTATTACCACCACGTGGCCCATTTCCCAGCCGGTTGATCCCACCTTTAGAACCCTTTGATTTCTTTGAATGTTGCACATGCTTCAATAGCCCTTCCATCAAACCATGAAAATGTCCATCCTGATGCTTCCGTGGCACACTACTCACCGTTGATTTCTTCACCTTCTGAACCGCTCTACTATCATGCACATCCCTATGGTGTAACATTTTCTGACCATTCTCATCATCATCATGGTGATGATGGTGATGGTGATGGTGATGATGAAATATAAGTCCTAATTTGTTCTTGAAATTCCTCAACCGTCCAATTGCTTTTTTTGGGCTTCTCCTACGGCCTAATTTGAATCTTCTAGTAGGACCCGCATATGGACCGTTTTTAGTCTCTTCTGAGCTACTTTCACTTGTAATTACAACCCTTCTCAATGTGGGACCAATATAACCGTAGCTTTCATTACTAGTCCAGCTACTTTCACTCGTGGGACCAATGTTACGATAGGCCCGAGTTTGATTTGGCAATGAGTAACCATAGCTTTCAATACTGCTCCCACTACCTTGATTTTTCTCACTAGCCCAACTAGTTTCACTTGTGGGACCAATTTGATGGTGGGTCCGAGTCTGACTTGGCGATGAGTAATCAAAGCTTTCACTGCTGCTCACACTACTACCTTGTTTATTAATAGTGGAGAAGTAAGAATCTGAAGAAGAGCTAGGACCCTCTAATTCATCAAGCACCTGACGTGGCAAGATCTTGTTGTGTGGGCCCATATGGCTGATTTTGTGGGTCCCTTTTCTTTGATCTAGTCCTAGTAGAGTTGGTTTGATTACCATCTGAGGTGGCAATTTTCTCTCACTAGGACCAAGAGAAGAAGTGGATTCCACTAACTGAGGTGGCATGGATGGTCTAGATCTAACCCCCTTCCTAGTTGTCTTTATCTCAACCGTAGGATCTTTTTGTTTTTCACTCTCTTTGGAAGGCTGACTCATAGGAAACCTCAACCCGTGAACATAATCACCGCTCTGACTCGTTAAATCGTCATTCTGACTCACTGCTCGACTCAGTGACCCAATTCTACTCCTCACACTTGGCCAGCCACGTGCTCTTGAAAATGATTCACTGTCCCCAACACCACCGATCTGACTCGCTAGCTGACTCAGAGAATAAATGGGCTTGCGTGCTGGGCTCAAACGACTATCATGTTTCCTGCTGAGTTGACTCACCTGCTGACTCGGCAGATCATTTTGACCCAGACCCAAAGCTACAGGCTCACCAAGATAGCCCAGCTCGCTTTTTTTAACAAACCCATCTCTTGTTTGTGTCAAAGGAGTAACTGGCTTAGACATCACAGCCAAACTTGCACTAGTCATTTTAAAATCCACAATACCAGAACAAGGTTTTAAAGCTGAAATGTGGGATTCGACTTGTTTGAGTGTACTAGCAACATCCTTTGAAAAATCACTGGCCTGGTCCGGTTTTTTATTCCCAAGTCCTGGTTCAATAAGCCCAGTTGCCAAATAGCTCGAGGAACTAGCAATGCTTGGACTATGTTGGAGTTCATGCATTCTTTTCTGTATTGGGTTCTCTTTCACTTGTGGTATTTCTTTTGCTTGCACATTGACCACATTAGAAGGGCCTAACTGGTTGTGCAGTTGATGTTGACGAGTACTATTTAAGTTTGAACTTGTGGCTCTAGCGTTAGCTATGCTGTTTGTGTCCTCAACTGAGTTCTGCCTCTTCATACTGCTTTGCTCATAAATCCAACATTGTTGCCTTCTGCCCTCAGGTTTGTTTGAAGAAATGCTGGGTTTAGAGAGCATGGAAGTTGCTTTCTTTAGTGTTGGTTTCCTGGGTGGCAGCTCATCTTTCTGTGAAGTAATTGATTGGAATTTGGACCCTTTACTTGAGGCTTGAGTAATGATGGGAACAGATGTTGGAACAGGAGGGTTTAACTTTAGCATAGCCTTTGGTGTGTTAGAGACACCAGATTGTGCTGCTATAATCTGTGATACCAGCATGAGAAAATAAATTAGGCAATAATCCTTTGCCTATTAAGATAATAGGATCCAATATCATACTTTGTTTTCTTAAGTACAGTCTGCTCTAGAAACAAAACCAACAAGAACTTCATTCACAGTACTGAATGACAAAACGTACCTTTGAATGGGTCTCAAAAACTCTTTCTGTTGCATTGTCAAGCAAAGTTTTCAAAAAGAGTTGTGCTTTCTCATCCAACTGTTTAAGAAGAAGAAGATCATGTTAAGATTAAGTCATAACAAAAGAGCACTAAATGTTTTTTATGTTGCTATATACTATAAGACGTCCATTCCTTGGGAGTAAAAGTAGGGAAAAAAAAGACAGAAAATGCTAAAACTACTACCAATTTTCTTATAAAATAAAAAAATAAAAATAAAAACTTGCAAAATGAAGTGACAATGAATGTAATTTGTGTCAGCACAATAACATAATAAATATTTTTTTTGGTTAAATTTTTTTCTCATGTCTAAAAATTGACACATTGGTTTGTAGAGCTTATGTAGTAAATTTTGTAGTATTGAAAGCACCACTCAAAAAAAATATCAACAAGAAAGAAAAAACAACTATACTCAACAAATGATTTCTTCATTAAGGATAAGTCACAGACTGCAGAGAAGAAATCAAAAACAGTGAATGGCAAGAAGAGTTCCGAAGATATTACTCACCACCAAAAGATTCTTTATAACTTATTATGTTGTCTGATCTTTTATTTGATTTTTGAATGGTTTGTTATAGAAACAGAACCCCTCACCTGTTGTACTAATAATAAAAGACATGAGATGTAAAACTAAACGATTATATCGGTGAATACAACACCAGGTAGTTGTTTTTCTAGAATTTATCTTCTATCTCAGAAACTATATTCTTCGCACATTTTCGATTCTTCAAAGTATCTATAAAGACTATAATCAAATCATGCAATGAACAAAGAGGTACAATTCAAGATTCTTCAAAAGGATAGAGTATATTACCACCACAATGCCTGGGGCGAAAAATTAAAATTAAGAAACAAATAAAAGAAAAGGTTTATTAATTGCTTCTTGTTTATTTTTCCCATAGCCAAAATAATGAGTGTGGTACTGAAGTAATACAATTGAAAGTCAAGACTTCATGACATGGTAAGTCAAAGGAAAACAGATTGTTTCGAGATAAGAGAGCTTACATTTTCTGAACTTTTGCTTTGCAGGCCTTGACCAATATTTTGAAGGAGCCCATATAATTGTCTTAAGGCAAGGAGATCAGATTCTACTTTCTCAAGTTCCATCTTTTCTCATTGGAAAATCTGTAAAAGTTATTGAAATCAAGTTTAGCCACAACCATAAAACTTCATTAAAGGAAGGAGGCACAGGTGTTTCCTAGTTTAGGAGTTGGAAGTTGGAACCATATATAATTGATTGTTTGGTAAAACAATCCAATTCCAACCTCTATAGAGGAGAGGCAAAAAGAATCAAAATAAAGTAAATTGAATATCACATGAAACAGTGGAAGTGTGTCATCTATATGGGACATAATTTCATCCCAAAGGTCCCAAACATGACCACTACACCAAAATCATCATTCTGCAGGTAATGTTAGCATACAAAAAAAGGACCATTTAAGAAAACAAGTTTTTGGTACAACATACACACGCATGAACCATGCCCCTGGTTGTATTTACAGATACAATGGAAATTAACCAAGATAATATAATTATAATAAACAAAAACAAAAAACAAATCACACATAAAAATCTAGAACACACTTATTCAAAAAACAGCAAAAAAAAAAAAAAAAAAAAAACAGAACTTGAACAAAACACATATAAAATCTAGAAAAATGGAGTTAATTCAGACTCAAAAAATTAAAATTCTCACATACATTGATACACCCAATTTTAACAATCCAAATCATCAACCCAGACGTTTAATACAAACCAACCCAAAAAAGACAGAAACCTAAATATCAAATCATTCACAATACATTAATTCAATTATGAAGAAGAATGAGTCAGTTTAATCAGAGTAAGAACTCACAAGCAACTGCTCTACATATGGAAGCTATGAAAGCAAATGGTTAATGATGAATCAGAAAAACAAAAAAGTGCCATCTTCTCCATTTCCTGCCCTGTTTTGGTCTGGTTTTGGGTAACACAAACAGAGAAGGGCTTTTGGAAACACTAACACTTGTTTTGTGAGGAAATTTTTGGCGGTTGGGAACGTTGAGAATAGGTGTCTGTTGATGAATGAGAGTGACTACACGTGTCCTATGAGTAATGATTGTGTTTGTTTGTTTGTAAATGGTTTGAATTTAAGGATAGATTTCAATTATCCAAAAAAAAAAGTATAGATTTTTCAACGTGGGCCGTTATTAAGTAAGCCCAACAGGTCTGGAATTGTCCATATTGGAATAAATAAACAGTGGTTTCCATGTTTTTATTCTTCTACAATTGCTAACCCACACTCACAAAAGTCTCACTACTTTCTTGTCTCTTTAATTTGAATGCTTGAATTGTAAAGATAATAGATTTATGCTGTTTTTTTTCAATATATTTATAGCATACCAATGCCTTATTTTAATGCTTTGCAGACAGCCTATGTATTGCTTGATATATTAATTGATTCAGACCCTGATGATGGCTTCCAATATATTTAGAAGAATTCAAAACTACCCTTTGTTGCTGTACCAGACTGCATTGTTTAGAAGAAAGAATGGTGCTTTACTATATTGCACTATGAAAACCACAGAAGCCCAAACAGCCGCTCAAGAAAAACAAAAGCCTCGAATCAAAGTTTTACCTCGTACCCAGATTGATAAAATATTAAAAGACTATGAAGCAATCATCGGTATAGAAACTCATGTCCAGCTCAACACTCACCAAAGCCTTTTGTGGTTGTCCATACAATTATGGGTCTCCACCAAATACTAGTGTTTGCCCCATTTGCATGGGTTTGCCTGGTGCTTTGCCAGTTTTGAACTCAAAGGTCATTGAATTAGCGGTGAAACTGGGTCTTGCACTGAATTGCAAGTTTTCTCTAAACTCAAAGTTTGATAGGAAACAGTACTTTTACCCGGACCTTCCAAAAGGGTACCAACTATCTCAATTTGATGTTCCAATTGCAAGTGGTGGTTACATTGATTTGGATATTCCTGTGGAGTTCGGTGGTGGGCATAGGAGGTTTGGCATTACAAGGGTTCACATGGAGGAAGATGCAGGCAAGCTGCTTCGTTCAGAATATGGAAGTTATTCACAGGTAATTACTTCTTTCCCTTTGCCTACGTACCGTACCAATTTTTACTATATTTTATATTTTAACCATGAGAAATTATCGATTCTCTAAAAAAGTACTAAAAATAATAGATTTAATTATTTCTAAAGTATTAAAAAAATAATAAATTTAATTATTTTCTCATTATTCTAACACTCTTTTTGCGTGCCCCTTTAATAGGTGGGGCTCAATACATAGATTTTTAATTTTTTAAATAGGACGTAAACTAGAAACACATATAAAACTCCCTATGTTATGATAAATTATTGGTTCTCCCAAATATTTAAGCAATTAGAAAATAATGAATTTAATCACTTTATTATTATTATTATTATTATTATTATTATTATAACAAACTATATTCTCCTTTTATTTTCAAGAATATTTATTGTTGACTGTTTTCATGTTTAATCAGGTTCCAAGTGTTAGTCATGTGATTTGTGGGTTAAGTAACTTAAGTTGATTCTATAAGCATGCTAATTTTGCAATTTATTGCCTTATTATCTAGCAGTATGAATGAGTTGGTATGCATTGCAAAAAAAAAATTTGTTTGTGACACGTATCTTATATATAGATTTAGAAGAGCTGCAATTGGTTATTATTATTATTCTTATTTTGATGATTCAATAATTGGGAGAGGGGAGATTTGAACCCTCGATGTCTCCTTTGGAAACACCAGGAAGTGCCAACCAGTTGAGCTACAAGGCTCTTGGCGAAATTGCTGATTACTATGTATGTTATAGACTTGTTGATATGGTTGATTTTGTTGCAGGTTGATTTAAATAGAGCAGAGAGATTGTTTCAGAACCTGATATGAGAACTGGTGTTGAAGCTGCAGAATATGCAGCAGAAATACAGAGGTTAGCTCATTATTTGGGAGTGAGTAATGGCAATATGCAAGAAGGTTCACTTCGTTGTGATGTGAATGTCTCAGTTCGACCAATTGGGCAATCACAGCTTGGGACAAAGGTAGTTTAATTCTTGCTTCTTACTGTTATAGGAGGAAAAAAGTCTTATTTGAGCTAGAGCTCAATGCATTTGATGTGCATAGTAATTGGCAGTGCGCTGGTGCCTTAACTAAGCCCCTCTTGTATTGTCAGGTTGAGATAAAAAAATCTGAACTCTTTTTCGTCAGTTAGCAGGGCTATTGATTTTGAAATTTCAAGGCAGGTGCTTCTTCATAGCCCAAGGCCAGAGTGATCAAATTACACAGGAAACTCGTCTCTGGGAAGAAGGCGCTCAGGTTGTTGCTACATCTTGCTTTTATTCTAGTGATGTAGTGGAAACAAGTACTAGATTTATGGTTCACTTGGTCATTTTGTGTCTACTTTATGCTCCATTAACCTGTGTTATACTTTTTAGAAAACAGTTACAATGAGGAAAAAGGAAGGGCTTTCTGATTATCTATATTTCCCAGAACTTCCAGAAGTGAAGCGTAGAAGGTATGAGAAGATGGGCCTAAGCATGCGGATGTTCTTTTCCTAACAAATGACATTAATGTGAGTCCTCTTCATTACTTTGAATGTTTTTACTATCTGGGGACTGTTCAATTGGCATTTACAAGCTTTTGCTTTACACATTCAGGATTTTGAAGGTAAAGGCCAACCAAATAAAATAGAAAAAAACCTCTATGATTAAAAACAGTCTCTTATTACTTATCAAAAAAGAAAGAAGAAGAAAAGGAGAAGAGTAGGAAAAACCCAATTCATATTCATTACATAAAATTAAAGGAATGGCTAATAAAAATAAGAAAAGCTAAAATTTTGGTTAGTCTAGAGAGATATTGGCACTGGCAGTGAGAAACAATATTATTTTGATTTTATTTTATTTATTTTTAATTGTTGCATAATTTGTAATTTTTAGCTTCCAAGGAGTAGGTTTAGGAATTAGTCAGATGTAATGCTTTCTATTCAATGGGGAACATAAATAAGTTTTCTATATTTCCGAAGCTTTGAAGTTTGTATGAGATTTTTTGCGATACAACCTTCTCTGAGGTATGATGCCAAGGTGTAATGCCTAGAAGTTTATTCTTTTTTCCTTTTTGTTCATAGATTCTCAGCAACTTAAAATCTTGCGAATACAGTCTTTTTTCACCTATTAAATCTTAAAATCTAAACTTCAAAACACGGAACTACCCATCCATCAAATAACCCCAAATACCCCATAAAAAGATAAAACCTAGTTCACAGGTTATGTTCACAGTCCAGGAACAGCAACCCAGACCTTGGTTTTTTCCTTTTGTTTCATTCCCAAATCCTATTATTCATTTTCAGCAGAAACCCTGTAGTTCTTAATATTTTCCACCTTTTTTCCAAAAACCAAGCTGTCCAAGAACTGCCACACCTGACCCAGGAATTTAAAATCTTATTTGGCTTGTTCCCTTTGTCCTAAATCATATATGATTCAGTAATTCTCAATGTAGAATTGTGCCTAAGGTCCTTAATCTACATGCATTTATTCAAAATGAGATGTAAGTAAAAAAGTGTAGAGAGAGAGAGAGTTAGCTCTTAATCCCGTAATAGAACTCCAAAATTTGTTTATTCATGTATTTCAGTCATATATCACAAGCTTCAAGCATATTCCATGTGCCTCTTGAATGTCTCAGGATTTGAAAGGTGGCCAAGGTCATTTAAGCCTCTAATGCTGTACCTTGAGGCATTTGCCTTAGTCTGTCTTAGAGGCAAGCCTGAAAGATATTTCTTGCATGCCTTTATGACCATGTATCTGTTGCTTTAAAGTATTTGTTTTGGACATATGTCATGCTAGAATGATTTGAGATATGGCTCTTTTGCTGAATGAATGTCTCAGGTTGCAAAATTTTTTGATGCAACTAGTGCAAAGGGATCTGATGTGAAGCTGGCTGCCAATTGGATAAAGAGTGATATTGCTGCCTACATGAAAAATGAAAAGTTGACCATAAATGAGATTAAGTTAATCCCCCAGGAGCTAGCTAAGTTGATTGCTTCAATAAAAGGTGGTATCATTAGTGGAAAGATAGGGAAAGAGGTAAGAGTTTGTCGCTGTACTAGTGATTACTACATACTACATTTCAAATTTCATTTGAACTCTGATGTCCTAGTTGATCATCATATGCGCATCTGTCATTGGATCACGCTTGTAAATGTTTGTCCTAGTTTTTTTGTTTTTTGTTTTTTGGGTCTTGTCAATTCACTTTATTTGTAAATATCTCATCAGTATAAAAGATTTTCTTCTTTTTTCTTCTTCTACTCCCCCTTCCTCCCTTTTATAATGTTATTGGATCATAAGAGCCTCTCTAATCTAACATATAAGTAGGTAAAATATCAAATAACACTAGCCTAGATTAGGCTTGTAATAGCACGTGGCTTGAGGGAATTGTAAGGATCACAAAGGAGCAAGATTTTAAGATTTTTTTTATTGGTAAGCTATACAAGCATTGAACCATGACCTCATCCTCCTACTTTTTTCTTACAAGGGGAGGAGGTGTCATTTGAGCTAGAGTTCCTTGTTGGCAATGTTTTAAGATATGGTAGCTGCAAAATATGGGGGATAAGTTTTAAAACTATAATATCATTGGGACCTTATGATAGTTTAGCAATGAGACAGCTCAATTGGTGTCTGGGGGACTGAGGTTTCTGCAGGTACAGATTTTGTGGTTGTGCTTTGTGGGGGCATGGGGCTGTGTTAGCCTGTCTAAGTGAATGAAAAAGGAAGCAAGACCTTATTATAGTTTTGCTATAATCCTATCCTAGTCTTGTTTGGACACGTTTTACCATTCTGTTTTCTTTATGAATAAGTATTAGTACTTATCAAAAAAAAATATATTCTTACCATATAATTTATAATTTGCAGATATTGTTTGAACTACTAGCCTAAGGTGGAACCATTAAGGGACTAATAAAAGAAAAGGAATTGGTTCAGGTAAGTTACTTATAGTAACTTGTACAGATATTTCTGCTGTTTTACTTCAAAAAAAAAGTATAGATACAATCCTTCTCAAATGATAAAAAGAAAACTTTTATTTCTCATACCCTTGCCATGAAATGCTCACACAAGATGTCTAAATTTGAAATACCTAGGATTGGCTGCTCAATTTCAAGGGTTACATGGTCTTGGACTACTGTAAGAGTGAGTATGCAGGAAGCAAGAACAACTAGTTTTAGTGGATGTCCTTGTATCTGAGGACTTTAATGAAACAAAACCTTTTGAAGTAGGATTTGTCTATGGTATTGCTCATATTATGATGCAAGGAGCACCAAAATCTTTAAGATTTTATTTTTTTGAATTTGAAATTATTTTTGTTTTTGAATTTGGTTTTACTGTTGAGAGTTTAATAAGCATTTCAATGTCTTGGAGATATGGTATGAGCAAGAGAAGCTGAATGGTTTTTAAGCTTGTGTATAATTGAACTTTGAGTATGCTAGTTGACCTGATTTCAGCCTATTCAGGTTATGTTAATGTGATATGAGCTAAAACTTGAACTTCTTTACGGGTCTAACTGAGGTTGGTTAGTGGCCTTATTTGATCATCACTTTTATGTTAATTCAATATTAATTCTAGTAAACTCCCCTCCGTCCTCCCCCAAAAAAAAGCACCAAAAAAGAAAAAGAAACTTGCTTTTGAAGCTATTGTGTCCTATAGTATTGTTGATTGACTGTATGAATTTTCATCATTTCTTACTGACTCCTGGGCAAAAGATCTTGAGGAGTTGTTATTGCAACTTCATTGGATCATCAACTGATGTTAAAGCGTACAGCTGTCAAGTTTTGTCTTGTTAGGCAATCAACCTGATATATGAAAGTGAGTCGCATGTTGGTGAAAAAGCCCGAGCAAGTGTTTCCCTAATTTGGGACTAGTTTCATTAAGTGATGTTCTATGAGAGAGATGGTTTACACTGCCAATCAAATGGTTGCAATTATTTGAATGATAATGACGATATAGTAACATGGTGTAGTAGACATTGTGCAAAGAATCCTCTCATTGTTTTGAAAATAACAGATAGCAGATCCAGTGGAGATTGAGAAAATGGTAGATAAAGTGCTTTGAGAGAACCCAAAGCAGCTGGAGCAATATCGTGGGGGCAAAACTAAGTTACAAGGTTATTTTGCTGGTCAGGTAAAAAATTTGCTGGTCTTAATATGAAACTTGTTATCTATTTTTATCCTGGTTAATTTGTTAATATTTTTCCTATATACCAAGATTATTCTGCATTTTTGGGGATGTGCAGGTAATGAAATTGTCAAAAGGTAAAGCAAATCCTGGGCTTCTAAACAAGATACCTTTGGAGAAATTAAATGCCAAAAGCTGATGCTTTTGTTGGTGGGTATCTGTCTCCATATATATCCTATCACAAGAAAATGAAAAATGCATGCAACTTTGTTACTCATGGCATAACTCTTGCCAGCTTCCATCATTGAAAGTTGTCTCGCCTTGGGTTGGTCTAGCCTACATAGTGCACTTACTTGAGGCAAATTGGTGTTGTCCCAGTGATGTGATTTTGCTGACGATGGCACCCCAATGAACTTTACTGATGAATTTTATATCCTCTTTACTGATGGTAGAAGCATATTTTAACTCTAACCAGCTTGTTCGAGCTTTACTTCTGAACTCATAATACTTCCCAGCAACTTGCAGTTTTTACCTGTTCTGCAAGAAACATGGAGCGGAATTGCATGGAAGAGACTGGGGGCATGCTTCTCACTTATACATTATTTTGTCACTTGATTGGCTTTCCATAGTAGGATAGATTCATAGTGAATTGTAAGCGCATTTTGTGTTAGTATTTATATGTATCTTGTAGTAAGTCAAGCACACTGTTTTTAAACCAAAAACATTTCTTTCTCTTGATGATTATAATTTAGTGGAAAGGGTTACCATGTTATTGTTACTCTGTCCATTTGCAATCTTTCAACATATTTTCTTGATTGTTTCAGTTTTCATTTTGAATTATAATTGGCTGGCTGTGGCCAAGTAAATACTAATTGAGGTTTATTGATAATCTTGCCAGTTGCCAGGTTATGGTTCCGCTTGTTGTTCACTGAGTTTTTTTCTTAGCTTGTCTGTCCAATTCATTTCTGGATTATCAATTGCTTAACAAGTTAATTCAGGAGAAAAAGTGATCTATAGTAATATAATAATAGTATTAATGAAAGAAGAGAAGAAGCTCTTTTGGTTTATCTAAAACTTCATGTTAGATATTGGTAGTCCTAAATAATGATTTCCTCATAATGCAATGGAGACTAATTATGATAACAGTATGGAGCAATCTAATTCTAATTCAATTGCAAGGATAAGAAATTCTAATTCAAAAAATTTAATTAAAAAAAGTTCCTACTAGTACAGTGTCAACGGGTTCCTAAATTACCCGGCATTTTACTGGTACTAAAGCCAATGATATAAATCTTGAATTAATTATAAATTTTTTTCACTGTACTTTGTTGCTGAGTAACTATTATAGTGTGTCCTTATATTCTTTGGGAGCTGAGGCTGGTGCTCTATGTGGGAGGACAATGTTCCTGCAAAATTCAAAAGTCGAGGACAGGAAGTAAGGATAGTACTACCCTAATAATACAACTATGCTGTATAAATGGTTAGAGGATGGATATTTCTATTTGGGCCATTGTTAAATAGGCCCAAAAATCCTGGAATTGTCCAAGTTGGAATAAGTAATGCTGTAATGGGTTTCAAAACTTAAAAATAAATAGGGTAAAATATTATTGCATGATTTTTCCTATTTTTGAGAACTAATTTTTTGGCCTTTCCAACCTTTGTTTGTCTCAAACGAGGTAAGTTGGAGAGTTTGTATCCTCCACTTTTAAAAGATATCGTGCATGGGTGCAACAACCATACATGACGACAAAGGAACATACTCCCACGCACAAGGAATGGAGCACCATAACCCAATTTCATTGGCTAAAGGACTTTACTACAATACTAGTGCTAGCCCATTCGCTCATTTCAAAAGAGTAGTAGTCTGGTAGGGAAGAAAAGCTCAAGGGCAGTAGGCTAATAGGTAGGAGAGAGAGGTCTTCTAAAAAATTAGTCATTTTTCTCTATAAAGAATCAGTTCCAGGAGAAAGAATTTAACCTTTGCTCCACCCTTGGTTTTTCATACCAGATTAATGTGTGCGTTTGGTATTGATTATTTTTACCAGCTTATTTTACTATTCAACTTATTTTTGCTACTATTCATGAGTCTCACTACACTTTTTGGTACTATTTATGAGTCCCATTGTACTATTTCAGCTAACTTTTACCTTTATCTACAATATTTTCAACAAAAAATTTTTAATTTCAACTAAATAATATGTTCCCAAACGTACATGGGATTTTCCCCGTAAATTTTTGTTTCTTTGCATGTTTTTCATTTCCATTTTCTCAAACATAAAACCCAACCTTCAAAGTCAACCATTAATTTAACCTAATGGTGCCTAAATATGCTTGTAGTGATAGTCAAACAATAATGCTTCCCAAATCGCCTTTTTGAAATCTAACTACCATGCACATCGCTCCATTTTTTCTAATTTGGCAACTCCAGGCTTCGATTGGCAGTACCAAACCCAAGTTTTTTTTATTAAAGATCTCACTTTGCTATTTTCAAAATTCCTTTTTGTTCAAGTCGGATTTATGGTGAACAGAGCTTACCAAATTGAAACTTGTTATGAGACCTTTCCAACGATTATTTATTTGTACAAAATGAAGGTCGTTTGATAATAATTTAATTAAGATTAAATCATAATCAAACTTTGGGACACTCTTTGATTAAATCATCTTCTCGTGCTTCTTTGATTTCCCAAGCAAAGCCTTATGAATTACTTGCTAGATTAAGAGATGGTTCATTCACCTTCACCTATGTCAAAGAGAAAATTTTCTCTTATCATAAACTTCTCTACCTCATCCTCATACTTGGTGTTTGCCATCTTTAGTGTAACTTAGAAATTGAATCCTAATTAACATTCTTCTAATGCTACCTTGTACAAACGCCCAAAAGAAGCATAAACTGGTTAAGGTCAAAGGACATGTGCTGCTCACAAAGAGAATGGTTTTATTCAAATTTGGTCAATATGACCAACAGTGACATATATATATGGTCGTTAATAATTGGAAGGAATTCAAAGAATGTATTGTGGGAAGTTTTGGGATTTAGTAGTATTCTCTAGCTAGCTTTATCCAAGGAAGTGCTTGTATTAAACATAGGAGATGATATATATTATATACATCATAGAAGTTTACACGAGTGAATAGTAGTTGCTTTATTCCAAATTAATCTTAAAGAGCTATCTACATACATACATACATACATATATATATATATATATTTACATGAAGGAAGAGAGGAAAAGAGGGAGGGGGGGGGGGGATTCATTGTTATTCAAAATAACCAAACTCTGTATATATATATATATATATATATATATATGTTCCTCTTTTCTTTCTGTGGTATCTTCTTAGGTAGACTTTAACCTGTCCAAGTTATACACCCTCTGCAAACAAAAACAAACAAACAAAATGACAAATTAAAAAAGAAGAACTGCATGCATATAGTGTTAGCAGTCATGAACTTAAGCGTACCAGGATAGAGTGGATTTCCTCTAGAAAAGGCAAAAGTAATGAAATAAAGGTGTGCATTTGCTCTTTAAGGGTCTCATAGTTATCATCTTTTCCCATTAGGAGATTGGTGAAGGTTTTGTTATCAGGCACTAGTTTTAGAGCTACCTGCAAACACTATACTTGTTAGTTGAAAGAGAAGTTGAAAAAGGCTGATGCAGCATGTTGTCGCATGATCATGCTTTAATGCTTGACAAAGCTTATCACTAAGACAATACCTAGAAGAAAACAAAGCAGTACTCATGAAGATAAACAAGACATGAAGAGCCTTGATGACCTAGGCCAGACAGACATTAATTCCCAGCTCAAACTTAGTCAATTTGACTCACCCACTTAGATGAAAAAGAAGTGATGAAGAGAAAAGGAACGGATATATTGGGAGGGAGGTATTATTACTTTCAAAGCAGCTGATGATATCCATCCATGCCATGGCTTCAAAGTGAGGTTGTAAGACTCTTCGACTGCTTCTACCATGCTCTGCTCAGGATCTCTTGCTAAGTTTTGTAATAATGCCACAGTAAAATCCATGGATCTGGAGAGAGAAACGAAATTATTTGTATATATAACTAAATACCTAGGCCTATGTAGCCATTAGATTTTGAAATTGAGATGAGAATAGTTCGCCAAAAAGGATGAAGAAGAAATAAATAAAAAAATTTTAAATTTTTTGTTTTTTGACTCAGCTATTAGCCTATTTACAGCCTTAATTCTTACGATGTATTCAGTAGTTTAGAGCATTAATTCTTACTATGTATTCAGTAGTTTAAAGTGAGAGGAGAGGAGAGTAGAGAGTAAGGGGGGAAAGAGAGTAGACAAGAGAGGAATGGTTACTCTTTCCTCTTACTTGAATATTTTATTAATTAAGTACCGGAAACAGGAATAAATATTTATCCTTTTGTTTGGATGCTTTAAAAATTATTATTATTAATAGTATTAGCTAATGAGGGTATCCATAACTCTTGGAGCACTTGATTATTTTTCCAGATGTGTGTATTCCTACCATACTAAGTAATTATAAGGAAGAATCCCTTAAAGTGATCCCAAGATGCTAGTTAGAAATTTCGAGCTTAAGTCCTCATGAATCATGATTCTAATGAGGCATTTGGACTCACTAGGCCAACCATTTGGATAGGAATAGTCATAAGTTGATAATTATGATCTATTTGCTAATTTTAAAGAAATAAATAGAAATTTATGTCATAAGGGCAAAATTAAAAAGATTAATTTTTTTTTTTAATATAAGTGAAACCTTTCCCCTTCTCTCCCCTGCCTCCAAATTCTCTCAATTTCGAGAATTAAAAATTTTCAAACTCATCTCACATGATCCAAACTAAACAAAAAAATAAAGGAAAATGCTAAACAATGTCCTTAGAGCATTGGTTAATAATCCATTTAAAAAAAGTTTTTATGCGAAAAGAAAAAAAAAAAGCAATTAATGTTTTGACAACTTTTTTGATTTCCCATAAAAGTGATCTCAAAATTTTTCTAAAATAGATTATTAACCAGTGCCTTAAGCACACTTGTTAGCATAACCCAAAAATAAAAGGCACCATCTTTTGTGATTCGATCGGATTAGAATTAAAAGGTTTTTTTTTTCTTTTTTTGGGTGTGGGGGGAGGGGAATAATCTTTTTGTTTATTGGATCATGCAGTGACAAATAGATGAGACTTGTGGAAACCATAAACAAATAGACGAGGCTTGTGGAAACCATAAACAAGATGGCATGGACAGGACAAGAGGCTCTAACGACCATTAGCGTTCGTAACTTTGTTTAACACGTCATTGGCAAACTGAAGACAAAAAATTTGCCATGCTACAGACTTTTATGTAGACACATTTATAGTATTTTTTTTATTGCATTTAATGTTATTACTTACTGCACTAAGTTGTAGTCTAATAGTAATATTTATTTACAATAAAGAAAGGTTGCTCCCCTGTTACAAGCTACACAAACATTCTCAGAAAAAGTTGCTTGATTGCTAGGATTATATTGGATTCGAAACATCACCATACCTTTTATTTCTATTAAAATTTTTAATGTTAAAAAAGACAAAGATATAGATATGTTTACCTGGTAAGCCAAAGAAAGGCTTTACTACAGCTTTTAGCTTTTCTTGCATTGCCTTCACTGGCCTCTTTCTTCAATATCTCAACCAAATTTGAATTCAGTAAAGGATCGGATTCATGCACCATTTCCAATCTCTATAACACGAGAGAGAACATGAAAATGAACTTAATCAAGGATAAATAAACAAATATCTCTCAATCATTAATTTCTGGTTAGAAAATAACCAATTTAATAAAAGCCAGAGAAGCAAGGTGTTCCAAAAATCATGACTACTCTATTCATAGAAGAAATTCTATGAGAGATACTTATAAGAAGTGTACTACTGCCCAAAAATTTAAAAGAAGAATAAAAGGGAGATTTTTGGTATGCCTTGATGTTCTTTCGAAGTACCTGAATATTCTGATTTATGTCATGTCTCAGAACAGCCATTGTTGGTCCAATCTTATCTGCCAAAGGATTTATTCCACAGAAGGATTTTGTGAGTTTCTACATGTACAAGTAGAAGAGCTACTGTGAGATAGAGAAAAGAGAGAGAGAGAAGACCTACCAAGAACTTGAATAAACAAGTTGCAGACATAAAGAAAAGGCTTTGTGGGGATGTGAGCAGCAGCATCATGATTATCACTAGGTTTAAGTTTGACCATCATAGAGAGCTCTTCAATGGCAGACTTTATCTCTGATCCCTTCTCCATCTCTCTTCTCCTCTTCATTTCAAACTCTTATCTTTTCTTTCTCTCCCTCCTCAATCTTCTCTAATTCTTGATTATTATTGTTTCAATAAATAGCTCTTAAACCACTTGGTATATTTAATTTCCTATAAATTACATTTCCCAAGTTCTAACATTTAAAAAGAGGGAGGGGGAGCCTTTTGAATTTGCATTGATGAGTGATGACTGTCACACTGATAGAGACTAGCAACCCAAATGTTACTTTTTAAAGTTTTAGATGAGAGACAGTAGCTTCTCTGGTTGAAACTCCTAACCTTTTTTTTATGGGAACATTTTTTTTCAAATTTTTTATTAGTTTTTTTCTATAAGCCATTGATGGAGACATTAAATTTGACCTTGGAGTAATCGCCTCTCTTAATTGCAATTTTATATTTAAGACTATACTTTGATATGTGGGGCATATAAGTTTGGCTAGATTGCCGCTAACACTCTATCATTGTCCTGAGTCTTTGCTATCAGGACTCACACTTTATCCTTTACCAGTTGAGGGAATATTTATCATAATGTTGGCCATGTGCAAGGTGAAAAGGGATAAAAAGAGGCTAGCTTTTGAAATTTGAGAAAAGGTTGATATTACGTCTTCAATAAAAATCCTAGCCGTGACTACAATTTGGGGGGCTGAAGCCAAACTCTACATCTTAGCTGGAAAAAGTTTACCTTCATACTGGTGCAGAAGAAAATCCCATGAAATGATAATATCATCTAGTGTATATTTAATCATATAACCTATTTAACGAGTTATATGACTTGTTTAAATAATACACATGAATAATTTTATTAATCGTCATAAAATAAGTTAGAAGAAATTCTTTCAAACTGGTTTGGAGAAAAATTATGTACAACTTAATTTTGTCTCTTACTCTTTTTCATATTACTTTATGAGTTTCTGTCATATTAAATGAAAAACAAATTTTAGCTACAAACTTAATTGTATTCAATGACTACAATTCTACTCAATATTTGTTTATTGGATGTGAGTTTTGAAAAATCCTCCATTGGATTATATTTTCTTTTTATATCATCCATACTTGTAAAACTTCCAAAAGATTAAAGATCAATAATTATGTCATCAACCAAATATTTAAATTTCAAGTTTTTGTAGTTTATAATTATGTATAAAAAATAAGTTTATTGATCGAACATTAAACTATTTTCGATTGACATGAAATTTGATTTTCGTATTAAAATATAAAGAATATGCAATCCAATTATTAGATTTTTAAAATATGTTGTTATATTAAAAAAAATTTAGTAGGAGTTGTAGCTATTGGTTATAACCAAATTTTTTCCTTAAATGACTTACACTTACCACGCTACTATACTCTTTAGAACATCTAATAATTTTCCACTTTTGTGATCACTTTGTGTTCCGTTATATCTAGAAATTTTGATCAATATAAAGAAATAGATCCAAAACGGTACTTCATAGCAAATCCCTAGAGAATACAAATTCTCTGTAGAGTAATGCTAAAGATACAGACTTTTTTACAAAAAGTTTTACAAACTGCTGATGTGGTGAGTGATTATTGATAAATAAAAAAGTGATGTTAATGGGGGATCAAGATGTAAACCAATAAGAAGTTGGCCACATTACCGGTTTGTAAAAATGTTGTAAAATAGTTTATGGCTGTAGCATTACTTTTCTCAGTACCATTTTTTGTGTATCACTCTATATTCCACCAATAACAACTTGCCATGTATTGATTTTACTTTCTTTATAAAATAATTGGAGTTGAAAATGCAAAAAAATCATACACATAGCAAGTTGTGATTATTGGTAGATCATAAAGTGGTATACAAAATATGGTACAGGAGATTTGTATTAAACCCCTATAACTGAATTTTTTTTTGCCTTTCTACCATGCCTGTACATCTTTGAAGAGTTAAAAGTCCGACTAGCTAGGTCTAAATATGGAAAGTCACTGTCACGGTAGTCACTAGTCAGTGTATTACTGTGTTTCCAAGTCTCCTTTTAGTGTTTATCCACACAAAAAAGAGGTCTCCTTTTAGTTTGACATGGTCTTACTCTTAGTATTTGTGCAAGCCAAGTCGAATCTTAGCGTGTCCCTTTGGAAACCTGCACATATAGTTTTCAATAACTTATCTGCATAATTTTTATTAAAAGATATAGTTGTTGGTAACTTTTTAGGACAAAAACTAAAAACTAACTTATTTTCAAAATCTTTTTGCCAAAATAAAGTTGTCAAGGTTGAGTCAAGAGCTTGGTCAATCTGGGCATTAGATTTTATAGTGTTATAGCACCATGAATTAGGAAGCACCCAACAGTACAATTCCCTTTCGGAGTGCATCCATTTGTACCTCTTATTCCTCTTGGAAATTCTTTTTGCATTTCCTTTGAAAACTCAATTAATGTTCATGTTGTTGTTGATAGTTACAGACAGCATCCAATGTTAGTCAACCGTCCAAACAGGCAACATGGGACGGCACGCTAGAGAACCTCTTGAGCATATGCTTACCGCAGTCACTCAGTGATGTCCTCCAAACATTTTTAATTGTCGAATTTTAGATTGTTTATTAGCGTTTGCTTCAAGGACCTAAATAGTTTTCTAAGCCTTATTCTTTTTATATTTTTATATTTTATGGACAATTATTATTTGTTTAGTCTCTCTATACTGTGACTTAATACTGGATATATTGTATTACATTATAGAATCTCAACTTACATCACAAACTAGATATTATACTTGAAAGTCTACCGATCATGCGAATTACTTAATACCATTATTGGAGTAAAATTCCTTTTAATCTTTTTTATTTCTATGTTGGATCAAAATTTGTGAAATGATAAAGAAAATGGGATCTATGAAGACTTCTAGCTTTCACACATGACCACAAGTTGATAAAGACATATTGTAACTTAAATAGACAGACAAGACATGAAGCATCCAGCACCATTTTATGAAATGATCAAACGGTTGAGTTATGGTTGTAAGTTGCAACTGAACACGCATGTGATATAGATAAAGTCCAAATTCATACTGAACTCACTGTCTTATAAAAACACAAGAAAGAGCTCACTCTAAATAAATGTGAAACTCACAATAATAAACAAAGTGTTTGGAGCACACCCACACCATCAGTGACTTGTACCAGTACTGTTATGTACTGTGGGTTAGTTAGGATTTTAAGAAAATAAAAGGCATGAATATGTATAGAAATTTTGAAATTTCTTACTTTGGATCAAAAGTTTTGCCATTTTGGTTTACTAAATACAACGTTAGACATAAGAAATATTTGTCATCAGTGAGGGCCAAACTAAACCCAATTTGCTCTGTGTATCAGTGTATTGATGAAGGCAATAGATCACTCGAGCTGAAATGGGCTAGCTCGAAATGTAACACTCGAGAAACAGTCATATAGATTAAAGTCAAAGGATTAGATGAGAATGCAAATGGATTATTCCTTGGGGATCCCAAAAAAGGATAAGAGAATTATAGAAAAAAAAAACGTGTGAATGCATGGATTCCTTCGGGAACCAAGATCGCTTTAAGCAATTATAACCTTTAAAAGTACACCTCTTTTAATTGAATAGCGAATATAAAAGTCAATTGTAATTAAGTTAAGGCCAGAATCTGGCCTTAACTTAATTACAATTGACTTTTATCTAGATCATGGTGAGCTAAGTTAGCTTATCTTGCTATCTTTTTCTAGATCAAGTAGCTTCTTGTATGACATGACAGATATGACACTTCCAAGAAATAGGATCTCAATCTGTATTTAACTAATCATATAGATGATAATGCAAAAGAGAGAGAGAGAAAAAAGAAAAGAAAAAAAAAGAATAGAGATTCAAGGTGTAAATAGAAATGAACAAAGTAATTAGAAATGATTAGAACAATTAATGTAGCTAGTTTAGGACGAAACAGAAATGAATAATGTATTAGACTATTAGTTGCATTAGTTAGACTAGTCGCTGACTTAAGAGCATATTTTGCTAAAGAAATTGTAACTATTGTTTTAAATCATGGAAGATATTTTTTTAATTTTTCTAATCTTATAGATTAGGATAACTATGAGTTGCATTATTTTACAGTACTTTAAACTAGTCGGTATGCTTATCCTTTTGGCGTGTTCTCTTTTTGCTCCGAATAGTTGTTAATAAGATCAACATATAGTTTACAATGATGATAATGACATAGATATGCCAGGTTATTTCTCTCGAATAAGATTGAAAATAGTGCGTCACATGGGGAGAGAGCATTGTATCAGAAAACAGAGGAAAATTCTAGAGAATAGGAACTCTATTTCATTGAAAAATGAATCAAAGATACAATCTGATATGTATATATATACATCTAAAGCTATAACTAACTTTCCCTCCATGAGTAACGAACTAACAAACTAACAGAACTAATAGACTGATACACGTGCCTATCACATGCTACTTTAAATACATATACATAACTAAACTACATGCTGTTTGCATATATTATGTAACATTGCTATTGTCGTTTACTGTACAAACTAATTCTTTGGGTCTTTTCTTTTGATTTGTGCTCTTGACTCTGCTCTTAGCTCTATCACTTCCTTTAGCATCTTGACACCCCCCCTCAAGTGGAAGAGGGGCATGAATATTGACCATATTCAACTTGGACACAAGGAAGGAGAATTGTTGGGCATTCAAGGCTTTGGTCAACAAGTCTGCAATCTGTGAATTTGTACTAACATGTAACATTCTGATATACCCTTCCAAGACTTTATCTCTGACAAGGTGACAATCAATTTCAATGTGCTTTGTTCTTTCATGAAAGATAGGGTTTGCAGCAATGTGAAGGGCTGCCTAACTGTCACAGAACAAGAGGGCTACTTGAGGGTGTTTTATCTGACAATCATGAAGTAGATACAAGAGCCAAATGATCACACAAACTGCTACTGCCATTGATCTATACTCAGACTCTACTGAAGAATGTGAGACTTTTTGTTGCTTCTTTGACTTCCATGAAATCAGAGACTCACCAAGAAAGACACAAAATCCAGTGACAGATCTTCTAGTATCAGGGCATGAAGCCCAGTCTGCATCAGCAAAGGCCTTTAAGTGCAGTTCTGATTTGCTTAAGAAAAACAACCCTTGGCCTGGTGTACTCTTTAGATACTGCAAGACCTTATCAGCTGCTTGCAAATGTGGCTCTCTAGGATGTACCATGAATTGGCTTAATCTATTCACAGCAAAAGTTATGTCAGGCCTAGTTATGGTCAAGTATAGCAATCTCCCTATTAGCCTTCTGTAGGAACTTGGATCTTGCAACTCCTTCCCCTCATACTTACTAAGTTTGAGATTCTAATCCATAGGCACTCTTGCTGGTTTACACCCTAGCATACCAGCATCACCCAACACCTCAAGTGTGTATTTCCTTTGGCATAAATTGATACCATCAACAGTCCTTGCAACTTCAAGGCCTAAGAAAAACTTCAAATCACCTAAATCTTTTAGCTTGAATTGTTGATCCAACAGAATCTTCAACTCATCAACTGCTTGCTTATTATCACTAGCCATCAATATATCATCAACATAGATCAATAGAGCAATAAAAGAGGTAGAATTCTTCTTAGTGAAAAGTGAGTAGCCAGCCT
Source organism: Notholithocarpus densiflorus (assembly GCA_030021035.2). Classification (NCBI taxonomy): domain Eukaryota; kingdom Viridiplantae; phylum Streptophyta; class Magnoliopsida; order Fagales; family Fagaceae; genus Notholithocarpus; species Notholithocarpus densiflorus. The sequence continues at coordinate 545,355 of JARYZH020000012.1, forward strand.
TGGATTGTGTGAATTCGAGAAGAATTAATGCAATGGAAAACTTGGCAAACCATTGCCTTGAAGCTTGCTTTAGTCCATACAAGGACTTAGTAAGCTTGCATACTAGCCCCCCCTTATAGTGGAAGCCTGGTGGGAGGTCCATATAAAATTCTTCCTTCAATTCATCATGAAGGAAGACATTGTTGACATCAAGCTGACAAAGATACCAGCCTTGCACAGCAGCCACTGCAAGAAGACATTTGACAGTAACAAGCTTTGCAACAGGTGAGAATATTTCAATGTAATCAAGGCCTTCTTTTTGAGTGATGCCTTTAGCCACTAACCTGGCTTTATATCTTTCAACAGTACCATCAAATTTGTACTTTACCTTATACACCCACTTACAACCAATTATCTTTTTATAAGGTGGAAGACTAGTGAGGGTCCAAGTGTGATTAGCTTCAAGGGCAGAAATCTTAGCTGCCATAGCCTCTCTCCACTTAGGATCTTGAACTGCTTGGTAATAGAATTTGGGCTCCTCAATTGAGGAAATGGCATTACAGAAGTGCAAGTGCTTAGGAGACAATTTATGGGAAGACAATTAAGAAGATAAAGGGTAAGCAATACTAGATGTAACTTGAGACACCTGATTACATTTATAAGCTTGCAAATAAGCAGGCCTGTGAAAAATCCTAGTGGATTTTCTAAGAGTTGGATTGGAAGAAGGAGGAGCAAAAGGATCAGTATGGACAGAAGTGGACTAATCTTGATGGACAGTGGACTGACCAAGGTGGACAGTGGACTGATCAGGAAGATCAGAAGGAATAGGAATAGGAGTAGGAGCAGAACTTAAAGGAATAGGTAAAGAACCAATAAGAATAGAAGAAGGGGAAGAAGTGTCTGAACAAGTGTGGGAAATAGGAACATGCTCAACAGCAGGAGTGGTGTCTGCAAGAGGAATAGGAACAGAAATTGGATAAGAAGGAGAGTAAAAAACAGGAGCAGATGAACCAGATAAAGGGAAGGACAATGAAGGTGAACTAGATAAGGAATGTGAAGAATCTGAAAAAGGGGAAATAGACTCATGGAAGACAACATCTCTAGAAACAGTGATTTTCCTAGTATGAAGGTTAAGGACCTTGTAACCCTTCATATTAAAAGGGAAGCCTAAAAAGACACATGGTGAAGCTCTAGAATCAAACCTCAACCTATGAGCAGACAGAGTGGAAACAAAACACAAGCAACCAAACACTCTAAGATGAGTAAAGGAAGGTTGATATGAAACAAAAGCTCAAATGGGGATTTATGACCCAACAAAGGCATAGGCAACCTATTAAGCAGATAAGTAGCTGTCAACACACAATCACCCCAATATGCTGAGGGCGGATTGGATTGAATCTTAAGGGATCTAGAACATTCAAAAGATGTTGATGCTTTCTCTTAACCACATAATTTTGCTGAGGTGTATAAGAACAACTCTTTTGATGTACAATGTCATGATCACTATAAAAGTTTGACAGAGAAAATTCAGGGGCATTATCTGATCTGATGGCCTTAATACCAGTGTTAAATTGAGTCAAAATCATGTTATAAAAGGATATTAAAAGTTGTTTAACATCAGACTTGGCTTTCATGAGATATACCCAAGTAGACCTAGTGGCATCATCAACAATTGTAAGAAAGAACCTAAAACCTTCATGAGTACAAACAGAATATGGTCCCCAAACATCCACATGAATTAAAGCAAATAATTTAGTACACATATTATTGTTTGAAGGAAATGGCAGCCTTTTCTGCTTAGCCAAAGGACAGATGGTACAAATGTCATTACATTTGGTAGAAAATGAAGGTAATACATCTTGCAAAGATGACAATTTATTAAAGGAAGGATGTCCTAATCTAACCACAAGATGGACATATCTTTATTAGAAGCAGATGCTGAAAAAGCTGACTTGAGGATCTTGTTGGTGGAGATGTAATTTGACAGAGAAGGTGGAGTCCTAGAAGTAGAGTTCTACAGCAAATACAGACCATTTTGGGACCTCACCCACTCCAATCGTCCTCCAACAAGAAAGGTCCTGAATGAAGCAAAATTGAGACAAAAACACAAGACAAAGAGGCAAACTTTGAGTGAGCTGACTGACAAACACAAGATTAAAGGAAAAGGAAGGAACACAAAGAACATGTTCAAGAATAAGGGAATTGGAAAATTTGACAGTACCAATATGAGTGACATGTGCTGATTCACCATTAGGTAATTCAACAACACAATGGAAAAGCGAATATAAGATTGAAAAAGTGAAAGAGAACAAGCAATGTGATCACTTGCACCTGTGTCAATAACCCATGTACTACAACCAAAAGCAATTCTATTCACAAGCTTAGAAGAGAAAATGGAATGCTTAAGATTACCTGCCAAAGGTGTTGATTGAGAAGTAGAAGCTTGATTGGAAGAAATACTGTTGGCCATGGCAATAGGACTATTCTGAGGATCAGACCCTCTAATCATGGCAAGCAGTTTCTAACATTGCTCCAATGTCAAAGGAAAATGCTGTGAAGTAGTAGCTACAACAGACTCTTGAACAAAATCAAGAAAGGAGACCTGATTTGCCCTTGCTTTGGTCTTATATCCAGGAGGATATCCATGGATTTTGTAACATTTCTCCAAGGTATGACCAAGCAATCCACAATGGCTACAAGTAGGCCTCTCCTTTCCTTTCTTGAAAGACTTGGAACTAGAACCAAGATTCATTGTTTTTGCTGCAAGGGCTGTGGATTCGACAATAGGGCTATTGTTGCTATGTCCAACTGAACTCTACCTCTCATCTTGAACCAACAATGAATACACCTTATCAACTGAAGGAATAGGATCCATCAATAAAATTTGGCCTCGAATGTGAGAGAATGAATCATTGAGACCCATTAGAAGCTACATAATTGCTTCTCTGTGATGAAGATTGGAAATCTTTTCATTCACATGACATACACACTTCTCACAAGAACAAAGAGGAATTGGTTCATAGTTTTGAATCTCATCCCATAAGATTGAAAGATTGGTAAAATAGTCACTCATAGTGAGTTTCCCTTGAGAAATGCTAGCAAGATCTTTCTGCAATTGGTAAACCCTAGGTCCATTGCCTTGAAAGAACATGTTTTGAAGCTTCTTCCAAACTTCCTTGGCAGTTTTGCAAGACCATGCTAGTTGCAATCTTAGAGGAAACATAATTGATGATCCAAGAAACCACAATTTCATTGCATCGTGACCAACTTTGAACAAGAAGAGGAACCTTCTCCATGGCAGAAGTCAGAGAAGCAGAGCCATCAATCAACCAAAATTTATTATTGATCCTAAGAGCTCTCTCCATAGATTGTGCCCATGTAGGGTAATTTTCTCCTCCAATTAGTGGCTGAGATACAAGGATCGCACTGGGACTCTCGGCGTGGTGAAGAAAAAATGGATGTGATTCATCAATGGTAATGCTCGTAGATGCTTGATTAAAGGATGCCATTGATGAAGCTTCAAAGGGGAAAACCTAGCTTTTGAAGAAGAGACTAGACGAAGAAACTAAGCGGAAGCAAAAAGTGATTGCTCTGATACCATATTAGAAAACAGAGGAAAATTCTAGAGAATAGGAACTCTATTTCATTGAAAAATGAATCAAAGATACAATCTGATATGTATATATATACATCTAAAGCTATAACTAACTTTCCCTCCATGAGTAACGAACTAACAAACTAACAGAACTAACAGACTGATACACGTGCCTATCACATGCTACTTTAAATACATATACATAACTAAACTACATGCCGTTTGCATTTGTTATGTAACATTGCTATTGTCGTTTACTGTACAAACTAATTCTTTGGGTCTTTTCTTCTAATTTGTGCTCTTGACTCTGCTCTTAGCTCTATCACTTCCTTTAGCATCTTGACACATTGCTCTTGGGTTTTGATCTCAAAGATCAAAACAATAGTCCCCATTCTAACTTTTAGGATCGATTTGGGGTATAGATCAATAAGGGAATAAAATTTCTCTCCAAACTAGTTTGGAAAAAAATCTTTCAAACTTCTTATATATCTTTATATTGAGTGTAAATTTTGAAAATCTAACTGTTGGATTGCATGTTCTTATTATATTCTTCATGCTTATAAAATTTCAAGAAGATGAAAAATCAATTGCTATGTCATCAAACAAATATTAAAATTTCAAGTTTTTGTGATCTAAAATTGTGTATAAAGAATAAATTTATTGATCGAATAGTAAATAATATCCGATTTGAACGAAATTTGATATGCATGCTAAAAACATAAGGAACATGAAATTCAACGATTAGAGATTTTCAAAATTCACACCAAAAAAAGATATATCTGAAAAGCTTGAAGAGTTTCTCTCCAAATAAGTTTAGAGAGAAACTTTGTCCATTAGAAACATTTGTGGTGTACAGTTTCTTTGTGATGGTTAGTTGACTATGTGACATTTCAAAAAATAGTTTGAACATAGGCTCTAATTAAATAGGTTGTCCTGGACTGAGGAAAAAACCGAAATGATCATACATGCTCCATTACTTTGAAATAATTGGGTTTAGGCAATTTGAGTATTGTGACAGCTCCACAACTTTAACATGAGTAGCTACGGAGCTACCATGTGAAACCCTCACTCCAAGCCCAAACATGCATGAGAAGAACACACAAATAATTGAATTAACAAATTGCAATGCATTTATTTCAAACAAATAGAATTATGTGATTTATGTGATTTTTATGTGATGTGGAAGACAATTTTGTTGAGTTCTTTGTGCTTTGGCATTTATGTGGTAGACTTGGAAGTTTCAAGGGTGTTTTCATAATTTTTGTAAGGTTAAGGGTTTTTTTTTTTTTTTTTTTTTTTTTTTTTTTTTTTTTTTTGTAATTTTAAAAAAGGTTTTGAGGCCAAAATGTAATCTTGAAAAAATAACTAGAAATTTTGGGGTTGAAAAATATAATTTCGAGAAAAGTTCTGAAGTCAATGTATAATTTGAGAAAAGACTGATTGTGAAAATCTAATTTTGAAAAAGTTTTTGAGAGAGCTGATGGCATTTTGAAGAGTAAACAATAATTTTTACATTTTGTCTACTTATTTTTACAAATACATTTTCCAATAGACTCTAATTTTTTTTTATTCTATATAAATATTATTTCTTCACTCTTTCTTTATTCTTCATTTATTCCTTTTTTGAATATTTCTTTATTCATTTTCAACGGCTATAATTCTCAAATTCCCAACAACTATATTCTTTAAATCTCATAATGACAACATTTTCAAATTTTCCAATAGTCATATTTCTTAATAGACTCTTAAAAAAAATTTATTTAAAATGATCATATTTACTAAATGGTCATTTTTTACAATGGTCATATTTTTCAAACAATCATAAATTTTTAGTATAAATAAGACTGATGTCACCCTAAGATCAAACAACATCTTTGAGATTAATTGATAAATATTATGTTATAATTGCAAGTTTAAATGATAATAGCACCAAATTTATCGACTACTTGCAATGATAAATGCAAGTGTTGTAATATATCAAATAATAGTAGATAACAACTACTATCCATAGTTAGTGTGTCACATTGCAGCAAAACAAAATGAGTGAATCAATATATTCTAGTAAGTTAAATCACATTGCAACAAAACAAGTTTAAAGTGCTCTATTAATCATATAAAACAAGTTTAAAGTGCTCTCTTAATAATACAAAACAAGTTTAAAGTGCTCTCTTAATCATACAAAACAAGAGCACCCTATGTCAAGCTAATTCCTTCATTTTTCAAGGATTTCCATTTGCCATTGATGAATATATTCTTGTTGCATTGGAGGCAACACACTTGCATCCATCATCAGTTCCAATCTCAATTTTTCCATTTCCTTGTCCTCTTTCAATTTTTCCATTTCCAATTCCATTTTCATTTGCATTGTTGCAAGTTTTTTTATCCTCAAGATGAATTTGCATCATCTCTTGCTCATGGTTTGCAAGACGTTCTTTCTCAATAGTGATCATTTTCATCTCACTCAATTTTTCATTCTTTCTTCCATCATGACATTTAATAAGTCTTCCATATTTAAAACTGTACTTTCTTTGCTCTTTGTTTCTTCAATCATTTTTTTTTCAGCTTTCTTGTTTGGTGGTCTCTCCAGTACATTGGGAACATATGAAATATCTTCATCTTCTTAATTTATTGATTCTAGATTAGAAGATGAAGATGTTGTTTCAAATCTCCCTCTGTTTGGTCTATGATCTTGAATAATACGTAACTATTTTGGTGAGTGCTTCAAAACATTCCAACAATCTTCATATGGAAATGTGGAACCATGGAATGCTTGATACTGTTGTCTTGCCTTATCAAGTTGAACCCATTTTGAACTCAATCCCAAACCTAAAAATAGCTAATCAACCACTATTCCCTTGAAACCTGAAAAATCCAAATCAAGAACAATTAACAGAGCACAAACCCGTCATACCCATAACTCCATTTTTCTAAACTCAAAAATAGCCAATTAGAAAAATGATTTCAAATTATTGAAGTTGGCATACTAGTTTGATTTCTGCTTTTGTTCAATTGTTGGTTGAGCCGATGCTCTCATAGGCGCTGGAATTTGAGAAGAAATCAAGAAGAAACCAAGAGGCAAAGGGCCTCCTTTCCTTTGTTCTGGTAGAAGAAATGGAGAGAAAGTGTGAGTGTAAAAAGAAATAAAAGAAAAAAGAAATGGTATAATATTTAGGTGTTGGAATTTTTTAATGAAAGAAATTCAATTGCTAATCTATAATAACCTTTCATGTTTGGAGAGGTATTGTTCATGAGCAAATTTTTTTTTTGGAAGATTTAGAGAGATTGTTGGATCAATGTTTCGTGGTTTCACTCTCCATAATAGAGAGTATTTTGTGTTTAACTAGATTATTAGAGATGCTCTTAATTGGTGGGCTTTTTATTTTGGCAAAAATGACAAGACCATAACAAAATTCACAACTTTACAACAATTTGTTCACGTAGTGAGTTGTGAGTAGTAGAGTTTATAGACCCACTACTTTTAGGCTGCTATTGACAACTCACCAAATGGGCAAGTCGCGGCAAAAGTTATATGGTGGTATCATTATTTTTGAAATCGGATGGGCTTTGTGGGTATTTAAGTGGACTTTGGTGCATTATCAGATTAGGCTTGGTTTTTTAGGTCTGGGTGTGGACTGGGCTGATTTTTATTTGGGCTTTGGCGTTTGTCTCTTGTATTTTCGCCTTTTCTGTTCTCTCTCATCTCATGTCATCCAACTCTTTGCTCTCGCCCCTTTGTTTTCCATCTCAACCAAAAATCGAACCGAAGAGCATCAATCAACCATGGCTACGGTGTCCTCAGTGACAGTGGGCAAATTAACACCATTGTTGAGGCCAACAAGAACAACATGCTCCTCCTTCTCTATCTCTAAAATGGGTTTTCATTTTAAGCCAATAGGGAACACTGTGACTGAGTCAGTAGTACCCACAAGAAAGTTCGTGGTTCGAGCTGCTAGAACCCTCTCCCAAGGCCCCTCCTTAGGCTTCAGACCCCCACAATTTCAGGTTCTTCCTCATTCTATTTTGTATTTTAATCATCAACTTATTTCATTTGTTTATTTATTGGGTGTATGTGAATTTTGGTTGGTTTAGCTTCCAGAGCCACTTACTGGGAATGTGTGGAATTTGGATGATTTTGAAACATATCCTGCTTTACTGGTAACCTCTCCCTTTTACTTTTATATTTTGCTTGTGTCAGCTTGGATACTATGATCTTTTTTTTTTTTTTTTGTTAAGTAAAAGATCATTTTATTGATATGAATTAAAAAAAAAAAAAAAAATTTATTACATTGTAGGCATATTTAAGAAAGTGGTACTTGGGTTTTAACATTATTAAATGTAACATTGACAGAATATTGGTTTGTGTTAGGCTTTATAATTATCTAAGGAAGGTTTGGGTTACATTCCATTTCATTCCTTCATACTTTTCCCTTTCTATTCCTAAATATTTCAAACCAAAATTCCATAGCGAAATGTGGAAAGCCACCTAGATGTGCTATTCACTCATCTTTCCGATACTCTACCAATAAATGTCCTAGGTCTAACTGTCAAAATCCAGTTAACAGTTTTTGTCCCTTATTAGAAAACTAACTATAACTTGTACGGTAAAAATCCAAACTAAAGACTTTTTCAAACCTTGAATACTTATAATTAAACCTTCAGACCATATGGCTCTTGCGTCCATGAGCTCCAGCATAAATGGCACTTCTTCACTTTGTAAAAGCAAGGTAGGGGGTGAGGTTGTGGGTTCAAGACCCACCGGGTATATGTGTAACTTACTAATCAAAAAACTATATGACCTTGCTTCAATTAGAATTCACATACTGTCCCCATAAAATAAATATTTAATAGATGAAATTATGAAGTAGTAACAAATTGATCTTCCAAGGTTGCATTATTCTCCATTGGTGAAAAAGCTCAGCCTCGATTTGTTATCTGTTGCAGTGTAAGAGTCAATGAGCTGTAGCTTAAATCACACCTCCTCCCTTTGTAAGAGCAATGTGGAGGGTAAGGTTGTGGGTTCAAGACCCATCTGGGGCATGTGTAATTACCAATAAAAATAAATGTTGAAGTGTAAGAATTCTTGAACCGGAATCCTGCACTAACTCTTCAATAACCTTTGGAAGTGGTTTTTTTTATCACACCATATTATGAATTTATGTGGAATAATGGTTTCAACGGTTGGAAGGGTTTTCAACTTAAAATCCTTCTCGAATTGACCTATGACAGTAATGGGAGTTTCTTTCTTGGTCTTGATGTTCCTTTACAGTCTTTTGCAATAATACAAGCAATGATAATATTCATTCTAACAGATTTGTGGTGCAGGTTATGTTTATTTGCAACCACTGCCCGTTTGTTAAACACTTGAAAAAGGATATTGTGAAGCTAACAAATTTTTATATGAAGGTATCTGAAAACATCTTGTCTCAATATGCTTGCTTCCCTTTCCAGTTGCACGAGTATCGTGGATAAGTAATCGACCATGCATGTGTAACTTATTTGTATGCTATTATCTTGCTGCAGAAAGGACTTGCAGTTGTTGCAATATCTTCAAATTCTGTAGCTACTCACCCACAGGTTCTAATATCTCCATAACTTGGGATTAGAGCTGTGTTGAAGCTATTGTGTGATTTGTTCAACATGAACTGTTCCTCACAGGATGGACCACAATTCATGGCAGAAGAAGCTAAACTATTTAATTATCCTTTCCCATATTTATATGATGAGGTATTCAGTATTCTACTGTCAATCTCAACCTTCTACTTACAGTTTGTCTGTAATCACATATGCAAATGCCTATTTGTGTGTATATTTTTAGCTTCATTATTTGGTTTGATTTTGTTGAACTGCTGCATTCTTGTTCATCCATGTTTAGAGCCACTATCAAATTGAACATGACATAAAACTAGCTACTGTTACATCCAAGTAATTCCCTCTCCCTTCCTCTTTTTTCATCCTCCTCCAAAATTTCTTTTTCTTTTATTTTGATATAAATTTATCTGTAGGAAATGTCCTGATTTGTGCCCCCATAGTACATCCCCAATGTACTCGGTTTGACTCTTTTATTAATAATATTTATTACGTTATCTATCAAAAAAAAAAAATTATCTGTAGGAAACGGAACTTCTTGTTTTCTATAATCTAATCCCATATGATTTTATTATTAAAAAAATAGAAAAAAAGGCTCACTTGATCTTGGTTGTTACCTTTGCCCCCGATTCCCTCCTTTTTTAATTTTTATATTTATTTAAAATTTATATCTAGGCATTTGATAACCCTCGTTAGAAGTAGGATGGCTGGGAGATTAGAACTTCTTGCTTGTGCCTTGTATTTAGTTGTGTATTTTCAATTGCAGTCACAGGATGTTGCACGAGATTTTGGAGCAGTTTGCACACCAGAGTTCTTCCTATTCAAAAAGGTGAAAATGTACTTAAATAAATTGCATTTTTCAAGCATGATCCCTCAGATAAGACCCTGCTCAAAGAGTCCAGTTTTATGATTTTCTTCATTTGGTTTGAAACCATCTGCATGATCCAACCCTTGTATTTTGTGTTAGTGTGTAATATTTCTAACACAGGTGCTTTTATCAAATGAAAACAGGATGGTAGGAGGCCATTTGAGCTAGTATATCATGGCCAATTTGATGATTCCCGACCAAGTAATAATGTACCTGTAAATGGAAGGTTAGATGTTCAAATGTACAATATAACTTCTATGAATATCACAATGGTAGCTAACTTGCTTCAATAATACATTGTTTAGGGACCTATGCCTGGCAATAGATTGTGTTCTCAGTGGACAACTGGTACCATCAGTTCAGAAACCCAGGTACCTTCTTCGTTTATACATTTTTTCTCTTCTTCATCAAATATCTTTAAAATCCCTTGTATGACATAATGACCTGATTAGAAGTTTTATTCCCCTTGTATGCAAAAGTGTTGGATGCAGCATAAAGTGGCATCCCGAGACAAATGTGTGACCGCTAGTTTCAAGTTCATGGAGACAATTTAGTTATGCAGATAATAGTTTTCCAGGTATTGTGACTTTTATTTAATGGCTTAAAACCCTTTTGATGTCTCATGTTCTTTCTCTTGATCTTTGCAGTCTTCCTGCTCTATCATGCTATATTTCACAAGGTGCGGAAGGCAAGGAATGTTGTAATATGCGATACTTTTTTTTTCCCTAATAATATGAAATGTAAATTACACTTGTAATATATGTCAATTGTGCTTCCCAATATGAGTAATTTTTTTTGGGTGAGAAGCTGTTACATGAAATTTCTGGTTTTACCTCTTCTGATGGTCTTTGATTGTAATAACCAATAGTGTCATGCCTGTTAAGTCATTTATGCAAGCTCCTCTCATTCATGTGGTTTAGTGATTCATGTTCATGTTTGTGACTTTGTTTATATGTTTTTAAAGTTTTGTGAATAGAGTGAAGGGTGGGATGGCTATAATTTCCAAAGGCATATGAGCTTTGTATTAGCTTGAAAACTTAAAGTGTTCAAGGACGATTTGAAGGTTTGAAATAAGCAGGAATTTGGAGATGTAGGGTTAAAGAGACTCTTGGCTGACATTATATCGTTAGATGCAAAAGAAGGGCATGAAGGCTTGTCCTGGGAGGAGAAGGCTTGTAGTGATAGCAGGATTGGAAACTTGCACAACCAGAGGAAATTTCATGGTGTTAGAAGTCTAGAGCCGTGCGGTTAATAGAGGGTGACAATATTATCAGATTCAATCACAGATTGGGTATTAGATATAGGAGGGTGAACTTTTATTGGTAAGAGGCGAACGATTCGCTTACAGAGGAAAATCAAGTAAAGGAAATGATAGTGCAGTTTTATGAAGAACTTTATGAAGAGCTTGAAGATTAGAGGCCTAAGGTGATAGGTTTCAGTTTCCTAATGTTTATGGGTTGGAGAGATTTTGAAAAATAGGAGGTTCTAGATGCTTTGAAATGAATGGGAGGGGATAAAACTCAGGGTTTGGATTGTTTTGCCATGGCTTTCTTTCAACAGTGCTTGTGAATTGTGGAGAAAGATATTTTGAATTTCTTGCAGGAAATTAACGAAACTTGCTGCTTCAAAAGATCCCTTGATGCTTCTCTCATCACTCTTATACCGAAGAAGACTGGAGCTCAAAATTTAAGAGACTTCCACCCAATTAGTTTGGTTGGCAGAGTAGATAAGATACTAGGCTCTGGTGAATAAACTCAAAATTTTATTGGTCAAATTAGTGTTAAAATATCATGTGACACTTTTGTGGGAGGGAGACGGGTACTTTGATTCAGTGCTAATAGCTAATGAATGCCTTGATAGTAGGCTTAGAGATAGGATAAAGTTCGTTATTGAGAAAGCCTAATTAGGATAAAAGATGCATCTCTCCACGGGGTTTGTCTGTTTCTTCTTTAAATTACACTTTTTGGTCTTCCTATTTGTTTCCTTTCTTTGTTTTTCTACCCATGTGGCGAATAGAATTAAGAAGTTACAGTGGGACTTTTTGTGGCATTGGAAGGACTGTGAATTTGAATATCAGATTCATTCACAGATTGGCTAATACATATAGGAGGGTGAGTTTTTATTATTTGGATTTGAATTATACTTTGCTTATGGAGGAAAATGAGGTACAGTAAAGGATAGTGCAGTTTTATGAAGAACTTTATGAAGAGCCTGAAGATTTGAGGCCTAAGAGCATTAACATCAGTCTTCTCAAATTTTTAGCTAAACTTACCCATAAAACTCTACTTACTTTTTCTAGTATAACAAACAAACACAAACAAGCACATGCATCAAACTCAATATTTATTTATCTACTCTATTTAATATTATTATTTCTCTCCCCAACCTCTTTCACCCTTTCCCCATTTTCAACCAAGGCTTCCTGGCACTGCCGTATAAACCACCGCAATAAACCAAGACTTCCCCCTTTTATTCTCTCACATCCACCCTTTCCCCATTTGTTCAGTTTTCACCCAATTGCACATACCTTCACCTAATCACTATCAGAGTAGCAAGAATACAGTGACAGAAAATGTGAAAGATGCAGCAACACAAATGACCTAAGCTACAGGCCGTTTGTATTCAACATTCAACACAACTGCAAGTCCTATCTGTTATTGTATTCTTTAGAATCATTAGAGTGTCATGTGCTTACTTAGACATGTGTCTTTTTCTAATGGTTAGATTGTGTAATTAACTTAGTGAGTAGCAGTAGGCTCTGTTAGTTTTGATATTATACTCTGTTCCATATATATTGAACAGAGTCTTGCATTTCGATTCATTCAATCAAAAAGAAATTTCTCTTACAAATTTGATAATGGCACAGACCACCAAAATCCCAGCGAAATCAACCCAAAATGTTGAAAACCCATTCTTCAACCATATCAGAAATCTCCAAATCACTTTCAGTTCAAAATTTAACACACAAATCGGAGATCCTGCTGTCCTGAACAGTTTGATCATCAATGATACACACCTAAAACAGCAGCAGCAACTCAAATCGGAGACTCAGATGACGGAAAATCTTTGAACGTTGCCTACCAATGATTCAGTTCTGGTCAAATCGCAACACCATGCCACCTCGCATTGCTACTGGAATGAACTAGTAAAGCTCCACCACCTCGCATTACCAGCAGCCCCAAACAAATCAACCACCATCGATTTATGTGGATTGGTTCTTGAGAGACAGAAAGAGAGAGATAAGAGAGACGGTGGGAGAAGGAATAAAAAATTATTTTTTTAACAATAGTGAGGAGCAGTTGCTTCTGGCGAGCACTATTGATTGTTAAATTTTTTGTATTAGTTTGGTAAGGCTGATGTGTGGGCTTTTTGTGGGTCTTTAGCTATATATTTAACATCGGGCTAGTTTGGCTAGTCTGATGCGAATGCTCTAAGGTGGCTATGTTTCAGTTTCCTACCGTTTATGGGTTGGAGGGATTTTGAAGAAGAGGAGGTTCTAAATGCATTGAAATAGTTGAGAGGGTATAAAACTCAGGGTTTGGATAGTCTTACCATGCATTTTTTTTCAACAATGTTGGGGAATTGTGGAGAGAGATTTTGAATTTCTTGCAGGAAGTTCTTGAAACTTGCTGCTTCAAAAGTTCCCTTGATGCTTCTATCATCACTCTTATACCAAAGAAGCCTGGAACTCAAAATATAAGAGACTTCTGCCCAATTAGCTTGGTTGGCAGAGTAGATAAGATACTAGCTAAGGTTCTGGTGAATAGACTCAAAACTGTACCAGTAAAAGTAGTTTCAAAATATCATTACACTTTTGTAGAAGGGAGACAGATACTTGATTCAGTGCTAATTAGCTAATGCCTTGATAGTAGGCTTAGAGATAGGATAAAGTTGGTTATTGAGAAAGCCCAATCAGGATGGAAAAATGCATTTCTCCACCCTCCGCTCCCGGGGGGGGGGGGGTTTGTCTTTTCTTAAAATTACACTTTCTAGCCCTCCTATTAGTTTCCTTTCTTTGTTTTTCTACTCGTACGGAGGGTTGGGTGTAAGGAAAATAACAACTTTTAACAAAGCTTTGTTGGTGATTATGGGAGGTTTGTGGGGGGACAGGGGAAGAGCGACCATTTTTGGAGGTGAGTAGTTGCTTCGAATTATTGGAAATTGGGAGTTGTTTGATCTACTTAGGATGTGCGTAGGCCACATGGATATAGTCTTTAGAAATAATTAGAGGAGGTTTGGACATGTTCTACCACACGTATGTAGTCTTTGGAAAGGAATTAGATTGGGTTAGAAAAAGTTTCTCCACTCTGATATCAGAGAGTAAGGGCTGCTAGGAAAATCATATCCTGGCATGTGGTGTGTTGATTGGGCTTAAAGAGAGGTATTCCTGGATTTATGTTCGTTGTGGAGAATAAATAAGCTTTAGTGTTCCCTATGTCGTGGACCAGAGGAAAGGATGGGACATACTATTGGATCCTCAAGTTCATCTGTAATTTCTTTGATTGGAAGTTGGAGGGGTCATAGAATCTCTGATGGATTCTTCATATTCTCATATTTCTCTTCCTAAAGGGGCTGATTGTTTGAGTTGGGAACCCAATAGTACTGGTGTGTCTAGCATTCGATCGTACTATAAATGTTTGAGAGGTGCTATTATAAGGCTCTAGGAAATGGAGATGTGCCTGGAACAGTAAGGTACATAAAATGGTGGTTTTCTTGGTGTAAACTACAACATATGCTAGATTTTGACCATAGACACGACCTTGGTAAAAGGAGTATAGCGTTGGTCAACCAGTTTTGCATGCGTAAAGGTAATAGCAAGTTTGTTGATCATCTTTTTGCTCCATTGTCCAGTTGCCCGAGTAATGGTTCTTTGTTTTTTACTTACGGATTGCATTGGGTGATGCCATCTAAGGTGATAGATGTCTTCTCTTGTGGATAGGATATAGTAGTGTGTGGGCTGTGACTCCTTATTGTATCATGTGATTAATTTCGAGGGAGCAGAACATTTGTAGTTTCAAGGATACCTTAAACCTTCAATTGTAATTTCTGGGAAGCTTCTCTTTTAAAGCTTCCTTTAACGTAATAAAATTTCTCATACATGTGGCCAACCCTAACTATCTGTTGAGAATTAGCCTACCCCAAAAAATTTGAGTTAAAGGCTTGTTGTTGTTGTATGTAAAGTCTCTATATGATTGGATGAAAGCTACTAGTTAACTTTCTTTCTCAAACCTTTGAGTTTCTCTATGTTTTGAATTGTAGATGTTAATCTTTTTAGAGCTTTTTTATTTATTCTATAAGTAATAAAATTTTAGAGTTCTTGAATGTAGATGGTGTGGGTACCTTACCCCTAAAGATAAAGGGAAATTATTTGAACATAGCCAAACGTTCAGTATTGCAGGAGTTCTTGGGGTGATCTTGTCGAAATTTATGAGCCTGCATCTACATCATCAACCACCTCTGCAGACCCTTCTCAAAGCTGGGTCAGATTGGTAGATGATGTGAGAGAATCAGACCCTTTATCCCTTCATAAATTCTTTTGTTGTTATTTGCTATGTGTGATAGATGTTGGCATTTGAACTCTGGCATCAACTTTGTGATGGTAATGAGTTTACCATAAAGTGAAGACACCTATGGCTTTGTTATGCCTTGGTTAGGATAAGCTGTCATATAATGGTAAACAACAAGACACTTCAAAACCAAAACTATCAAGTCTTTTCTTTCTATTTACATAAACAACAAACTTCTTCCTTACATTACCTAAACATAAATTATCTCTTTGGTAAAATTCACATGATTTCTTTTGTAAAATACACTATGCATGCAGGCATACAATCAAAAGTATGGGAACCTTTTGACATGATTATGATAGTGTTCCAAAGTCGTCATCACGGTTTCTTTCTGCTACACTTTTAACATCATATGTGAAGGTACTTTGGATTTTAAAGATCTAGATGAATGATAGGCTTAGAGACATTTCACCTCTTGACAGCTACAAATGATGTTGGTTCTAAAATCTAATGTTTTATGGATTTCAAACAAGAATATGATTTACAGAAAAGGGTTTTCCAAGCTGCTATTTTTTCTTTTTAATCAATAGCTATGTCCATGTGTGTTAAAGCATACATGTAAGCACATATAGGGGAATCTTAAGCATGAGAAGAATGTATCAAACGTTGGAAGTTATTTTATTTTCTCTATGTTATGCTTAGGTGGCGTTTAGTATGGGGGAATCTACATTACTCCCAGCATCCAGATTTCTTGGAATGTGATATTTTGCAATCTAAATGACTTAGAATGTAACTATTCTTATGTTTGGTTTATTCATAGCAATCTTAAAGGAATTGTTTATTTTTCCCATACAATCCTTAGATTTATAAACCCAATATCAATTTTTTTAATCTTCCTCCAAATAAATAATAACAAATAAAATATAAACTATAAATTAAGACAAATTCATTAAAACTATAGTCTAACATTTCAAAATAACATGTATAATACAAAAATAACTATTTAAATTCTTGTTCTTTATAAAAATCACAACATCATGTTTTGTTAATAAAAATAAATATTTTATTTTATTTTAGCAAATAACCAATCCTAAATAGGAGATATAAATATTTTATTTTATTTTAGCATTTATATAGTTGTGGTGGGAAGAGATAAAAATAAAGGAATAGATATTGATGATTTGTTTTATGTTTTATTTCCAATTTTTTTTATAAGTATGTTTTATCTCCTTTGGTTAAATGATAAGTGAAAAATGGTAAAATTGTCAATCATAACAAATGTAATTTTTTTAAACTTGGGAATCAGGATACTTACCTGTTTCAAAGGGAATTCACATTTCTAAAAGAAGGGGGTTATGTGGGAATCCAGATACTCCTGGCATCTGATTCCTTTGTGTAATTTGCAACCAAATGTAGAAATCTTTTAACATTCTTGGGAATATTAAAATATTACCCTATACCAAGCGCCACTAATAGTTTAATATCATACGAGGTTAGTTTATAGATACATTCGCATTTGGCTAGCTAAAGCTAAAACTAACATCATCATTGAAGTTTCAAATTATCATTTTGAATAACTCTGAAAAAAAAAAAAAAAAAAAAAAAAAAACATATTCAGTTATGGTAACAACTTTTAAATCCGTTCCTTTTACATTTATTTGTCTTTGTGTAAATTCGTTTTTATAGAATACATGTGTATCTCAACCAATGTGTGCTCGTTTTTCCGATGTTCAAAAAAGAAAAAAAAGAAAAAAAAAAAATTGCTTTCATGTGGGTTGGATGTCAATATGCAGTTGAATCATCTTTGGATTGAGTATGGAGGGTTATAGTCTGGAAATCTATACAATCATATAATTAAATGGAAGCTTAATAAAAAATTAAGTTAATTTACTTAAATTTTGTGCTAAACGTTCTAAATTATATTTCAAATTCATTCTACTTGTTTGCCAAGTGTTTGTCCAAATTAATACTGCTTTCAACTCACCGAAAACCAATCCAAAATATCTTAGAATTCTCAAATTTATCATTAACTCAAATACAAGCTCTAGTAAAAATCTATTGGAAATACTAAAAGTTAAATACATTAGTTGTCTATTTTCAATAGTTTTTCATAATGACTAAATTTCAATAACTTCTTTTAAAAATGAAATAAATATTAAAAAAATTAGTATAAGTATAGAAAGAGGGAAAAAATTGTCAAATGCCCTTTTCGGGCAAAAAAAGCAACATTATGCCCTATTTCCGAAACTAATTAGGGAAATGCTCATTTGGCAATTTTCTCCATACAAAGAGGCTAAAAACTACTTTTTTTTTTTTTTTTTCTTTTTCCTACTAAAAATGAGTATTCTAGAATAATCAATTTGCATATTTTACGTGGATCGATATCATTTATAATTCTGAAGGTAACTCTATGTAGGGTTCTTGTAATCCTAATTGTTCATTAATAAAATCTAGTGCTAATAAATATTTGTTTAGATAGCTAATGACTTGACAAAATCTAAACCACACAATTACGTTCAAAATTTTAAGAATTTTACAGTAAAGTTATTTTTTGAGACACGGTAAAGTTATTTTAGGAGTGCTAAAACATCTTAATCATACTCTATCAAATGTATCCTGAAATAGATATTTCAGGATTTGGCAAAATTTCAAAAAAGATATCAATACTCAATAGTATTAAATTTAGGTACGAACTTTTATATCAATCCAATCATAGAAGACTTTTATTTTCAGATTTTGGTATAATAGACGACGATATGTCATTCATCAATAATTAGTCCACATGTCTTTATTTTTAGTACATTTGCAATTATCAAAATTAAATAATTCATTATCTTTTCAATTGACACAATCAATCTCTATAATTGATAACATAATCAAATTATTTCAAATACCCAACTCGTTTGTCATATCAATTATTGATTTTCAAAAACCAAATTTGAAACCATTCATTTAAAGTGACTATAGTGATTTACATATATTATTTGCAAATATTTTATGCAATCTACCTTATTTGCAAATCTTTTACTGGGGCTGATCCTTCATTAGGTTGGTCCTTTATAGTTCATGAACGAGAGTTCCCTGGGACTGAATGTTTGTCATGGACTTCTGGATTAGAATTACTGTGCAAATGAGTTCTCTGATCTGACGTAAAGATCGAAAATTAAGAAGAGGTTTAGGCTGCTTGTTCAATAATACTTGGTTTTTGTATGCTTTCTTAGTGGATTACTCATTTGGTCTTGTTAGCTTGTGAATTGTCTAGCATTTGCGCAAATGCTTCTGTTTAAACTTGGATACAAACGTTTTATATCAATCCAATCATTCTAAATTAATCTGTATATTTGTTATAGTAGACAATAATGTCATTTTTAAATGAATGGTCAAGACTCAAGAGATGTCCTTATTTTTTGGTAGGCAGATTGTGATTGTTAAAATTAGAATACTGTTATAAAAACTTATGACTTTTTAATTTTTAATTTTTTAAATATGCTTTAAAAAGTTATAACATTAGTAGGCTTAGAACATTATTGATTGTTATTTGTGAATTAATATTGATGAAAAATAATAGGTTCTTTCAGACTTTGATGTGTAAAAAAAGTAAATTACAATTTACCTCCATGTAAATAGGCCTAACTACATTTTACCTCCTAGAGTTTTAAAAATAAAAAGTAAATTACAATTTTTTTTTTGTGATAGTTTTTAACCTATAGCATCCGCTCATGAAAATTGCTCTTTATCATCAAACCAAAACACCAATTGGTGTTTGGTGTAACAAAGATTGAACCTCAAATCTCTTATTTGCTAATAAAAGATTTTACCAGCAGAACTAATTGAAACTAGTATAAATTACAATTTACCTCCATGTAGATAGACCAATTGCATGTCACCTCCTAGAGTTTAAAAAATTACACTAACTAGTCGTAGACCCGCGCGTTGCGCATGATAATATTATTGTTTTAGTTATTATTGGTTGATAGTTGGTTTTTCATTTTCTTTCAAGTTAATATATTTACTTTTAAAAAATATACAATCTAATATATTAATTCAACAACAATAATAATAATAATAATGTTGAATAAAGTAATATGAGAAGAAAAAAAGTAAAAATAAAAGATATAACAATAAACAGCAAATTAATTATCTCTAAATAAATACCAAATTATTTAAATCATATTATGTAATATTATAATATTACATTCTTATATACTATCTTTAATTCTTTACAATGCAATATGATAAAATTTAACAACCAAAGTGGAAAGAAAAAAAAAAAAAAAAAAAAAAAACTTAAAACACAATTAAATCGTATCAACCTAAAGTAGAGTTCTAAAAAATACAAAAATTTCTCAACCTAAAGCAGAGATGCAAAATATATATATCTCACCAAAAATTGAGAGAGAAATAAATTTTTTTGTGAAGAAAAATTATGCATATAATGGAAAAGAGAATGCCAAATTTATACTAAAAGGATAACAATAAGAAGAAACAAAATAAAGGGAAAGATGAAGAGTGATATTAAGAGAGAGGGTAGTGGGGAGATGAAAATGTAAAGGGAAAAAGAAAGGTTAGAGAAAGTGTAAATGTTAAAAAAAGTGAGTAAAATTTAATTTATTTAAATTTATATAAAATATTATATGTTTAATTAAAAAAAAAGAAAATATAAATAATTTAATTATATGGAGGATGTGACTGAGTTTAAATATTGAATAAAATAAGATGAAAAGATTAAAAAAGTAAAAGTATAATATATATATATATATAAACAATAAACACCAAATTACCCAAATCATGTTATGTAATAGAATAATATATATCATATTCTTATATATTATCTTTTAAAAAAAAATTTATAACGCAATAGTATAATATTTAACAATCAAAGAGAACAAAAAAAACTTAAAACACAAAAATAAATAGTACCAACCCAACGTAGAGTTATAACAAACACAAAAATTTATCAACTTAAGCAGAGATGCAAGAAAAAAAAAATACACCAAAAATTATTGTGAGAGAGAGAGAGAGAGAGAGAGAGAGAGAGAGAGAGGGAGAAACAACCTTTCTGTGATGAAAAACTATGCAAAGAATGGAAGAGAGAATAACAAATTTATAGAAGATAATGTGAATATGAAGAGACAAAATAAAGGAAGATGAATGGAAAGATGAATAGTGACATTAAGGTTGAGGGTAGTGGGGAGATGAAGAGGTAAAGGAGGGAAAGATGAAAAGACAAAATAAAGAAAGATGAAAAGTGATATTAAGGTTGAGAGTAGTGGGAAGATGAAAAGGTAAAGACATGAAAAAGGTTGGAGAAAGTGCAATTATTAAAAAAAAGTAAATATTAAAAAACAATTATAAGAAAGTTGGAAAGAAAAATGATAATGACGTGAATGCTGATGTGGCTCAACGTAAGCACAGTAACATTAAACGTTACGCTTCAACTTTTAGTAATATATAGATATAGATTAGGCTTTAAACACATCAAATTAAATTCTAATTTACTCTAAAATTTTTAACCTTCTAAATTTTTTACTAGAAACTATTTATCCTAAATATTCAATAGTACAACACCACTAAATTCGATAACTACATTAAGATGGTAAAATTATGTCAAGTACATATTCCTTCTTCTTTCATTAACAATTAATATGATCGCATTACAGAAATTGTTTTTGAGTGGGAAAAAAAAGCTTGAAACAATCAGATTTATTTCTTTTTATGGGAGGGGGATTCGAACCCTGGTTCTCCAATGCCAACGAAATATAAGGCTCTTGACTTGAAACAAATTAGCATTGTCTATGTTTTCTTCTGTTACATGTCTATTGTCATAAGGGCTACAAGGATGTGTAGAATTGCCGGCCGATCCCAGATTGAACCCAACAACTATCAGTTGTAATTCTTGAAATTAACATTACTTAATAAGTGTCACATGAATGATTACTTTAGTGGATGGTTGCTTGCATTCTTAGTCAATAGAGTTTGATAGTTTACAATGAACAATCTGTGGGCCTAAGATGGTCTAATGCACATGACTAAAAGCAACGTATCCTCTCAAGAACATGGAGTGTGATTGTCTTTTATCTTTACAAGAAATAATTGTTGAGGAAGCTGAAAAGGATGGTGGTCCAATTACTCCTTTTAATTTTATGTTCCATACAGAATTCTGTCACTGCCATCGCTTTTCATTGGCCCAGACCCCACAGCTAATCCGTTGGGCTTGAAAGCTATGTGTCAGTTTGTTGGTCCCCAACTTGATAGCTGCGATTGCTAGCAGAGCCATGGTAATATGCTACTTGCTTCTTGGTAGTGTAGTTTCTTAACTATCTTACTTCCTGTGACCAATGCTGTAAACAGCATTTTGGTCTGCTTGAATGATTATGTGCAGGCATCTTGGTCCTTTATAAATGTCCTTTTAAAAAAAAAAAAATTATCATAGCCATTTTTTGAGAAGTCAAGATTGTATGAGGCATATGTGCTTGTTTAGAACATAACTTTAGGGTCATTAAATCAATCTCTTACTTGTGGGGTGCTTCTCAACACTTCATTGTCGGGTGGTGGGAATTGGGGGAAGAAGTTTTGGGTTTTGTAAGAAAATTTTTAATTTCTTACGAAGATGCACTTGAAGTTGGGCAGAACATATGCGTACCATATCTGCAGTAATAATCGAATGATCAAAGTATAATCCAAGCTGAATGGAGAAAAAAGTTGAATTGCAATGAAGAATTACAATGTGATAGGTGATAACCTGTTGCTACTACATAATAATATCAAGCTATACAAAGTTTTTTGTTATTTGAATATTGAGAACAAATTATCAATGAACTAGATTCTAATTTTTGGGATGTTATGCAAATGGAGGTGATCTTATTAGAGGTTCAGATGATCTTGAGAAACTAGAACAGTGGACTGCTGGTTTCGGGTTGTTTGCTACCCCATTGCGGAGAAAATTTGGTTTTTCAAAATCTTCATTTTCATGCCGGATCTCCTTGAGCATCACTGCAACATCTTTCATTGTTGGCCTTTCCTCTGGACAAGTATTCACACATAGGAGAGCCACCCCAAGCACTTGAATCATCTGTTGAATCTGTGTCCCTGATCGTAAAACTAGTTGCTGGTCAAGAATTGTAGTGAATTCTCTTTTTCTTTCTCGAACTTCCCTGTTAACCCAAGTGACAATGTGAGCACCTTCTGGTATCCTGCTATCTGTTGGTTCCTTCCCGGTTAAGACCTCTAGTAGTACCACGCCAAAGCTGTACACATCACTCTTTTCTGTGATCTTCAAACTGTATCCATATTCTGCAATTTTTGACAAGCTATAGTTAGGCCTGAAGTAGATTGCCTTTTGCATTGTTATAAGAAGAAATCATTGCAGGAAGCATAGACTGAATTTCAGGATTTAGACAATTAGTGGCAAAGTGAAACCAAAACTTAAGAACAGTTAGTTCAGAATAGAATAGTGAGGCTGACTCCAAAAAAACCTCAATTTGTAAAATATTTGAAGTGAGTGGGGTATATTTGAGCCATCATAAATGACTAGAATTGAATATAATTTGAGTAATATCATTTATAGTATAAATGGTCCATTTTGATACCAATTGTCTTCTGGAAAATAAATTCTTTTCTATAGGAAAAGAACTTTCTGATTATGTTGGTTAGTTAATAATCATGAGAAATTTGATGCAGTATTTAGAGAACCTGTAGCACTTATACTCACCAGGAGCGATGTACCCATAAGAACCAGCAACTGTATTGGATGCTCTTGAACATTCTGAAGATTCAACAAGCTTTGCAAGGCCAAAATCTGCTAAAAAGGCTTCAAACTGTGGGCCCACCAAGATGTTATTTGCTTTAATGTCACGATGAATTATTGGAGGAATGCAGTCATGGTGAAGATAGGCTAAACCATGAGCTGCTCCCAGTATGATTTTATACCTTGCATCCCAGTCCAAGAACAGCCTCTTCTCATGGAGTACTCCAGCCAAACTCCCATTACAGATGTAATCAAACAAGAGCAATCTAGATTTTCCATTGTTGCAACATCCCAGAAGCCTCACTATATTTTTGTGCCTTATTGATCCAAGAGTCTGAACTTCTGCAGAGAACAAGTCTCTCTCTGGAAGCTCCCAATTTTTAACTGGCCATAGCTTCTTCACTGCGATAACCTGCTTTCCTGGAGTCTCAACACGATAAACAATTCCTGAACAACCCTTTCCTACAATATTAGATTCTGACAGGCTTGTGACAATATCACTTATGGAAAAGTTAAGCTTTTGAAATGGGGTGAAATTCCATTCCAAGTCATGTTCCTCTTCATCATTCTTCTCAAATGTGGCTCCACGAACTCTTATAAATAAAAATAGCCCAAAAATCACCATAAACACAGTTACAGATATACTGAGAAGAGCGTAGATAATAAGATTTCTGGCAGATTTGACACCATGGAGTTTTCCATTTATATGGCACTCATTTCTATTGATGCAGAGTTCTTGATTACCAGTAAACACACTGGCTGGGAGGTCATGGAAGAACTTGGTATCAGGAAGTAAACCAGAAAATTTATTGTAGGAGACATTCAGAGATACTAGGTTATCAAGATTACCTAGTACTCTCAGGCTTCCTGTTAGCATGTTGTGAGACAGATCCAAGTTGGCAAGCTTTGAGAGATTAGAGAAGCTCTCTGGAATGGGGCCTGTCAGAGAATTCCAACTCAAATTCAAGAGAATATCTAATTCTTGGAGATGACCTAGTTCTTCTGGAATAGAACCAGTGATTTTGTTGCTGCTCATATCCAACAACTGTAAACCCCTGCAGAGGCCAAGTGATGAGGGAATCAAACCAGTAATCTGGTTCTCACTGATTATCAGTTTGTTCAAGGATGTAAGCTTGCCCAGATTCTCAGGAATGGTGCCTGCTAATCTATTCATGGAAAGGTCTAACACATTAAGACCAACAAGGAATTCAAATGATGAGGGGATTATGCCTTGGAGTGCATTTCCATGCAAATCAACCATTTCTAGTTGATTGCAGTTGCCAATTTCAGGAGGAATTTCTCCGGTGAATTTGTTGTCTGACATTTCAAGAAAGCTCAAATTATGCAGGAGCCCAATTTCTGATGGAATCTGACCGGTGAAGTTGTTTGATCCCAGCCGCAAACGGATCAAGCTGGTGCAGTTACCAATTTGAGGTGGAATTTCACCTGAGATTCTATTTGATATCAACAACAATTGGGTTAAGTTGTTGAGATTGAAGAGAGCATTTGGAATTGAGCCGGTGAGCAAATTGTGTGAAAGATCCAATGCTTGAAGTTTCTCACAGTTGGCTAGCTCAGTTGGTATGCTTCCATGAAGCTGATTCTGCCAGGCAAAGAACAAAGAAAGTTCCTTTAGTTTCCCCAGGGAAGGTGGAATCTCACCAGAAAATCTGTTGTTATCCAATTCAAGTTGCTGCAGACCCAAAAAGTTGCCGAGATATGATGGTATTTGGCCAGAAATGTTGTTTTCAGACAGAAGAAGCTCCTCCAATGTGACTAAATTTGCAAAAGACCCAGGAAGCTCACCACTTAGGGAATTCATTGAGAAATCAATAACCGTCAAACTTGAGCTGTTTCCAAGACTTTCTGGAATGCTTCCATGTAGATTGTTCTGCCACAATAGCACCTTCTTGAGGTTTTTCATAAAACCCAATTCGTTAGGAATATTTCCAGAAAGCTGGTTTTCATATAGATACAATTTTTCCAAAGATGAGCAGTTACGAATTTCTGGTGGGATTGGACCTGTGAGTTTGGCTGTGTAGACTGAAAGAGTCTTGAGATTCTGAAGTTCTCCCAATCCACTTGGAATCTGCCCCGAAATACCAGTATCTGAAAGACCAAGAAAAACTAGTCTTTTACAGTTTGATATTAGCATTGGGATTTCGCCATGAATTCCTAGATTTCCACCTGCACGAAAGATTTCCAGGCCTATCAAATTGCTTACTTCTGCAGGAATCCATCCAGAGAGCTGGTTATCAAACAGCTCAAGCTCTTGAAGCTTCGAGCAATTTCCAATTTCAGTTGGAATTTGACCATGCAAGGAATTTGAATTCAGCGCCAAAAACTGCAACTCAGATAATTTTCCAACTTCAGCTGGGATGTTCCCTGATAGAGCATTGGAACTGAGGTCTAAGGTCACTAGTGATGACAAGTTTCCTATTGAAGGTGGGATTTCTCCAGTAAGGTTTGCATTTGAAAGGACAAGGGTGGTGAGATAGTTGAAGGAGAGGAGCTGGGTGGGGAAGCTGGTATGAAGGTTGATGGAGGTTATTGTTATATCTGAAACAAACCCATTTCTGGAGCATTTGATATAATCCCATTTGCATGGATTATTGTGAGTTGGATCCCATGAATGGAAGAAAGTAGCAGAAGAGGATGAATTGAATGCTGAAAGCCATGAAAGTAGAGAGAGACCTTCTTGGTTCAAGGCAGAAATGGCAGGAAACATAAAGATGTTGAGAAACAAGAAAAAAGTAATGACTGCATTGCTTGACATGATGAAGTTAGCACCTCCTACACTGTTCTAACTCATCTAACTTGAGCAGAACCAGCACTCAAAATTTCTCTGTTTCTTTTCTCTATGATAATTGACAGATAATGGGATATTGAACTGCCTTTGTTGGTTGTTTCATCCAATTTTACTGGAAGAAATGGTAAAGTGTGTACTTCTGGAAGTTGAAATAATCCTTTACAGAAACTTTATGAATGACATGCTTTGGTTGTTTGGGGTAAATAGACAGCTAGGGACACAAAGGACAGATAAGTTTATGGTTTTAAATGCATAGATGGATAAAGTCTTCTAAGTATTTCGGGTATGAAGGGAACTAGCTAGATTGCAGCTTTTACGAGTGTGGTTGTGAGAGGCTTGTCTTCTGTTTTGAATTATTGGCAAATTTACTACTATTTAGTACCGCTGTTGACGTATAAAAAAAATGAGTTTTTTTTTTGTTTTGCTTCTAAAATCCAATTGTGTAGCATATATTTGGGAAATGCCATATAGTACATGCTAGTATGCTACAGATTCTAAATTATGATCGTATACAATGTGTTGGGAAAAAAATACGATAGTGAAAGGATGGAGGACAGCTTTCTATATCAAGATTTTCTCAACTCTTTCTTTATCAGATATCTTAATGAGATCTCTGAGAGAATTCACTGTACAAAGATTGGCTGACCTGCATGGAAAACTATCATAACTCATAAGATAGAGAACCAATGACATTAATATTGCACTAGATTTCCTTTATGGCATTTGGCTGTTATATATGCTGGAAGTTATATTACTTGAAATTCAATAATGCTTAAATTCGCAAAATACACACATATATACAAAGGAAAGTTAAATAAAAATGACAAGTTGTAATTGGTGGAATATAAAAAAAAATGGTACAAAAAATTTGTATTTGTATATTTATACTTAAAAAACCTTTAACATGACTTATTATATATGTTATTTTCTCCTATATAAGAAAATTTTATTAAGGCAGTTTTGTATAATTCAAACCAAATCTTTTTCTAGCTTAAGTCATGTTTAATTATACTTTAAATTATATTAATCATAATTAATATTTTTTATTATTGTAAATCAATTTTTTAAAAATAAATAAATTAAAGATTACACATTAGAGTATAAAAATAATTTTAGAAAACATAAAATGCATACAAATTAATTGATAAATTTAAGATATATTAATAATAATTTTCCATTTTCATATCTTAACATATACAATGTAATATAAATATAAATATAAATATATAATAATGACAAAACCTAAGTGAATTTTTTTTCTTTTTATAGGTGGAAAAGTAGAACATGTTCCAAACTTTTAGCAATAAAAATCATATCATATTCTCTTATAGTTATAAAAAAAAAAAAAAAATATTCCTAAATCCCTAACCTCTAAATACAAATGAAAATGAGTTCCGCCTCCCCCCTCCCCCCAAAAAAATAGTAACTAAAACCTTTTTTTTTTTTTACTAAGAACATTTACTTATATATTTTTATAGACATATACTTTAAATGCTTCCAAAATTAATGAGTTATATATGACAAAAAGGTGAATATTTAAAAAGAAGGTGACTGTAGACGACTAAATTTCTCAGTTCGAAATAAATCAAACAAGTAAAATAGTTTCACAAATGCGAATTTGTATTGATGATTGTGTGGTACAATTCTCTGTAATTACAAAAGAGTGATCTTCTGATTCGATCTCCTTAAAAGGCTTGTTGATTGGATTTGTAGTAATGTAATTTTGACTTGAACACAAATATCCTTCAATTTGGCTGAGGAATGGATCGAAGACCTTTGAAATGGAATTACAATGAATCTCTGGCTATGAGCTTGTTAGAAATTCTTTGTTCTTCACATTCTTCGTGTCTTCGTATGTTCTTCGTCTTTGAAGGGTTATGGTGGAAGTTCTTCGGGGATTTAGAAGCTTAGATCCGTAGAGCTTCACTGATTTGTGATTTGTTGATGTTTTCGGACACTTTTGGCTTGATTCCCACAAACTTTTGGATCTAGGCAAATAATTTGGATGATTCTGCTTTGAATGTTCTTCGTATTTGAAGATTTGTGGTGGAAGTTCTTCGGGGCTTTGGAGGCTTGAATCCGTTGAGCTTCACCAATTTATGATTGTTGGAGTTTCTGGAGGCTTTTGAGCTTGATTCCAGTGAACTTTAGGATCTAGGCAGATAGTTTGGATGATTCTGCTTCGAGTGTTCTTCGATTTTGAGGTTGAAGTTCTTGAAGGCTTTGAGGCTTGATTCTTGCAGAGCTTCTGTACTTCTGATGCTTCTGAATCTTCTCTGATACTGCTTGTGCTTCAGATGGCTTGGTGTGTGTCTCCTAAATGTCTTAGGAAGGCTTCTATTTATAGGAGTTTGGGGGTGGGTGAGCGACACGTGGCGGAGTCTGATTGGTGACACATGTCACAGCCTAATTGGTTTGCCTATGTCATCGCTTACACGCGCTGGACTGCTTGTGTCATCGCTTACACGTGCGAGACTGCTTGTGTCATCGCTTACACGTGCGAGACTGCTTGTGTCATCGCTTACATGCGCTGATGCGTGATTGGTTTTTGCATGACACTTGGCAAATTTTCATTGGCTTCTGAGTAGTGATAGTAAAACCTAGCAGCAATATGTGGCACTTTGTAATTGGCTGTATTTTGTGGACTTGGTAGTGTGACGTGTCAGCTTGTGATAGGTCGAGAATTTTCCCTCTCTACAGTGACTTGATACTTATAAATGGGTATTTATATATATATATATATATATATATATATATTAATTGAGGGGGGCTATTAGAGCCATTACTAAAGATTCACTTATAAGTTTGAATTTTTAATTCTAAAATAGGGGGTGGGGGGAGCACTTTTTAGAAAAGCCAAAATGACTCTGCTAAGCATGAGAAGATTAACACAAATTAAAAATAAAAATCCCTTACCCATTCCCTCTTTTGTGTGTGTTTGTTTGTTTCTAATGTGGAGGTCCTTATTGTTTACAGGTTAAAGAAGGCACATTGATGTGGTGTGATAGATGCTAGTTGTAGTTAATTTATACTAGCATGTAACATGTGCAATGTACAAGATTTGTTAAATATTATTAATATTATTTTTCTAAAAAAAAGAAAAAGAAAGATGAAATGCGCCAAATTGATTTGAGTCGTGTTTTAGGTTTTTGGGGACTATTTCTTATTCTATTAGCAATGGTAAAATGTTATGATTTAAAATGGAGTTGAATTTTAGTATTTTAGAGACCTTTGGCACTTGAAAAAGGTAAGAGAGTGATGCAGGGCATTTTAAGTAGCTATATGCCTATATCATAATCCTCTTGTAACTAATTAGCTAGTTAGTTAGATGATTTTTTAAGCATTTGCCAATAGGATTTAGAAACTTGTCAACCATCTAGAAGCTTCCATGCCAAACAATTAGTATAAGTAGCAGAATGTAAGTTCTTTGTAAATCAGTTTTTGTAATTGAATGAATTGTTAGCCTTTGTGTGTTCTTTGGAACTGTGTGTTCTTGCAGAGGTACTAATCCACCAATCAATGTGTTATAGCACTAGCAATAGTGGTGCTAAATAGTTATATATCTATTTTTAGCATCACTAAATATCAAAATATACCCTGCAATATTGGAGCCAAAGCTATATTTTTTGGCTCCACGGCTACAGTGCACAGCTACTTTTGGCTGTGCACTGTAGCTTAAAGGTAATTTTTTTTTTTTTAAATTTTGCGTTCACACTGCTTTTGTGTCTCTCCTCACTACCTCTCCATGTCTCTCCCAATGTCCACCATGTGTTCACACTACTTTTGGTTGTGATTGTGTTTTGGTGGTTGAATGAAATATTATTTTATTGTAGTATTTATATTATTTTATTGTGTTAAAAGCTTAAATAAACCACTGCGGTTGGATATGAAAATGTAAAATAGATAAAATAAATTTTTGTGGTGCTAAAAAGCTAAAAATTTGGCTCCACTACTGTGAATGCTCTTAGTAACTCAGCTCTTTCATTGTTTTTTTTTTTTTTTTTTTAATCCCTTTCATTGTTTCTAAACCATACACAAACACCCCCATCACATTCCTTGAATCAAAGGAGAAATGTTAGGTGTTTGTGTTTGATGGGAAGATGGACAACCTTTGTAAATAAGCATGAGGAAGGTAAAAAATAAAAGTAATATTAAAAAAAAAAATCCCTTTAGAGATCAACGGTATGAGAGAGAGAGAGAGAGAGAGAGAGAGAGAGAGAGAGAGAGAGAATTTGGAGGTTTCTAGGGATTGTGGAGTAAAAGTTATGGATAATCTTTTGGGATTTTAAATACAATAACTCACTTGACTCAAAAATAAAAAAATTGATACGTGGCGTAAAATTGAAAATCAAATTAGATTTTCTTTCCGTTTTAGCTTTAAATATATATAAAATGATATGAACAATGCCTTAATTACTTGTACTGATTCCTTATAACCCGACGTTTTTGGTTTTTTTCCCTGAATTTATTCGGTAATCTCAGTTCGTTGCAGTTCTGTTTGAGTGCGTGATTGAGTATTTGATAGCAAATTTTCTTTAAAACGAAATTAAAGGCTTTCACATCCAGACGTACAATCCAACTTTCTATTATTATTACGCAATACTCCCGATTGCATCCGCTAAAGCTTGGCTTCTTCCAATGCTTCCCAGCAGCACCAAAACCTCACTTGACACTCTGAAAGGGTGTGGTAAGTGTTTGGGCTATCAACCTCTCAAGTCCAGACGTACAATCCAACTTTCTATTATTATTATTATTATTATTATCAATTGCAATGTTATACATTACATGTAGAGTGAAAAGGACAGAGCAGCATCAGGAAAGCGGTAGACACCACAAATTTTTGTGAGATATAGAGAGAGTTATGGTGAGGTCTCAAAATCATCTTTGCATTGATAAAGTTTTTTCTTATCATGAAAGTAAGCCAGCTATCTTCCTAAGGGACAATAATATAGGTCCATTCTCCCATCTAGATAACCCCATTTCCTTCCCCATGCATGAACCTTGCAACAAACAAATCCAACTACAATATTTTATAAAAATAAAAATAAAAATAAAAACAACAATAATAAAAAGTCACACAAGTTTGGTTTCTTTTATAAAATTTCTTTGCATAATGTACATATACTTGAATACCTCTCAGTTCAAGTATGTTAAGTTATGGTTTTTCACGTAACATTTATATTAACTTTATTCCATGACAAAAAGTGTTGTAATTTCATTAATTTATTTCCTTGTATTTTGTGGGATTTAATTGTAATGAGTTTAGTCTTAAGTGATGAAAATTTGATCAAGACAGTTGAAGGTCACATGAGGAGCACATGCCAGAAGTTGAAGAGTCAATGTGTTTCGCGACTCATCTCGTGACTTGGCTAACTCGCGAGATAACCCGTGAGATGTACTGACAACTGGGATTTTAAATGTGACTCTTATACCCTTCACTCATACTATATATACCCTCATTACCCACAAAATTGTAAGGAGACTATTCAGAAGAAAACCTTAGAGAGAGGTTTCTACAACACCCACCTTGTTAGAGAGAGCTACTCATCCTCAAGAAAGAAATCCTTGTAATCTCTTCTCCTCCCCTTTCCCTTTGTTATACCTTGAGAGGAGATTTGTACCCAAATACAACTCACACCCATTCAGAATGTAGAGAGTGTTTTGAAGTTTAGGAAGCTTTAGGTCTTTGCCAAAATAAGCCGATGAGGCTTGGCAGTGCAATCGAGCGGTATTGCGGGATCCGGGAAGCTAGTGAAAACAAGATTTCGAGAAGTCCATTGATAGCTGGAATTTGGAGAGCTCAAGTAATTTGGGTAGATTAGGCTTGGATGGTCTTTTAGTATCCTTGTACTCCAACTTATTCACTAGTATATCATTTCGGCTTAAAGGGCTGCGGAGAGGTTTTTACACCAAGTTTTTCGGTTTTCCTCTTTGATAACATATCGCCGTGTTATCTTGGGTTTGCTATTCTTTTACCCATTGCCCTTGCCATTTTAGCATTGCAGTTATTTGTTCATCCATGCAATTGTTGAATGCTTCGATTGATTAGTTTGCCAATCACGTATATTTCGCATTAAATGTGTTAAACATAAAATTAATCAAGCCGTAATTAAGAATTGGGGGTCTAAACAAACTCTAGTAGTTTTACTATTGAACTTTCAAGGTATAATTTTTCTTTTTTAATGTATAATTATCTATTCATTTAATTTCAACTTGATGGTAGTAATTAAACTTTCACCCTATTGTAATGTTGAGAAGAATAGCTAAGGCTAAAAATTGCCAGGAATATTTTAGAGAAAAAAATTGGCTTATAGATATCAAAATAATATGTAAATACATAAACCTGAATTTTTTTTTTCCCAAATAATTTTAACGCATGTTTTCATCCACCAACGTGACATGTGTGGGACTTAGCTGAGCTAAAAAATGAAAAAAAAAAAAAAAATTTAATAATAATAATTCAAAAGATGCCCTGTCAAGAAGATAATGAAAAGAATTTAAGAAATTCATAAACAAACACACAGAAAAGAATTGAGGAAGAAAATGATATTACATTAGTGTGGCTCTAGCAAAGACGTTGAATTATTGGAGATGGAAACAAATTGGATATATATCTATCTATCTGTTAAGAAATTGTATGTATGGCCCCCATGATAAGAAATAGATGGTGGGGGCAAGCGATTCCCCAACCACAACAAGTGGGAGATGAGAGATTACTGATTTTACAATTTTCTAATTTCTGTTTTGAGATTCACCTTTTTTTTTTTTTTTTTTGTTTCCCCTTTCAGCAAAATTATAGGGGAGAATTTAAACTATAAAATGTTGAAAGCATAATGCTTCCACTTCCTAAAATTTCTTTCATTGAAAAAGGTAAAAATAGCAACTTCCATAACACCCAATACAAAGAGCTAAGTTTGGTTATACTCAAAGGGGAACCATGACTGTTAGAAATTTGTTGAGCTAGATCAAACTTAAATGGCTAAACCAGTTGAGTTGATTGTCAAAAGTTGTGGCGAATGATAAGGAGAGAGACTCTTTTATTATTTATAAACTAGTAAGTTGCATGTGCGATGCACGGATAATTTTGTAATATTTATATAAGACGGTTTTGGATAATATTGTACATATATTATAAAGAAAAAGTAAACTAAATTAGAGTAAAAAAATATATATATTTCGAGATATTAAAAATTAGTTAAGTAACTTCACTGCATATTGATATTTGTAGCATTCTAAAGGTAAGATTATTATTATTTTTTAAATCAAGAAACCAAAAATAAATGCAAAAGAGTAACGGGACCATGAAAATTAACTAATTTGTGTTGTGTTCACATATTTCATATCATGAAATGAAAGAATGCCCAACTCTCTGACCGTCTTCCACTCATTGATAGTGTGACATTAGAACATGGTATGGGCAAATGTAATTGCATGTGTTTTATAAATGATTTTAAAATTAAATTATGGTAGAATATGGCTTGACATTATGCACCAAATATTATCTATACTTATATACCCAAAACAAAAACTATCCAACCAAATTACCTAAACCTAAATCATATTTAAGTCCCCTAACTTAAAAAGAAAAAAGAAAAGAAAAATTACCCGTAGGGGTTTCAATGTCTTGATAGTGGTGAGAGGTTAGTATAACGGAGGTGGTTACCCCTCAAATTCATCTTTCTCCCTCTTTCAAATGTTTTGTTAGTCTCAAATCTTTTATTTTGGTAATATATAATGAAATAGTGTGTTTTATTTATCAATCCACAACATTTTTGTGTCTCTCTATCTATCTCCAGGGTCTTATCTGGTTAGTTATTACTATTAGTCCTTACTTATTTTATTTATTTTATTTTTTGCTTTTTTCAAAATACTAAAATAGTGGATATGCTAAAAGACATGAACAATAGAGAAATGTGTAGTGTAAGATTAGGCAATTAATGAGATAACAGTAAAATAAGTTAATGTGAACTTTTGGGTAATAGTAAAAAATACTTAATGAAAGAGGTAAAAAAAAAAAGTTAAATGCAAAATTAGAATACCACTTGACAAGACCTCATACACTCCCGCATAAAGTCTCTGCTTTTATATATATATTGATGTGGTGATTAATAGGGTGAAATATATTGGAGTAGATATTAAGTCAAATGTTTGCATTGGAAGACGGTGAAGGGAGGAGGTGGAGAAATTATCAGGTCTACCAAGAGGACTATTGAAGTGTTCCTCTTAACCAATAAAATAATGTTACTTATGCAAATATGTGAGTTAGATTTCTAATCAGCAGAAGAATTAAAAATAAAAGAACAATCGGGTGATGTAACTAAACATCTTCAAATTTCTTTAATTTGTCTTGTTATTCTTTTTATTTTACAACTGATTTCAATTAGATTTATTTTGTTCTATTATTTGTTTGTTTATTAGTACTTTCATAGTTTCATCTTGCTACTTTGTAATATAGAACCAGCCCAATATGTGAGAAAGGCCTAACAAGATACAGAACTTCTCTGGAATCCGATAAGAGTTAAGTTGGGCCAGCCCAATTAGCCCTTACTTTAGTTTTATGAAGAAGGCCGTCATAACTCACAACTCACATGCATGGCCTTGGGATATCATAGAAGAAAAGCCGTAACCCGTAATGATCTGTAATTGACTAATTGTGCAAACAAATGAATTAACCAATTGAAGACTTGCTGCTTTTGTATACTACTAGTTTGGAATACACGTCTGCAAGTCACGTGCCGCCATTTTAGTGAAAAAATTAAGGTGTAATTTTTTTTTTTGAAGTACAAAGTAATGTATTTAAATTTAAAATAACTATTTAACATATGAATATCTATTTACTATGACAACTTCTTAGAACCTATTTGCTAAATGTAATATTTACTCACTAAAAAATTCTACTAAGAATGATAATAAATGTCATTATCTTCTAACAATAAACAACTAAGTTTTGATAAAACATTGTCACAATATATAAAATTTCGCAATAAATGATAATATATTCTACAATTGGAACTCTTAATCAAATGAAATACCTGCAATCGTCTACAATGAAGATTTTGTTACCCATACTTCTTTCTTTATTATCATATTTTATAAGCATAACTAATATGATGTTTAACTTACATAATTTTTAATATGAAAAACCCTTTTAAACAAGAAAATAAATTAAAAAAGAACAAGATAACAAAAGACATATGCCATCAAAGTTTCCATTACATAAAATTATAAGTATAGAAGATTTAAACTTAATAAATTAGTGTTTTCTAGGTATATAACAAATAGAACATCAAATATCACCATTCTCACTTTTCAGGCATGACTACCACATAAAATTCAAAATACATGAAGAAAATTTTTGGGACATTAAAATTTAGTGGAGTGTATTTTCTACATTGCACAATAGAATATTCTAGAAATCATAAAATTCCGTTAGGGTTTATCTAAGAGTGTAATAGTAGGGGTATATGCTCCTTTACAAAATATAAAGGAGAAAAATTTTCAACTTTAGTTTAGGGAATAAATGAAACTAACCCAAACATAAAGGGTGAAAGTGTTTTTTTGCCTCTTTTTTGTGTGTGTGTGTGTGTGTGAAAAACTATGTGTATGTGTGTGTGTGTTTTTTTTTTTAACATTAAACAATGTGTTAACAAAAAATGTAGCCCAAGAAAATTGTTTATAAAACAATGAATTTTGGTTCAACAATTGACTAATCCAAAAAAAATAAGTCTAGCAACACAACAAAATTTCACGATATTTTTAGCTATGATGGATCCTAGTCTAATATTTTATTATTTTATTTTAGAGTAATGTTATGTTCATAACATTTTCACAATAAATTTTAGGTGGTAAATTGCTATTGGTTCTAAACTATGCATTTAAAAAACAAACAAACAGATAAGCCAATTGAAGAAAATTGTGCTTGAAACAATGAATTATGGCTCAACAAATTTTACTAAACCAAAAAGGAAGCCTAGAAACACAACAAAATATCAAACATTTTCACAATATCTTTTATTTCCAGTTTTGGTAGGTCTCAGTTTGATATTTTATTTTTTTACATTCACAATATTTTCACAACAAATCTTAAGTGGTAAATTGCTACTGGTTTTAAATTGGAACTACCACTTTAAATTGTGTATTAAAAACAAAAAATAAAAAGACTGCACATTAAAACTGTGAATAAAATAATGAATTTTGACTCACCCAATTTGACTAAAATAAAAAAGAAGTCTAAGAACACAAAAAAATATCATAATATTTCCACAATACTTTTATTTTTAGCTGTGGTAGGTCTTGATTTGATATTTTATTATTTTATTTTAGAAAAATGTTACATCCACAACATTTTCACAACAATTTTTTGATGACAAATTGTTACTGGTTTTAAATTGGGCCCATTACTTAGAGCATCCACAGCAGTGGAGCTAAATATTTAGCTATTTAGCTCCACCAAAAGTTACTTTATCTATTTTACCTAAACATATACTGCAGCAATGGATCTATTTTAGCTTTCAACACAATAAAATAATATAAACATCACAATAAAATATTATAACCACTACAATAAAATAATATATCCTACTACCAAAAAAATATCCATAGCACCAACCACAACCACCTCTACCATCAGCCACAACCACCACCAACACCACCACCACCACCACCACCAGTCCACAGCAGGAAAAAAAAAACCCAAATCTCCAATCTTTTTCCTCAGCCACCGCCACAACCACCACCACCACCAGTCCATAGCAAGAAAAAAAAAAAAAAAAAAAAAAAAAAAAAAAAAAAAAAAACCCCAAATCTCCAATCTTTTTCCTCAGCCACAGCTACAACCACAACCACAACCACCACCACCACCACCACCAGCACTAGCAGTCCACAGCAAAAAAAAAAAAAAAAAAAAAAAAACCAAATCTCTGTAATAGGGGTGGGTCGGCGAGCTCCATGGGTTTCCCAGTCAGGTACCCAATATCCACGAGCAAGCACTCCGATCAGCGGCGTGGGTCTGAGGCGATCGGCGGCTTGGGACGCCTGGGTCGGGCCGGCGGCGGGGAATGAGGAAGCTTGACAGAGTAATGGTGAGAGAGGAGAGTGACGGTGAGTTTTGAGAGCGACTTGGGACGGCTGGTTGGGCCGGAGTGAGAAAGAGGATGAGAGCTTGAGGACGGCTGGTCGGGACGGTGGGATTGCACAGTGACTAAGAGAGGATGAGAGCTTGAGAGAGTTTTGGGGAGAGGATGAGACTTCGGATGGAGACGTGGAGTGAGAGAGAGAGGCACGAAGTGAGAAAGAAATAAAAGAATGAAAAAAAAAAGGAGCGGTATTATTTTAATCCCCCGGCCAGAATTAAATATTACTTTTTTTGTTTAGCTCTCATGAACAGTGCACATCTATCTATAGATGTGCACTGTTCATGTGGAGCTAAAAAAAATGGATATAGCTCCACTGCTGGAGCATAATTTTGGTATTGGAGGAGCTAAATTATAGCAATATAGCACCACTGCTGTGAGTGCTCTTATATCATTTTTTTTATCCATCAATAATACCTTGCCACTTAGGATTTGTTTTGAAATTATTGTGAAAATGCTGTAAACTTAGCATTTCTTTTTACTTTATTTTATTTTGATCTATAAAGAACTGATTTCTCAGCAATTGTAAAAATATTATGACAACAACGAGATGTTATAAAATTTTCACAATACGTATATTT
Source organism: Notholithocarpus densiflorus (assembly GCA_030021035.2). NCBI lineage: Eukaryota > Viridiplantae > Streptophyta > Magnoliopsida > Fagales > Fagaceae > Notholithocarpus > Notholithocarpus densiflorus. The sequence goes on from JARYZH020000012.1 coordinate 583,159, forward strand.
TCAATTGTAGTTGGTCCCAATCTCATTTTTTATTATTTTATTTTAAATAATAAAGAATTAATACCTCAATAATTGTGAAAATATTGTAAGAATATTTTGAGTTAGTACAACAATATTGTTTTGGCACATATAAATATTTAAAAGAAAAAAACAAAAAGAGCATAAACCGAAAGGCTGGCATACTGTGGGAAAAAAAAAAAAACCAGCTCAAGCAAAACGGTGAGTTTTGCCACACCAAGTTGAATAAACCAAACACTACTGTAGATGGAGCCATTGGCTCTTTTTATATAGTTATTAGTAAACCTAGCCCCACGAAAGAAAGAAGCTTCTTCGAATCCAAAAACGGCGTTTAGTCCAAATCACAGAAAAGAAAAATCAGAAAAGGAATGACACGGACGAGCAAATATGATTTAAAAGCACACACAACAGGCACGTCTCTATGCTACATGTGAACGAGGCACTCGCCTAAAACCCTCAAATAAAAAAAGATTCTTAAATTTTAACCAATATTGTTATTTTTTTCATTGTAAAAGTATTAATTAAATCCAAATATTTGTTAATAAATAAAATAATATTTTTTTTATTAAAAGAAAAACAAGAAAAAATAGAGAGAAATGCTACATTCACAACTAACTGTTATTGGTAGGATAAAAAGGTAATTTCATTAGGGGGTTCAAATTAAAACAAGTAAAAACTTAACACCTAGGATTTATTGTGAAAATGTTGTGAATGTAGCACTTTTCAAAAAAAAAAAAAAAAAAAGTAATACACAAAAAATTTCACAACAGTTGAGTTGATAAACTTTTATTGTGGTAAGCTTTTACTAGTTTTGATTTAGGTCCACTACTAACATCACATTTTTACTTACTACTATCAAGCTACCACATAAACTGGTGTGAAAAGTTTGTCAAATTTTTTATGTCTATATGCTTTCTAAAAAAAAAAAAAAACCCTACGTGCTTAACTAGTAATTTTGCATCTAAAACAAGATAATAGAGTTTAAGTAATATTTAATTTTAAAAATTAAATTAAATATTACTTAAACTCTAGCCCCCAAATACATCAAGCCGCCCTTACACACAGAATTGATATCTGTCCATGGAAGATTAAATATTAATATTTTCTTCAAGAAAACACATGTTGGTAATCAGTATCTTATGATAAAGAAATTATGGTAAAATACTATTTTGGTTCATAAACTATACTGGAAATTTGTTTTTCATCTCTAAACTTTAAAATGTTCTTTTTGTATCCTTTAACTTTGTAAATAGTTTTTTTAATAGTTTAGAGACAAAAATAGTTAGGAATGAAAAACAATCTTTTGGTAAATTTTAAGGACAGAAAGTAAAACATTTTCAATAATTTAGGGACAAAAAAAATGAAAATTTCAATAGCTAAGGGACAAAAACAGAAAAGTTTAAAGTTTAAGGGTGAAAATAAAACTTTTGGTAAAGTTTAGGGACCAAAATTATATTTTGTCAAAAAAAAAAAATCATCTATTGCTTGCTAGGTAGTCTTGTGAAAGGATATTATTTTCAACCCAAGTATGTTATGGGGCGGATGATTTCATTTAAAGTCCAATTATGCCAATTGTAAAGTTAGGTTTTAATAAATAAAACATTTGATTCAGGCTAACACCGAGTTCATAATGATAAACAAATTAAACAATGGATGCATGATATGGTAATGAAAGGAAAAACCAAAGAAAAAAGTTTGAAAGGAAAAACCAAGGAAAACAAGGGAATCCACTATAATAAAATAAGTTTTAATTAGTATAAAACCTTTATACCTTAACTCTATCTAATAGATGACCTTTATTGCAAAAACATTTTGCAAATTAGAACTTTTGAACTCTTCCTTATATAGATGCCTTCAAAGATGATGCACCCGTGTTTAACAGACAAGGATCAAGGCTAGCAACCTAGTTTACACGTGGAGGGTAGAGATGAAGGAGGAGGATAGTATAAAATAGAAAAAATATCCTAAAGAGAGGGGGGGGGGGGAGAAATTAAGAGAAAAAAATTGTAGCAATTGAGAGTTGAACTTGTAATCAAACTTGAGAATCAATATATAAGAACTGATCTCCTCAAACTGTGCTGATGACAATTTTCTTTAGATTAAACCAGTTTATCTTAATTTTCTTGTCATCTAGATCCACTTTACTTGTTGTCTGACTCATTAAAACCCAGTTTTCTGACCCACTCTCTACAAATTCATTGTATTGGGCTTTTTGGGCCTAAGTTCATACTTCCTTTAGACTTGGGAGTCAAATTGTGTCCTTACAATTGGCGTCGTCTGTGGAAAATTCTGGTGTTCTAATGAGTCTAACGTCCAACTATGGTAGGTTCAGGTCTGAATCAGGCAGAATCTATAGGGTCTCAGCGTCAAGATCACTTCTGTAATCTTGAACAAAGAAGGGACTAGGAAGGGATTATGCATACAACCCATACTAGTAGGAGCCAGTCTCGGGGTGGGAGCCACCTCTCTCATGAAGAAAATGCTAGAAACATGCAACAGGAGATTGACCACTTGCGGAGGAAGTTGTGCCGCAAACGACGGAGGAGAACTCCTTCAAGTTTTGTTTCTTCTTCTGGTGGAGAAGAAGATGGCAGCTACAGTCCCAGATCGAGGACTCCCTCCAGTGAGTCTTTCTCGTGCGATGAGGATCACCACCGTAGGCGTAGGGGAAAAAGCCAATCCCATAAAGGTCTGGGAAACGACGTTATGAGTAGGGCGTTGAACCAAATTTCTAGATCACCTTTCACACGCAGGATTGAAGTAGGAAAACTTCCTTGGCGCTTCATTCAGCCAACATCTACCATGTATAGTGGTTGTACAGACCCTGTGGAACATGTAAGCCACTTCAACCAGAGGATGGCAGTGCATTCCAAGAATGAGGCCCTGATGTGTAAGGTATTCCCATCCAGCTTGGGGCCTGTAGCCATGAGGTGGTTTGATGACCTGGGTGCAGGTTCTGTTGATTCCTTTAAGGAGCTCACTCGAGCGTTTGGATCTCGTTTTATTACTTGCAGTAGGGTTCCTCGGCTCTTAGATTCCCTATTGTCCATGTCCATGCGAGAAGGATAGACCCTGAAAACGTATTCGGACAGATATTGAGAAATGTTTAATGAAATCGATGGGGATTTTGATGACATGGCTATAAGGACTTTTAAGGTCGGCTTGCCTGCCGAGCATGATTTGAGAAAGTCCTTGACCAAGAAGCCGGTAAGGAGTGTACGTCGGCTTATGGATCGTATTAACGAGTATAAGCGGGTTGAGGAAGACCAGCAGTAAGGGAAGGGAAAAGCTAAGGTTATCCCTCAAGACAGGAGGGATTTCAGGTCAGACAGATACAATAATAACAGGCCTTGAAGGGATTTTGCTGGGCAATCTGGGTCTACAGCTCCTCAGGTGGTTAACACGATGTTCTGAGAGCCAGTACATCAAGTCTTGGAAAATATCAAGAATAAGCCTTACTTCAAATGGCCAAACAAGATGAGAGGGGACCCTATGAGGCGCAACCAAAGTCTTCATTGCCAATACCACCAGGAGCGAGGGCATACCACCAAGGACTATAGAACTCTATGGAATCATCTAGAGCAACTGGTCAGATGGAAGGTTACAACAATTTTTGTATCGGTCCAGTAGGCAAGCAGACCAAGCAAGGTTAGGGGCTCAGGGGAATGCTTCTTCAATGCCCCATTTGAGAACAATTAATGTCATCTTTGCTGCTCTTGGGAGAACTAGTTTTCATCCCTCCAGGGTGATGTCTGTAGCTCGGCTACCCGCCGAGGACTCTAATTCTGAGCCGAAAAGGGTTAGAGTGGAGATCCGACCTGCGTTGAATTTTTTGGACGAGGATAAGATTGGAACCATACAGCCACATGATGACGCTTTAGTGGTCACCCTCAAGATAGGAGGGTATGATGTGAAGAGGGTGTTGGTAGACCAGCGCAGTGGTGCAGAGATTATGTACCTTGACTTGTACAGAGGGCTGAACTTGAAGTCCGAGGATTTGACAGCCTATGATTCACCTTTGTTAAGTTTTGATGGGAAAGTTGTCATCCCAAAGGGTCAGATTAGATTGCCCGTGCAGGTAGGTTCAGAGATAGTAGAGGTAGACTTCATTGTGGTAGATGCTTATTCCCCCTACATCGCCATTGTGGCAAGGCCCTGGCTCCATGACTTAGGGGCCGTTTCTTCAACTCTGCACTTGAAGGTGAAATATCCCTCGGGGGATCAGATTGAAGAGCTTGTGAGGGAGTCAATCCATGGCTAGGTAGTGTCTCGTGACTGTAATTATGTATCAGCCTAAAGCTGAGTCCTCGGCCTCTGCTGAGGGGGGCTCATAGCAATTAAGGATTACGGTCCTATCTACGAATGCGGTGTCGGAAGAGGCAAGGTGTGAGAGGTTGGAGGAAATTGCTATAGATGGTGATCCGGAGAAGTTTTTTCAGGTCAGAGCTTAGTTGCCTTCTTGGGAAAAGGAAGAACTGTTAGCATTTCTAAGGAGGAATATTGATGTGTTTGCATGGATTTCCTACAAAGCTCCTGGGTGGATCCAGACTTCATTTGCCATCATCTGAATGTCAACCCAGTTGTCCTCCCTAGAAAGCAACCACCTGGACGCTCATCTAAGGAGCATTCTGATTTTGTCAAGGAAGAGGTGAACAAGCTTAAGCAGGCTGGGGCTATTAAGGAAGTTTTCTACCCTGAGTGGTTGGCAAATACAGTGGTAGTGAAGAAGAAGAATGGGAAGTGGCGGGTATGTGTGGACTTCACAGATCTGAATAAAGCTTGCCCCAAAGACCTTTTTTCCATGCCTCGAATAAACCAGTTGGTGGATGCCACTGTGGGCCATCTTCGGATGAGCTTCCTGGACGCCTTTCAAGGGTTCCATCAGATACCTTTAGCTTTGGATGATCAAGAGAAGACAACTTTTGTTACCCATACTGGGAACTACCACTATAAGGTGATGCCCTTTGGTCTAAAGAATGCAGGGTCTACTTATTAGAGGATTATGACCAGGATGTTTGAGCCACAGTTAGGAAAAAACATTGAGATTTATATAGACGACATGGTGGTTAAGAGTAAGCTGGAATCTGAGCATGTTAACGACCTCGGCAATATCTTTGAAATATTAAGGAAACACAAGCTGTGCCTTAATGCTTCTAAGTGTTCTTTTGGTGTCGGTTCAGGAAAGTTCTTAGGGTACATGGTCACTCACCGCGGAATTGAAGTCAACTCTGACCAAATTAAAGCAATTAACAGTTTACACCCACCTCGAAATCCCAAAAAGATCTAGAGATTAACAGGGATGACTGCTGCTCTGAACTGATTCATTTCTCGATCAGCAAACAGGTGCAAGCCTTTCTTTCAATTGTTGAACAAGTGGAAGGGATTTGAATGGACCGAAGAGTGCGTTCTAGCCTTTCAGCAGTTAAAAGAGTACATTTCTCGGCCACCCATTATGTCCAGACCCAAGGTAGATGAGGTTTTGTTTGCTTATATTGCAGTGGCCTCCCATGCGATAAGTTTGGTGCTAATACAAGTTGATAGTGGTATGCAAAGGCTAGTTTATTATGTGAGCAAGTCACTACATGAGGCCGAGGTCCGTTACCTACCACTAGAGAAGGCCATTTTGGCAATGGTGCATGCTACGCGTAAGCTCCCCCACTACTTCCAATCACACACAATTGTTGTCCTAACCCAACTTCCACCTAAATCTCTACTTCGAAGTGCTGATTACACAGGAAGGATTGCCAAATGGGGTACGATCCTAGGGGCCTTTGATATCAAGTACATGCCTCACACCTCTGTCAAAGGTCAAGTCCTTGCTGATTTAGTGGCCGAGTTTGCTGAATCCCCATTAGAAGAGAGGATGGAAAAGCAGGACATGGATGGAAAATCGGTTGGCGTGGTCTTCTTACAAGAACCTTTGTCCTAGAGGGTATACGTTAATGGTGCAGCGAACCATAGAGGATCTAGAGTGGGGCTAGTTCTGATATCTCCCGAGAGGATCACAATTGAGAAATACTTGAGATTGAGCTTCTCGGCCACAAACAATGAGGCTGAGTATGAAGCTCTATTGGTAGGAATGACCATGGTTTAGAAAATGAGTGGAAAAGCAGTGGAGATATTCTCAGATTCAAGGCTGATTGTGGGCCAAGTTCAGGGAGAGTTGGAGGCTAGGTACGTAAGAATGCAAGAATACTTAAGTTAGGTTAGGCACTTACAATCAGGATTTGAGTCTTTCAACTTATTACACATCCCTAGAAGCGGAAACACCCATGCCAATTCTTTGGCTACTCTTGCAACCTCCCCGGCTTAGAGCTTGCCTCGAGTTATCCTCGTTGAAGACTTGTGTAAACCCACAGAGGTGAAGAAGGAGGTGGTCTATATTCATTAAATTAGGGTGGGGCCTAACTGGATGGATTCCATAGTATTGTTCCTTAAGGAGGATATCTTGCCCGAAGAGAAGTCAGAGGCTAACAAGGTGCGAAGAAAGGCTCCTCAGTTCTGGCTGTCCGAGGACCAAAAGTTGTATAAGCATTCTTTTTCTGGGTTATACTTGCTATGCATACACCCTGAGGCATCAGAGCTACTTCTAGAGGAGTTATATGAAGGGATTTGTGGAAGCCGCACAGGAGGCAGATCCTTGTCTCACAAAACCCTTACACAAGGATATTGGTGGCCGAACATGCTGAAAAAAGCACAAGAATATGTGAAAAAGTGTGACCAGTGTCAAAGATTTGCTCTAAACATTCATCAACTAGGGGGAGTCCTTAATCCTCTGTCCAGCCTTTGGCCCTTTGCTTAATGGGGTTTGGATATTGTTGGACCTTTCCCTAAGGTAGCAGGGAATAAGATATAGTTGCTGGTCGGTATAGATTACTTCACCAAGTGGGTTGAAGCTGAACCATTGGCAAATATCAAGGACGTGGATGCCAAGAGATTTGTTTGGAAAAATATTGTCACTCAGTTTGGGATCCCCCACACCTTCATCTCGAATAATGGTCTTCAGTATGATAGCAAAGCTTTCAGGAGGTACTGTTGTGACCTGAGAATTACGAATAGGTATTCCACTCTAGCTTATCCTTAGGGGAATGGGCAGGCCGAGGCTGTTAATAAGGTCATAGTGGGTGGACTCAAGAAGAGGTCCAATGATGCAAAGGGAAAATGAGTGGAAGAGCTATCACACGTCCTTTGGACATATCAAACCAAACCTCGCAGATCAACAGGAGAGACACCATTTTCAATGACTTATGGAGCCGAGGCTGTTATTCCTCTGGAGACTAGATTCCCAACACTGAGAATGAGTTCTTTCACTCCGAGCAACAATGATAGGTTATTAGGAAAGAGCCTAGACTTAATTGAAAAGCGAAGAGAAAATGTCATGGTCCAACTGGTGTATTATTAGCATAAGCTCAAGCAAGAGTATGATCCCAACGTAAAGTTAAGGCCATTAGCGCCTGGAGATCTGGTATTAAGAAAGGTATTGGGTACTGCAAAGAACCCAGCATGGGGAAAGTTAGGGCCCAACTGGGAAGGGCCATATTGCATCACCTCAGTGGCCAGGATAGGTGCGTATTATCTTGAAGATCTAGATGAAAAAGTTGTACCATGCCCCTAGAATGTAAACAACCTGAGAATGTATTATTATTAATAAAAGTTTCCATTGCCATGTTTTGGTTTATTATATTATGTGTTGTGCGATCTACTATTGTTTAAATATCAAATAGCACATTGGTCATGCCTGACTCCTCGGACCATATACTTTGGGTAAATTGATATCTTTTAATCATTTTTCTAAGTGTTAAACAGAACCTCAGTTATGTCCAATTCCTTGGACCATCTACTTTGGGTAAATTAATACTTCATGACATTTTTCTAAGTATCAAACAAAACTTTGGTCATGCCTAGCTCCTCGGACCATATACCTTGGGTAAATTGATATCTTTTAATCATTTTTCTAAGTGTTAAATAGAACCTCAGTTATGTCTGGTTCCTCGGACTATCTACTTTGGGTAAATTAATACTTCATGACATTTTTCTAAGTATTAAACAGAACCTTGGTCATGTCTGGCTTCTCGGACCACATACCTTGAGTAAATTGATATCTTTTAATCATTTTTCTAAGTGTTAAACAGAACCTGAGTTATATCTGACTCCTCGGACCACCTGTCTTGAGTAAGTTAATACTTCATATTGATTATTAAAGTGTTTGATAGGATCAGCCATGTTGAATGATATAGATTTTCATTGAAGTGACATGATCAATTGCATGCTCATGAGCATCACTTAAAGCATTTAAAAATATATCTATGATCTGTTTAAGAGCTGATTATCATCTCCAGTTCATTAAGCTTACTGATAGATGGAGAATTGGGTAGAGCCTGACATGAGTGGGTGCCCTGCCATTGTGTATGTTTTTATGGTTAAGAGTACATTCTGTTGAGATCGTGGACTTAGTAGATTTAACCTATTCTATTGCTGATCATATGAGGGTGGTAAGTATGCTACCACTTATGCAGATAAATAAATGGGGTTACATCTCATTGCCACGTTGGCAAAGTGTTAAATGAAACATAGACTACATTCGGATCCATATAAACATCACAAGTGTAAAGGAAAAGCTTGCAATTGTCATTAAACCAAGCCTTTGAAAAAGGCAAATAGATTACAGAAGATTGAATGAATTACAGAGCTAGGAAACAAAAACAACAGTTAAAAAAAAAAAAAAACAGCAACAAAAGAAGGGGAAAGAGGACAGCTTAAGGCTTCATCTTTTTTACAAGCTTATCATTTTGAGTCTTGGGAGGCTGGGTGGAGGCCACCGTGGTAGATGCAGGTCCTTTGCCTTTGAGGTCTTCCTTGGAAGGTATGGGAAGAGTTGCCAGCACAATCTCCATGTTTTAGGAAGCCTCTTTCTCCTTGGAGGGCTCTTTGGGGGCATCTGGAGGCAGGGGGCATCCTGGGCCACTTCCTTGGTGGTGTCAGCTGCCTTTTCAACGTCCTCGGATTGCTTTACCACCTCGGAGGAGATGTTGGCTGTGGGAAGAGCTTTGCTTGGGCTTTCCTTGCCTTCATCTGCCTTCTTGGAGACTGAGTCAGCCTTGGAGCCAGAGGCATAGATGGCTGGAGGGTAGTACACATTCTCTGCTCTCCTAAGGGCAGAGGAGGCCTTAACCCCAGCTCAATTGAAGGCCTCATTCTACACTTGAAGGCAATAGAATCTGCACACCTCTGAGATCTCTACCCTGAGGGCCTCCTCGATCTCTACCACGCCCACGTCGTAGCCTTCCTGCTCGGCCTGCTCCTTGGCCTTCTCGGTCTCTTCCAGCTTCTTTGTCAGAATTTTGATCTAACTTCTAGCAGCAAGCTCGTCTTCAGCTTGGCGGAGCTGCTTATGCTAAGCCTCCGTCTGCCTCTCCACCACGTCTAGGGCGGCCTTGACACTTTTCTTATCCCGATCAGCTTCAGCTAGCTTGGCATTAAGGTCTTGGGACTTCTTCTCTGCCAGTTCAAAAGCTTTCACGATGGCAACGCGCCTACCCTCCTCCTCCTTCATCGCCTGGTGAGAGCTGATGACTATTTCCTCAGCTCTGTGGGCAGCCTGGACAGCCTTTAAAAAAAAAAAAAAAAGGATAGACAGAAGACTTACCAGAGTGAGGTCTCTTTTTAAGCTGAGGAAGACCTCGTGCTTCCTCATTGACCGCCATTTGATCATGTCTTCAGGCAACAATAAAGCCTGCTCCATCGCATCGGCCACGTAGCCGACCTTCCCATCCTAGAAATTTCTGATCGAAGTATCCGCAAGCAAGGGAGCTCCGTCTAGCACTAGAGCGGGCATCTAAGCAGGGACCCCAATTTGGGATTCAGCTCTTTTGTCTACCAAGGTTTGGGCTCCCTTGGCTTGTTTACCTCCTCTTTGGTGCTCGGCCTCCTTGGGAAAGGGCCCTTCCCTCCTTCCACTGCTTCGGGACCTCTCTGGTCCTTTTTTCTCTTATGGTCCACGTGATCAGGCCGAGGAGGCAGAGAGGATGGAAGAGGGGGGAGCTTGGCCTGAGTGGTCTTCTCGGGCGCTTTATCACCCAGCTTGGGACTCCATAACTGATAGAAGACCCGCCCTGGGCTTGCGTTGGATACCCATATCTTCAGGTATGGGGGAGTCTCCTTGTGCCTGGCTTACTTGCGCGAAAAGAGGGTGGCCGAGGTCACTTGATAGGGTTTCAGGAGATAGAGGTTGGTTGAAGACCTCAAAATCGTCTTTAGAGTTCGAAACCTCAACAACCTCTTCCCCTTCGTTGATCGTGGGCTGGGACAGGGTTGCCTCTTCCTCAGCAGCGCATTAGAATGGCAGTGCTACCCTTGGTATGCCTTCTGGGATAGGATTGGTGGAAAGAGTGCCTACTGGGATAGGACCGGTGGTGAGAAAACCCGGAGCAGTAACACTGATCTGATGTAGGCGAGGGTCCTTTGCTTTGATGACGCACTTCGGCGCCTAGTAGCTTTTGGAGATGGGGGTGTAGCCGAGGATCAAATGAGCTGCTCTGAGCTAGCTGTTGCTATGGATGAACACCTCGGCCTTCAGTATTTTTTCTAAGCTTGATTGGTTAACAAGGCTAAAGTTAAGTACAACAGTGTTCTTATCTGCAAAACTATTAGGAAAAACAGAAAAATATCGTTAGCAAAAAACAGAGCGAGTCAAAGGAAAATTCACATACAAATAGAAACAAAGGAAAAGGGGAAGGAAATGACTTTGAAACAATCAGCCTAGACCTAAAGCCCCACCTGGTGTCTCTTCTCTCGTCAGGCAGGGAAGGCCATTGTGCCACTCCCCTGAAACGATCAAGAAGTCCTTGTTTAGACCTTTGTTGGAATTAGGGAGGCATTGGATAAGCCTAACCTCAGGGTACCTAGACTTTAGGTAATACCCCTGCCCCTTTAGGTGGTGGAGGTTGTAAACCAAGTTAACATCATGGTGGGTAAGCCCTAAGCCCATTTTCTCATTAAAGAAGTCTATACTCCTCAAAATCCTAAACATGTTTGGGGCGCATTGGGTGGAAGTTAATCTATAGGCCCTAAGGTAATCCCTGGTGATAGTACCCATGGGGGTTCTCATCCCTCCCTCTATAAAGACAATCATTGGGATCACCACTTCTCCTTCTTATCTTTTCTCGTGCCATTTCCCTTCCTTACAATACCTAATGAATGCACTTGATGGAATCCTATACTGAGCTTTAAAGTTCTTTATACCCTCCTCAAAATCTACTAAGTAAGCAAATTTACCCATATTTAGAGAAGAGTTGGAGGTGCTAAGATAGTAAAGGAGAAACTAAGAAGGCCGAGGAGAAATAGACATGAAAAAAAGAAAAGGAGATGGAAAAATAAATGGAAGGGTTTATAAAGACTTACGTAGGGAGGAAAGGTCTCCACAGACAGACTCTTGAAATTTATAAGGGCACGAGTAGATTGAATGAGTTTGCAGGTTCAGTGTATGAGCGCTAAAGTGAGAAGAATGATTGATTTGGGCAGTATTTATATCAAAAAGATAGTTACAAGCGGGAAAACTCCCGCCCGGGTTCTAGCAAAATCCTCAGCCGTTGGATCCGCATCACGCCGTAGAACGTAGGGGACAAGGAGCCGTAAAAATTTAATGAAGGCACGTCTTGTATACCGAAGCATCAGGAATGTGTTTTGGGCAGTTGAAATGGCATCTGCGCAGTCAGAGGTGATGTATGATGAGCACGGAGTAACTATAGTGACATCGAAATCCTCCTTTCTTCCTGAAAAGCCAGAAAGAAGAATCTCGAAGGGCTATTGTAGGGGTGATTGGCCCAGGATTACATATCTATGTATATATTGGGTCGGGGGCCCAATCCGAAGACATTAAGTTGTCCGACGGCGGGTAAACACCTTCCTAAAAATTCGTGTTGGTAAGTAAAGAGGTGAAGTCTGGTCACGATCATCCAAGAAGGTGGTCCGAGGAGGAATACTTCCTCAACTGAGCAAAGCCGAGGTCAGAAGGTGCGGTCTAACACCAAGAGCAACGTTCCGGATGATTCCATTGATGAAGATAAGTATCCAGAAGAAACAAGACAGAAGGAGGCCATGAAATATCTCAAGGGAAAGCTACTACCACCGCATTAAATGCTTTACAGCTAACTCTCTGGCCGCATTAATGAAGAAGTGATACCTGAACAGTATCTTTCAGCCTTACAACTACTCTCTAAAGACTTCAAAAAGGTGCTGATGGGATAAGGATCAAGGCTAGCAACCTAGTTTACACGTGGAGGGTAGAGATGAAGGAGAAGGATAGTATAAAATAGAAAGAAGATCCTAAAAGGGGGGGGGGGGGAGAGAGAGAGAGAGAGAAATTAAGAGAAAAACACTGTAGCAATTGAAAGTTGAACTTGTAATCAAACTTGAGAATCAATATATAAGAACTGATCTCCTCGGACTGTGCCGATGACGATTTTCTTTAAATTAAACCAGTTTATCTTCATTTTCTTGTCATCTGGATCCACTTTACTTGTTGTCTGACTTATTAAAACCCAGTCTTCCAATCCACTCTCTACAAATTCATTGAATTGGGCTTTTTGAGCCTAAGTTCATACTTCCTTTGGGCTTGGGAGTCAAATTGTGTCCTTACAACTCCTTATTTAAATTGATAAATTCTAAAATATTATGACTTTTCATATTGAACTAGATAATCCATAACCCTTCAAAAAATAAAAATAAAAAAGACATCCGTCACTATGATTTTGCACGTGAAAATAAAAATTACTAATTGATCTTGATCACGTGCATATGTGCCAATTTGCACTACACACGAGTGCTTTCTAGAATAACATATCCATAAATTCTTTCAATCATTTTATTAATTGTGTTACCCCGCTAATGTACAACCCGATTGGACCAAGGTAGTCAAACTTCTAACAACAAACTCAAGTTTGACACAAAGACAAAGTGATTTATCAAATTCAAAAGAAAAGAAAAAAGGAATGGAAAAACACGTGTTTTGTGACAACTTACAAGTTACAAGCAATAAACGTTCATTCCTTGCTTGGTTACCAATCTTGGAATACTGCAGATAGATACCCAAGGCTAAAAAGCCAGAAGAGGAGCAATTAACATAAAAAAACTCTATATCTCTCTCTCTCTCTGAGTTACTCAAAAATGGCCTCTTTGGGCGAATATTGTACGAGAAATTGCCTGTACTCAAAGAACAGCTTCAGCATATTGTCAATTTCCCAACCATGTAATGCAAGGCAATTTAGAAGAAGCATAGTCACCAAGAAGCACAGCACTAGGCCTACATTTTGTCCATTGTCAACTGGAGGGAAAATGTTGTTGATAAATATCATCCAAAAAAGCAAAGAAGATCAGTGGAGACTATGGTGCACTGACGATGGATCGTGCGGCATTGCTCCTTCTCAGCCTACACCAATTCCTTCTGCATCAAAATTAATCCATGAATTTTACACTGCCATCAATACCAAGAACAGTGAGGAATTGAACGAGAGTTTGGACCCACTTCTATCAGAAGATTGCGTGTATCAAGACCTTTTCTTTTACATTCCCTTTCAAGGAAAGAAGGTGTTTTTCTTCTCTGTCCTTCCTATCTATAGCATCATTCTAAATGCAATTTCTAGACACAAGTTGGGTCACACAAATAATATAACTTCGTTTTTATTTTTTTGGTTATCCATGTCAATTGCCTCTTTAACATTGAACTTTACTTGTAAACAATGAGTAATTCTTAGGTATTTTGGAAGCACGTAAAACAGTGTTCTTTCATCTCACATTCATAGTGAAGTCCACTAATTAAATTCATAGTAGAGTTTATCACAAATATGAGAAGATGGCGTATAATTTCTCTGCACTCCGGGAGTACTTAAATTTTTTTTGTAAACCTTAGGGTATAATATTTGGAACTAATATTTTTTGGTGATAGATTTTTTGTATAACTAGCTCAACCCATTATTGACTAAAATTTTTAATCAAATATTAAATAGTCGTTTGTAGATTTTGTCTCGAAATAACATAATGCTCCATGCAAGTTTATGGCAAAGCCAAAGTATCCATGTTAAATGTAAATTGCCACAAAATATAATGGTATATGGTACTACAATCTTGGAATATTAAGATTCAAGACCACAAATGTGGTAATGTGCAGGATGTCAAAAGCTTTTTGTGCAATGTCATGGAAGCGATGGGACACAGTATTTGTGCTGTTGTGAAAAGTGTGAGTGACGGCGAAAATTATTCTGCAACTGTGATTTGGCATCTAGGTAACTTCAACACACTTTTAACTTCAAATTCCATATATTTATTTTAAATAAAAACAATTCTCTCGCAAGCAAGTTTCTGAAATTTCATAGATATACACCCCCCCCCCCCCCCTTTTCTCTTCTTTTGCCAGAAAACATTAAATAATCAAGTTTTTTCTTTTATAGCAATAAAAAAAGAAAAAGAAAAAAGAACAGATGAAGAATCAATGATCACAAAATTAATAGGCATTTTTTGTTTTTTGAGAATCAAAATTAATAGATTAGTTCCCATTAATTTGGGATGTCTACTCCAGTCAGTTTAATAATTTGTTAATTTTAATATTGATTTTAAATGATGGGAGGGACGTTACAAATTAATCTAAAATTAAGCTATTGATTACAAATTTTTTTAGTTTACGATGGATATATAGTAAATGACTTCATAGTCTTTTTTTTTTTTTTTGTGAGAAACAAATGACTTCATAGTCTAGAGTCGACTATTACATATAACCAAAAAGAAGAAAAAAAATTACTTTATCGTTGGGTCAAAATTATATGAGAGAACATAAACTAAGACTATAATTGGTTGGGGTGGAAAAGTGGAGAAATAAAAAATGGTGAGAGATGGAAAAGTGGAGAATAGAAAAAAAATTTAATTTTTCCTCATGTATTTGGTTGGAGGTAAGAAAGAGAAGGGATGAACAAATCTTTTGTTTGTTAAAAAAAAAAAAAAGAGGATAGAAAAAAATTATTTGTATAAATTTATTACATAATTTTAAAAAATATATATTTTTATAAGGAAAAAAAAAAGGGTAGTATTGGGGTAAAACAAAGAACACAATGCAGCGGAGGAGGGTATAGATTCCCATCAAATCCCCTCTTCCCTCCTTATTTTCTCTCCGAAAAAACAACCGGGCCTTACCAAAATCCCCTCCCCCATTCCCCTCCCAACAAAACACTTTTTCCGGTCAAAATAACCTCAATGCCCCAAGCCCCCATCTGATCCACTTTGGTAATGTTCGGAAGACTAAAAATCATTTATAAGGAAAAAAAAATTCTTAAGATGGCAGTACCTCTTATATGTAAAAAATAAAACAGAAAATTGAAAAATCCTTAAAGAAAAAAACGAGTATTTACCAACTCTGGTAAGAGTAAAAATCCCAAGAATTTTGAATTAATAGAATTAAATACGAGTATTTTTTTAATTTTAGCCATTTTGGGCCTCTGTTTTGAGTTAAGCCCAATCTTGAATGTTTGTACGGCTTTTAAAACTTAAGCGTGGCCCAAGAGTTTAAATTTTGGGGCTGGGCTGAGCAGCTGAAGCAGCCTATAGCAATTTCTAATTTCTATTTAGAGATTGAAATTGGCAAAACTTATGTACATTATTTATAATAAAACCCGGTTTTAACTGATTATTAAAACTGTTAAATTCTCACAGAATGGAACAAAAAAGAAATACCCTTCACCACTGGCTGCCAATTCTTTGAATGTGAAGAAGTTGAGGGAAAGCTCCTTATTAGGTACTATTTCATTATCTTTAGCGTTGGCATACATTTAATTTATCCATGAATATATAGTCATATCACTGTGAGTCTCTTTCCGAATACAAATCAATATGACTTTCATGTTGGATACTTGATAGTGAGTGGCATGAAATTTCACGTACCATGGTTCATAGGGTCCTTGTGTCCAATAATATTCTTTTACTGTATAGTTTGGTCAACTGTCTTGTATACTTAATTAGTGGAGGGTTATAAGCTCCTGAATTTTATGCCGATTTGCAGCATCAAATTAAGTGTAAATTATGGATTCGCATGCTTACTCAATGTGTAGTTATGTAGGACTTTTTGATTCATGTTGTGGAGTTGAGTGTATTCACTTTGACAAATGATGATAGTGATAAAAGTTGAAAGGAGTCATGATCCAATAGAGATTACTGCATGATAAAGACTGAAGTCTTATTATATTCAATTGTGTATAAGATGTAAACGGCTTATCTTTATACAAGCATGATATGTATGTTGTACAAGAAATAAGAGTGTAGTACAAATATAATAGTACATTGAGCCTAAGTCTGTGATAAAGCCTAAAGTCTTATTATATTGAATTGTGTGTAAGACATACAAAATACTACTTTTATATAGGCATAATATGTGTGTTGTACAAGAAATAGGAGTGTACTACAAGTTTAATAGTACATTGGGCCTAACCCCATGAGCTTATATTCTAACACAACATTTGCCTTGTCTTTACATTTTTCCAACAATGTTCATAATGTTATATGGGAACAATAAAAACAAGGGCAATAAAAAGGGTGGCAACAAGTAGTTGATAAACAAATGTGCATTTGAACTTAGAAGCAACCATTCTCCTTCTCTAACATTCTAGGATGTAGATCATGCTGACCTATTGGTTGCAGGGTCTGGTGGACCCTGCAACTAATTCAATATTTAGAATTAGCCTAGTGCACCTTGGTCGGGTCGTTTAGGATGATGTAGTTCCTCCCAACCTTGCACCAAGGGTGCTTAGGTAAATAACTTCAATAGACTTCTTAAATGGACATTGCCCTAGTTAGTTGTCGAATCATCATTACTAAACTTGCTTAAGTTTAAGATTGTGGCCCAAATGGTCTAGCCCAAATTGATCAGGGGCCCTTATTATTTTGTACTCCCGCATAATGTAAAAAATAGAATATATAATTAATTCAGCAAAAAAAATATAATTATATATATATATAAAATTAAGTAGCTAGCAATTAAGAGATTGTTGTTTTGCGTTGCAATAAGTCTAATTGTACAAATGGGTTCCAGTTAGCTCAACTGATAAAGTCTTTTATAGTTGAACAAGAAATCTAGAGTTCAATCCCCACTTATACCAAAAACCGATTGGTGTCTTGGTCTGATAATAAAAAACTATTATCAAGAGCAAACATCATAGACTGAAACTAAAATAATAATAATAATAATAATAATAATAATAAAGAACAGACGTCATAAGCTAAAACTTTATATATATATATATATAAAAGTCTAATCATACAAAAATTTTCACAAATGTGTATTATTTATTATTACCGGTGTAGGATAAAAATAATATAAATGGTAGACCCATAATAAAATGATAGTCAATAAGAATATTTATCATTTTAAGTTTTTAACTAGTTGTGAAAAAGGTTGCCCTAGAATTTCTTCTTTGTCACCTAGGAAGACCAAAAAAAATTTGGTATCAGATTATAAATATAGGCTTGTGTTTTTAAAACTTGAAAATGGTGGGTCTCAATTTTAAATCATGTGTTTGGTATGAGTTTTTAGAATACAATGTTATAAAAATATGTATTCTGAAAACATCCTAAAACTCAAAAAACATATCTCAATGGCATTATGTTGAATATTTTGAAAAAGTTTCACTTTGTGTCATATAAAGTTTAAAAACTCATTCTCATGCCAAACACTATGTTATGTATTTTCAATTCTTAAATAACTATTCTAGAAAAATGGTGTCAAACACACAATATTTTTGCATTGCAGCATAGGTTTCATACCTCAGCAGAGTTTCATTACTTATGTTACACTTGACCGAAATTGATTTATTTTTAAAAAAATTCCTGACTTACAAGATTTGTTGTTTTTTTTTTTTTTTTTAAATTTTTTTACGGGAACTGACTAAAAAGAAAATGATGTACTGTAGGAAAATCACTGGTGTGCAAGAATTACCAGTAAAACCAGGTGACTTTATACTGGTATGAATCGGATATAAGTTTTCATTTTTCTACGCCTCTAAATTTGTATTAGGATAGAAACTCTTTGTTTGGTATCAAAAAAAAAGGATAGAAACTCATGTGGGGGTGGCTGACACCATTTAATGTATAAATATGTAGAAACTGTTAAAGGCAACCAGCACTACTTTTGACCTCCACCCAGGATTAGCTGAAGGTACGTAATACGTAACATTCTTGCTTCCGGTTAATTTAATGCCATTATATGAATCACTCCAAAAACAGGTGCACGTGTAAGTGTGTAACAGAAAAATGTGGCAGTTTATTTAAGGAACATGACTACATGAGGCTCGGTACTCTGAATTCCGATTGTACACGGAGTTCCCAATTTTCGAGATGCGTTGGAAAGTACATTTTTGAATAAATAAATGAAAAAGAGAAGATCTGACCAAAAAAAGAAAAAAGAAAAAGAGAAGTAGGAATAGCATTTATCAAATTGGGTTTACATTAATCACTAATTTTAGGCAAGATTTTATAGAAAATTAAAAAAAATTCTTTAAAAAATTAGTTATTTTTCATTTTTCTGAGAAAAGTTTTATGAAATGGTTTTTTTAACGAATACCATAAAGATATCTATTAATAAAATCCTATAAAATTCTCCGAGTAGTGCTATTGGCATAATATTTTAACAATAATTTTATAACAAAATCTAAGTGGTTAATTGTTTCTGGTTTGTTTATTTGGGTCTACTATTAATATTATTATTTTTACTATTATTAACAACTTACCACTTAGATTTTATTGTAAAAATCTAAGTGGTCAATTGTTGCATTTGTAGCTTTATTCATTTCCTAAACATTCTTGATAAAATTCCCGTAACCTCGATCGATCGGGAGGTGTCGAGTTTTAAACAATTGTTGCATTTGTAGCTTTATTCATTTCCTAAACATTCTTGATAATAGACTAATTTGAACATGACTATCAAGAAAGAAATTAACAAAAATTTTAGATAAATTCACAGATAATCCACTCCTTAAATCAATTGCAATATTTATCAAACATGCAGCTCTAAGGCGTTGTTTATTTATTTATTTATTTTTTTAATTTTGAATGAAAAATTAATTAGAAATGAGGCTAGCTAATTACACTATTATTGATAAGTGTTTTTTTTTTTTTTTAATTATTCGAGCTTGCAGGGTTGCTGCAGCTAATGGCCAATGGCACACATGACGGACTAGATAAGTTTTTAGCATTGCTTGGCTGGAAACACTAGTCGTGTTCTGGATCTGATATGCTTGAACCATGAGGCCGTATGTAGAACTCACTGGATTTGGATTAAATCTTGAGTCATTCACCTAATATTATTATGATTAAGGAAAAGAATTAGGGATGTTGTTGAAAATCTATGTTGTTTTTATGGGCATTAATAAACTAACAACTACTTACAATGTTGTAATAATGCCAACATCTCAATGGTTGGTCAAGTCTATTCTAAATTGTACCTTCCTTTCATCTTCATGTGAGAGAGTGAGGGAGAGAAAAATTAATTAACTTCCATATATTTTACCCTTGTCCTAATTTTTAGGACTATATAACGAGTGCCAATCACCTTAATTGCCTCCAAGAATGCAATATATATGTAATATATGTTGCTTCTCGAAACAATGATATCCACAGTTGACCCATGAATTAAATTATGAGGCAGAGTAATCTATGCTCATCATCCTAATTTGCTTTTTAATTGGACAGGTTAGCATGTCTTTTTCTTCAAGGTCAAAAATCTTTTCTCGATATTTGTATACAAATGAAAAATATTAAAATATCACTTTCTTGTTATTTAGTGTTGGGTCATTTAAATTTTTTCCCCTTTTAATTTTTTGCAGCAAGTTGCATCCACCAAGAATTTTGAATATAACACCTCATTATCATTATTGTCACTATAGTTTTATAAGGTAAAATTGTATTTTTAGTCTTTATATTTTTTAAACATGTTCACATTTTGGTTTATGTCATCGTCTCAATTACAGAAAATGCAATTTTAAACTACCTGTGCTTGTGTAGTCCATTAATCACATAAACATTCTCTATAAGGAAAATGACAGCAAATTTAAAAATATAAAATGAAGTTATAAAAACTTGAACACGAAATTGAAAACATTGCCAAAATATAAAAGACTAAAAATATATTTTTGCTTTCTTAATAGAATAATCTAGAACTTGGTCAACCATTATGAATATTCAAAATATGTAGCAGATCAAACCACTAGAATGTCAAATAAGGTTGATGTTAAGCTTGCTTAGTTAGTAAATGTCAGGCCACTATTTTAGGTGATTAAACATCACAAATAAAGTTGATGTTAAGTACGCTTAATCTATTAAATAACAGGGTTCTTTTATTTATTTATTTAATATAATTGTAATTAACTGATAGGCTTTAAGGCCTAACTATTAAGGACGATTAAGGTTTAAAGGATGGGAATATACGCTACTTGATCTTAGGCCCACTGGAGGTGTACCAAATCCAAGAAAATCCACTACAATTACATCATAATCACGCAGATGCACAAAACATGCAACAAAAACCATGTGATGGGTTTGCATCATGGCGTGGAACCTTCCCACTCCAACAATATATTGTTTTCTTTCGGCAATTGAGTGAAAATCTGCCTCTCCAATTTTTTGCAGAAAACATTAAATCCAAGAACTTGATCTTCATGATCGTGAAGGTCAACATCGCATGCATCAGCTTGCACATGATATGCTGCTATGTTATGCTAGAGTTTAAACATGTCGTGAAATGATAGCAACGTTAACCTATCTATAATCCATTTTTATAACTATTGATTGGTTGGTGGGAAATCACATCACTGCTTCAACATTCGGTTTGCAAGTACTAACATGATAAAGTTTCTTAAGATTTTTATATTTTAACCAAAGGGTTAATTGGAAGACCTATTTTCTTTTGTTCCCCTCTTTAAATAATTTCTTTCTTAGAGAAACTTCAGGATTGTTAAATAAATGGTAAGAAGACAGAAATCAATTTAACAGCCTAGGTACACGGAGGAAAATCCTCAAGGACTACATCTTTACTATATGCTCAAGTTGTGTGTTAAAATGAACTGAATATGATGTATTTACAAGAAACTGAACTCTAAAGTATCTATACATTAACTATGCTTAATTGACTTGTTGTATGATAAGTATTTTTGACTAGCATGCCAAATAAAATTAGACTTGGGCCGAGAATATTAGGCTTGATACACGGATAACTGGATAGGTTATTACTTATTGATAGCATTTTCATTTGACTTTGCAAAATGTTTTGATAATGAATTGTAGATAATAATTATAAAATATATATAATTTCCTATAAATCAAATATTCATGTGTGAGTGACTTGATTGGTTAAATTGTCATAATATTGACAAAAATAGTGATTAATACCATAAAATTTGACCCTGATAGATTGATGTATGCTTTTAAGTTACTTAAAAGGTGGTGCTCCAAATCCAATAGTTGAATCAAACCCGCACAAAAAGACTCCTGAAGTATATTAACTCTCATTGGATTGATGGTGACCCATGCCGCAATTTGGTCAACTCTTTTATAATAATTACATGTAAATTATATGCTTCGTTATGGGAATTACTTGTTAATATATATATATATATATATATTTTTTAGAGATAATTACAACATGCTGTTAACCCCGCAGTTCGAACTCTTTTCCCCCTAGATCTCTAAATACTTTATGCATAAAGAGGTGCCAAGCTATAGCCTTTGGCTACTTGTTAATATTTGACTAACGTAAACTTTTTTTTTCTTTTTTTTTGAGAGAGAGTTTCAACTTATGGCGTCTGCTCCTGATAATAGCTCTTTATCATCAGACCAAGACACCAATCAGTTTTTGGTGTAGGCGGGGATTGAACTCCAAATCGCTTATTCAATCATCAGAGACTTTACTAGTTGAGCTAACTGGAACCCACAGACTAACGTAAACTTCGATTCTTAAGGTTTGAGGTATATTTGACTAATGTAAACTTTGATTCTTAAAGTTTGAGGTTCTTAAAGTTGGAGGTTGAATTTATTTTAGTCTCTTATATTTCAAAAAATTTATTTATTTTTCCTTTGTTTGATTTCATTTTCATATTTTAACTACATCATTTATTTTTGTAATTTTGTTATTAATCTCATCATTAAATACTAGATAAGTAATGACTTTTAAGTCACATCACTCATGTAATACCAAATATCATCAAATTACTAGTTGAAATGGACGGTAGGATGAATATGAAAACAAAATTTAAACACAAATGGTTAAAATTAAAACAACACTAAAGTGTACTTATACAGAGATTATGCATTGAAACCTTACAATTTCATTTTATTAAAAAAAAAATCTGGATTTCAAAGCAATCATGGGGTTAGATAACGGTGAATTCTACAAATGAAGAGCAGCATTGGACATTCATTTGGAAATCTTTGGGGGCTCGGAATTGAGCAGGTATTTGTAATTTGTATGGTTAGAGATTTCAAAAGAAGAAATAAAAATACCACAAACCAAGAATTCATTACCAAAATGAAAGGGCACTGATCATATATATAGTTTTTATTGTATAATATTGATGTCCATACCATTAACATTTCCATGGACATGTAAATTTTCTCGAAGAAGAAAAAATAAATAAAAAATATACTTGTAGATTGCTCATCAAGGTCTTGAGAAAACCTCAAAACCAGACAGATCCAAGGAACTCCAGCAATCGTTTATTAGATTGGTCGAAATTCTTAACTGATCATTGGACTGAAACGACTCCAATTCTTGCACTTGAACCATAGGTTGCCACATTAAATTCGGCAAACTTGCAGTATCTGACCACAAAACATCTTGAACCACTTCATCATCCAATAAACTCTGCAACCCAAATGCGTTCACATCGTCATCTTCCATGAATTCTTGAACTTTCTCATCTTGACCAAGTCCTTGGAACAGTATATCACCCTCTTCAATAGACTTCTGGCTTTCAAACGCTGAGCTGTTTAAACAATTCTGCGAGTCAGATTGTGGGTTTGAATCATTAGGCACTAAGTCTGGGACAGTCATGAACTCTGGCTGCTCATTATTATTGCTTGGGTTCTGATTCAAGAAATTAGCGAAAACAACAGCAAGATCAATATCCGAACCATTGGTACTTGAGTCCCCATTAGAGGAACTAGAATCCGTAGATTGGTCATTGGCATAATTGGAAGAATTTGTTACCGAAACCCGCTGTGTCTGTGGGAGCTGCCTAGACGACTTGCCGCGACGATTCTTTCGACAACCACCACCAACTGGTACGTTTCTGAGAGAACCACCTTTGGTCCAGTACCTCCTACAGCCTTTACAGAAGTACCTAGGCTGGGACAAGCTGTAGTTGTTGTAGTAGCAAAATTTAGTGTTGGAGGAAGCACAACGAGGGCAATTGGGAGCAATTTCAACATTGGGTTTCAACATTCTGTCCATAATTTGGAGTGGCCTAGGAGGGCACTGCAACATTTGGTCACAACTAGCTGTGAACATTTTTTTGAGAGCTATCAAGAATTTTGGGTTTGAGGGAAAGAGAGAGAGAATTGTGAGAGTTTTAGTGGAAGAGCATGTGTGTTAGAGTGGGAATTTGTATAGTGGGGTTGGGAAAGAACGTGGGCGGTTGGGGAGCCGTTAGGACCAAGGAAGGGTGTGTGACTGTGATGTGAGTTTTCATGTTATGGTATGCTGTTTAATAGGCGCATTGAGCGTGTCTCTAACGCCTCACGAGGCTTTTCTTCATTGGGCACTCACACCCTCCCTGAGACTACTGAGAGTGATTGAGGTTGATAATTCAATGCTTCTTCGGTTCTCATTATTATTATTATTTTTTAATACTTAGCCGTGTGGTTTCAAAATGACTAAGATATCCTTGTGAATTATAGTTGGGAATGTCCAAACACCACAACAACCAAACACCACAACAACCGATCCACCGATTCAATTTGGGCTTTGACCCAATGAATTTTGATTAGTTTCGACGCCTATTGGGTTTGGTCGAGTGTGGGGTTTCCCACATGAAAATCCGACAAGACAAATTTTTCTAACAAAAAAACTCAATACATGCTACCATGAGATACACGCCACTGTTCAGATCAGAAGATCTCAAGATCGATAACAAATCTAGGAGAGATCTAGAGACCGTTTTCCCTCAATTTTCAAGTGACCTTCAAAGACGCTTTCATTGCGCCACACCTACGAAACCAATTAGATCCAACAACATATCAAATGAGGCTAGCCAATTGATAATTCAAGCATCAACAACCGACATTAGTGGAGTCTTTTTGAATCCATTAGCAAGTGGAATAAAGGGTGGAACAAAAACCCTACTAAACTTGACCCCATAGACACCCCTAATTATAGTATACAAGAACTTGCTAATGAACTGCATATCACTTGTATAATGAGAGGAAAATACATATATACCCAACCTTGTAGAATATTTAGTATAGGGTTGGATATTGGGAAATAACAAGAGGAGAAAATAAGACATTTTTTTAGAAGTGATAACAGGATCTGTATGCTTTTACATATTTACTTTTGTTTCCTTAATCATCTCCCACCACTCCCTGAAAATAAATAAATAACAATACACAAGTAATTTTAACCACTTAGACTCATATCATAGCTTCTATAGTCCAAAATTTACCCTTCGAAAAAAATAAAAAAATAAAAATCTTAGGTTGCTCTTTGTCCTACTTTGTACAAAGGATTCCTGCTCCCTTATTGTGTTTGTCTATCATTCTCTTCTTTTCCTTTTCTTTTGGGGGAGGGCTAACAATGGATAATGCTCAGATTAAAGAGTAATAAGTCTATTATAAACAAAGCCCTCTAGGTCTAGGGCCAGAGCATCCTACACCATAGACGATGAGGTAAAAAAATACATAATATTACAAATTTACAACATAACAAAGTTCCATAATTAGCAAGAATTGGTTCAAGAAAACTCATCCAATAGGGTCTTGCAATTGGTTCAAGAATTGGTTCAAGTTCCATAACAAAGTTCCAATATATGTGCTCAAGTCTCTTGCAAGGAAACTCATCCAATAGGGTCTTGCAATCAAACAGAATTGGTTCCAAAATGAGAATAACCACTAATGAAAAGGCATCGACTTCGACGATAATATTGGATTTATTTAAAGACTTGACTAGCACTAATCATCTCTTAAGAGTCCATAATTCAGCCATAAGGCTGTTAAGGATTTCAGAATTCCTAGCATTCACCTTACCTTGTTAATCGCTTTATCTCTCCCACGATGGACAATTACTTGAGGTTTTTCTTTTTTTTCTTTTTTTCTTTTTTTTTTTATTTTTTTATTTTTATTTTTTAAATTTGGGTGTAAATTTTCATAACAAAGATAAAATTGTGTAATATTTTTCATTATAATTAACAGTAAATTACCATAATCAAAACAAAGCAAACTGTGCAACAAGTGGACTAGTGGAGTTGTTGGTGGATTACAAGTGCCACCAAGCAAAGTGTGCTTTGTTTTTTTTGTGTTGTTCATTATCTTTCTCCTTCACACGAAACTAATCACCTACTTGATACCAGTATACCACCCACGGAGGTGCCTTTGTGGTACGAAACCCTCTTGGCCCATTATCTTATGAGTTCAAAATTGTGGGTTAAGTAATGGCAAGCTCTGCTATTGTTCGAGTGGTCTCATACCAATTATGAGTATAGTTTAAGTGAGTCAGGAGTAATGACCACACCAGTGAGTTCTCTTTTTTATTCAATAAATTATATTAATCACGGTACGATTTACTAATCTCATACCTGACTTGACAAACCTTTGTTCTGGGTGTTTTTACAGTTTTGTAAAATCTGTGCTATCAACTACAATTTAGGATGGGAAACTGCATTAAAAGATGAAGATTTTATAGAGAGAGATTTATCATAAAAACCAAATTGTAAATCACATACATAAGTTTTAATATGCCATAACTTTTCATACACATCCCATTGAATGATATGCCGATTTTTTTCTACTGGCTACTAGTAATTAATTAAGTATTTGTTTATGTTTTTTTCTTTTTTATTGGCTCGACTTTCATAAGATTGAGATTAACCTGCTGAAAAAATCTCTCTATTTCTCTGCTTTTGACTGTTATATAATATCCATTTTGTGGGGGTCATTTCAGGCTTTTCGATTAGATTTTCATGTTGTGATTAATCATTAATTTGGTTTTAGAGCGTGTTCTGTGACTTCACAGATGGGCATTTTAGTGATTTGAGTGTAACAAAAAGTCTTTCATTAAAAAAACGTCTGCCGATTTTTCCTCAATATAAATATATAAAAAAACGAAGTCTGAGAGGTCGGCATGTATGGACCAGTACATTGTACAAGTCTACAATAGTATCGTCCGTGGGGATTAGCAAAAAAATAAGAATTAGTACAGGGAAGATTTTTTAATTAATTAATGATAGGGATAACGTCGCGGGCATGTTGCATTTCCACGTGGTCAATGGGATACGTGGCATGCTTTCCTTCCAATCAAATAAATTTTCATAAATAAAAGAAAACTATGGATTATTATCATTGTTGAATTAATTCTCAAGGTTCTTGATCCCCTATTCCTATTGTGCATGGTGTTCATTACACGTCTTTCTCGAAATTTGGATTCTCATTTGGCAATTACTGATCATCATATGGTCAACGTATCTTCCTTTCTTTCTTTTTTTTAGCTCATCAGTATAGAGTCTACCATACCCCCCTTGAAGTCGAATAGTATCCTTGTGCTTCTCTAATGGCCACAATTTTCGAAATTTCGAGTCTAAGCTACCAGGCATAAAGTGCGAGATTAGGCAGATATATCCGCAGATTTTCTGTATATATATGCGGATGACATGAAATACAGGTAAAATGTGGATACAATTTAGCTCCAAATGCTATCCTCTCTAATTCATTATACGGTGATTTTTCCTTTTTAAAAATATTACAACGTGAAAATTTATAAAAACAAGCCACATGATATATTATAAAATTTGTGTAACTAAAAGTATATAAGGATAGTCTCTTTAATTGTCATCTAAGAGCATCTACATCAGATGTGGCAAAAAAAATGTCATTTTGCCACACCAAAGGCCTACTTTATTATTTTACCACATCATTTTACAGCATCTCATTTATCAGATGTTTTATCATTCAATTCTATACATTAAAATAATATTTACTACACATTAAAATAATATATTATCCCCTTCCCCATTATCATCAACAACAGCAGCAACAACCCACACTGCAGATCAACTGCCACAGCCCACAACCACCGGCCACCCCCACAGATCAACCACTGCTACCAAAAAAAAAAAAAAAAAAAAAAAACTCAAACAAACACTACAACCAATATCAGCCCTTACACCAAAAAAAAAAAAAAACACCACAACCAATATCGGCGGCGGCGCTGGTGAGACCCCTCCACACTCCACAACCACAAATCTCACACCCACAACCCAATCTCACTCCCACAACCCACAACCCGATCTGAGACCATCCCAAATCTCATACCCATCCCAAATCTCACACCCACAACCCGATCAACCTACCACCATCAACCAAAATCAGCCAACCACCAACAATCAAAACAACCAACCACCAAAAAAGAGAGAGAGATCGGGGAGATCAGAGCGGCGATGACGATCGGCGATGACGATGGCGATGATCGGAGTGGCCTCGCCCATGCCGCTTGCGCCTCCGGTGATAATGGCCACCTTGCCTTGGAGCTTATTGTTTGAAGATGTGGAGTGTGTCATTTTGTTCTTTCTCTGTTGAGGGAGGAGCTGGGTTTGATGTGAGAAGAGAGAGAAAAAATCAAAACTAGAAGTGAGAGGAGAGAGAAAGCCGAATAAAAAACAATAATTTGGTTTAGCATTTGTGTCCGTACCGTTGCAAATTTGCAACGGTATGGACACAAATAGTATAATTTTGGCACATATACAACATCTGATGGGAGGTGTTTTTTTGTGTTTGGTGTGCCAAATGTGCCAAATATTTGGCATTTGGCACATTTGACACATCTGCTATGGGTGCTCTAATAAGTTGAGGAAAGCTAGTTCCAATTAGTTCAAAGCTAAATTTTTTCCATAAAATATTTAGGGTATGTTTGATAACTACTTTTGTTTTATCTTCAAAAGCTTTTTTTTTTTTTTTCAAAAAATATGTTTGGTTAGCTTGGGAAAAAATGATTTTTAAAAAAAACATAAAATTTGTTTGATAATTGTTTTTGAACCTTTTCATTTAGGAAGTGTTCAAAATAGAAGATGTAGAAAAGGACTTAGAAGCTAAGAGTATTATAGGCTTATAGCTCAATTGGTACCTTCTAGTGTTTTAATGAAGACGTTTAAGATTTAAATTCCCCCTCCCCTTTGTAACTATTGAATTGAACAATATTTATTAGAAAATGACTTGAAAAATCTCATGCATTCCCTCCAATTGCTAACATCAAAACTAACATAATCAGTTTTCAAATGCTTCAAAGTACTTAAAATCAATATACCTAGAGAAGTTTTAAAATGAAATACACTCTATGTAGCATTCAGCTCATAGCTTGAAACTTTAGTCATACAAGAACGGAACTATATCAATCAAAGTTTCGTACTAGTGTAATAAAAGTAGGCATTTCAATGCTATAAGAAACAATCACTCAATTTCACACACATCAATGATGCATATTATTTGTCAACATCAATTCCGCAATGATCTGGTCCTTGTAAATTATGATAAACACAAGTCAATTAGTAAAGCGGAAAAAGAACATAAAATAATATGCTTCTGGTTAAACAAGTAGGTGGTCAATTATACAATAAAAGGGAAGTAAGAAAATATAGAAATTTATTATTTTTGTGGTACTGCAAAGCATGCATTTTGAATAATCATAGTCATTAAGTAATGGTGTGTATCAAAAATTTTTCCACTATTCTATATAAATTTTTGTACTGAGCTCGACTGGGTGTGCTCCCCAGTTCGAGTCCTGCTACCTGCACTTTGAAAAGAATTTCCTAGGCCAACGCTTTACCCCTTCATGGGCCTACCCGGTGCGAACAGTGATTAGTCTTTGGTTGAAAGCCTTGAGGAAACACTGTGGGAAACCAAAAAAAAAAAAAAAATCATAAACGAAATAGAAACAATATGTCAAATCCGTCCTAAGGTCATGTTTTCAAGTTGGGTTGGAACGACTCATGCACAATAGCTGCAATGGAACACTAATATCATTCCTCAACTGTCTGTCAATGTTACAACCCTTGCAAAGCACTACGTACATTCGTGCTATACACTTCAATGACTAATCAAGTTATAATTATGACTCTTCTCAAAAAAAAAAAATTATAATTTTGACTTCTTAGCCGTTTATATGGCCAAGATTGACCTAGTACAT
Organism: Notholithocarpus densiflorus; assembly: GCA_030021035.2. Lineage (NCBI taxonomy): Eukaryota > Viridiplantae > Streptophyta > Magnoliopsida > Fagales > Fagaceae > Notholithocarpus > Notholithocarpus densiflorus. The sequence goes on from JARYZH020000012.1 coordinate 612,590, forward strand.
GTTCAATGTAGGACTTAGCACAGGCCCACACTACCTGCACTCAAATGAAATCCATGACTAATCTTGATAATTTGGGGTATAATAATCTTCCTCACTTATATCTCTAGCTTCTTCGTCAGGGCCCATTTTACGTTGTAGACTTGTACTACCCTTGAGCCAAATGTCATTATTATCATTTGTGATGAATTGAAAGTTTGATATGGGAGCATAGAAAATTTTATTTAATTTAATTTTAGGAGTCAATTGTATTTTTATTTGTCAATTTCATTTTATTTTAGTTCTTATTTGTTAATTAGGTTATTAGTATAAACTTAGTTTCCCAAATTCAATGTTTTTTTTGAAATTCAATAATTGTATTTCCTATGTAAAGTAGAATTAAGGTTAAGTTCTAATTGTTTATAAAAGCATTCTATTTTTTATTGATTAATAAAATACCTCTGGCTATTTTTACAATGTTCTCAGGATGAGTCTACTCAATCCTAAGAGAAGTGCTTTCTCCTAGGTTGTCCTATCTTTTTGATGTAACTCTAAGTGAGCGTAGATGTTGACTCATAGTTTTATCAATTATTTTTACCTTTTTGGTTATGTTATAAGTCAAAATCGCTAGCCACTTATGTGCTACACGCCTACACCCAAAACAGACTAGTCAAGTTATAATTTTGGCTCCTTGTAATCACTTATATTTTCTAGTTATATCTAGTAATTGCTTGATATTGGACTTAGTAGAAACCTAAATAATACATTCATTAAATTGAATCTTATACAATCCAAAATTCGGGGTCTCACAAGCTTTCCCACTTAAATTCTTGACGTTGCCATTCCAATTGAAATTATGTTGTAGTACTCCTGAGTAACATGGCATTACTAGGTTGGCTCTAATACCATTTTTCATAAATTGAGAAAATTGCTAACCACATCTACACTACACCTCAAAAAGGCTAGTCAACTTATAATTTGGGATCCACATAACCATATATATAACCAAGATCTACCTAAGCGCCGATGTGGTACATTGTATTGGTAATACACCGTCATACATTGCAATCAAGTCCACACAAGCTCCATATCTTAAATCCCTAAGAGCATTAGCATCCGAGGATGTAAAATAGTGTCTATTTTAGATCCTCAAAACCTACTTTATTTATTTTACCATCTCATTTTACAACTCACCCCACGTCCCAGTTCTTATTTTTACATATAACCTAATAAAATAATATAAACTACAAAACAAATAATATAAAAATTTATTGATTTCTCTCTCATCTATTCATCTCTATCTCTCCTCAACGAGAAGGTATATCCTGCACCCAGCATATGTGCCGAGTACCTCACAAGGAGGCGGGATCCACACACTGTGAGGCCCACCTCTTTGTGAGGTACCCGACACATATGCCGGGTACAGGATATACAAAATCCTCCTGAACAACCAAACTCTTACCAACACCACCGAACCAACCACCCAAAAACACCAAACCAACCAAACAACAACAACAACACCACCACCACTACCACCTCTAAAACACCAAACCAAACCCCTAAACCCACCATTGTAACACCAAACTGAAATTCCAAATCCAAACCCAACCAAATCCCAACCCACAAAACAAATCACAGCCAAATACCCATCACCTGCAACCACCAACAGTAACCCACAACCACTGAAATTTATACCCACCATCGAAACAACACCACACACCACCAAAACTTTGAAACCAACCCAAGAACCACAATCTATCAGACCCACAACTCATTCAAACCCAAGCCTCAAAACTGATTCAACCCAAGGCGAAAAACAACAGCGATCAAAAGCCACAACCCACGACAAGCAAGCAAAATCCCCGACCCTTTGAAACAACACCACACACCACCGAAACTTTGAAACCAACCCAAGAACCACAACCTATCAGACCCACAACTCATTCAAACCCAAGCCTCAAAACTGATTCAACCCAAGGCGGAAAACAACAGCGATCAAAAGCCACAACCCACGACAAGCAAGCAAAAGCCCCGACCCACGGCAAGTGAATCCTAGTGAGCGAAAGCCACGACACACGGCAACAAACCCAGGCGAGCAAAATGTCACCTTCAAACTCTGCCATCGCCTTCAAGATCTGCCATCGCCGCTATCGCCTTCAAGCTCTGTCATCTCTGCCGTCATCTTCAAACTCTGTCATTGCCTTTAAGCTTCGCCACCGAGTAAGACAGTCGAGATGGGAGAGAGAGGTGAGATGTGTTAGAAAAATAGTATGGAGTGAATAAGAAATTGATGTTTTCTATATTCACTTGAAGATATTATTATAAGTGGTGAAAATCCTTGAGTCCTACATTGGAAATGATAGAGAATATGAGTTTGGGCTGGATATTGGGTTGGGCTTTAGGCATGTGTGGACTAGGCCCACTTATCCAATTTATAATAATATTTTATTATTTTATTTTGAGTCAGTAAGTCTGTATACAGCAATTATCTCTGAAACGGTGTTTTAGTTTTTAAGTTACGTATAATTTCATTGTCCCTCATTCATAAAAAAAGAATTTTTTCTGAGAAAAATTCTCCCAGTGAGAACTTTTTGTGCATTCATTTTGTGTCAAAGAGAGAGAAAGAGACATTGAGTAGTTCGCAGAGCACGACCTTGTGTGCTTCGTTTTTGTGCTATAGATCATTTTATCTTGTGAAGCAGACGTCCATGAGTCTCAAAGCACCACAGTGATTGTGTGAGAGGCGAAATCTGCTTTAAGGAGATTGTGTCAAACACAAGACTTGATCTAAATCATTCATTCTTCACGCATTTGGTCTGTGAGTTTTAATTATATTGCAGATTTCTTTTATATATGCAGTATATATTTATTGTTTTGCCTATTACTTCTTTTGTGTTAATATTGCTTATTCTTAGATCTGTGTATTATTACTTTTGCTTTATCACAAAAGTAAATTGTTGAAATATATCCAACAAGATGACCATCTTCGGTCTAGGGAAAGAGCAACAGGGTGAAGAGTGAAGAGAAAAAAAAAAGGTAGAGGGGCAGAGACTAAATGAGCGGCTTGGGAGAGTGAGGGAGAAAAGCGTTATACGTGAATGAAGAGAGAGAATATCAAATATTTTCAATTAAAATAATATTATTTGTTTTACATTCAAGTGAGCAGTTGGTTCTATATATAAGAACCAATTGTTCACATGTTGTAAAATATTATGGAAACCCATACCCGGATGGAGCATGCTTTTTGTGGTTTTGGTTGTAAAATAGCAACTGGGGTGTTTACACGCCAAATGCTAGTGCTCTAATGTTCGTGTAAGAGCATTCTTATCAAGGATTCTAAAAAATTTAGCATTTACCATCTCAAAACCTAATTTTATAACATATAACATACCACTTTACAACACCCCTTCCATCAAAACTTCTATTTTTTTAACACTTCATTTAAATATCCTTTCTTTATCCTTTTTTATTCTTTTTTATTTTTCCTCTCTCTTTCTCTGACTCTCTCTCCTCTGTGTGTCTCTTTCACAACCCAGCGCCGCCGGCCACCATATCCACCCACCCATTTCACAACCACCACATCCACCCACCATCGCCGCAACCAAAAAAAAAAAAAAAAAAAAAAAAAACCCTCCACATCCAAAGCCATAAAATCAAAGAATCATCCAAATCAAAGAATCACAAAATCACAACAAAGACCCAAAACAACCCGATCAACCCACACCTATCTTTGAACCACCCCAATCAACCCACACCCAGCACCCAAAGCCACCCCGATCAACCCACGAACCCAGCCACCGAAATCAAGAACCCACCAAAATCAATCAAAACCATTGAAATTAAAACTCACTGATATCAAATCGCAAAACACACTCACCGAACCACCACAGAGACCCACCACGAACCACCGTAGAGATCCACGATCCACGAAAAACCACTGTAGCCCAACCACACCCAGCATCGCATCCCGGCCACACCCAAGACCCACGAACTCGAGATTCAGAGAGAAAGGGAAACAGAGAGGCAGAGAGAAAATGAAAGAAAGAGTAAGGAGTGGACGAAGAGCACGAGAGACAGTGAAAAGGAAAGAAGTGGACGGAGAGCACGAGATCGGCGGCGGCATGTGACGGAGAGCACCAGAAGGAGAGAGGAACGGAGAGCACGAGAGAGAGTATAAAGGAAAGTGAAAAGGAAGATAGAAAAAAAAAAAAAAAAAATGAGAGCACACGGAAGAGAGAGAGAGAAATTAATAAAAAATTGATAGCATTGTGCTACAATGCGGTCTCAAAAATGAGAGCGCACTGTAGCAGTATTGTAAATTTTTTAACATTTACAATCTTTGATGGGGCAAATTTTTGGGTTATAAATGCTAAAAAATGCATCTTTTAGGATTTGCAATCCTTGATAAGAATGCTCTTAAGGACACTTGTTATGCTACTGCTACAGTTCCCTGAGCCACGTACACGAAATTAGTTGGTAGGCTTTGATGCCATTTATCACGGCCCTGCAAAAGTGCAAGCCACTTCTCTATTATATTTATACCCCTAAAGAACTAATGTTATTACAATTAAGGCTATTCATAATCACTTAAATAGCAAAATATTTATCTATTAAGCATTTAATGTGTGACTCAGCACATATTGACAAAACGCACACACTCATACATCGCAGTCTAGTCCAATCCAATCAATTCCACACTCATAACAAACACATTTTATTTTTTTATTATGCAAGGATTTTGTCTTTGCAAAATTATGCAAACCAAATGAGAATCATCCAAAAAATTTGAAGCAACATATTTTACACACAAAATATTCACAATCAGATCAAAAAGTCCTATAATGTAGTAAATTTAAAATGCCAAATTAAGTGAAAAGAAACCTTTCTTTAAAGCAAGAATAAAATCAAGCTTTTTCCTCATGTAGTTTGTAAGAAATTATAATTTATAAAAACCTTTTTTCAAAGCAAGAATACTTTTCTCATAAAAACAAGTGGAAAATCCTTTCCCACACATTAACCCCTAAGGCTAATGGTGCAATTTTATACCCCCATCTTTAGAATAGGTTTAATATGAGTGATTGGACCAACTAAAACATATTGGTTAGTCATAGTAGTATATCTTGTGCTTGTGTACATTCTTATACACAGGGCTGGAGAGAAGGAGAGAACGTTACCAAATCTAAAATTGGAGTTATCTCTTGGATTTTGTGTACAATGATGTCTCAATTCTTTTTGATATTCCATTTGACCCATGCATGAAAACAATCTCCACGTTTAAGGGCATGCTTGTGTTTTTGGACACAGTACTCATAGCCTTCAAAAGCTTTCTTATATACTAGGTCATCTGCTGTATTCTCCATGTGTTTAAGAAGGCAGCTTCGATAACTTCTAGCAACACATATTGCATGACGGACACGTTGTTTTTTTATAGTGCTTGAACATCTTTTAATGTTTGATTCAAGGCAATAATAAAATAGTTCTTGAACATTATCGAGTTTGGAAGGAAAACAAACTAAGATCGGAAATGAAGAGGAATGAAAAGAGGTAGGAATAAGGTAATTAGCTTGCACTTCAACAAGAATAAGGATAATCAAATTCGTCATCATTGCCATAAATTTGCTAATTAATTTCCTAGCCATCAAATTTTTTCTAATTCAAATTTTTGTTATTTTGAAGGAAAATTTAGAGCAATAATTAGAATTTGGACTCTTATGTCTTATATAAAATAGAATGATAAAAAAGTTTTAAGAATAATGACGATTTTGTTAAGTAATTGAGTTATTTAAGCATTGTGATTTTTGAAAGTATTGGCAATTTTTAGTTGAATGTCTTTCACTATAAGTAATGTTTATTTGGCTAGAGTCAAAAGGTTTCACAATATTTTTTATGTTAACAATATTCATTCTTTAAAATATTCATTTAAAAAACATTTTGCGTGTTGAGTACACTTTTTGATAGTATGAATAATTAGTCGGTCTGAATACATTAGATTTAAGCACCTATTTTAAAGGTTTTGAAAGAAAATCTTAGTTAAAAATTTGCCGTAAAGAAGTCATTTAACGTATATGGAGTTCAAATTGTCCTACTATTTGTTAATTAAAAGTGAATATATATATATATATATATATATATATATATAGTTAAAGTTACATTCGAATATTACTATTAAAAAAGTTGTGTTCTTGGTTAAAAAAATGTTATAGAACAAAGTATGGATTGTTTCAAATTATAACGAGACTTTTAACTATTAGAATAAATAAACTTGGTCAATTTAAAATGTATAACCTTGAACGAAAGTAAATTTATTGATTCATTGCTTAGTTAAGAACAATTGCTATATGATACAAGATTTCCCTTAACAAAGTTTTAATTTAATAAAAAGCTAATAGAAATGGGGACCAATCACACTTTAAAAATTTCAATGATTGGTAGCGATTCCCAAAACTAAGTGAATCACTAATAACCCACACACAGTGCATGTATAGGTTTCGCATATTTATCACGCACTCATTCACATAATCGTCCCTTTCTTCTCCACGAGAATGAAGAAGGGAAGGGGAGCTCTCTGTTGCTTTTCTCTCCTTAATTTTTTTTCTCTCCTTAATTCTTTGCACATCACAGTCACAGGTGGTCCACCATTCCTGACGAGAGGGTATTGACAATAGATATATACAGGGTAGATCATCATATATAATGTTTGAACGTGGAGAAAATTTTAAATTAAAATTTTGTGTGAATCCTTAGAGTTTCTATATGAATCATTAAGAGAATGCCGTTGAATATAAAGTTAAGAAGGTTAGTTGGATTTTGTTTAAGGAATCTCAACTCCTAGCTTGACCAAAAGACAACTCGATTTCAAGTTAATTGGTCAAACCCACGACACTTGTGTGTAAAACTTTTTAAAACTAAAGTCATGATTTAAAGTCACGATTTCAGTTTAAAATGACGTGTGCTCAATTGCAAGTTGATCGGTCGAGTTTATGAGATCGATTGATAGAAGTAAAATCTTGATCGGTTGAGATTTGGAAAAAAAATAAATAAAAAAAGTGATTCAAACACCAAGTTTTGTGAACATGTTTTGGTACATAAAACCAACCAAGATGTCTCTCCAAAGGTACCTATTAAAAGGCCACACCCTATTGTCTATAAATCATGATTGATATTCATTTTAAGACATAACTCTTAACCATTAGATAAAAATCACAAGATTTTTCTCAAGAATGCTACTTGAAGAATTCTTGGAGTAGTTGTATCATGGAGAGAAATTTGCAATAACCCTTTAGCATCATTTGTGTGAAGGCAAATATTATCCAAAGACAACGAAGATTCACGCCTCTAAGTCTTTGTTTATCAATCATTTATTTGTTCTTTTCATTCATTAACCCCAAATTTCCCAACATTCCCAAGCTTGTCTTGGAATTGCCAATCTCTAGGGGTATTTTTGTAATTTAGGGGAATGTTAGACTTGCAAGTTTTTTCGTAATTAGGGGGAAAGAAGAGGCCACTATTGACAGAGAAGTTGATGAAGGTGTCGCCAAAAGAGAAGAGAGGAGTTTGAGAACTTGTTTACACAAGTCTTTGATTTTTGATAAATAGGAGAATAGTTTGGGAACTTGTTGATTTGCTATTTCATTTGAATTAAATCATACTTTTTTATTTATTTAAGTTTAGCTACAAAATTAGTTGTAACGTTAGGCTAAAACTTTACTCAATATTTTTATATTAGAAGTGAATTTTGATATATCTACCATTGGATTACATCTTCTCTTTATATATCCTCCATGCTTTCAAAATGTTTAGAAAATTAAAGATCAATAGTTATGTTATGAATAAATTGTTTAAATTACAAGTTTTTGTAATTTAAAATTATGCATAAAATATAAGCTTATAGATCATATAATAAAAAAAACCAATTGGTACAAAATTTGACGTGTATTAAGAGCGTAAAAAACATATAATTCAACAATTAGATTTTTAAAACATGTAGTAATGTTTATTTTATTAAGTAAGGTTACAACCAATTTTGTAACTAAACTTTGTTCATTTTTTTAATAGAAATTGTAGGAAAGTTGGAGCTTAGAAATTTTTTCTAGCAAAAAGCTTTATGAAACTGGAGTTAATTGATATTGTTCTATAAAGTTACACTTTGTCACGTTAAAAAATTGTAAAAATAATGTAAAATGGTTTGTACATGTAGTATTGCTAAAAAAAAGACACGATTTTTTCATTTCTACACACTTACTCCCAGACCTCTGCCACTATATTCTCAACCCCCAAAACAGCTCAAAACTCTTAGAAAACCTTCATTTTTTTTCATTCCTTGTCATCAAAGCTAATCATCCAAGGGAATAATTTCTCTACTTTCTCTACTTTTATCCATTCCATTTGCTTTGTTTGCTTGAATATGGGTTCTTCCATACTTGAATAACATATTATTTATGTTGATAATTTTTCTTTGATGCTTGTATATATTGATTTGGGGGTTTCTTTTTCTTTAAAACTTGATATGTATGCTTTGATGCTCATGGCTCTTAGTTGATATAAGCTTTTGGCCTAGAGTAGCATTTTTACATAAAGTCATCATTTGAATTAAAGCCTGCAATAAACATTTAGAACGAAAATATAGTTGCAATAACTTGGCTGAAATTATTTTTGTCAATTAATTACAATCTATTGCAATAAAAATCATGAAACAATAACATATTGTCGTGAGATTGCAATAGATTAAAAAATAATTAATAAAAATATCCCACAAATACAAGATATTAAGCATGAAATACAATCAAATTAGCACAAAATAAGCCAACAAAAATACAAGGAATTTACAACTTAACAAACCTCTAACCATCTAGAAGGCTCTAGATTTGGAATTGCCACAAGCCCCATAACTACAAAAGGAAGAATTTAGAAAATCACTAAAAAAATAGCAAGTCAACTTACAATGGTTAATCCCCTATAGTTCATGTAAGTGATGACTATAGTCAATGCTAACATGATTAGGATTCTCGATAAACCACTACCTTTGCCAAATTCGAATAATCAAGAAATAGATTAGGGTAGACGCGTTTTCAATAACCCCATTTAGCCATTTCATCCAACCTTGTTGAAACCCCCAATAAGGACCCGATGCAGCCGAAACCCAAATCACATAACCACCATTCTCAGGGAATATGGTGTTCATCTTAGCAATTATGAATGCTTCAAGAACACTCCATATGAATGGAAAGACCAAGAAGTCAAGAATGACTAAAACAGGACCAACAGTGTACTCGACCCAAATGAGCACCCCAAATCGTCATAGAATATGAGGAACACAAAAGATAGAACTAAAATTTTCTTAATACTACTCCAACTAACACATATTCATAGGAAAATTGTTGCAATGACTTAAAATGTAGAAATTGCAGCAATAAATGAATATCAATTATTTTTACATTTTATTACAACGAAAATTTTAAAGTAATAGCCTATTACAATGAAGATATCATTACAATAACTTAATAACAATTATTTTGAAAACTATTACTATGAAAATATGAAGCAATAAACAATTACAACAAATATATCATTGCAATAACTTGACCCAGTTTTTTTTTTTTTTTTTTTTTGTTACTTTTTTTTGAAATATATTGCAATAAGTATCATGAAGCAATGACCTATTGTTATGAGATTGCAATAAAATTGACAAATAATAGTTGCATTAGATTACAAAATAAGTAGGCCTTGTTTTACAATTATTTTTCAATCTAATTGCTTCATATACAAGCTTAGAACGACTGTAGATCTCCACACCAACATCAAAATTCATGTTACACCACCTAAACTCATGCAATTAGCATGATCGAACTATTAAAAGAAAAAAAAAAGTTTATTACAACAAATTTTTTTATTACAATAATTTCAAAAATATTGCAATAAAAACTTATTGCAACAAAAATATTTCGTTGCAAACTATTGCAATAAAGTCTAAGGCAATAGGTTATTGTAACAAAAAGCAACACTAAGAGGAAATTGCATGAGTGTGTAACAATTTTTTTTTTTTTTTTGGTTGCAATAAGTGTTTATTATAATAGTTTTGAGTTTATTGCAAAAAAACCATTTATTGTGGTGAGAACATGAAGATACATGCAAATATTGAGGAGCACAACAAATAGGCAAGCATCTGGTGCAATGAGTGGTGATGAAAATGTGCTAGTTGGTGAAATACCTCTTCCCAAGGTAGATAAATTTAAGAAAATTTCATTTCTACCTCTTCTCTTGATTATTTGAAGTTGACATTCCTGATTTTAGGTGATGGTTTACCAAGAATCTTAGCCCTATTAGATTTTACTGTTGTTCTTACTTACATAAACTATAGGGGATTAACCATTATGGGATGACTTGTTCTTTTAGGGATTTCCTCACTTCTTCCTTTTGTAGTTATGGGAATTGTGGTATATCCAAAGCTGGAGCCTTCCAAATGGTTAGGGGTGAATTTATATGATGTAAATTGGAATTTGAATCTGAAAACTTTATTTTGAAATCTAAATTATTAGGACTCAATAAGCACACTTACCAGTGAAATGGACAACCCAAAGAGAACTCTTCCAAAGGCTTTGCTTTTATACTTTGATATTGGTAGTTCTTAGGTATTTCTTATAATTTGATTGGTACTGGTTCCGTTCTAGTAAACTATGAGTTGTGGATTAAGGGTTATTACTCAAATATTGCTAAAATTCTTCAGGGAAATTCGTTGAGATTGTGAATCCATGGCACTTCAGCAATACCGAATATAGGGATATTTCTAACTGAGATAAGCAGTGATTCTTTCCAAATTTTGGGTATGGTGGAACAAGGGATGCTGTCTAAATTCTTTCGCAAGAGGTCTCGTCATGGAACTCCTCTGACAGGAATTTTAATCTCAGCTTCTAGGGTGCTATTGTTGTTCTGTGCTTTCAATAGATTGTAGCAGTAGAGAATTTCATGTATTGTTTTGGAACAATTTTGGAGTTCATACCATTTGTATGTTTACGAGTAAAACATCCCACTGCATATGCAATGTGTTGACTTTTTCTACACTCAAGGTATTACTTGTAAGTATTTATATTGTGATGATTCGACTTGTGATGCAGCCATGTATAAAGTATATGGAGAAAAAAAAATGATAGATCACATTCTCCATTAGACCTCCCATATTTTACAGGAATTCTCATGCCACAATAATCAATAGGTTATTACAATAAACTCAAAACTATTGCAACGAAATTTTTTATTGCAATAAACTCAAAACTATTGCAACAAACACTTATTACAATGAAAAATTTCATTGCACACTATTGCAATATAGTCTATGGCAATATATTATTGCAACAAAAAAAATTGTTGCAATAACCTTTTGTTGCAGTAAATTCATTATAATCAAGGATTTTTGATAAGTTATGGTCACACCTAATCTATCAAGCACCATCACAAAGAAATTTTGATGTGATAAGTTATTGCAACGAAATTTTCATTGCAATAAATTATGTTTATTATTATTTTTCCATTAATCCTTTTAAAAATATAAACACTATAATTAGGATTTTCATGTAGTCTTTGTTTGTTTTGACTTTAATGTTTTCTAGAAATTGTAGCATACTTTAATATTTAATAAAATTATCTTTACACGAGGTTTTTCATCGACACAAACGGATCAATAGTATGTAACTTACCTATTTAACAATAACAAAATCAAAAAATCTACAAACGATACAAAATGCATAATACTTTATATTATGTATAATAGATACAAATAATTTATATTAAACCACATAAGTTCAATATCACATAATAAAAGCTACTAATATACAAATAGTTGAATTAAGTCTAAATATCCAAAAACTTTGTAACTTAATTGGTTCCTCCTAATGCACAAAGTGCTTAGGAGTTTAGAAGGGGAAAATGTTTGAGCTGCAGGAATAGCAGCATATTGTAACTATCTTCAAAAAAAAAATCTAAACTGGAACGCTAACTTTGACCATCCTACTGAAACACCATTCACACTCTATAATAGTCTTTATAGTAAGACTAAATTAAAAATAGAAAATATTAAATTGTTTAAATTGCAAGTTTTTGTAATTTATAATTATGCATAAAATATAAACTTATAAATCATATAATAAAAAATATCTGATTGACACAAAATTTGACATGTGTATTAAGAGCGTAAAAAAATACAATTCAACGATTAGATTTTTAAAATATGTAATAATATTTATTTTATTGAGTAAGGTTACAACCAATTTTGTAATTAAATTTTTTTTTTTTATAGAAATTGTAAGAAAGTATAGGAAAGTATAGGGAAGTTGGAACTTAAAAATTTTTTCTAGCAAAAAGTTTTATGAAATTGGAGTTATTGATGTTGTCACTTGGGTTTCATGTTTTTTGTTTTTGTTTGTTTGTTTTTTTTTTTTTTTTTTTTGGCTGCCTAGAGGGGAGGATGAATTGGCCTCTGGATAGGGTTTCAGGAAAAAAAACAAAAGATTTCATTTTTATTTTTGGTTTAACTAAATGAATAAAATATTCTATAAGTAAGTTTTTAATTAATGATACAAACTTGAGATGATATCGTTATATATGAGTTAATAGAAACCTTCTTTGTAGCCACCAAAAAAAAATTACCAACATTAATCTTGGACGGAAGCACTCTTGGACTTTGGGGGCTATGCCTCCCAAACCTTTTTCTTTTATTATTATTATTATTATTATTATTATAGTTATGAATTTTAACAATTTGTTCTATAAAGTTACATTTTGCCCTCCTTAACAATATCACTGGTTATTTTAAGAATAATGCTATAGACATAAACTTTTCTTCAACATTTTTTCAAACTATTAAAATAGAAAATTTTTACTAGTTTGCATCTGGACCCACTACTTACATTATTTTTTTACTTATCAATAATCACTCACCACAACTGCAATTTATAAAAAGTTTTGTAGCTCTAGTGTTTTCTCATTTTGAATGCCACAAAAAATTACAAAATCTAATACAAAATATACAAGTCCGAAAAAATAGCCAAACAATAAAAATTATCAATAACAAAGCTAAAAAAATTAAGTCTAATAAACCAATTTTATCTAAAACAAACAATCCTGCCCTTTTCGAAAAATTTTAAACAAAATAATTTTGTCCTTGCCCAAAGACAAAAAAATAAATAAATAAATAAAAACCGTCACTAGCTAATAAGCAGCAGCAGAGCCATAAAGGATTAAAATGACAAATTTTAAATTTAACTGACTAAAATGACAACAGATCAAAGTAATACAGTATGAAGTGTATTTTTGCTAAAAATCTTGTATGTATTGTTGTACCAAACTGCCCACAAAGGGCACAACACGTTGATGTAGCTGAGTACCGGCCAGTTCAAAGCATCATGTGAAAGCTTCTCTTAGCAAATGAGCTGGGAATAGACTACAGAATCTAATTAATTGTACATGGTCATTGAACTTTTTGTGTCTTGTTTTTTGCTTCAAACTTGTAGTTTCCTTCTACTGTGCTTTAAATTTTGTCTACTTATCTCAAAGAAAAAGATTATAAGGGTCCAAATTCAATTACAAGTGGAGTGGAGAGAAAATGACACAAAACTATAAGGAGATAAAAAAAAAATGAGTGCAGCTTGACCGACTTTTCAAAGTTTCAAGTAAAAAAAAGCTCATTTCCAGTCGGAATATTTGAACTCCAAAATTTTCATTTAAGCTTGTGAAATAAATTCAACCCCGCCACGTTGATTTTATCTCAGAACATAAATGAATAAAAAATAAAAAGTAACCAAATGCCGGTTGTAAGTTCATGCTTTTAAATTTTTAATATCTGTTTCTTTTCAGGATTGCTTTTTGCAATGAGTTTTTTTTTTTTTTTTTTTTGGTGCGTGTGCATTTTTTTTTTTCAATATCAATGCAATTTAAAGACATATGTCCATCCTAGATTCCTAGGTGTAGAGTTATAAGACATAAATAATTATGAAACAACAATAAACAAAAAATTGTATATATATAGAAGAGCAATGAATGAAGCAATATATCGGTGCTATATATGAAGAAAAATTTCACCCATTCTCGTAAATGTGAATCCGTAAAAACTTGTCAATTAAACTCTGTTGTGAAACCATATTTACAAGATGCAATAAATGACGTTATTTGAAGCAAAAGGTGGATAAACATGGACTCGTAGAAAAGACACGTTATACTGATAAACTGTACCGGCATCATCAACTAAGTTACAGATTTTTCAAAGTCCAGTTACCACATCTTAAAATCTAGTTACACGTTTTTGTCAATATAGTAATGTTATATAAACACGCACGGAGTCCTCATCTACACCTATAAATGTGTGCTCTGATCTGAGCCCAACACTCACCATTGTAATCTTCTCTAGCTCTAGATTTTGTTTTTGTCAAGCAAAACTTATCTTTTTCCCTCTGAAGTTAAGTATGTCAAAAATGGCTGCAACTAGCGCCACAAAGTTTATGATTTTGGCTGTTCTTGTCGCGATCATGCTCCTCATCTTCACTGAGGTGGCTACTGCTGCGGTTGATAATAATGCACAGCCGGAACTTAAACTTGGTTTGTAGAAAATTAAACTTGGTTTGTCAAGTCATATCAATACTTTCATTGACAGATAGTTTTGGATAATAAAATTTATAATAGTTGAAGCATTTTCCTATTCAAAAACCAAGCTTATATGTGTGGAGTTATAGGATCATGCAATTTAGCATGAACACCTCAACCATTTTTTTCCGTTCAAGCAAAATTAAAAGTTAATAAGATAAGAAATTGAAGCCTGCACTCAAGAGTGATGGCTGCCCTTTTTATCCTCTCTTTATTTCTTTTTCTTTATTTATTTATTTATTTTTAAAATTTTAAATTAGTATAACATTATTAAAGAAACAGAGAGAGGGAGGTTTTGATAACATAATATTTGTCTATGCAGGAAGAAGGCTACTTCAAGCGGAATACAACACAACTGGTCGAGGAGCATACAATAGCTACCACACCACTGGGCGAGGAGGATATAATTGATTTCCTAATCATTAATAATTTGTAATTAATACATGTAACGGTGTCCCAAATAGTTGCTACCTTGTACTATTAAGCTTGATTCCAGAACCCTAATATACTTTGGTTCTGGATAAGTTGTTGCTAAATATACAATAATGGAGGTGGTGTCATATATATGTTACTTTGGGATGGTAATAATGAAAAGGATGTGTGAAGTCGTACGTTTATATGAAAGTAGTGGTAAAATAATTGTCTATTTTATTATTATTATTATATATTATGAATAAAACAACATACTTGGGAGTTGGGATACATCTTTTTAGGAAACGAAACTATAGAAAATTATCTTTTCATACCATTTGTGTACTTTCACATTAGGTGCAGGGAACTCAGGATTTTAAGTTAAGAAGGCGAACTATAAATAAAAATAAAACTTCAAATAAACATCTATGTAGTAAGTGGCGAAGTCAAAAATATTTTATAGGAGGCCAAGCCAAAGAAAATAAAAATTTTTAACTTAAAAAAAAATCATGACAAAAAAAATACTTTATTTTACAAAATTAATAAACAAGTCTATAAGAATGAGTGAATGGCTTAATTTAATTTCTCAAGCAAATACTATTATAAAATTAAAATATAGAGAAATTCTCTTTTTACATTGTACGTATAATGTAAATTTATATTATATACATAAAAAAAAAATGGCAAATTGATGATCACTCACAAGTTAACAATATACCTACTAGTCCTCTACAGTACTACAAAGTGATCTTATTTTGTTTGATTGAACTACACGTATCAACATATCAATCTATATTCATCAATGAAAAATATCAATCAATAAAATAATAATATAATTAACAATCCTAATTTATATTACTATTTTATGAGTTACTATAGTTTTCCATCACTTTACTAAAACAAAGAGCAGCTGAGTCTTAAACTCAAAGTAAACACACGTTTGAATATACAAACAGAGAGAGGGATTCAAAGAGAGATAAATACAGCAGTGGAGCCGTAGAGGGCCTAGCCTGGAGGCTAGATTTGCGCCGAACGTCCCTGGTTGTCTGGTCAGATCTTCAAGTTGATGGAGCTCTTTGCAGCAAGTAGCGATGGGTGAAGGATAGGGTTGTTTGTTTGATATAAATATATATATATAAAGATGAGTGTTTTTTTTTTTTTTCCATTTTTATTAGGAGAGTCTTGATTTAAGAGTCCTGAATAGAAAAGATTTGAATTTATTTTTTCTATTTATCTTTTTGTGATTGTTTGAATTTAAAATTATTTTGTTGCTTATTTTGTTGAATTTTTCTAAGTTCTTTATATCAAAATTTTCTCTTTGGGTTGAAAGTGTGAAACTATTTGACGTCTGAAGTTATTTTTTCCCAAAACTCTAGGGGGCCGGTAAGTAAATCACTCTTAAATTTTAAGATAATTTTTGGGCTTATACCTACTATTTTAGTTTTTCACATAAGGACAGGGGGGCCCAGGCGCCTTTGGGCCCCCTACTAGGTCCGTCCCTGATTAGGTGTTTATATTTTTTACCGAACTTATGTACAGTATTTTAGGTGTTGTCTTTTAGATTTCTCTCTTAAGATTCTGCCATATGATTATTTAATTAAAAAATACATTTTTATCTCATGAGAAAAAAGCCACTCGACAAAGTCTTAATAGGGGAATCTAAAGAACAATACCTAAATACTACACCTAAGTCTTCATTTTATATTTTTTTATAAGAAACTCCATATTCAACCGGACACCGATAATATGTATGTATGGTCGATATTTTGAGTGTGGGACAAATATATATAGATTCTTCTGCGACATCTTCTGTTTTCCTGTCTACTGCATAAGCTAAATATTTTGTAGCCTTTTTTATAATGCTCACAGACCCTGCACTCGAACAAATATATGACCAATTCTCGTCTAGCTATATGTTAGCTGGTCTGTGTCCTATTCTAAAACAAGTGTCTCATATTGAAATATTGATGAGGGCGTAACTTGGAATTGCCATATGCCGCTATAGTTAAATTTTAAATTGATGTTAGTGGATCACCTATTGACTGCAAATGTTATATCTTCTTAGACAACAAAACAGCTTAGTAAGAGCATGAAAATTGGTTATATATATATATATATATTGAGTTTTACTTATGTATGCACGGACATGGACACAGGTACGAGTACGATACGATTACACGAGCAATTTTTGAATAATTATAACATAAAACTGCTAGTACAACACCGGTATGATACAAGTACGGCACATGTATGACACTTTAAATGAAGTGTCCGTGCTTCCTAGATTACAAGTGAAACACGAGCAGAATTAGGGATAACAATGGTCTAGGGTAAGGTCGGATCATGGGTGCCCTACCCCTATCTTGTCTCATCTTCAAGCAAGGAAGGCCCATATAAAGCAGGAGCGAAACAAGTTGGGTTTGGGGCGGGTTGGAGAGACAAGCATTTTGAAAGTTATATATATATATATATATTAAATTATATGTATAAATTATTTAAATATATATTAAATAAAATACACACATATATATACACACATTTGGGGTGGGGTGGGGTGGGGTGGGGGTGGGACGGGGTAAGACTAGGCAAGGCAAGCAAAACCCATCCTCAGCCCATCACTTCTTAAGGTTGTGGAAATTCATGTAGGGTGAAGTAGGGTAGACAATTCAAGCGAAGTGAAGCAAGAATTTTTTATCATCCCTAAAGTAGACACTTAATAATAGTATTAATAGATAAAAAGCTCACCATCCAAAGGATACAATGCAAATAATAGAAACACTCACCACTTTAAGCAATCCACCTAAGTGATATAGTTGTAGATACCTCATTTTGCACCCTTTATGACTCAATTCTTCATTCCTTAGAGGGCTTATTCTTGTTAATGGCCTAACCAAGAGAATCATTAAAATAGGAGTTTTCGAACAAAGCGAAACCCATCTATTCCCTAGCTTTGCGCCCGAAGAATCTTGAGCTTGCACACGCTGGTTAAAGTTGTTGGAGTTTTGTATGAAAAGTTTTTTGGGATTTGAGGTGTAATGTTGATCCAACATCGCCTAAGAATGGCTCTGCACCCCATCTTGAATACTATAAAAGGTCACTTTGGGGCATATTCTAAAACACATCAAAATCACCTCAAAAGTAGTGATTCAAGATGATGTGGCGAGCAGGTTGGGTGGGATCAGTTGAGCTCAGGTCAAAAATGGGTTCACAAAAAAAGTCATTCAAATAAGTTTAATACAGATTGGGTTGATCCATATTTTTTCATATGAATTTTTTTTTTTTAAAACATGTATTTGTCATTTAGTGAATTATGCAACAAATTATTTGGTGTGACAATAAAAAAAAATTAACAATAATTGATCCTACAATAGGTAGATATACAATCCTCAAAAGTGTCATTTCAATACCATAATTGGTCCCACAACAGATGGATACAAAACTATTAAAAATGACACAAAGTATAATTCAGAATCACAGATGGATACAAAACTATTAAAAATGACACAGTATAATTCAGAATCACAATATCATGGATTAAGTACAAATTTAACTGTGCACAACAATTTGTACAAAACATTAAGCCCATTAAAAATGTATACGTGTGTTTAAACAATAACTAATAACATTATTATTTTTAAGAAACAAAAGGCATGGATTCATATAGCTGTGTTTAGATGAAACACGTACAGGTGATAGTTGAAAGTCGTCTTCTTAAAAGAACACTACTTTCGTTTAATTATTTTGAAATTTCAAAATGAATGTGAAGATTGGCTCATCTCATTTCTTGTGAAATTAACAAGGCATCTTAGTTTTTATCATTATAAATGAACACAACTTACAAATGAACCACCAATAAACGTATCTTGGCACCTGAAACAATGTTTCCAATTTGTTGCTATAGAATAAGTGAATAAATTGACACTTTTCCATCTTACTAGTAGAGATCCTAGTTACATTTACGGACTGTGAATGTTGCCTGCAAAAGGTTTAATAAATGAATAAAGAAATACTTGTTTCACACAACTTGTTGTACACACCTTTACACAAACTTCAAGTCATGATTTCATTACAATTTTTGCATCTCTAAAAGTGTGAGCAATAATATGTGTGTAATAAACACTAATTAAATGAATATTATTGCAGCGATTTAGAAAGAAAAGCAGAACAAGCCCTACTCTAAACACATGGAAACTTGATCAGTACCATATGTATTAAACTCATTCTTCACAATATGTTCACCCAGGCTTGTTGAATTTTTTCTTCATTAAGCAATGGTTCAGGTACACTATCTAGCATGGCTTTATTAAGTCTTCCTGTTGCTCCAACATTGTAGTAAAATCTGTTGGCACTCGTACTTCTCTTTCAGCACTAGTTTATTGTCATAGTTTTTTTTTTTTTTTGCTATATACGTTTATTGTCATAGTTGATTCTTCTTTATTACCAATAATATTTTTTCATTACCAATCTCATCATTTTGGAGGAAGGATCCATTGACTCAATCCTCGCACAAAGGACTTGGATATTGCTTTCGTGATGGGTTACTTTGATACTTGTAAGGGCGAAAAAGTTTTTCCTTCCGACAAATGAGATTTGTGTTGGGTTAGGGCCTAAACCGAAACTCGACAATGGGCTCGAGGCACGGCCCAAAGGCCATCGGTAAGATCCGAAGAATTCACTTTATTTTATGCCTTGGGCTTAGGTTTAGACTGACAAGGATGACCCATAAACAATTCCTATAGCAGACACGTCAGCATGATTAAAAAGCATACTGCAAGAAATAGCCCAGCAGTAAAATGTTTCTACAGTAAAATAGTCCAGTGGTAAAATGTCCTAGCGGTAAAGTAAGACAAAACAGAATAAACCTCCAGCTATTAGCTATTTCACAGATTAAGGAAAGTATCCACATTTTCAAACTCATCATCCATTGGCTCTAGAGAAGAGTCTTCTAACACAATAATATGAGGGAAAAATTCTATAGTGACAATTACATCATAACCTTCAATAGTAAATGAGTAAATGAATATTATGGGCTCCATTATAACAAATAATGAGGAAAACTTAGTGTGAGATGAAGGGAGAGAGAGAGATTTCAGCTAGCACAGCAAGATCATTATGGTGCCAAGGTATGCTCATGGATATGGTATGAGTAGTGAGTAATGAGGAACATCTCAGGTAGTATGAGTAGTGAGAGAGAGTGTTTAGTGAAGCTGCTGGGACTTTCTGCTGGGGACAGGTAAAGCTTATAAGTAGAGATGTGAGGGGTGTTTGTGGGCTATAGGCTTAAGAGCTCAATTTCTAAGTTTAAAACTAAGAACTCAGAGACTCAAAACCTCACTAAGAGCTTTTAGAGAATTAAGGAGAAGAGAGTAGGGAAGTTTTTCAAAGAGTTCTTCCCTATTTTTTTGTGTTTCTTTTGTCTGTCCCCCTGAGTGTTAGTGGAGAGCTTCTATTTATAGTTGAGTTTTAGGGGGGTGATTAGCAAATAATCTCTGCTAAATCAGCCTCAATTTTCAGAAAATCCTTAGAGAATCGTTCCTAGGATTTGAACCAAGAGTGGTAAGTTCAGCTTTTAGAATGTTCTTGCTGTTTTGGGTAATAACAGCTAGGGTTCTGACTTGGTATTAAATATTGATTTGTCCTCAGCTAATGGGATTAAGGCATGTGTTAGGCTAACGATCTTGGTTTTGCTGCTACTAGAATCAGAGCTCCCTAGGGCAGATTGTATCACCCCAAGCTAGGTGTCAATCTTAGAGCCCTATACTGGGAACTCCGTTGGGATCCCTTTGGTGCCCTCCAAACTACATTTCTCTAAGTTTCCCCATTTGGGTTCATGTGCTTGGTTCATAAACCAGAAAGTACACGTTTTTAGCAAGATAATGAGCTATTTTCAAGTTGTTGCAGGAGCTTTCATGGCCTGGTTATGGCCCCTCTTAGCCCTTGACCGAATGGGCTGGAGAAAAGAAGAAAGACAACTGGCTGAAGCTTCCCAGCTTTATGTCATGTCATCCCAGCTTTGTGTCACATGAGAAATGATGGAATTCAGCTTGGCAAGGAAGGGTTTAACCCCTGCTAGACACGTGTCCTCTTTTGATCTGATTGGACAAGCTAGAACTGATGGCAATGGGCTCCAACTGTCAGGTTGTGCTGAAGCTTGATTGGACAGCTCACGTGAGCTTCAGCTGTTGGGATTTGTATGTGAGCTGGGCTGGCTCAGCTGGGCTTTGTAGTTGAGCTTTTTTGGGCTTGTCCATCCCTACAAGATGAATAGTTTTGTCATGTGTGATATACATGGGCGTTAGTTGATTATGGAAGAAATAAGCATAGTTCCTATAAATTTTGTAAAAGAAATATTTTTGAGAGATGAGTAATTTATATTTTCCATGAGTTAGGAACTTTAGCATATGAAGATATGTTTTTGCCAAGAAATAGTTTTGGGCTTTTAAGCATAATGTAATTGTTTTTTTTTTTTTCCCAAAATAATATTTGGGTTTTGTAAATATGTGCCAAAATAATATTGGGCTTTATATGTTATTGCCAAAATAATATTGGGTTTTGTAAAATAGGTGCCAAAATAGCATTTGGACTTTGTAAAATAGGTGCCAAAATAGCATCTGGACTTTGTAAAATAGGTGCCAAAATAGCATTTGAGCTTTGTAAGTAGTTGCCAAAAATAATATTTGGGCTTTGTAAATATGTGTCAAAATAGTATTTGGGTTTTGTAAAATTTTGTAAAAATATTGTCGTGTAGCAACGGGCTTTTAGAGGTGCCATGTAGCAACAGACTTTTAAGAGGTGCCGTGTAGCAACGGGCTTTAGAGGTGCTGTGTAGCAACGGGCTTTTTAGATGTGCTGTGTAGCAAACAGGCTTTTAGAGGTGCCATGTAGCAATGAGCTTTAGAGGTGTCGTGTAGCAACGGGTTTTTGAAGTGCCGTGTAGCAACGGGCTTTTAGAGGTGCCGTGTAGTAACGAGCTTTAGAGGTGCCGTGTAGCAACGGGCTTTTAAGAGGTGCCGTGTAGCAACGGGCTTTTAAGAGGTGCCGTGTAGCAACGGGCTTTAGAGGTGCTATGTAGCAACGGGCTTTAGAGATGCTGCGTAGCAACGGGCTTTATAAGAAAGTTTTGCTAGGCTTTTTGGATTTTCCCTCAAAGTAAATGATTTTGAGCTCTTTTGTGGAGATAGTATAATTTTGTGGCCCAATTTGGTAGTAATAGGTATTTTGGTGGAAGGCCTAAGTTGGATAATATGTAGGATATAATGGGTAGTATTTGTGAGAGGGCCCAAGGTAATTTATGGGGCTTGTATAGAGAGTATTTGTGGGAGCCCAATAAGATGGAGGATATTTGAGTAATATGTGGAAAATATTTATGTGGGCTCAAAATAGTTTATGGGCTTGTGTGGGTTTTTTTTTGGTGAGTGGGCTAATAAAATTAAGGCCCGAAAATTTGTACCTCAACAATACCGAAGCAGTTTTTTTTTTTTTTTTTTTTACGAGATAGAGTTTCTACTCTAGTCTAATCTAAGTATATATGTGTGTGAAACTCACTCCTGAAAACTTAAATTCCGGCCCTTACCCCCCACACTCCACAAGCATTTATACTTGTGCAGTGACCACCTTACCAAAAGTGCGCGGTGGTATATCGAAGTAGTATTATGATTGACTGATTTAGAACTAAAAAATAATAATAAATAAATAAATAAAAACCCCAGTAACTGAGTAACATGAAGCCATGAAGGTAGAGACGATTCTTTCATTTCTATCCAATTAGATATGGCAGGCTTGTCTCTTCTAAGTAACATACGGGTCCGTTCGTCAAAAAAAAAAAAAAGTAACATATGGGTCTAAACTTTTGAGCGGTGCAGATGGGCTGGGGCTGTGCACATACATAGCATAAAGTCTAATGAAACAACAAGATCCATTCATTTTCTTTTGTATATAGGTTGGCCCACTTGTGGCCGACCTAGTACCTAAGCAACCCCTTTTTTTCCTTAGGCCATCATTTATTTTATTTTATTTTACAAAAGCTGCGTTAAGATCTATGATCTATCCGACCAAATAGAGACCTAGCGAAGGAAAAGCACCGGCCCTTGGAAGAGCCAAGGCCCCAGCCCTTGGAATTTTGAAAAGCCACCAAAATCCAAAATAACTAAAATTCTCCAGAGCCATTGAAATGACCAAAATATCCTTTAAATGACCAAAATTATCAAATTATTCTAGTAAGTAGTAACCACCAAAATAACTAAAATACCTCCAACTTCTAAAATAACAAATACAACCAAAATAGCCCAAGAACCACTAAAAATGACCAAAACATTTGTGAAGTATTATACAATTTTAATAATATTTTCTAGTGAATTTTTCCAAGTTGGTCAATTTGATTCCCAACAGCAAGCTTTGGGCCATTTCCAACTTTTCATAATATTGTTACTTGGACAAAATACCATCGAATTTAGTCATATATAGGTTTATTGGGTTATTCTAAAATTTTTTGAGTTCTCGCTTCTCCTTCACCTCTATGGCTCTATCTGTGTTAGAAATGATTGACACATAAAATGAATTGTATCAATGATCAAGGCTGCAGATCAATCAAAAAGCCTAATAGAAATGTTGTAACATCTAATACTTATGTATTCACTATTCAAAGACATAATAATTTCATACAACCGCCCCACTTTATGAAATAAATATTATTTTCGTTATAGTGGAAGTTCAAAATAGTTGATTTATACTAAGCTTAAAGAGAGAAATAATACGAATAACACGAGAGCATGAAAGATGAGAAGGAGATTACTTGAGAGCATAATTTGTGAGCAAAATCCAAATGACTCGCAAAGGGAAAAGTGTTTAACTGTTTATCCTCCATGAGAACCTCGCACCTCACTGTTATGCTTGGTGCAATATACCGTTCTCGCTCAAATTACGAAAAGGACCCGTCCTACTCTATTTTCGAAAGGGCTTGATATCAGTTGTTGAGAAGATAAACACCTTAGGGAGTTTCATTAAATAATTGATATAATATATAGAAACACATTTTAACCCAAAAGGCCTAAGCCCAATGTGTATGTACTCAATTATGTTATTTTAACCACTCATTCTTCTCATCATTATTCAATGTGGGACTTTACTTATACGTGTAAACCCAACAAAAAGAGGGTGTGAGCTCAAGGCCTATGAATTGGGAGGTGTAGTCCTCCTAAAGTTTATATAGGCCCATTGTAACAATAACACACTGTAACTTTTAATTATATCTTCATCTCTCTTTTATTTTATTTTCTTTTTTTATTTTTTTTATTTTTTTATTTTTATAGTCACCATATATCTCCATCCTTTGACACAAATGGCATTTTTCATAATTGTTAACGTGGTTGTGATTGGTGCATCATAAAAGTAATACTAATGAAAGACCCATATAAAAGTCATGTTTCCAATAACAACTTATTATATATCCTAAAAATATTGTGAATTTTTTTCTAACATTTTTAAAATAAATATGCCCGAACAATCTTTGTAATAAGGAAACATGATGGTCACCACCCAGGTTATGTATAATGGTTAAGGTCTTGGTGTAGAATAGGTCTTGAGATTGAAAGTGCAATGATATAATGACTAAATAGACTAAATCTCGAATCAATTTATTCGAAATGTGAATGCTTCTTAAAACTTACTTGGTAAGAACAAACATTTCTATAAAAATTCAATTTTGACTAAATACTCCTCAATATTTTACAAAATAAAGAATATATTATAGAATTTTCTAAAAGATACTATATATATATATATATATATATATATATATATATATATCTTATGTCATGAAACAACTTATACTTTAATTTGGATTGATCAGGTCAAATTATGGTTTAGCCCACTCGAGGGTACGTACATATATGAATCCCTATGAATCTCACAACTTGTAGTCTCATCTAAACTCCCTAGTTATTCCTTTTTGCATGGGAATGAACAATTATAATCATGCTTAATAGTGGGTTCCAGTTAGGTCAACTAGTAAATTCTCTGATGGTTGAATAAGAAATCTGGGGTTCAATCTCCACCTACACCAAAAATTGATTGGTATCTTAGTTTGATAAAAAAAAAAAAAGCTATTGTTAGGAGCAGACACCATAAGTTAAAATTCTCTCAAAAAATAAAATCATGCCTAACAAAAATTAGAACGAAAGCTATCTCTCTCTCTCCTTTATAATTTTATTTTATTTTTTGTAAAGGTCGGGGTGGGCGTTGAGAACATGATTGATAGTTTATTTCATGGTTTTCTATTTAAAAAGAATGTGGCCACATGTAAACAGGGGGAGCCAAGGGCCCCAAACTTTTTAAAACTCCTTTATTTCCCCATATGTCATAGTATGTTTACAAGTATACCCCTTACAAAAATACAACTTGGACCCGTCAAAATTTTATAATTTTTTAAACTATTGTGAAAGTTGTAATCCTCCAAAAATATATGTTAAGTGTATGTATATATGTAGTTTATAAATTTAGCATAAGAAGTGTTTTTTTTTTTCTATGTATAAAATGTAATAAAATCTCCCAAATTATGACCAATGTAATGTTATTTATGTTGATTATGTGTCTACAATTTGTAATTTATTTACTCACAATCTTGGTCCAATGTAATGTAATTGTTAAGAAAAATGTCATATAATATTTATATGACTTATAAATTACAAAGTAAATGATCATATGATTTGAGAATATATCTGCACACACAGGCCTATATAATATTCCTTTTATATCTCAAAAATGAATAAAAACATAAAGTTTAAAAAACAATTTCAAATTATTCTACATATAAATGATAATGGTATAATTTTTTTTTTTTAGCTTGTAGTTATGTGTTTTTTTTTTTTTTTTTTCTCAACAATTTGATAGTTACAATGTGGAATGAAAGAATTTGAACCCTGGATATTTTCGTTGAAAACACCACAAAGTATCGCCTGAAGTATAGGATTCTTAGCTAATTATGTGTTTTTTAGTGTTGGAGTAATTACATACAATTTTGTAATAGACATACACATACATATCTATAAGATTGAGGATCTACAAAGTTAACTTTTTGGCTTCACCATTGGTGATGGTTAATCATAAAACAACTCAACAAAATGAGGAAGTACTAATTATATTGGTTTACAAAAATTAAATTATAAAACTGTTAGAGAGAATTAATCGTAAATAATAATTTGTCACACTCATAAAATTTTTGTTTTTTATGAAATAATTTATGACTTCAATGAGGCTATATTTTGATTGGTGGAATCCTTTGGAGACTTTTTGAAAGTTAAGGAAAGAGAGCACAATTTTATTTTTTTTTTCAATTTTTTTAAATTAGATTTATTTTAAAATGTTATAACTAGAAAGAGATTATGAAATTTAAAAAGTTGTACTATGGAAAAAATGTGGTTTTGAAAACGCTTTACAAAAGGACACAATATTATATCCCAAAATATCTTTGAGGGCTTTTTGTAACGGGCCCTTAGGGCTAGCCCTAGGCCCAAGTGATCTTGGCCTAGAGCCGGCCTATTGAAAAGTATAAAGTACTGTAATCATCAAGACTGAATTTGCTCCTAATAACAACAACAACAACAACAAAAACAAAACAAAAAATCAAGACTGAATTTGTTATACAAATATATCTTTTTTTGCATCATCTCGTATAAAAATTTATATCTATTTTAGTATAAGAACTTACTCTTTTTATATTAAAAAAAAAAAATTACATACTCACTTTTCAGAACACCTTGATCACATTACATTATCTATTTTACACTACATTTCATTAAAATTTTATTTTTTATTTTTTATTTTAATTGTTTTCTTTCTCTTCACACATGATCACCACTATCCACTCTCTTCCTTCATAATACCTAAAAATAATAATAAAGAACTAAATAAAAAATAAATAGTGACAGTGCATATTTACATGGCTATTATAGTAACCATATTTTTTTATACAAACTTTGCATGGTTTGATGTATATGAATTTTGGGTTTAATTAATTAACTAAAATGTGTTCTTTTTTTTCTATTATAAGCACTTATGCAAGTAGTCTAATGCATGGCAGGTGGACTTTGTGTGTAATGTATGGTGAATGAGGCAGAGTGGCTACACAACCACAGTGTCTTCTCATATCTATCAACTACCTGTACTCGAGCTTTCCAATATTTTTTATGAAGGGTAAACACTTTGCGAGTGTGTGTAATAAATATTAGCCAAGTTATTTGGCTGATACTTATTCAATTTATGTTCTTCTCTTTGCTTAAAAATTTAACGTGGTTAGCAGGGTTTGTCATAATTCATATTATAAACTACTAATATGTATGATTAGTAGTGAATTCTCTTCGACTCATCTGGTAAAAACTTTTTGTGGTAAAAAATAAGAGATAAAATTTGAATTCCACTTTTATTAAAAATAAAACTTGTATGATTAGTCTTATCGTCTAGGTTTTCAAACCCAGTGGTAGTTAACAAATCATATGTACCTACAATTCTCATTGTTTACAGTGCGAAGAAGGATAGTGAAGATCACGATGGATGGACGAATCAGCCTTGTGTAGTGGCATTACATCTAGAGTAAAATCTGGCAATAACTTCTATCAAAATTAAAGGAGGACCTCTGGCTCTGGGTGAAAAAGTGTAAAAATACATATAATATTGTTTAAATACTGAAAACTGTTGTTTAAACAATGGTTACAAACGGGCTCTAAAGATGTGGCCATGCTTGCTTTAAAGTTATTATTTGTCATTTTCTTTACCAATTACAGTACAAGCCGAAGCTATTAACCCACAATTTTATTGCCGACTTAATTATCAACCAAGGAATTTCAAAAAATGACCTACTAATCTTAGATCTAAATAATGAGGAAAATTACTCTCTACCTCCTAAATTATACTTTTACATTTACCTCTTAAATTATGAAATTGCATATTTACTCTTCTAAACTATTACTTGGATAACATTTGTCTTCTTAATTAAACTATGAGACTCCAGACTTACTCCCCTTAAACTATTACTATTATCACATTCTATGAATAATAGGTTAAAATGTAAGTGCGCATTCTTATAGTTTATGGTGGGGTAAATGCAAAATGGGTATATTTAAGAAGGTAAAGTGTGGATTCTCATAGATTAGAGGGATAAGTGTAAAAATGGGTATAGTTTAGTAAGTGTGTATTCTCATAGTTTAAAAATGTGTGTAAAATGTAGTATAATTAGAGAGTAAAGTGTAATTTCTTCTAATAAAAGTTGGTTCTTTTAATATCATACCATTTTTTGCTACAACTTGTTGAATTGAACAATCACAAATGGTGGATTATCATCTTTCAACGTCATCAGAATTATGGAAGGAAAGTTGTGTTCTTAAACTTTCTAAATAACAGCTACTATAGTTTTTTTTTTTTTTAGAATCATAACAGCTACTATAGTAATGATTCCACAACTGACAGTGATGTCATACATATCAGCAGGTAGTTTATAAGCAAATAAACATATATAATTATATATGTCGTGAAAGCAAGTAATATGACTCTTTCATTTGCATGGCTAGAATTGTTCCAACTTCCCATAGCTGGCCCATGAAAACAATGACACCTGAAAGGCTGTTTTAGCTAGGAATTAACAATGCCTATCAACAAATATGTCTTTAGCTATTTGTCATTATACTTTTTTTTTCTTCGTACGTACCTCATCAAAATCAAACAAATCAAGTTTATAGCGGTTCTTTTAAGTCTTTAACATTTGTTTAATCCAGTAGCGTTTGTGTTTGTACACCCAGGTGATCTTATGCCACCTTAAATGGACCCTAGCAGATAGTAACATATCTCCTACCCAGGCTACCCTGATAGCAAACTCAATAAACAATAGCTACTCACGTCTCCCATCCCTTAATCTCTTTGTGTCACCTCTCTTTGACATTGAACGGGACCAACATACCCCTTTGAATTTTTCTTTGAATCCGCCAATACTGATTTTCTTAATTCCTATGTTTGACTCGAATTCAGGACGTACTTATTTAACTTATTCACTTGATGGATTGACACACGTCTCCAAGTTGAGGGGACGAAAGTAGGTGGTGAAAGAAAAAAAAAATCACATTTGAGTTGTGATCTTATTACAATTACTTTAAGTTGAAGCTTGCATTCCGAATTATGTGGTCCTGTCCATAAAAGTGCAAATCTGGATGAAGATAATGGCATGGTGAAAATATCGGCTAATTGATCGCCACGGGCAATAATCGAATAATAAGAGATTTGTTGGCGACTATATATTTCAAACAAAGTAGAAATCATTTTGAACATGTTTTATGGAAAGTATAGAAAACTGCATTTGAGGAGAGGCAAGTAACCCCGCTGTTATCACACCAAAGAATAGGAGGGCTCACTATATATATATATATATATGAACACCCAGCTCATTTAGCAAATACTGTATCTGAAAAGGAGAAAAATCACTCTTGTCCATCATATAGCAAAAGAAGAGAAAAACAGCATCATCCATCAAGCCAGCATCATCCATTAAATGAGTTCCCCGTAAATAACATGAGTAACGGTTAACGCGCTAGACAGGCAAAAGTGTAACCGACAGACCAATGGGTAAAAAAAGTAAAAGACCATTGAAGTCTATAACATCTTTTCATTCATTACTGATGAGTGTTAATTTATCAAGATCGTCCATCTCTAGACAGAAGAATTAAATGTTATTCAATGTAAGGTGTAACGTACGAACATCAATGACAGACAGAGCCATAAAAGACATTCAATGCCCAAGACAGCTAAGAAGTAACGTATGACACCAACAACAGAATAGCCGTTAACAGACAATAAAAGTCAGTCATTATTACTAACGGCTCCATATCCCATAAATGCAAATATTCATCTAGACAATGAAGATAAAGGCTATAAAACCCACACAAACCAAAGGGAGAGGGTATACAATTCTCATCCCAAAAACTACTCTCAAGTTGAATTCTTTTGCAATATATTTCAATTGAACTTCATTCTAACTTAATCATCGGAGGGTTTTTGGCAAACATTACACCAGTGTATTT
This sequence comes from Notholithocarpus densiflorus, assembly GCA_030021035.2. Classification (NCBI taxonomy): domain Eukaryota; kingdom Viridiplantae; phylum Streptophyta; class Magnoliopsida; order Fagales; family Fagaceae; genus Notholithocarpus; species Notholithocarpus densiflorus. Next base: position 642,664 of record JARYZH020000012.1, read on the forward strand.
CTTTCTCTCTCTTTCATATCTTATTGCAGGTTCGTCTCTGAACGAATCCAACACAATTGTCCTTCTACATAGATGAAAACTCAACTGATGATTTTCTGCATTATCAGTAACCATTTAAACTTCTGCAGCAACATTGGCAAGGCCTTGTCGTTATAATAGCTCCAATGCTTGATCATGCAATAGTTTTATGCTTTTTATGACCCCAACAAATGTGATTCTCACGTAAAGTAGGAGACAAAAAGCTCCTATTTGCAGATTTGCGATTATCATGTCAACTAGCCCAATCATTGTTTCAGCTGCAAACCAAAATGAATTGTATGCTTGAGATAACGCAAAGTCTCTATACAAACTGCAGATGAAGGATTGTAGGTTTAGGCATACATTGAGATACTTTATTCACTGTATAGGTTATATCTGGCCAGTGATGGAGAGGTACTACAATGACCTTAATAGTGCTTGTGCATAAGTTAACGTCATCAAATCGATCTCCTTCAATGTCAGAAAGAGGAGTAGATGTATGTATAGCTATGGTAGAGTTGACTGGCTTGGCTTCCAACATTTTAGTACGGTTAAGAATATCTAAGATATAACATTTTTTTTGTGACAATAGAACACCAAGGGATTTTAGCACCACTTCAATTCCTAGAAAGAAATTGAGACCAACTTATTCCTTAATAGCAAAGTCAGTTAGCAAATGCATAAGGAGCTCATCAATAGCAGATGATTAGATGCGGGAAATGATGATATCAATATCATCCTCATAGATTAAGAAAAACATAGTTACTAGTTTAATGAACAAAGGCGAATCTGATTTAGATCCTTCAAAAGCAAAGTTAAAGGAACCAACTAGTTAGTCTTGAAAACCAAGCCCGTGGAGCTTGTTTCAAGCCATAAATGGATTTTTGTAAATTACAAATATAATGTGGAAATCATGGCTGGGTGAATCCCAAAACTTGAGACATATAAACCACTTCAGATAATTGACTATGCAAGAACGCATTTTGAACATCAATTTGTTGCACGTACCAACCCATAATGTTCTTCACCACCAACGATCCGAGGTTGGAGCATAGTTGAAGTTTTTTTTTTTTTTTTGGAGAAGGAGCATAGTAGAAGTTGAATCTAAAGGATATATATAGACACATCAAAACAGAGAATGTACGTATCTTAATGGGTTTAGCATTAGGGCTGGAAGTCTCATTGGAATCCAAATCAGGTTGTTGATGAAACAATTTTGCAACAAACCTTGCTTTGTACAACTCAATAGAGTCATCATCATGATGCTTGATTTAAAAAACCCATTTGCAGCCAATAAACTTTTGAGCTCTATTAAAGGGAACGGTATACCTAATACAATTGCGAAGGAGAGCATCAAACTCCAATTTCATGGCCTATGCCACTCTGGGTGCTTAGCAACAGTGGAGACAGAGATGAGAAAGAAATTTGAGGCTCAAGCCAATAAATTATAGTCAATTTTACACACATATATTATTTAACTTTCTATATTACAGTTTTTTTGTTTAAAAGTCATTCTTTCTTTATGAAAGGTAAAATTATTAACAACGTTTTTGTATTTAGATTTTGTTAACATTTTTTTTTCCAATTGATAGTAGCTACTCCACTTAATCTTCTTGTGACATAATCAGTCTTAAATAAGATTTTATCAATTTTTTATTTTGAAAATTTTCATTATGTAGAAACTACTACAAAAAGTATTATGAGTAATATTTTGCATATGTTGCATGTATTTTTTTTTTAAAACATAAATTTTTATGTAATATTGTTGTATTACATCTTAAAAATTATTATAATAGTTTTCATTACAATAATACTATTTTTCTATTAACTATTTCATCATCCACCAAATATTTTCTATAAATTGATTATTGCAAGAAATACTATGTACAATATTAATTATAACAAGAATCTAATTTAATAAACATTATTGCAACTTCACTTAATAATATAAGTTATAACATGCAAAGAGATTGGTTTACAAAATTTAAAACTTCAAGTTGTTGGAGAAAATTGATTGTTATATAATGATGATATATCACGCTCACAGCATATTTTTCATGAGGTTATTATTAGCCCAATATTTCATGAGTCTTCTTAAAGGGAGCCAAGGGTACACAACCCACCCAGTAAATTTTTTTTTTACAATAAGTTTGTAGGCAAAAAAAATCACAATATTTTTTCATAACTACCAAGATGAAATGCTACAATTGGTGCTAATAAAAAGTGTTGTTAGTAGTAGCTCATGTAAAAGGGATATTGCTCTACTGAAAGCTTGATATGTCAATATTATGAAAAGGGTTTTGAAAATGTTCGTTCATAACATTATTCTTTTAAAAAAATTATTATATTCTACAACATTAATTTGGACCTTTTCCGTAACGAGGGGCGGCCTTAAGCCTAGGCCTAAATTTGGCCTTGTTGGGTTTACGATCTTGGTACAAAATCAAGCTATCTTATAAAACCTAAGAATGTGACATAACATTCTTGAACAAGAATGTGACATAACATTCTTGAATGTCTAATAAAACCTAAATCTGGGGCAATTCTCCCTAGCCGTTGAGCTATCGTGGACCCCAAGAATGTGACATAACATTCTTGAACAAGATGCAATTGGAGCTTATCTTATTTTCATGCTTCCCAACCAAGGATTCATTTTTATGCAGTTAGTCAAGCAAGGTTTTTGTTTTGAAATTAAATTAAATTGCAATTTATACCTTTAAAGATAAGGGTCATTTTTGCATTAAAATAAATTACAATTTATAACTTTAAAATTAGGGTTTATTTTGATTTTATCCCTTAGATTTCAAAATTTGAATTTGGGCCCCTATAACATTATGTATCGTCTTGGAAACAAACCATTCCATCTATGTCCACTGCTATATTTCTATTAAGTGTCAACTAAGCTCAAAATGATGTAGTTTTCCTATTCAAAACTATATCATTTTGAACCACATAAAAGCCATGTCAACATATTTATTTTATTCTATTTTTTATTATTTTATTCTTCCTGTTTTTTAACCTTTACTTTCTTTCTTTTTTTCTTCAATTTATACCTTAAAGTTTGAGATAAATTTTATTTTACCACATAAAGTTTCAAATTCTGAATTTGGGCTTCAAATTCTGAATTTGGGCCCTTAACATTATGTATAGTTTGGAAACAAACCATTTCATCCATGCTCAATGCTATGTGTTCGTTGTGTCAAATAGACTCAAAATGATGTAATTTTCCTATTCAAAACTTTGTTTTAAAAGTTTTTCCAAAATAGTGCCAGAATACTGCCAAGTTTCAATTGAAATAATATAGAAGTTTTACTTGAGATACTCTATTTATACTATGTTGCACACATTAATTGTTACCAAGTTATAATCAAAATTAGGTACCGATTATTATTAGGTGTTGTGAGGTATCTAGTACCTTTCTCACATATAACCAAACGTCCAAATTATGGGTGTGCAGTCAACCTGCCAAAACTGACCCGACCCAACCCAACCCGCCAGGTTGGGTTGGTTTTTAAGGCTTGGTGGGTTAGGTTGGATTACAAAATATTTTTTTTTAGCGGGTCGGGTTGGGTTTGAGTCATAAAATTTCAAACCCGCCAAACCCAACCCGACCCACCCATATATTTAATATATATATTTAAAATATATTATATAATTAATAAATTTTTTAAAATAACTAGCTCTTTTTATCCTATATAAAAGCCAATTAGTTCACACAAACCCTAGTAAATTACTATTGTTATTAGTCATTAGTGTTGTTTGCCTTTAAGGAGTTATATTGGTACTAATCTTTGGGTTTTTTTAATATATTTATATTTATATTTTTTTCTACTCAATTTAATAATAATAATAATAATAATAATAATAATAATAAATTTGTCCAATCCATGGGTTCAACTCGACCCAACCCGACCCATGTGGGTTGGGTTAGGTTGGGTTGGACTTATGTGATGGGTTGGGTTGAGTTGAATTTTTTTTTACCCACCATGGTGGGTTGGGTCAAAAAATCTCCATAACCCGACCCAACCCAACTCATGCACACCCCTACTCCAAATCAATTTTTTTGTTCGAGAAACAATTTTTGTCCAATAAAAACCACATTTTCAAAACTCACATGACAATCACACATTTAAAAAACTCAATAATTGGTGACAACTCCACACACACCCACGAGCACCATAAGCACAAAAGACACCCATCGACCCACGCACTAGGAAAAAATGGACCACCATCCCGTCTCTCTCACACACGCATTAGTTTCCATTAACTCCAATCCATAGCTACGCTGTCTATTCACCGAGGATCCCAATGTCAACACTGGAATCACTCTCTCTGAAGCTCTCTCTCTCTCTCTCTCTCTTATATTGGTGATTGGGGTAAAGTTTGTGTAATTAGATCACGAGGCTTATGTTGATGATAATCACTTGGTCAACGTGTACGGTGATTGAGGTTTGGCTTGAAATTTTGGGCACCACAAGTAGCCAAAGTAATTGGAGAGCTGGGTCGGCGTGTGTGGTGGAATGAGTTGGTGTTTGAGGTTTGGTTAAGGGATTTTGGATGGGTTTAATTTCATGGTGGCTTGGTTGGGTGTGGGTGTTTTTGTGATTTAATTTGTTGTGTAAGGAAGTTAGAGAGAGAGATGTGAAAGAAATATAACAAAAAATAAAACAAAAATAAAAAATCAATACTTATTTAGATTTCTTTTTCACTCATAAGACGGTGTAGTTTTAACACATGAAAACTATATGATTTTGAGTTAAGATGACACTTTATAAACACGTCATCAACTGTCAACATCAACAAAATAGTCATTTTGCAAGCAATACATATGATGTTAGGGTTCCAAATTCAAAATGTTAGAATTTTACAAGACAAAATCAAGATGAATCCAATTTTTAAAGGTGTAAATTGCAATTTATAAATTTAATAAATTATTTATCAATTTGTGGGCCATTGACGAATTCCCCGAACCCCACTTTTATTCCACCTTATTTTATTTTCTCCCTTTGCTAAACAAGAGAAAATGGCATATTTTCTCCTCTTTTCCCTTCCCCATCTTCCATCTTCCCTAAATCACCTCCACCCAAACACACTATAACTATCTACTCTTTGATATAAACAATTTGTAAAAAAAAAAAAAAAATTATAAAACAATGTTCTTTTAAAACGGTTGACCCAGCAAACTGCTCACAAAGGGCACAACACATGCTCTATCCACCACCAAAAATATGAAGAAGAGGCTGAGTTCCACTTCAAAGCGTCATGCAAAAGCTTAGCTTAACCTATCAGCTAGGAATATACTAAAGAGTCTAATTAATAGTACATGGTCATGGTAGTTTAATTTTGTTTCTTGTTTCTTGCTTCTTGCTTCAAAACTGTAGTTTCCTTTGACTGTGTTTTAAAATTCTCTACTTATCTGGAAGAAGAAGACTATAAGGGCCCAATTACAAGTGGAGCGGAGAGAAAATGACATTTACCCATACAAAGTGAATGCAGCTTGACCGACACTTTAAAGTTTCAAGTCAAAAAAAGCTCATCTCTAGTCTGAAAATTTTGAGGTCCAAAAACTTTCACACTACGCTCGTAAAACAAATTCAAAATTTTTTTTCTGGGCATTTTTTCAATTTCAACCTATTTAAAGACACATATCCATCCTACGTGTAAAGTTATAAGACATACATATATATTATGAAACAATAATAAACAAATAAATCAAAAGAAAGTACATATATACAAGCGATGAAGCATTCTAAGTGCTATATGAGGGGGGGTGGGTGGGAATGACCCATTCTTGTAGGTGAAAGGAAAAAAATATATATATCATGAGCACTCATTATCCAGTGTCCAATCCTCACAAAAAAGTGCGTATATGATACATCTTTACTTTCAATATATTCAAATTTTCTCCTACGACTTCCCAAGCAATGCTATGATGGTCTGACTTGGAAATTGCCGAAATTAGAGAAAGGCAAAAATGCACTTTTGGTCTCTACATTTTGGGTCAATTCTCATTTTGGTCCCAAAATTGATTTAGTCCCTAAAAAAAGAAAATCATTTCTATTTTAATCTCTGCCATCAACCTACTAATGGAAACCTCCTACGTGGCAAACGGAATACCCTGTTTGCTGATGCGGCGCTGACGTGACGCTGATGTGGCCATTAAAACATTATTAAAAAAATTATTTTGCATTTTTTAAGTACCACATTAGCATTTTAATTTTTTTTTAAATCCATGTCAGAAAATTTTAAAAATTAAATTAAATTTAAAAAAAAAACCTTAAATCTAATTTAATTAAAAAAATTTAATTAAAAAGAATTTCTTAATGTTCTTCAATTTGTTCTTCATTTTACAACATGTTCTTCATATTCTTCCCAAATCAAACCCAGCAACCAAGAACTCAAACCCAGATCACTAGGACATAAATGAAAACAAGAAGAAAAAACCCAAATTCAACACCTCAGAGATCATCAAACCCAGCACCATCAGATCTACTACAAATCAAGACCATCGAATTTTTCATGTTCTTCCCCAAATTCTAACACAATCAACACCAAATTCTCAGCAAATCAAACCCATAAACCCAGTTATCAAACCAATCTGGATCAAACCCAAATCAAGAAACCAATCGCAACAAACCAGATCAACACAATTAAACCCAGATCCCACCACCACTGACCTACACAATCAAGCCACCACCAACCCACCGATCAAAAACATTTCTCCATAACATGAACTTCAGCTCAAAAACCCACAAAAATTCCACAACATGACCACCACTGCCACTGAAAAAGTCACCAAACCCACCGATCAGTCAACAAACCTATGCCAAGACGGTGGCCAAGACCAACGAGCTCCATTGTGGCCGAGATCGGGACGGAGGCTGAGACCGACGAGCTCCATTCTCTCTAAACCACCGCCAACCCCCCTTCCTCAGGATCTGCTCCAAACCGCCGGCCTCATCTCATTCTCTCCCTCTCTCTCTCTCTTTCTAAACTTTTTTTTTTTTTGGTAGAGCTCTCTCTAAACTCAGATCGTTTGATGCTTTTGACTAACTCACTTAAATAAAAGTAAATACACTTAAAACTAAAATGATCCAATGATTAAAAAAAAAATTTTTGAATTTTCTAATTAATTTAATTAGATTAATAAAAAATCATTTAAGACTAAAAAAGTAAAATTTTTGTTTGTTTTTTATTTTTTAAAATTAAAATTAAAATTGAAGAATTAAAATTTTTTTTGTTTTAATTTTTCATTAATTAAAATGCTAAGTTGGCATTTAAAAAATGCCAAATAATGTTTTTAATAATGTTTTAATGGCCACATCAGTGTCACGTCATCGCCACGTCAGTAAGTAGGGTATTCCGTTTGCCACGTAGGAGGTTTCCGTTAGTAAGTTAATGGTATGGACTAAAATAGAAACAATTTTCTTTCTTTAGGGACTACATTAGTAGCGAAATCAATTTTGGGACCAAAATGAGAATTGACCCAAAATGTAGGGACCAAAAGTACATTTTCGCCTGAGAGAAAAGTAGCTACTTTGAGACAAAAAGAAGGATAGATAACCTAGGTTTTTGTGACAGTAGTAGTAGTAAATTACAACTTTAACAAAACGTAGAAGTCAGAAGGGATATGTCTAATAGTTTTTAAGGTTAAAGCAGCATTTTTGGGGTCATTTCAAAGAATAATTACTTCATTACTTGGTGTGTATGTAACAGAAGATTACATACATCCAAGAGAATATTCAGGCGCTTGAAAATTAAAAACCTCCTAAGTTCATAATAATAATAATATAATAAGATAATAATTTTCTCATATACATTACTCCATTTCACAATCACTTTTCAAGTCTTAAATATGGTATGGATATCACATTTTTTGTCTTTTAAAAATGTGTGTTAAATTTAGGAAAGGACTCAAGATTTCAAGCTAGAGGAAGTCGGAGTATAAGGAAAAAAAAAAAAAAACTCCAAATAGACATCCATATAGTATTAATAAATTATAAACACACAAAATCGTTATTTCTTAATACATTGAAATGCAATCATCTACCAACAAAGATGAAAAAAAAAACAAAAAAAAAAATAATAATAATGTTTTTTTTAATACTAAGCTAGTAAGGATTTTTTTTTTTTTTTTTTTTTTTTTTTTTTTGAAGTTAGAGCATTCACGGTAGTGGTACTAAAAATGTTAGCTTTTAGCACCTCAAAAAGCTAATTTATCTATTTTACCACATCATTTTACAATACACCCAACATCAGATGTTCTATTTTTTATCACTTCATTTAAAATAATATAAACAACTCATTTAAATAAGGCGAAACTACAATGTTGGTCCCTCAAGTTTGCTCTGTGTACGCAATTGGTCCCTCAAATTTCAAGAGAGCACAATTAGTCCCTCAAGTTTTAAAATTAAGTTGTATTAGTTCTTTTACTAACTGCCGTTAGTGATGTTATTTACGTGGCTAACAGAACAATTACTTGGCATTTTTTTTAATAATGTGACATTTTTTTTATTGAAAAATTACAACATAAATTTACACGTGGGAAATTCACAAACCAATACCATGCCCTAGCCGCCGCAGGTGACAAGATTGAATTACTGTTTAATGTTTCTAGACTGTCGCGCTACAGTGGCTGGTCCTTCAAAATTACTCTTTTGCTTCTACATGGCACCCTGATGGACACAACTTTGCCACTGGGAATCAGGATAAGACTTGTCAAGTATGGGACATAAGAAAGCTATCATCACCAATTGCAATTCTCAAGGGTAACTTGGGTGCCACCGAATCAATTCACTTCTCATCAGATGGTCAGTTCATGGTTGTTGCTAAACCTGAAGATTTTGTTCATGTGTATAGTAAAAAGTCAGATTACCAAAAGCGCCAAGAGATTGATTTCTTCAGAGAGATCTTTGGGGTATCCTTGAGACCAGATGATGAATCCATGTATGTAGGAATCTGGCATCGAACTTATGCAAGCTTGCTACAGTATAACAATTTTTTTTTCTTCAATATTTTTGTGAATTTTCGTGTGTGGGTTTGTGAATTTAGGAAAAATATGTTCAGAGGGTTTTTTTTTTTTCCTTCTCTTTTTGGGTTATTATCATGTCGTGAATATGGTTTCCCTGAGATTTTGATTTTCATCAACAGTCTTAAAGAATAGTCATTTGTCAATGTGTTCTTTTGTAACCTTATCTTACATTTCCTGAGATGGACGTCACAGACAGAAGGATTGAGCTTTCCTCATACTTTCTGTATTGACTTTTTTGTTTTTTGTTTTTGTTTTGTTGTTGTCAACTCAGAGGGTAATAAGAGGTTGGTTCTGGCTTTGGATTTGTACATCTTATTGATTGTATTCCTTAATTTTATCATTTGATTGTAAAATAAATAGCGGAGACATGTTGTGAATCAGTCGCAATATTGGTTTTAATTTGGTATTGGTTTGTGAATTTCTCACGTGTAAATTTATATTGTAATTTTTCAACAAAAAAAATGTCACATCATTAAAAAAAATGTTAAGTCATTGTTCCGTTAGCCATATAAGTAACACCACTAACAGCAATTAGTAAAAGGACTAATACAACTTAATTTTAAAACTTGAGGGACTAATTGTGCTCTCTTGAAATTTGATGGACTAATTGCGCGCACAGGGTAAACTTGAGGGACCAATATTGTAGTTTCGCCTTAAAATAATAAAGGAAAAGAGATAATTTAATTTTTTTAATTGAAGGCAAAGAAATAATCTTAATAAAATATTGTATTTTATTTTTAACAACTTATTATAGTCAACTGGTATTTATATTAGTAAACTATAACTGCAAAAAAACTAGATTTAAATTCCCTAATAACACATGGTTTTTTTGTGGTAAAATAGTTTTTTGCTAAAATACAATCACCATTGTGAATTTTTTTGTATTTTTTTTATTATGTTTTTGAGTTAGATAGTTACTAGTTGGAGGGGGCCTAAGGTTTTAAAAGAGGTCAACTACAAAAATTATATATATAATAAGAAAAAAAAAAAAAAAAAAAAACAAAGGACCAGGGCGCCCGAGCCTCCTTGGAACCCACCTGGGTCCGTCCCTAGTTTCAACCTGTACAACTGTAAATATCATATGAAAGAGTATACGTAAAAGGAGCCTAAGAAAATACTATTTATCGTTATATACATAACAGTGAAGATTGACCGGCAAACTTCAAACATTTCTATATCAAACCCATATTATACTGATAAACTTGACCGGCATCGACCAAGTTGTATATTTTCCCAAGTCCAGCTACCACATCTTTTTATAGTAACCAGTTGCTTTCCCAATATAGTAATCTCAACAGAATCCTCATCGATCTACACCTATAAATATATGTTCTTAGCCCAACACTTCCCACTGTAATCTTCACTCTAGATTTTTGTTTTCTTAAGCAAAAATTATCTTCTTCCTCTGAAATTAGCATGGAAAAAATGGCTGCTAATAGGGCAACAAAGTTTTTGCTTTTGGCTGCTCTTCTTGCAATCTTGCTCCTCATGTCCTTTGAGGTGGCTACTGCTGTGGTTCATAATGCGGTGCCAGAACTTAAGCTTGGTTTGTAGAAAATGGCCTTCTTTGAGCATCTTTTATTCCACTTGGCTCAAATGTTTCATTTAGCACGCTAAACCTTTCTCTTTGCTAGCCCGTTTTTCAAATGGGTGATACTAATTAGTATCTATAAATACTATAAATTTGTTATGTTAAGTCTTACGAATTTATATGGGTTCTAGTTAGTTTAATTAGTATTTTAACTTAATAATTAGAGCAATTATTATGAAGTAGACTTTATAAACTGAGATTCTAACCTATCTGTCACAAGAAAAAAAAGTTCTATGAATTTATCTATTACCGATCATAAAAAATAATTCAAATCCTCATTTAGTATTTTGTTAAAATAGCATCAATCACATTTATTGTTTGTTAGCCTTTGATATAATAAAAATTGTATTGTTTATAATCAGGGATGCAGACTAGGGCCCTGTCCCCTGAGTTGCAAAAGGAATATATATATTGTAAATATATAAGGGTATAATTCAAATCGGTCCCAAGGAAACTGTACTAACACTTGGACCCTCCTCCCTCTAATATCTTGGCCACACCTCCACATATCAACTGGCCCAAACAACCACAATCCACAGATCATTGGCCTCTCCTAACTCAAAATTCTAGCTCCGACACTAATTTTAGCATTTTCCTTCCAAAATCTAAGCTTATTTGTTTTGCACAAATTGTCTAATAGCTTAGATATATAGTTAAGCTATTGGAGTTATAAGAGCATAAACAATGAACTCATCAAACCAACCTTTTCCCAAATTGTGGTTTGTCAAATCCATTTTTTCATTTTCCTCTCTCTCTCTCTCTCTCTCTCTCTCTCTCTACCAGCGCCACGAGCAAAGAGGTCGAGAGTTTCAATAGAGTAGTAGGTGGAGGTGCCAAGATCTTTGACTTTGATGTTCAGAGAGTAGAGGTGGGAGACGAGGGTGTCCTTCAAGGCGCACCAGAAGGAGTCTGCTCCGACCATGATCTTGAGGGTTTGAGTTGTGGGAGTGGTTGCGGTGGGCTCAATCATGGTGTTGAAGGGAGGTAGAGGAGGGAGAGTGAGAAGTAAATATTTTTTTTCCCATTTTTTAATGCGTGAAATATATAACGATTAGTAATAAATAAATAAATAATACAAATATAATATTTATACTGATTATAAAAAAGAATAGAGAGTTTGTTGTCGAGTGAATTCAAAAAGATTGTTTTTTTTTTTTAAGACTTCCTAATAAAATTTTAGCTAGAACATTATTGAATTCATTGTGAATGCTCAAACACAATGGAATTTAGCTTTATAACTTCGTGACAGCATAAGTACCTCAACCATTTTTTTCAGTTCAAGCACTTAAAAGTCAAGAAAAGAAATAAAACTTCTTGGCTGCCCTTTTATCCTTTCTTTTTTAATTTTAAATGATCATAACTTTGGTAAGGAAACAGAGAAATTTACAACATTTGTGTGTCTATCCAAGTATTTGACAACATAATATTCCTAATTGTAGGACGCAGGCTCCTTCAAGCGGACTACAACACCACCGGGCGAGGAGGATACAACAGCTACAACACCACTGGGCGGGGAGGATATAATTGATTCGCTAATACTTAGTAATATATGTAACTGTGTCCCAAATAATTAAGTTGCTGCTTTGTGTTGCTATAATATTATGCTTGATGCCTGAACCATAATATACTTTGGTTCTGCATAAGTTGTTGCTAGGAAAAATATAATGGCGGTGGTGTCATATGTATATGTTACTTTGAGATAGTAATATAGAATAAGGATGTGTGTCCTTGATGTTTGGCTCCTACGTACGTGTATGGAGTTTCAGTGTTAATAAAGCAGTCGTCATCTACGACTGAGAATCTGCAGCTTTTCTCATCGGCATCTTTGTCTTTGGTTTTTGTAATTAATAAAGTAACTAATTGGGATACTTCTTTTTAAAAATTAATGTTATAGTTAATCTTCTTCCTATTTTCGTGTTTACTATTATATATGTATTTGGCATCAATTTATTTAACTTTTTGTTAAAAATGTGCTAAAATATATTCTTATTTAAAAAAAAAAAAAAACTAATGCCAAGTGGACTATATATACTAACATAAGATCTTCTATTTTCCTATTTACTACGTACATAAGCTCCGTATTTTACAGCTCCTTTAATAATTAATGCATACAGACCCACAGTACTCGAACAAACATGATTACATGACCAATTTTTGCTGTCCTTTTCTGGCAAAAACATGTGTAACATTTTGATATATAGGCGGTTTAACTGGGAATTTCCAGGATTGTTAAATCCAAAAATGATGTTAATGGATCACGAATTCACGATTGTTAAACAACAAATAGCGTAGTAAGCAAGAAAAATAAGTAAATGAATCGTATAAAAAAAGAAATTGTAATACATTATTTTTTTAAAGCAAATGATAGAAAAGTTCACCACTTTAAGCAATCCACATAAAGAAATACCGTGAACAAAACTCATCACCTTAACTAGCTCCTCCGAAGAATAAGAGTTTAACAATAAGAAATCCCTCTTCTTATATAGAAGGTTGATGGCTGATTTAATTCAAAATAATATACTCTGTTACGATTCTCTTCCATAAATAGGACAAAACTAGAAATGTGTTTGTGAGGGGCTAAAATATAAACAAACTTTTTTTTTTTTTTTTGATTGTTTTATAAGTTTAACAAATATACTAGAATTCAAAACTAAATTAATACATTAAAAATAAGACCAGTATCCATTTAGTTATAACAAAATAAAAATAAAATAAAAATAACAAAAATAACTATTTTTAAATATATTTCTACTCAATGATGTATATTCAAAATGGAACCCAACGTCTATTTAAATTATGAAAATCATTTATGATTAATTTTGTGCTAAGTTTCACAAAAATTTCATCTTTTATGTATAAAATCAAAGAATCCTTTAAATATCATCTTTTATTTTGTTACGAAACCTAGTATGGATAATATTCATGATTAAAATTGTTTGTTTCATAGTTGCAATAGAAATTAAAAGAATAAGTACAATAACCTCTCTATAAGTAAAGTGAATGCTATTCACTTTCTAGTCTCGTATTTTTTCACATAAAAAAAATAAAATAAAAAAACTAAAAGAAAAAAAGAGTTGAATAGCACAAAAATCTTCAAGTTTATAATTTGATAATTAATTCAAATAGTCTGCTAGTCTAATAATTAACTATACAAAAGAATACATGAAATATGAAATAAGGTTAAAATCACCTAAAATACGTGTTTTTTTGGTTTATAGTTTTACTTTAAAAAATATTAGTTTAAAATTGAGGAAAGTTGTACATAAGCAAATAAGCTAAAATGTTAGAGGGGAAACTAATCCAAACTCATACTTTAAGGGGGGATATTAATTTACCCAACATGTTATGTAGTATAGATTTGGCACTAAAAATATTTATATTTGAGAATCGCTTGTTGAGTTGATGAGTAATGTCATTAATACCTCTCTAAAATATAGAAAATTTAGTATACAAACATACATTGAAAATGAGTCAATACAAAAACTAAGTTTAAAACTTTGTAATAAAGGCTTGATGAACAAATCACGTCAGGTACAAGTTCAACTCGGTCAAGTTTGGGTCAAATCGGGTTCGGGCTAGAAACTTATTGGAGTAAAACATATTATTGTTTTTTCTAGGGGTGTGCACAGTTTGGTTGTTTCGGTTTTTTTTCCACATTTTTTATAGGACCAATAAGGTCAGTTTTCCCATAATCATCACGTTACATACCGCCTGAGGTCAATTTTCCGACCTACAACAATGCGGTTTTTCTCCACCAATGCGATGCAGAGCAATCGGTTTCAAACCCATAAATCTCAAAGACTCACTCAACCAATTCATATCAAAACTCAGTAACCACAAAGATCAAAACTCATAGGTCAAAAGACAAGTAGACCCACAAATTCAAGCCCACCGATCAAAGATCATCAAACCCAGATCAAATTGAACCCACAAAAAATCAAAACTTAGTAACCACAAAGATCAAAATCCACAAAAACATATCAAAACATCAAAAAAAATGTACCTAAGATCGAAACTTGTGAGAGTAGTGGCGTCAAAGATTGGAGCTTGAAGAGGAATGAGGAGAGCTTATGTGTGGTAGTCGTGTCACTGCTGTGTCTGAGAAAGGAGAGTGAGATTCTGAAAGATTATCGATTTGAGAGAGAGAGAGAGAGAGAGATGGCAGCGATAGCTAAGGTTCGGGTTTGTTTGGTGTGGGTTCGTCGTGGCGAGGTTAGGGGTTTGCTCTAGTGACTAAGTTAGGGTTTTTAAGAGAGAGAGAAAGAGTTATGAACTTCAGAAATCAGAGGGTTTGGTTCTTATCGGTTTACTGTTCCCAGCTCTAACGGCTTCATTGAACCAGCATCGAAATGGGCTTTAGCCTCCAATCTCCAATTTCGATTCTATCAGCCAGTATGTTGAGTGGTGCAGCTCCATCAATTTTGGAGGTAGCGACGGTGCAATCAGTTTATGCACACCCCTAGTTATTTCTATGACCTATACCTTACTTTTTTTTGTTCATGTTTGGAAGGATTATTGAGTCATATCCAATTTAAGTTATCAGGTCTACCTAATAGAAAGGTCAATTTGAAGCTATAGTACACCATCTGATTCTGAATAATTTGCGCGCTGACAGGCATTGTGATAAAGTTGCATCTTATTCTTGAACGGTGAAATGTTATAGATTACAATCACTTATACAATTTTTTTTTTTTTTATATAGGAGTTACTTTTTCAAATTACTAGCAAGGTTTATGCAAAATAACCAACGAACAACTTGTTTAACTTAGCTCCACCTCTTGGCCTTTCTTGCAATTAATCTAAACAAACCTGACTCCACTTTTTGCAATCCTACATACCACTAACTCTTCTTGATTTTTTACTAGAATATTATATGATTACGTGAATTACACCCATACGACAAGTACACATTTGGGCTCACATGGACTCAAGAAGTCTTTGTAAATCTATGCTGTGAACACAACAGTACTAGTCCAAAATTGTGCTACCTACCCGTGTATATCATTCAGTCAAGTAATCCATACAACTAGGGTCAAGATAGCAATTCACTTTATCCAGTGCTTGAATTCATATACAAGCTTACATGGACATGCTACGTCATGATGTCCCTCTCTTACGTGGTACATGACCCCTTCCACGCCCCCACAAAAGTTTAGACAAGTTCAAACATTCATAGCACCACGAAACCGGCCATTTTATACCATGTCTATAATTTATCACCAAGAAGTAGCCAAATTTTACTATTATCTATTTAATTATTCCTCTCTACTCCATTGACTTTGCTCCACTTAAATATTTCATGTCCGCTCTAAATACACTTCTTGAGAACTAAATCAGCAATGCTTGTATCACTATTACCATCATCATCATCATCTCCTCAAATAATTTCCCCTTTCTCTGTTTATCTCTATTCCTTGTTTACCTCTATTCATTATTCAGCATGGATCCATCAAACATCCCTGGCAGTAAATCATTCAAAAGAGAGATCCAAGGTCCTCGTCCTGCACCTCTCAGAGTACATAAAGATTCCCACAAGATCAAAAAACCACCACTAGCGCCGCAACATCCCTCACAACCACAAGTTCAGCCTCGCCCGCCGATCATAATCTACACGGTCTCACCAAAGATAATTCACACCAACCCTAATGACTTCATGAACCTAGTTCAACGCCTAACCGGTTTGTCATCATCATCATCTTCTACATATTCTTCCTCATCAGCGCATGCGCAAGCAGCTCAGTCCAGTATTAATCCATTAAACAGCGGCGCACTATCACCAGCGGCTTGTTATGCAACGATAGAGAAGGCTAGGGACTTTCCTGAAGGGAAGAAGAAACAGCAAGCTGGGGAAGTGAGTAGTGTGGAAGAGATGGAGATGGTTCATGGGGTTGATAGGACGGGCTCGTTTCCGGGGATTTTGTCACCAGGGCCGGCTTCACTTCCTCCAATTCCTCCGAACTTTTTCTCTCCACCATCTGATCCTAGCCCGTTTACCTCCTTCTTGCATGATTTAAGCCCTGCGCTTCAAGCCGGTAGCAAAAATTACCAAGAAGGGAGCTTCATGCTTAGTCCTTCAAACTTCTTTTCACCTTATATGATTTCCCCAACTGCACCATCCTTTGATTTGTTCCACAATTTATTTGAGAATTGATTTTCTTTTTGTTCCACAATTTATTTGACAATTAATTTTGGTGTGGATGCTAGTTGGAAACTTATTAATGGCATTACCTGTTTCTTTTATTCAAATACTTTACTTTAGTGGGCCATATGTTGGTGGCAATTGGTCTCAAATTTCATCTGTGTCTTATTTTGATTACATTCTTTGTTATGTATTGTGGCGTGTGATCTGCAACATTTACATTTTTTTTAATTTCTCTCTTCGTATGCTTTTTGCACAAATTTTACACTTTGCTTCCTCCTCATCCCCCATGTTAGAAATTTTTTTTGGTTAGATGCATTAATGCAGAATGTGGCAGCAGTGCAGGTGTGCTAGTGAATACTAATTTTCATTTGCCAACATATTATCTGGAAAAACAATTCAGCAACACTTTTTTTTTTTTGGGGTTCTTTTCAATATTTGGTGGTTCATTATGAGTTAAAAAATTCCCTCTTAATAAGGGGTATATTGATGCATTAAAAGTTCAATGACTTCATTGCCATTTACATAATTACATGCGCGGCATTCAATCAAGAAAACCTATCATGTTGAACGGGGCCATTGAAGAAAACTCTAGGCACCTAAAACTAAGGTGATGAAGTATTTAGTGTAGATTTGTTCTTTTAGGATCAATTTGTAAGATGTGGTGATTGACAGAGAACAGGTAATAGTCGCCAAGTGACTGATACATAAAAGTGATTGCCTTTCATTTCATATTTTGCATTACAATATGCAATTGTTTGTACCGGTAGGTTTTTTTTTTTTTTTTTTTTACCTGGAGTTACTTCATCTAAATCTTTGCTTCGTTTCTAATGCATGATGCCATATACCAATCTTACCATACAAATCTCTTGATAGCCACATCATGCGTTTGACCATATGGGGTAACTAATTTATGAAAGAGTCATGCCAACGGGTGCTCTTAGATGAATGGTTAACAATTCATTTTAGGAAAGTTTTGACACTACTTTTATGGGAAATGAAAAAAACTGTCAAAATATTAATTGCTTTTTTTTCTTGTCAAATAAAAATTTTCTTTAAATGAATTGTTAACCATTGTCCTAAGGGCATTCGTTAGCATTTCTCTTTATAAAAAATAATAATAATAATAATTCATGCAAGTCCAAAGTGGTTGATGCTATTTTTGTTATGTGTAGGTACTTTTGGGTTTTAGCCCAAATAGGCATATATTTGGTTCATCTTTAGGAGAAATTATAAGGTCTATTAGGAGGACTATTGAAGCAGTCCTCCGTGGTCCTTCTAACTAATAAAATAATGTCATTCATGCAAATGTGACATCACCTAATGATTTTTTATTTTTTATTTATTGTACTGATTAGGAAGCTGACTTACACATTTGCATAGATGACATTATTTTACTGGTTGGGAGGACCACTTCAATAGTCCTCCCGATAGACCTAATAATTTCTCCATCTTTAGGCTGCTTTGGTTAGAGAAACAACAATGGTTTGTTATAGAATCCTTATATGCTTGTTTTGGAGGGGAGTTTAAGATTGTAATTTGAGGGAAACGCCACACTATTTTTCTTAGAGTTCAAATTGGGGGAAATGTGAAATTAGGGCTCAAATTGGGGGTAATTTAGGGAACATACCATGGTATAATTAAAAAAAAAAAATCTAATACCACATCAGAATTAAATTAGGCTGCACGATCTCCTTACTAGCGATGTTTACAAGAAATTTAATGGAATATGACGGAAGGACCAAAAGAGCTCCTTCACACTTCGTTTGGGAGTTCATAAATGAATGGAATGTAATAGAATGTGTTAATCATAAAGGAATGAATAGAAATAAAATGAATGAAATGGAATGAAGTAATCTTTTTTGGATATTTTAATATAAAGGAATAGAAACGAATGAAATGTAGATAACTTTGTTTGGGAGTAACATAGAATGAATTTAATGGAATTATTTTACAACAATATTACAATTATACACCTATTTTAAAATAAATGGCGGAGTGTTTAAGGGTTATTTTGGGAGTTTTTGTGAAAATTTTACTAAATCTAATTTTCTTCCCTCCAATTCCTCCCAATTTTGGGGAATGAAAATTTGAATTTTTAAGGGAAAAAAGAAAAATGAGTGTTTTTTCTTACTTATTCCATTCTCCTACTTAAACTCCCAAACAAGTAGATGGTCTTTCAATTATCTCCATCAAAACTCTCAAACAATGGAATGGAATGAATATTCTTAATTTATTATTTTCATTTCATTTATTTCCCTCCTCCGATCCCTAAGGCTATCCAACAGACCCAGAGACCTAATGCACCCGAACAAACCGATTGAACCCAAGCCCACCACCTTCCAATTAATTTAACCACTATGATGATCGGCGGAAGGACTCTTCCTCTAAAAACCAACACCGGGCGGGTGGCAGGTCTCCTCCTCCAAAACCCACTGTTTGACCACCATCCATTGAAGGCTTGATTTGCCAGATCCAGTTTTCCTTTCTGTTAAAACCAACACCAAGCGGGTGGTAGGTCTCCTCCTCCAAAACCCACTGTTTGACCACCACCCGTTGAAGGCTTGATTTGCCAGATCCAGTTTTCCTTTCTGTTTAGCAACGGGTTGAGATTTGCTTCACATGATCAGGTCAAGTTAAGTGCGGATTGAGCCCAAACCCAATCCAACCCGACCCATGGACACTCTTACTCTTCCCAAACATAGTGTTAGGGGCTAAGCTTACTTTGTACATTAGAGAATAAAACTACTCAAAAGTTAAACTTTAGAAATCAACTATATTTTTTTTACCATGATTTTTGAAACCCCTTATTGATGACCGCTCTAATGGCATCAGTTTGTAAAATTGCCAGTCCATCGTTGATGATGCCATTTGAACCCTCTAAAAGTATTCATTCCGGCGCAAAAATAGTTGGTTTGGTCGATATGCTGCGATGTTTATTGACACCCCTAGTAGTAGTGGCTGTTCCTATTAGCTTATTGTTATTGGTAGTCCCGTTTAAAACTTTCAAATACTGCCTCAAAATGGTATGCAAACCACGTTATAATCATTCAAAAATGAACAAACATGGAAAAACACATTTATGGTTAATGGAAGCACATGCATTGACAAGAATAAACAATTAAAAATATCTACACATGTACAAATACAAAACAACTTGATTTAATGAGTCCGTTGACTCTATAACTACATTCATGGGTAATGTTAAATTGTTAATGCTAACTAAAATCTACACTATTAACAATGTTAGAAATACTCAACTCATTTTTACCAACTAGACTCATATATTTCGTAGACACAAATATGACTCATAATCTCTTACAAACATAATTTTCCACACAAAAAAATATATATATATATATATATATATATATCTTACAAACATAAATTAATCAGTCACAATCCCAAACCCCAAAATAATAATTGTGTTCTTACACTCAAAAGACAAATAATAAATTCTCAACTCACATACGCAAGCAACTTGCAGGCATCATAAAGTTGGCATCTTTGAACTCAAAATCTACAGCAAAAATGGGCTTTTCCCCCTTTCGCCCAAAAGATGTAGCAAAATGTTCATATTCTAAAACAATCTAAGAAAATACCTGTGTTTTGAAACTCGATTTTCTAAAAATCGAGTTTTACATTGAAACTCGATTTTTTGAAAATCGAGTTATAGGCAATCAACATTTGGTTCTACCGCCTTATTATTGTTCTAACATTTACTTTCGCTATATTATTACTGTGCTTCCGTCTCTTCCCTTCAGCTATGCGTCACCTTCCCCCTTTATGGTATCAGAGCCACTCTTTTCTGGCCGATGATAGTGTTGTAGTGTCTTTGTTTCTTGTCCGTGTCTACCCGAACATTTTGTACTCAGTTGTTGTTCTCCCTTCTTACCGTCGTTGGCACCACCCTAGTCGTAAAGTGAATTCCCAGAACCGAATTGTAAGGCCCGTTTGAGCCAAGAGAGGGCGTGTAGGGCATGAGAGGTATAAGGTTGGTTAGGGTATGTGTTACGAAATGCAACGATTGTGAGAAAAACATGATAATTGAGTGTTAAATCTAGGATAGTATGGATAAGTTGTGGAGATCCAACTCCTCTATCAGCTCCAGGACTAGTTGTCCTCCTGATATTGTAAATGAAGAAGATCACACTGTTGAAGAAGATGAGATCCCTGACTTTCGAAAATGGACTATTCCTAAAGTTGATACTAGAACTGTTTATAAAACTAGTTTTGTTGAAAAAGCTTTTCATTCTGCTTACAAAGTTAGAACTGTTGAACAAATATTTTCTATTTCAAAAACTCACGAAAAATGTTGTTTGTTTTTCAAAAAGAATATTGGAGAATTTATTGCTTCCAAAAAATTCAGTTACTTGCATATTGGTATGGTTCAAGTTGCTATTAAACCACTCACCCGCAAGGGTATTAATGCTTCTGTTCTTTACGTGATGCTAGATTTAAGAACTTTAAAGATAGCATTCTTGGTATGATCACTGCTTCTTTGTATGATGGTCCTGTTTATTTTAATTGTTATCCTAATCTTACTCTTCCTTTGGATGATCCTAATATTGTTAAAGCTTTGACTTTAAATATTGCTTCATCTGGTTACATCATGGACGAAGGAAGTAAGCCTTTTGCTTTAATTTACCGAATTTATTACAGATTGTTAGGTACTCAAATAAATCCTAGCGTTATAAATCATAGAGAACCTTCTGGTAAAACTATGTTAATTTAATGTTCAACTCCTGATGCTAAAGTTCAAGTTCCAAAAATGATTCAATGGCAAGACATTAAGCTTCCCACTGAATGGTTGTTGGAACAAGAATCTCCTATTGCTAACCCTGTTTTTGATGAGCTTGATCTTACTCATATTCAACAATATTTTGATGGTACTGTTAAAATAAGTTTTCGAAATAATCAACCTCTGAGGATCAACGAAGGAAGGCATTCCTTTGCTGGATCTGAAAATATTTCAAAAAGAAATCAAGATCTCAATGATTTTTTGCAAAAAAGTCTTGAAAAACCCACTGATTTAAAGTTAAAAAGTGTTTCAAGTGATAAATCTCAAATAAGCTCTGTTTACTATTCCACCAAACCTGAAGCTTCCTCTCCATATAGCAAAGCTGCTAATGAAGATGAAGAAGACTCTGCATCTGTTGCTCCATCTGATTCTGATTTTCCTCCTATTGAAAATCCTTCTGTTTACCAAAATCAGTTAAGAGTTTTGACTGTTTTAAATGATGATTTTGAAATTGATTGGGATTCTTTGTACAATGAGTTTATGCTTTCAAAAAACAGACCTAAAAGAAAATATTTCCAAAATAAATTTGCTCAGTCTGAAAAAGACCATGTTAAGAGAAAATGGTTAGAAAAGATGAATCAATGGAAAAAACATATTTTGTTTTTTGATTTTCTTGAAAACCATTATGTTTCAAAAGATGAGGTTTCAAAACAACATTTAAATGTGATAAAAAAAATCAAATTTTGTTAAAACTGATAAAACTATTATTAGGTCTAGTCATCCTCCTCTTGAGCCAATTTTGATAACTACTAAGAAAGATGAAGTGTCAAAAGAGGAAGTGAAGGCCTCTCCTTTCAAAATTGCTGATGATAAAACTCCCATTGTTAGTCTTATTGAACAAAACAATTTTACTAATGAGTCTTTGTATATTATTGGTCAACAGCTTGACCATATTGAAGAAAAAATCGTTGACAAAACTTCTGTTGAAAAATTTGTTTCTGAAAAAAATGTCACTTCCATATATATATATATATATATATATATATATATATATATCGGCTTGTAACAGTGTGTCACCTAACTCATCTTCTTCAGTGGGTGCAGGGACATTAATTGTGACCAATTTTCTGAAATGTTCGAACCACTGGTCAAATGATTCGCTCATTGCCTTGCTATCAAAAATACAGACCTGTATTTCTGGTGGCAAGTTGGCTACAGCACTTCTTAGCTGGTTCTGAGTCTTAAGACTTAACCTAGCATAATCAGTGCTCATAATAGTCCGTATACCTGTTGAATAGGTATCCTCTCTGCCAAAGAGTTGACTAATAAGGGTCGTATTTCCTGCCTCAAGGTTAACCAAGTGGTTTTCTAATGCTTTGAGGGTTCTTTGGAAAAGACCATTGTTTCCTAAATGGAAAGCTGTTTGAAGGTTGTCAAGGATGGACTTGGTGGGGGGTGGTAGTTCACTGTGAACTCCATTATGGAATTGTAGGTTTCTTGACAAAACTTCCTGAAGGGCTAACATTATATCATTGGAATATGTCATTGGGACAGATTCCTGAAGGGATGTTGCTATTCTGGGTTCTGAGCCAGAAGTAGCGCCTTCATGCAGATCATGAAACTGTGAATCATAAAACTGTGTATGTGCTTTTCCTTTGTTTTTTGAAGAAGCCATTGTCCACGCACTGGTGGGGCTTTTCTCCTGCCAAAGAGTGTTTAAACAAGCATAATGAAAGTCTTTTTCAAAAATGCAATTGTTAAAAACATGAGATGGCAAAAAGCAAATACTTTTATGAATGTATGAGATGAGATACTGTGATGATATATGGGATTGAAAGGGGCCATAAGAATCATCAACAGGGAATGCAATGGTAGAAACAAATGGATCAAGGTTCTGGGCTTGATTGTGGCCATTTGAAACTGTGAAATAATGGGTTTTGGCATTTACAAGGTTAAGGGTTCTGGAGACAGGGTAAGTTACTGTCTCTTGTAAACAACTGGAACAGTAACCTTAGATCTGAAACAGGGTAAACAGTAAAGACAATCACCTATTTTTGTGAACTATAGTCTCTTGGCGCCTACGCACTCCTTACCTTTGCGGGACCACCCTAAACGCCTGTCCGTCGGCTAACACGGGCTGACCAACACAACTCCGTAAGGATATCGAGGTCTTACTGGGCTATAAACGACACAAATCTGGGTTTTCATCTCAACAATACACCACTGCAACAAACTTTCGGGCTAAAGCAAGAAACAGGAAGAAGCAGATAACTTGGGAATAACTGGATAGCTTGAACAGTTCACAAAGAATAACAAACAGAAGGTTAAGAAGGAGGCTCAGCCTACCAACAACAGATAATCACAAGGAAGAGATAGCAGATGTAGAACACAATGAATGGTAATGGAAGAGTTATTAGAAAATAGATATAAAACAAAATAATGTTTGTGAGAGATAACATAACCAAAGAATAAGTATAATCAAAATAATGAATATAATGCTAAAAATAATGGATAACTATGGCGGCAGTGCCGACCAACTTGATTGATAATATAAACAGTAACTTACAACCGACCGGCCAAGTTTATGATATCCATATATATATTTTTCCAACACCTGAACCTAGAAGGCTGGACAAGACCATGGTGACTTGGATTTTCTAATGATTCCTTTCTTAAGGAGATCGTTAATCTCAGCTCTGCAAGTATCCATGAGCTCTTGGTTCATTTGGATAGGTCGAGCTTTGGTTGGGATGTCCTTTTCTAGGAAACTTTTGACATAAGGGAGAGCTACCTCGTGTCTCTTTCTATGCCAAAAAGCTGTGGGTAGATCAGAGCAGACTTTCTGCTTAAGTTTTTCTTCAAACTTTTTGATCTCATTTTGGATGTCCTTACAAGCTAATTGTTCCTCAATTCTCTTGTATCCTAAATCATCCCGGAGATGGTTCAGATGATTGATTTTGGCTTGGATAAGGATCTTATGGGAGTCCTGGAGGCACCTAATATCTCTAGGTTCAGGTTCCTTAAGAAACTTAAACTTGATAGGCTGGCCAAAGGGGTGAGTAGTAATTCCTTTACTATCCACAGTGAAAGGATATAGGAGACACATGAAAGGGTTTCCTAAGATAACTCTATCTGTCATGTTTTTTACAAGAACAAATGTTGTTTTAAAACAGACATTATCTTGGCAGACATGGGCTTTGGGGATTTTGAAAGCAATCTGCATTTGTCCGCCACTTGCGGAGGTTAATCTTTCCCTAGTTTTCATAAAAAACTTGGAAGGAATGATTCCTTCTTGGATGCAGTTGAGATCAGCACCTGAATCTATTAAGGCTATGACCTCGAATTCAAAATCTTGGCTGATGACAATCCTGACTTTGGAATGCCATTTCTGGGAGTCAATCCTATTGGAGGTTTCTATTTCGTCAACTTCTTCTACTGAAGGGTTCTGAAATGAGGTTCCTTCCTCATTGCCTTCTTGAGAAATGTTTTTTAAGTGATTATCAAGTTGATCAAGGGGTTTTTGGTCAACTTTAAGAATGATTAATTCATGCCTAAGGGTGCTCACCTCAGACTTGGTCTCATTGATTTCCTTTTGAAGGTCGTTGACTGTAACTTCCTTCTTGGGATCTCCTATAGACTCCTGACTCCTTGGTTCGGGTTTTGAACTAAGGTCGCACTTTCTTTTGAACTAGTGATCTGGTCGGTAAGGGCCTTGACCTTTTTATCACACTTTGTCCTAAAGTGGCCTCTCTTTCCACAATCAAAGCATTTTCTTGATGCTTTGGGTTCGAGCTTTCCTAAGGACTTGGAATTTCCTTTCTTATAGAAATTGTCATCTTTGAACTTCATCTTTCTATAATACTTGGAGGCTATCTTTTTTCTTTGGAAATTTTTAGAGGATTCTGTTCCTCTGTATTTGGAAATCCTTTTGGGGGGAGTCATCTGGGGTCTTAATCCTTGAAACTGTTTTTCTAGGTGTTCTATCTCCTTTTCACTGTCAGAGGAGGTTCTACTAGAACTGCTAGAGGCTGTGTGGATATCTAAGACACTAAGTTGATGATCCTTACTAAACGAAGAGGTTTCTGAAGAGAAGGTGACTGGTTCCTTCTTTACTAGTTCCTCAAGTTTCTGGGTGACAACTTCTAAGGCTGTTTCAGGAGGCTTCTTTAGAATTTGGATAGGCTTTCTTGATTGTAAGATAACCTTGTTTTCCTCCTTTGGGCAATTGGTAATAGCACAAAATTCTTTGTGCCATTTAAAATGGTTTTCAAAGTATTCAAAGAAAGGGACATTGCTGGATATCTCCTTCATGAATTCTTTCCATTTTTCCAACACCTCAAGTTTATATATATATATATATATATATATATATATGGAACTCGAGTTCCATTCAAGGAACTCAAGTTCCATGTGAATTTTTCCAAATAACTCGATTTTCTAAAAATCGAGTTTCAAAACAGGGACATTTTGCTAGATAGTTTCAGAACAAGGACATTTTGCTACATCTTTTGAAGAACCTTGCTTCATATTCTATTAAAGCCATCTCCTATATTCATGAGGGACAACCACTAGGACTTAAACCTTCAAATCCTTCGAATTAATGCTTATATATGATTATGAAAGCCATTTCATGATAGACAAAGAATACCAAATTATTTATTTTATAAGAATTTAAAGTAGTTTCAAACAAGGTCACATTGTTCTTATGAAATGTGCCGGAGGATTGTCAAAAACCTACTCGTAAATGTAAATGCCAGTGGACAATAAAATTACTAATGAATAGCTTGTGATTTGTGAATATGGTTTTTTTTTTTTTTTCCTTATATTGTTGAGCATGGCTTATTAAATAAACTCATTTGAAAGTCCTTCATAAGCTGAGTCCAATCTTTTGATTGCAGACGACCTAAAAAAATATAATTTGAATTCGATAATTTGTCTAAATCCGGAGGATAAAAAATGGGTATGGTAAAGGGTTTTTTGGATCTATGAACAAACTGGTTAACCCAAACCCAATTCATTTTTTCCAACAAGTCGGGTCAAGTTAGCCCGTGGGTTAAGCTGATCAGCCCCTTTTTTGAAAAAGAAAAACCTTATTTTCTCATATCTGACTTTGTTTGTTTCACAATTTCAAACTCTCAAATATTTCTCTCTTATTCTCACTTTCTCAATTTCTTCTCTTCACTCTCAAATCTTTCCTTCTCTCATTTCAAAATGGTCTCCCTCCGCTAGCACTCAAATCAGGCAAAAATTGCTGAATAGCGCCATTTTAGAAAAAATTTTAGTGAATAACATGCGGTTGAAACATTCAAGTAGTATGCACCAATACTGATTGGAACTCGAGTTTAACAAACTCGAGTTCCAAAAATAGTCTACTTAACTAATTAACTTCATCCAGGTGCTACTTGCCTAAATTTTTTCTAAAAACATGCTATTGGGCAAATTTTGCCCTCAAATCGTCTGCAACCAAATATTATGTCTTTTTAGTTACTTTGATTACAAAAATATGTCCTATGTAGTATATGTTTAATCTACCATGATTATGTCTTTTGGGTAAAAGTTGAAATGTTGGATATTATTTTGTTATAAAAATGCTTTAAATTACATTGAATTATAACTGCATGGTATCAATTATCAAACATTCAATTCCAAGAATACAAACTTCTAATTTTCATTAATTTTGCATCTTCTTTATTTTTTTTGGTTAAGAAAAGTAATATTGGAATATTTGCATCTATAAAATTGAAACTATTGAATAGTGATGAAAATGACAATATTATTAAGAATCTTTGACCTTCACCTTCTCAAGTATTTACGTATAATTTAACTTCGATTTTTTAAGTATTTTTATTTTTATGTTTTCTTAGTTGTATCAAAAGGAATACAAAAAGAATATGCTTAAGTTATTTTTATTTTTTATTTTTTTATGTGAAAAATGGGTCATAGTGGGCTTGACTTGACTCATTAATGACCAAGTAAAAATCATAGGTTTTGTAACTCATTTTAGCTCGATCGGTTTTTAACACGTTTTGATTCAAATCTAACCAGGTCGAAGCTACACTTATCCAACCCAAACTATTTGTCAAATTTATAAAAGCACATCTTTAAGCAATACTTCAGGAAATAGTTTAAGAATTTCTTTTTCTTTTTCCATTACTTCACATAGACTTGTATACGTTTTAGGTATATAAAAAAATATTTTAAAAGCAATATATGAAGTTTGAAAAAAAGTTTAACTTTCAAAAAATGTGGTTTGATAATGTGTTATCAAACAGACAAGTCAACATATAGCTTGATGTTGATACTTGATACACATCTAATAGAGAGGGCCGGTTTTTTTTTTTTTTTTTTTTTGGTTTCTTTTTTTTACAAGTAATGCTACAAGTATTACAAGTTTTATTACATTAAATTTACAAACTAATATGTCATTAATCATAAAATAAAAAATCAAACACATGGCATATCATAATTGGTGAAATATGTAACAAAAGATTTATATTCATATGTGAACAAGTTTAAGATCGTGAAACTTGCATGAATCATTTAACAGCAAAATACATAAATAAATAAAACAAAACAAAAGCAAGGTGATTTGAGCCTAAATGAAGCTCACCTGAACTTTTAGTGCAAAACCTCAACCATATGTAACTGGAACTGCTTAAAATATTCACCTAGCTAGCTCAGCTTGTTTTACCTGCATTGACTTTTACTCGAGCTAGGTTCCCAATACATTGTTACAATGATGTAAAGCACTAATTTCTCAAGAAGATCTAGAAAGTGTTGCAGAGTAGATCCATTCAACTCTTTTAATTACAATTCATATTAGTAAAACCATGTGACTAACACTTTGATGTTGACTACGACAAAAACTTTTATTACTTGCCCAATTACCATCTAGAAGGTAAGGATCATTGCTCTAAATCGGGTATACTGTATGAACACATCCATTTTTGGGGTTTCTAAGTCAAATATATTCAATAAAATACTCAAAAAACTTGTTTAATTTTCTCTCTATATGTTTATTTTTTTCTCTTAAACAAAGGTGGGAGTGGTTAGATAAGAACACGTATAATTAGGAAAGAAAACTAGCCCACTAAAGATCAAATTGTACTATTATTTTAGTTAATTGTTACTTAAAACGTAAAAGCTGAAAGCAAAAGCTGGATTTTGGTTGGCATAATATAACCTAAACGGGCTACTTAATACCACAAAAATATAAAACTAGATTAAAAAAAAAAAAAAAAATGCTGGATTTGATTGTGCAAACTTTATATCAACCTAATACGTGGGAAGACTTCCTAGTCAATGTGCTGCATGTGCTGGGACCATGTAGCGAAGGGTTTCCATTGATTTCCTTTCCAGTTTGCTGTGGGTCGGCAATAACAATTGAACCTGGCTCAGTTAGAACCTGTAGGGGCCTTTTTTAGACTGTTATCACATACCAACAATTGAAGGGTTGACCTTGTTAAGCTCGGGTTTGTTTGTGGAAGTCAAGTTTAAAATTCAACATCAGCCCAAGGAAAATCAATGATTATAGATACACTTGGAGTATTAGTATTAGTGGTGCTAAAAAATTTAGCATTTAGCACACCAAAAAAACTACTTTTACACCCCACTTTACAATTTTTAGGAGAGTGAGTCTAATTCTTAATAATATTGGGCTTAACAGGGAGATCAGCCCAATACCCAACAAAAAAGAAAGATCTTGAGCCCAACTAGTTGAAGTGTAGCACCTCAAGAAATGGCCCAAAGCTCCCATACCTAGGTCCATAAAGCATAGATCCTCAGGCAGTATTAGAAAAGGTCTCATCATCATCGGAACGTCCAAAAGGGATCCTTGAAAGAGATGATCGAGGATCCAGGGGGTGGTTTCTAGATAAAGTAACAGTCACTTCCACATTAATTCGATCCACCTGCTTGGTGCAGTTGCATTTATTGCTAAATGACTGGCCTGGAAAATGCTTTAAGCCTCAAAAGTCCATATTCATCATGAAAAGAATGAGGAAAGTGTCTGACGGGACCTTACCAACTGTATGGTGACAATAGGTTCCAAGAAGGAAGGCAAAGAGGGGTATAAAAAGGAGTAGAACATGCAGAAGAAGGGGACTAGCAATTTTTAGAGAGAAAAAAAGAGAGTAACCAAAAGAAAATGTATGTTCGAAGTGACGGTGTTTGTCTAATAAAAGTGATTTTTGTTGATTGTTCTTGATTGACATTTTTTGTTTCTCACCCTTGTTCAAGTCTCTCATTGTAGATTCATTCATACCCATTCAACACAAATTAGTTGTGATGTTAGAAAACTGTTTTTAACCCCCACAGATAATATAAAAAATCCAATCATTAAACCAACACAACGTTAGTAAATATAATTTTATAAATTCACAAAGGAAAATCATTCTATTTAATTAACTCAAATAGTGTAATTTCAATTATAATCTACTTATAAATTATTAGCATAAATTTGTGAATGGCTAACAACTTTTAGTCGTGCTTTTATTATATATGGGAAAAGAATAACTTAATCAAGTTACTCATGAACGAGCTTGAGCTTGTTCGACCAAAATAAAATAAAATGGACCAAACTTGAACATGTAATCAAGTTACTCTGCTCATGTTCAAAAATAAAATTAAGTGAACAATCTTGAACTTCTATAATCGGCTTGGGTTGCTTATAGCCCTAATCCTAGGATCCTCTAACTTCAACTAGGTCAAACCATGTTTGGAACCAAAAACACATATTTAAGAGTTCGATTACATGTGGGGAAAGTGTTAAGCACCCCATGATACCTAACCAAAGTTGATGCCTAACTTTGATATCTCTTACTAAAGCTATGCAATGCAAAATAAAGTTAACTTATCTAACCCAATTTTCAGGAACATATGTCCTATAATATCGTGCATGTATCAAGACTAATGCATATGGTAAAATAATTTTAATTAAAATTATATTTAAACTTGTCAACTTGTAATTGATTTTCTTGTAGAGAAAACTATTTTAATAACTAGCATGTAACCCATATAAACGCATGGAAGCATTTAAAATTAAACACAATTTTTATTATAAAAATATAAATAATTAGTCAAATTATTATTTTAAAAAATAGCATGTAACACATGCATTAATACAAACATATAGTTAAATTTAAAATTAAACATAATTTTTATCATAAAAATATAGATAATTAGTCAAATTATTTTTTTTAAGAAGTAAACGTAGTTAGTCACATATTAAAATTCTTACATAAATTTAATAATACTTATGATCATTTTTTTTCTAATTTTTAATAAGATAGAACATGTGGTCATTTTTGTTGTGTGGTGATTTTTATTGAGTGTATGTGATTGTTTTTTTTATATTTTATTTTATTTCATAGCTCATTAATGTTAGATTCTTAATATTTTGTACTCATTAACTCACTTGGCACAAAGATTAAAAAACTTAGGTGGACACATGACACAAACTTAAGTGGATAATTATAGTATGGTCTCCACATAAATTTAGATACAATTTTTATTATAAAAATATAAATAGTTAGCCAAATTATTTTAAAAAAATAGCATGTAACATGCATATGTATGGATACATTTAAATTAAACACAATTTTGATCATAAAAAATATAAATAATTAGTCAAATAATATATATTTTTTAAAGTAAACGTAATTAGTCACATATTATAATTCTTACCCAAATTTAATACTACTTATGATAATTTTTTTTCTAATTTTTAATAAGATAGAATGTGTAATGAATTTTATTGAGTATATGTGATTAGTTTTTTTTTTTTTTAATTTTATAGTTCATTAATATTAGATTCTTAGTATTTTGCACTCATTAACTCACTTGGCACAAAGATTAAAAAACTTAAGTGGACATATGGCACATACTTGAGTGGAAAATTAATTATAGTGTGGTTCCCACATAAATTTAGACATATGGCACAAAATTGGGAACTCTAATTTGAATTTCTAATTTGAATTTCTCTCAACTTTACCTATTATTAGATATATAGATTAGCGGGTCACGTCAACAAAGCACCTTTTACAATAATATGTAAATTTCATGGTGAGCTACATGTTAAAAGTATAACCTTGAAACTCAATTAAAAAAATCTTGGTAGATAATTGAATTGATTTAAATAAATAATGAAACATTTTTTTGAAGTTTTTGAACTTTTGGCATTAGAACTTTAATTAAAATGACATTTTAAACATTTTAAAATTTTAGTATATAGGAACCTAAACGAAATTATCTTGATAAAAAAAATTTAAAAAAATTTAAAAAAAAAAAAAAAAAGTACTACGTTTGATAGGGATAAGTTTTTAGCATGAAGTAATCAATAAATTGTCTATATGGTATAAGAAAAGTGTTTCTACTCGGCACAAGTACGTGCAGAATAAAGTTTTGATTAGCATACATTTTCCTTGTAATTCAATAAGGACAAAGTTTTGGAGAAAATTTCTCTAACTCACTGCATAAATTTAAATAACCATTCACGTGTATTTTTAACCACAGAATCTATTTATTGAGTTATGTGAGTTGTTTAGATTAATGAATAAGTTATATTATTTAATACACTTGAATGGTTTTGTTAATCATCTAAGCATTCTCATCAGCTCTCTTATAAAAAATGTCATTTTGACACAGCCTACTTTACTATTTTACCACATTATTTTACAATACACCATTTATTATGTTTTATTTTTCCATTCTATACATTAAAATAATATTTACACCACATTAAAATAATATATTAAACTCCAACAACAACAACAATTCCTCCACCACTGCCGCAACAACGGCCACCAACAATCATTACCGCAACAACACTGACAGCCACAACTGGTACAAACCCACATTCACCAACGGCACCTTAAAAAAAAAAAAAAAAAAAAAAACACAACCAAGAAAAAAGAAATCCACAACAACCCAAAAAATAACCACCACAACTACCCAATAATCACCACCACAACCACCAAATTGCCGCCACAACCACAGTACCACTACCACAACTAACCCACAACCCACCATATTCACAAACCTCAAAACTCATCCCAAATCAAACAAACCCACAACTCAGGTGGCGAGATCGGCTTCAGGCGAGAGACGTCGACGGCGAGATCGACTTCAGGCAGCTTCAAGCGAGATCAGTTTCAGCGACTTTAGGCGGCTTTAGGCAAGATCGGCTTCAGGCGGCTTGAGGATGAGAGAGGAAGAGAATAAGAGTGAAGAGGGAGCTGCGGAGGACGACTATGGCTCCAACGAGATCGGCGGCTTCGGCGAGATCAATGGCGAGATTGGTGGCTTACGAGATCGACAAGAGAGAATAACTCAAATGCAGAGAGAAAAGAATGAACGCAGATGAGAGAAAAGAACGAAGATGAGAGAAAAGAGAGAGAGGAAGTCTGAGTGAATAAACAAACAATAAAAAAAATTTGCATTGATGTCCGTACCGTCTCATATTTGAGACGGTACTGTAGCTGTGTGCCAACATTTTTGGCATTTGAAACATCTCATGAGGCTCATATTTTGGGGTTTGGTGTGCCAAATGCCAAATATTTGGCATTTGGCACACCTAATGAGAATGCTCTAGGGTCATCAAATTGTGTCCATGGCCAAACCTAGTAACCCAATCTACCGAGCTATTGAGCGACCTAGCCCAATGCTGTTTTTGTCCATGGGCAACCCACTAGCCCATTGGGGCAAGCCATAGGTTGGTTTTTCTGCCCATGGGAGCTAGGCCAGATTGTTCCTCAAAATTTATAACAAACATTTTTTTTGGAGGGGGTGGTGTGAAGGGTTAAACTTGAGACATGATAAATACTTTAAAATCACTCACTAATCACTAAGATACTAAAGAGTTTGTGTTAAATTATGCTTGCTAAATATATATTTTGTTAGTACTCTAGTATCTTTGAATTTTTATAATAAATAAAAGTAAATAAATAAGTGGGAAAATTATTTAAAAACTTAATAGAATAAATAAAATAGGTTTTGAGTCTTTTGACCTAAAAATTAAATTAGTTTTAAATTCTTTAATTCTTTTCTTTAAAAAAAAATTTTGATTCCATCCTTAAAAAAAAAAAAAAAAAAAGTTCTTTCCTTAAGAAAATTGGAGGCATAACCATCGAAAAGAAATTGATTTAAAATTTCTTTAAAAATATAACTATAAGAGAAAAAAATAATGAGAGATGAGAATGGCCCATAGAGCTTGAGAATTGAATTTGAGAGATTTTTAGTGAGAAAAATGAGATGGTTATTTATAGGTTTTAGGATATTTAAAAATTATAAAATATTTATAAAAAAAAAAAGAGCATGAACATATTGTTTGGAAAGAAACAAAATTTAAGGGGAAAGAAATCCATTTTCTCCCACGGTCGTCCCTCTTTTTTTTTTAAAGGAAATAATTAATTTTTTTGACCTTTTAAGAAAATGTTCAAATTACTTTTTTTAAGGAAAGAATCAAAAATTTTAAAACTTACTTAATTTTTTTCGGTCATAACTTATTTTAATTTTCTCTACTTAGGTTTTTCATAGTTTTTTTTTTTTTTTCTTTTTCTATTTTTCAATAGTAAAAAAATGTCCAACGGATATATATATATATATATATATATATATATATATATATATTTAATTCAAAGTTACTAGACTAATAGCAAAATATTTATTTAGTATATACATAATTTAACACAATCACTTTAAGTACCCTAATAGTTAGGTATGTGATTTTAAAGTATTTATCATGTCTCAAGTTCGGCCGCCCATTGGCCCAATAGACTAATGGGCTACTAGGCAAATCGTGGGATATTTGGTAACCCTTAAATCACATAGAAACTTCTTGTATGCTATCACAGGAGTCAAAATGTCTTG
Organism: Notholithocarpus densiflorus; assembly: GCA_030021035.2. NCBI lineage: Eukaryota > Viridiplantae > Streptophyta > Magnoliopsida > Fagales > Fagaceae > Notholithocarpus > Notholithocarpus densiflorus. The sequence continues at coordinate 677,051 of JARYZH020000012.1, forward strand.
AGGGGAAAAAAAAAAAAAAATTAGATTTCCCAAATAGACAAGAGGGTTTCTATTTGGACACAAAAGGCAGACCTCCAAAAGTCAAGTATACAACCAAAATACAAAACCCAAACTCACTCCTTATCCAGGTTGGGCTTCATGAAACTCCTAGCCTCTCTACTTACATTGGCCCAAATTGGTTTCCTAATGGATTTAAACTAGATCTTATGCAAAAATAGCTTGCATCTTCCATTGTTAGCAAGCACAGAATTAAGCACCCAGCTTCCCATAACAACACTATCGAGGATTCTCACTCCTTCAAAGCAACAACTGAGGAAGAACACACTTTGATATCCTACCCACAGTTTCAGAATCTGCAGACCAGCTATAAGAACTTTCTACCTTTTTTTTTGTCTTCTTTATTCTATGTTAGAGCATTCAAAATGAACTCAACAGAGTTCTAGTTAATTTTTTTACTAGAAAGTCATTTTTCTATTTTAACTACCTACTTTATTGAAGATACCCTCCAACAAACTCTATTTTTTTTTTTTTTTCTCTATTCTATTAAAATATTCTTTTTTTTATTCGTTCTTTATTTTTTATCAAATAGACATAATATCACAAATTTGCACAAATCTTCCCCTGAACCCACAACCACAACAGTTGCAATCTGCACAAATCCTCAAACCTACACCCGAAATCTGCACAAATCCACCCAAAATCAGCAAACAAAAGAAATTTCAAAACCCAAAAATTTCACCAGTACAAACCAAGCAAACAAAAGAAATTTCACCATTCTTAGTGGTAGCAGAAGCTCAATCAGTTGGCACCAGCTGTCTTTGTCGTTGTCGGAGGCAAGTCTCAGATGGAGCAAGAGGCAGAGGTGTTCTTGGATATGAGAGAGAGAGAAAGAGATCTGTATGTTGGATGAATAAAAAAATGTAAAATTATTTAGCTATGCTGCTGTACTCAACAACATTATTTGGTTATTGTAGCAAAGTAAAATTTTGTTGAGAAGTGGCCAATGCAGGAAGCACTCACTTTTACGTGGGTATGGGAGAGGTGATTGGCTTTTGATGGAAGGCACTTGCCATCACACCAACCCAACTTCTAACTACTGATGTCAAATATTAAGGGGAAATATACAAAATTACCAGTTTTATAAAATAAAAATGAGCCAAAAGCTAGAAAATTAATATTCTTACGATTACTATTTTTTGTAATTGTTTCTCTAGACATGGAAAAACCTGCAGCTCTATTAAAAGGCTCGGTTTGGTAAAAGCATCAGTGTTATATGATCCAAATTGCATAAGAAGGAAAAGAATCCCTGTTGTAATTGAAATTTTACTAAAACATATCCAAACAAATTCATGGCGAGGAAAGTCTTAAGAGAGAACAAAGATTAGTTGAAAAACAACCGGCAAGATGCATATTGAGTAAAAGAAATAAACAGCTGCATTTCCTTTCCAGAAAACAAAACATACACCTCAACAAATTCATTAGCTTTTCCAAAAGGAGCAGTAAAAGCCTTCTTTTTATTAAAAATTTGAAATCTTAAACTTTTTTTTTACTAGTTGAGATTTTTATACTTCTATTTTCTTCTGCTTATCATAAATTGCGCTCTCTACATGCTTCTCATTCATCTAGTCTTATGCAAGTTCCACATTATCTATTAACAGAGCACATAGCAATTTCCTGATAACAGAATGGGGACACTTACAATCCAATTTATCATTTAACTGTTAACATGCAACTGACATACATCAGGGAAAAGCAATTCTGGTCCATCTGTTTGAAGTTTCTCTGACAACCATAATCATCTCAGAGTTCCTAAAGTTTTCAACATGGACTTCAGCAGGGAGAGGGGAAGGGGTCATAAACAAAACATCATCATAATCATCATCAATTCATCATCATCATTACATAACCACTTTAAAATTAACTGAATTTCTTGCTCCTAATACGGGTCCCCATGAACAATAAATATTGTTAGTGACCTTTTGTGTTCCTACTATTTGCTCTTTCACATAATGTTTCTCTCAAAATCTTTTCTACCCCTTTTCATTTTTTAATTGAAATGTTGTATTTCCTGTTCTAGTTTATGATCATTTCTTACTCACTTTTATTTATCTTGGCATGAAGGAAGTCAATTAGTACATTCAATGCAACATCAGGATCAGCTTTTCATTTTCCTGATGTTCTCCATGGGTACAAATGGAACCAAGACGAAATAAAAATGCAAAATGAACCACACAGAACGGTATAAGTTTAATTATTAATACAGATTCAGGACTGAATGTTGATTAATTTCAATTTACTTTAACACAAATTTAAACTTTAAAAAAATAATAAATAAAATGAAATGAAAGAACATTCATACCCATTTGGCAATCTGAATTTTTTCATCGTCCTCAACAATGATCAAACTTACTAACAAAGAAAAAATCCATACCCATGTGGAAAACTCATCAGAAATTTAAATGACAAAAACAACTAGAGAAGAAAATTCATACCCATTCAGAAAACCAAATGCTTTTCATCCTGTTCAATACTGGTCGCACTCACTGACAGCTTCTCCATCAGAACAAACCCAAAACAGTAAACGAATAGGAATAATTACAATACATATGCGATTGCAGTAATTAAACCAGCTCCAAATTTGAACACAGCTGCAAAAGGATAAAGATGCATAAAAGTTCAGTCATGTCACAAAATGAACTAGTCATTCTATAAGCCTCAAGTGAGAAGGTACATACTGTGAGTAGCCTTTATCATTCTTGGTAAGAAGTTGAAGTACATCGATCTCAATCACTGCTGCATTGCAGTATCTACGTTACTACGTATCAAAATACCTTAATTGCCATATTCTCTCATGTTTGACAGTCCCAACATTTCAAAACTCAACCAAATGTGCCTACAGCACTAGCAAGATGCTGAATGATGCAAGCAGAATGACTAAAAATACAAAATATTTTAGACAAAGGGCACTTGACAGTTAACCTTCTGCCATCTTGCTGAGTATCTCATCTGCCAAAGAAAAATTCCAAGTCAATTATGCTACAAAAATCAATTACTAAAAGAAAACACATGCCAAAAACACTAACAAGCAACTTTCCAACAGACGTACAGGGGGAAAATCTTACAGAAACTGCAGAAGGGCATAATACGCAAGCCATTGAGGAAAAGCAATTTTAGAAAATCTCAAATACATATAAGTGGCATCCACTATGAAACAAATGCTGGACATTGATGAGATAACACCAACAGTACAGCTGCAATGAAATCATTGAATTATGACAAAATGATCATATAAAATGCATCGGTAAAAGCTATCATAGCACAAAGAACGAGAACTTGTAGATGGTCATTCTAGCAATAAACAAGTGACTGAAACAAAAAATATAAATAAGTTGTTACAAGCATTGTGCTTACAAAGAGCAACAATGGATGCGCCAATGATATATTACACCAAGCAACCAATGCTCCAACCAACAGCTAGGGGTGTGCATGGGTCGGGTTGGGTCGGGTTGAGGGGATTTTTTGACCCAACCCACCATGGTGGGTCAAAAAAAATTCAACCCAACCCAACCCATCACATAAATCCAACCCAACCCAACCCAACCCACATAGGTCAGGTTGGGTCGGGTTGAACCCATGGGTTTGACAAATTTATTTATTTATTATTATTAAATTGAGTAGAAAAAAATATTAATATTAATATATTAAAAAAACCAAAAGATTAGTATCAATGTAATTCCTTAAAGACAAACAACACTAATGACTAAACAACAATAGTAATTTATTAGGATTTGTGTGAACTAATTGGCTTTTATATAGGATAGGAAGAACTGTTTATTTTAAAAAATTTATTAATTATATAATATATATATATATATATATTAAATTAGTATTAGTAGGAGGAACCAAAGAAATGCTGCTCTACAGCTAGTTTTTTAAAAAAATTATTAAATATTATATATATATATAAGTGTCCTACAGCTGGTTTTAAAAAAAATTATTAAATATATAATATATTTTAAATATATATTAAATATGGGTGGGTCGGTGGGTCGGGTCGGGTTTGGCGGGTTTGTAATTTTTTGACCCAAACCCAACCCGACCCGCTATAAAAAAAATTTTGTAACCCAACCCAACCCACCAAGCCTTAAAAACCGACCCAACCCGGCGGGTCGGGTCAGGTTTGGCGGGTCGGTGGGTTTTCTGCACACCCCTACCAACAGCCAATGTATCATTGACAACCATCTAGATGTAATTAGCTCAGATCAATTACTTGAGCATACAAAAAGTCTCCCAATTCCAAAACTTGTCAAAAATAAATAAAAAGGTCATTAATTTATAAACCAATTTCATGCAACACAGAGGCTTTCACTTGACACTTCAGGTTCATTAGATTCATGAAAATAAATAAAAATAAAACCAATTCAGCAAGAAGATCACATCTACTTTAATTTTCTCTACTCTGTCAACTAACTTCGTCTCATCCCCCACCACAATCGTGAACTCAACAATGTGAACCCAGGAACAGCTGGTTGGGAATAGTGTTTGTGAAAGATCTAAAAAATAAAAACAAATGTGAACATTATCTGGCTGTTTGGTTACAGAGATAATAGGATTCTGCTAAGTTGGCATCATAAGTGATTTAAATTTTGGTTTTTTTTTTTTTTAAATGAGGTGCATATGGAAGGTGTGAGTTTTTAGTGTGCAAGTATATTTTTCCTCATTTTGTTCCCTATTCCTCATTGTTTTATGCAATTGGATACTGCATAGGGCCAATCATCCTCATTTTTTGTTTATTTACCAAGTAACAAATAATGCGGGACCAATAATGTTCTTTTCTAGTAGCAATAGTGATGTACTAGGTAATTTGGCAAGCAGGACTAAGGCAATCCATTACATTTAAGATTCTAAGCTTTGAAACCTTTGGAAGCTATTTGTTGCAATTAAAAAAAAAAAGGCGAAAAAAAAAATACTGCAAGAATTATTAAAACGCCAGTGGCTAACAACAACATTATTTAACCTATATTTTATTCTTCAATCATAGCCTAAACTGGTAAGAAAGTAAACCTCAAGTCAAAACGGATCTTAGTACTGTATTACCAATCACCAACACAATCATATCCAAGCAAATACAGCCAACATCAAATCACCATCATCCCCTTACCGCAGCACCATCACCCCTTACCGCAACACCATCACACCACCAACTACCATCATCACCCTTACCACATCACCATGACCACCAGCACAACCATCAGGCCACCTGCAATTGTATACACCACAAATACATACCATCCTTGCATTTCACCAAAAATGCAACATCAACCAATCCCACCACTACCCTGTTAAAGTTGCCACTAAAAGCATTTTGCAAACATGAATGCATGTGCGCCAACCACAAGTTGGTAAAGATAAGGAACATCAAATCTTGTAAGTATTTAATTGAAATTAATTTATAACCATACAAGGCAAAGTACTAGAGTTATATAGATATAGAACCACAGGCCAGATTGAAACCACGACACATCGTGCTTATTTGAGAAGAAACTTGAAAATTGTGCCTTCTAAGGAAATATAACTATTTAATATATTAAAATGAAAACTCTACCAGTTCAAGATGAACCCAAACAGAATCATAATTTAGAGGTACTTACTTCTCATATAATTTGATAAGTGATCTTGGCCTCTCATAACCATCTGCCTTCTTTTGAGGCTTTAGTTTCCCAGCCAGCCTTGATTCTAGTTTCCAATTGGCCTTGGTAAGAGACTGAACTAACTAGTCAGCAACATCCATTGCCATTGCCTCAGCCTTCTTCATATATGGAAAAGTTTTCTCCTTGAAGTGGTGTGATAACCACAATTACATAGACAACACTTGATGCTTAGTCTCAAGATCCAAGAGCTCTGCACCATTTCTAGCAGAACCCTTTGGCAAGCCCATTACAATATTGACAGGAACATTATGACTGTACGCTGAAGCAAACCTCAGGAGATGGTACATTGCTTTTGGGTCTCGTATATTAATTGGGGTATAAGAAAAGTTAAAACAATCTTCAAGAGATAATCTGTGTACACAGAAAGTATGATCATGTCGACCTTTATATGTCATGTCAACACAGAAAGAATGACCCATCTAGATGGCAATTTTCACCAAATTTATCAAGTTGATGGCAAAATGTAACATTACTACATTAGGGAGTTGCCCATCAAATAGTTCAACTTGTTCAAAGAAGGGAAAGATACCAACTTTCCCTCATCAAGTAGTCTAAATCTTCTAAATGCAAGGTCATTGCAAGTCCGTCAAGATAATGGCTTCCTCTATGGCCAGCTCTTCCAGCAATTTGTCTCACCTGTGAAGCTAGAACTGGAACAATCTTGTCTCCATTGTATTTTGGAGGCTAAAAAAAATAAATAAATAAATAAACAAGCGTTCTTATATTAAGATTCAGATCCATTCCCACAGCATATCAAATTCATTATCTTAATCATTGAATAGAGTAGCTTACCGTCTTTGAGTTTCTGGTGGCAAGGCACTATAAATTACACAATAGAGGTGATTGGTGTGATTCTCAATTCCCATTTTAACCTCAAATATCTCTTCCCTTAAAAATGCAACCACACAATCCCCAGAACAGACATTTTTTTGAGATCTCCCAACAGGGTATTGGCTTCAACCACCAATGGCTTAAACCTCTCATAATGCTATTCATGCAATTGATCCCTAGTTTCAGCACAGATCTTTCAAACAAATACTTAAAAAACTCAGATCCCCATATAAATGTATCTCATCAGCCTTCAATCCAAGCAATGCCTGTGTCCAAGCATAACCCCTACATGGGTCTGCTATAATCTAAAATTCATCAATAACGGCCACATAATACAAGTCATCTGTCGACACCATTTTCCACTGTACAACTTGCAAAATAAACCTCAAATCTTTCCAAACCCATATCATATTCATCATCAAAAGCCACCATAGAATCACCAACAATACCCTCATTCACAGCATTTTCCAATTCAACCATGGTTGGGTAGAGCAACCACCAACACTGCTATAACCCTCATCTACAGTATGGAAGAATTCAACACTTTTCCCAACATCAGCATCAAAATCAAAATCACATTCTGATTAAACCATTGTCAAAATTACACAAACCATTAACATTATCAGCATCATTAGTTATTGAAGAGCAAAAAGGGCTTCGCATATTAGAGGAGGGTGGCAGAGCCTGTAGGTGAATCAAACTCAAACCCCTCGAAAATGAAGATGGTGAGAGACTGAAAGCGAATAATACCTGTATGGCTGTGTTTGTGATAGTGAGCGAGACACAGCATTGGCAACCCACCACTGCGAAGTCCACCCAGTTCCACCACCCATGTCACGTACAATTTCGGCTACGGCTATTATCCGATCCGACCTTTTTTTTATTTTAATAATAATTAATAAATAAAACCAAACGTTCCTATCAAACAAAAAAAACAAACAAACGTAACGTTTTTGTTTTCTATTTTAAAAAACCTGTTTTTAAAAATAAAAAGAAAAAATAATTTTTTTATATTTTTGAAATAAAAAATATGTTTGATTAATTGAAATTAAAAAATATTTTTTTTTTGAAAAAAAAAATAAAAAATACTGAAATATGTTGTTACTAGGATTCGAACTCTAGCGCTAACTCATTAAATGAGATGGATTCATTAAAAAACGTTTAATGAAACTATGTTTGGTAAGGGATTTTAAACAATGTTTTTTAATGTTTAAACAACATTACACATATTTTCACACACTTTTTCATCCACACGTATTTCTAAAAAATATAAACAACGTTACTAGAATAACATTACCAAACACCGCCTAAAATTTAAAAACAGCATTTTGTCTGTTTTCAATTCCTTCACAAATTGAGTTTTGAGAACAATTTTTGTTTTCTATTCATTTTAGGTTGCCAAACAAGTTTTTAAGTCTCAAAAATAGAAATTTGTTTTTGAAAATAGAAAATAAGAGGAAAAACAATTACCAACACATACCCTTAAAGTTTTAAAAAATTAAAAATTATTAAAAAAAAAAAAAAAAAAAAAACCAAAACAAAGATGACTTTCTCAAAAAAAAAAAAAAATGTTTTGAACCACATAATTTTGGCGTGACGATCACTTTGGGTGCATTTGTATAGGCTGTTACAAAATTGTATTTTTAGTTTAAAATGAATGTTTATAAAAACTAAAAATAAAAATAAATAAATAAACTATAAAGAGTTGCTGTTGAAAATAAAGCTTTAGGTTTTAAAAACACTTTTTTAGGCTCCCAAAACGCCTAACCAAACAAACCCTTAATCAGTACAAGTTTTCATGGAGTGAGTTTAGATTAAGATTCAAATCTCCAAAAAGGACATTCCTATAAAGCAAGTAGAACAAACTGCTTACCGCAGTTCTACTTAGATAAGGCTTTCGGAAAGCGCTGGAATTGACCATCCAAAAGCATTTGCTCTCTTTTTTTCAGGACTAACTGAACCATAAGGTTTAGTTTCTCATCTCAAACCAACAAATCCTGATACCTTAACTGACTTTTAAGGGGGTGTTTGGTAAAGTAGTTTGAGTAATGTTGTTTGTAGTTTTTGAAATACGTGTGGGTGAAAATGTGTGTAATATTGTTGAAAATGTGAAAATGTGAGTTTAAGATTACCTACCAAACAGACCCTAAATATCCTAGCTTGAAGTTGCAGACTCAGCCATATATAGGAGCAACTAGGAGAAAAGAAAGCTAAGTGGTTTTCTACAGGATCTTTTGGTAGAAGTAGAGTAGGGAACAAGTCTGAACCACTAAGTTAAGATCAGTAACTTGGGCTTTCGGCATGGAACTTCACCCGCCTAATTATTCCGTGTGTAGGAGTGGGAGTCTTTTCTAAAGAGTGAAGCTCCTCATTCAAAGAGGGGCAGGTGGTTCTCGAGATTTGCAAAGTCTAAAACTTCAGGATGTTGGATGCACCCAAACCTCGTTAATCAAAAGGCGAATAGTTAACCAAGGAAGGGCCCAAATAAGCTTTTTTCCCGATAGGACGGAATCAATCGCAACACAATGGGGGAGGAGCGGGTGATACACTTATGTTAGGGTCCGTTTGGATTGAGCTTATTTTTGCTGAAACTGAAAATTAAAATTGAAAACACGGTAGTAAAATAATTTTTAAATGTGTGAATAGTATCGTGGGACTCATTTTTAATGAAAAAGTTGCTGAAAAGTAGAATTTGTGGGTCCGTAAACAGTGCACGGATGCACTGTTTATGGTTGACTTGGTCAAATAGTGCGGCTGAAAAAAAAAAAAAAATCAGAAAACGCAGATGCAGCTATAATTCGAACCCAAACGCTCTCTTAGTTCTAGAGTTAGGAATTTTATCTCAAATTTAAATAAATACATAAATAAAAGATTTTTTTTGGGATCTCAACTCTCAAGGCTAGTATATTTTTGTGTATGCATGTGTTGTGTTGGAATATTTTTATAAAAATTATTAGTATTTTAATTGTAAATCTTAAGTATGTAATCATTGACTTGTTTCTAGCACGTCAGTTTTGAATTTGAAATTGAAATTCAATTATTAATATCATTATCATACTAATAAATTCTAGGTATTAAATGATCGTAACTCGTAAGTTACTTGTCATTTGACTTTTCCTCATGAGTTAGCAAACTTTCCCTCAATTCATTGGTTTTAATTTTTAAAGGTTGCCGTATTTGACTGAAGTTAATGTCCTTTAATCAGTCTGACCATAAAAGCACATTATGGTGTTAAAATTGTTTCTCATCCGTTTATAACTTTTTTTTTCTTTTTTCTTTTTTTTTTTGAGAATCCAGACCAAAAGCGAAGCCCATCAAATACAAGAAGATGAGCAATATCCTCTGGCACATCTTCTAATCACACAGCTAAACTCAAAGTATCTTTAACTTTCTTGGCTAATGCATCAGCAACAACGTTACAGTTGCGTTTCACAAGACAAAACTGAATAGAAATAAAATCAGTAGCTAATATCCTGACGTCGTCAATAATGTGGCCAAACTCAGGGTGGTCCGAATTTCCTTGGATGATGGCCTGGATGACCACTGCAGAGTATTATTCTAGTATGAATTAGGTACGGATACAGTGCATGCAGTGATGCACTTAGATCTAAAAGTCCATATCATTCGATGTTTTATTGGGTCATCATATCCATATAGACCATATAAAGGAGTAAATCCACTCTGACAATAATTTTCACAACTTTTTGACATAATTTACCTACGTGACGAGTTGTAAATGATGATAATAAAATAGCGAGTTTATATGAGTCCATAATTCCACTACTCACGAGTTGTCACATGGCAAAAGTATGACTGTTAACATGTATAGTGTTGTGGGCTTTAGCTAGGGGTGTCAATGTTCGACCCAACCCGTGAACACGACACGAACTCGACACGGGTTTTTTCGGGTTAGGGTTGAACCTTAATGGGTTTGGGTCATAAACGGGTCAACCCGAAAGTGACACGATAAGAAACGTGTCATAAGCGGGTTAACCCACATAACCCGCAATAGATACGTTTGACACGCCAATTTATTTGTGTCAACTCGAAATGACCCATTTAACACAACCCGTTTAACTCGTATAACAAATAAATATTTATTTTATTTTAGATTTGTCAAATACCTTTTATATCCAACATATATTTTAAATTTAAAAAGAAAAGTGAGTAATTACAAAAATTTATAAGGGATATAATCGAAAATTGAAACTTTACAGACCCTAGAACTACTAATACTTTCTTTTCTTTTTTTGGCATAGAACTTGCACAAATGAAATTGGATGAGCTTGTGGAAGATGTTATGAATGTGGACATCAACAAAGAATCTATGGATGATAATCGTGGTCATAGTCAGGATTAGTCTACTGTTTGCTTAAATTCTTTCAATATTGATACTTAGTATTTGGCGAGTTCCAAGGATATTATATTTTTGTTGAACTATGTTATTTTATTTTTGTTAAACTTTGTTATTTTGAATTTGTGTATGCACTTCTTTTGGAGTGTAAAAAACTTATTTTCTAGATGAATGTTATATTTTTGTTGAACTATATTATTTTGAATGTGGGTTAAAGACTTGAAGTGTATGCATTGCTTTTTAGGATGTAAAAAAAATTATTTCTAGATGAATGTTATATTTAATATTATGCAGGTTGAAATGAGTTGTGTTACATTCGTGTCAACCCAACACGACTCGTTTATTAAGCGTGTCAAATGGGTTGGGTCAGGTCAACCCGTCTTATTAACAGGTCGGGTTAGGGTTGAAGGATCATGACACGATTATTAAATGGGTCAGGTTAGGATTGAGCCATTTAGTCGAATGCCCCTACCTTAACACGACACGAACCCGACACGCTAACCCGAATTGACACCCCTAGCTTTAGCCCAACTAAATTACTTGTATAACACACATTCTTGTACTACACTCATATGCCTCCTATATAAAGGCACTCGTATATATTCTTTCATTTGAGAAATACAATACTATTGCATTCAGTATTTCTAACATGGTATCAGAGCCACTGCTCTGACCTTTTCTTAGCAGTTTTGTCTTTATTAGTGTGACTCCATTCTCAACATCGTTTCCACCATCACCGCAGCCGCCGCAGCCTCTCGCCGTTGAACCTCCGACGTCTTCTAGCCGTCGTCCTTGGGTTCCGGACTTGCAGCCGCCGTCGTTAAGGAGTTTCACTAAGCACAGACCACTGCCCTTTGCATCATCGCTGCAAATATTGCTCTGATTACGTTTGTGAAGGTACCACTGAGATCTTCTTGCACCGATCTACACACTCGTGGAAGCCTCGACGCCATTGGAGATCGCACGCGCCCCCACACGCCGCTCAAAGGTTCTGATCTGCAACTCACGCGCCACACGCACCTGCACGCGCCACTAGACAGCTAGGTTATTTTCCACGCGCATCCACGCGCCGCGTCATCCGTCACGCGCCTCAACCCTCCTCTGACGTCATTCTGCCACGTCAGCCTAGTTGCGTCATCGCTTACGTCACTTGCTTACGTCATCCGCTGATGTCATCGTTTGACTTCAGGAGATTTAACCGTTGACTTTTTTTCGCGTAGATTTCATTTTTGTAGTCCATTTTTGCATATTTTGCTTCTAAATGAGGAATAAGGACAAATCTTCTTCCTTTTGCAACAATCATCGCCGACAATCCAACAAACGTTTTTGCAATTTTTGCAAACGTTTTGGCCATAATATTGGGACTTGCTATCAACGCAACAAATCAACTATTTCCATTTCTGCTGCTACAGTTGCTAACACTAAGAGTGTCCAACTCATGGCTCCCGTCTCTGCACAGTCTCTGTCTTCTGGATCCACTTTCACCATTTCCAGAGATGACCTTATTAATATCATCGCTAATGTCATTCGTATGGTTGGTAATGCATCTTATTCCTCTTCTCTCTCAGTTTTATCTGGTATGTCTCCTACCTCTTGGCTTATGGATTCTGCTTGTTGTAATCACATGACTCCTCACTCATCCTTATTTTCTGACCTTAAACCTGCACCGCACCCTCTTAATATTCGCATAGCAAATGGTTCCACAATGTCTGGTCATAATATAGGTTCTGTTTCGACCTCCAACCTCTCAGTTCCTGGAGTCTTTAATGTTCCTGACCTTTCTTATAATTTATTTTCTGTGAGACAATTAGCTGAGTTGGGTTATCGCATTATCTTTGATTATTCTGGGTGTATTGTGCAGGATCCGAGGACGGGACAGGAGCTTGAGACCGGTCCCAGAGTTGGGCGTATGTTTCCCGTGGACAACCTTCGCCTTCCACTTGTTGCTCCTGTTTCTATTGCTGCAGCTGCTATAGTTTCTTCAATTCCTTCCCTTGCACTTTGGCATGCTCGACTTGGTCATGCATCTTCCTCTCGGGTACAACAATTGGCTTCTAGAGGTTTGTTAGGTTCAGTGTCTACAGAAAATTTTGATTGTGTTTCATATCAATTAGGAAAACAACCAGCTTTGCCTTTTAATACTAGTGAATCAATATCCACTGATATCTTTGACCTTATTCATTCTGATATTTGGGGGCCTTCCTCTGTCACTAGTATTGGTGAGTCTCGATATTTTGTTGTCTTTGTTGATGATTACTCTTGCTATAGCTGGATTTTTAATATGAAACATCGTTCTGAATTATTGGAAATATATTCTAATTTTGCAAAAATGGTTAAAACTTAGTTTTCAAAACGCATCAAAATTTTTCGATCTGATAACGCTCTTGAATACACTCAATATGCTTTCCAAGCTGTTTTGCATTCCTATGGCACTGTTCATCAACTAACTTGTCCAGGTACCTCTCAGCAAAATGGTAGAGCCGAACGAAAACTTCGTCATATTCTTGACACTGTTCGTGCTTTCCTTCTCTTTGCCAAAGTTCCTGCTCCTTTTTTAAGGCGAAGCTGCTCTTCATGCTGTTCATGCTATTAATCGCATTCCGAGTCCTGTTATCCAAAATCAAACTCTATATGAGCGTCTTTTTGGGTCACCTCCAGACTATCACCACCTTCACTCCTTCGGTTCTGCTTGTTTCGTTCTTCTTCAGCCACATGAGCATTACAAACTTGAGCCTCGGTCAAGGCTTTGTTGTTTTCTTGGCTATGGCGAAACTCAAAAGGGGTATCGGTGTTATGATCTTGTCTCTCATTGTCTTCGTATCTCCCGCAATGTTGTATTTTGGGAACATCGCCTCTTTGTCGAGCTCTCTCACTTCCGTGCCTCCTTATTTTCCTCCTCTGTCTTAGATCTTTTTCCAGATGAGGCACATATTCCTTTTGTAGCTGCTCCTGATTCTCCTGTAGTTGCTCCTGATTCTCTTATAGACATTTCTGTCCAACCACCAGATATCACTGATCCCTTTCCTAGTTCACCCTTTAATGAAGAGGTGGAAGATGAACAGGTCGAAGACGAGCTACCCAACCCCAACCCTGAGCTTGGGTCCCCTGCTCCTGCTCCGCTTGAAGATCTTGTACAAGACATTCCACCTCGTCACTCAACTCGGGTAAGATCTATTCCTGCACATTTACTTGACTATCATTGTTACACTGCCCTTGCTACACTACACGAGCCTCACACCTATCGTGAGGCGTCCATTAACTCTTTATGGCAGATTGCAATGAAAGAGGAACTTGATGCATTATCTAAAAACCATACTTGGGATTTGGTGACACTCCCTCTTGGGAAATCTGTGGTTGGTTATAAGTGGATTTACAAGATTAAGACTCGTTCTTATAGGTCCATTGAGCGTTACAAAGCTCGTCTTGTTGCAAAAGGTTTTACACAGGAGTATGGGATTGATTATGAAGAGACCTCTGCTCCGGTTGCTCGTATCTCATCTTTTCGTGCCCTCTTAGCTGTTGCTGCTGCCAGTAAATGGGACATTTTTCAGATGGATGTCAAAAATGCATTCCTTAATGGAGATTTAAGTGAAGAAGTTTATATGCAACCTCCTCCTGGTCTCTCTGTTGATTCAAACAAGGTTTGTCACCTTCGACGTGCACTTTATGGCCTTAAACAAGTTCCACGAGCTTGGTTTGCCAAATTCAGCTCTACCATCTCTCGCTTAGGTTACATGGCCAGTCATTATGATTCTGCCTTATTTCTTCGTCGCACTGACAAAGGCACTATTTTACTTCTCCTGTATGTGGATGATATGATCATAACTGGTGATGACCTTAGTGGCATTCAAGAACTCAAGGATTTTCTCAGTTAGCAGTTTGAGATGAAAGATCTTGGACATCTCAGCTACTTCTTGGGTCTTGAAATCACTCATTTTACAAATGAACTTTATATTACTCAAGCCAAGTATGCTTCTGAACTCTTGTCTCGAGCTGGATTCACTGATAGCAAGATTGTTGACACTCCAGTTGAGCTTAATGCGCATCTGACTCCCTCAGGGGGGAAACCATTGTCTAATCCCTCTCTTTATAGACGTTTGGTTGGCAGCCTAGTTTATCTCACTGTCACTCGTCCAGACATTTCCTATGCTGTTCACCAGGTGAGCCAGTATCTGTCTGCTCCACGATCGACTCACTATGCTGCTGTTCTGTGCATTCTTCGATACCTAAAGGGAACTCTATTCCATGGTCTTTTCTACTCTGCTCAGTCTCCTCTTATTCTTCATGTATTTTCTAATGCTGATTGGGCAGGAGATCCTACTGATCGCAGGTCCACCACTGGTTATTGTTTTCTTCTTGGTTCTTCTCTGATTTCTTGGCGAAGTAAGAAACAAACTCATGTGGCTCGCTCCAATACTGAAGCAGAATATCGTGCCCTTGTTGATTCCACATCTGAGCTCCTTTGGCTACGATGGCTTCTCAAAGACTTAGATGTGTCTACATCCTCTGCTACTCCTCTTTATTGTGACAACCAGAGTGTTATTCATATTGCTCACAATGATGTCTTCCATGAACGGACTAAACACATCGAGATCGATTGTCATTTTATCCGTTATCATCTTGTCCATGGTGCTCTCAAGCTGATCTCAGTCTCCTCTAAAGATCAACTTGCAGATACCTTCACCAAGTCACATCCTAAGAGACGTATTCGTACTTTGGTTGACAACCTCAAGTTGGTCTCACATCCACCTTGAGTTTGAGGAGGGTTGTTAACATGTATAATGTTGTGGGCTTTAGGCCCAACTAGATTACTTGTATAACACACATTCTTGTACTACACTCTTATTTGTACTACACTCATATGCCTACTATATAAAGGCACTCGTGTATATTCTTTCATTTGAGAAATACAATACTATTGCATTCAGTATTTCTAACAGTGACAAAGTTATGAAACTAGTTATGGCACTAGACTTACCCCATATAAAGGTCACACGCATTATTATATGTCTACAAAAGATAAATTTGAAAATTAAAATCATATATTTCACCATTGAATTAAATGGTTTTGGAATAATCCACTTGACTAATACATTTTTCATTTCAAATTGTTTAGTTCGTATTCTATTTTGGGATGTCCTAAAATTAAGTCCTATTTTGAAAGTTAAAAATCATTAATTTATTCACATTCTCATTATGCCCCTATTTTAGACTCTTCGATTTTTGCACCCAATAATTCACTTACCACAAAAATTAAAAACTTAGATGGACATATGGTAGAAAATTAGACACCAATTGAAATCAAATTTTAAATTTAATTGGATTTAGAATTTTCGATTTTTACACTCAATAATTTGCTTAGCACAAAATTAAAAATTAAATTGGACACGAAGCGCAAAATTGAGAATGATGAATTGTAGTGGTGCTATTGATATTAGTTTGGGTATTAAATATATAAGACATTAGTTCAACGAAGACATTTGGAGGTACTAAAATTATTTTTTCTTGCAACTTCAATGATATTGGTTACGTCAAGTTTCTTATTACACTGTTGTTATATATATAATTTTGAAAATCACTATTAGACACTACATATACAATATCAATTCACTATCACTGTTCATAAAATTCTACTAAATACAACACAAAATAAAAGAATAAATTGGTTCAATAGTATCTCCTAAATTGAATAGGGATAGGTGCATGGAATTGTTTAACTCAATTACAGTTTAAAATGTATAAAAATTAAAAAGAGAGAGAATTATATACATACATACATACATACATATATATATATATATACACACACACACATATCTGTTCTATTTCTTTTTTAGTAAAAATTAATAATTTTCATCTATTATAATTTGGAAATATATATTTTTAGTTTTCAAACAAAGGTTAAACTTTAGAGATAAATACTCTAAACAACCTCAAATTTCAAAAATATATAATTTGGAATATTTTTGTAATATGAATACTCTCTTTTCTCTCTCAACAACCTCAGATTTCACTCTTTCCCTCACCTCTCACCTCTCAAGCAATCATGCCTCACCCTCAGACCTCAGCAGCATCGAAGCTGCTAACTCACTGCTACACCACTGGTTCATCGGATAGTCGGTCATTGATAAGTCATTCTCACTCTCAGTCTCTATTTTCTCAGCTCTATTTCGTCTCTCTCTAAGTGGCACCCATATGCTATGTTTGGGAGTTTTGAGAGAGAGGAGAGTAGAGGGAAGTAAAGGGAAGGAGAGTAGTGGAGAGGAGAGTAAAGGGGAATGGTTATCCTCCACCTTGTTTGGATGTTTTTAAAATTAAGTAAGAGGGAGGGGAATAATTAGTCTTTTCATTTGTAATTTTGTTAATATGGTAAGGGTAAATTTGATAATTCATTTGGTTAAGCATTTTTATACTCCACTCTCCCTCCAAATCTCTCCAATTTGGGGGAATTAAAAATGAGGGATTAGAAGTAGTTCAAACCCCTCCAAATCCCTCCCCATCCTTCCTTAAAAAACATCCAAATAAGGTAATTAAATTACTCTCTCTCCCTCTACCCTACCCCCCCTCCTTCCCTCAACATCTAAACATAGCATTAGAGTGCTGACAATTTTTTTTCCTTTTACTAATGACCATTATATATTTTTTTTGTTTCTGTTTTTTTTTTTTTTTTTTTTTTTTTTGAAGGATTTTGAACTTGAGCTACTGCCTAAGTGCTTAACTGCTTATTGGCCATTGGATTTTGTTTGCTTTTTTTTTAGATGGACAATTGGACTTTTTTTTTTTTTTTTTTGGAAAGCCGATGTACAATTGGACATTGAACAGGTTACTTGCTAAATAATTAGAGTTTGAGCTTGTTAGTGTATTTTGATAGCTTACTTTGACAGTTTGCTAAATAAATAAAAGTTTGTATTTGCTTGAAGTCTGAAGTCTTGAACAGGTTGATGTATTGATATTTGGTTTGGGAGCCCAAGTTTTTAAAAAGTAAAAATAAAAATAGTTTTTTTTTTCATATTTCAAACCAACCAAACCAATTAAATCGACCGCAAAAAACCACACCGCTATAGGTTGGAAAACTGATTGTAGGCAATGTGCATCGGTTCCAATTATGAGAAAACCAATCTCTATTGATTCGGTGATAAATTTGGGAAAAAACCGCACCAACCAAACAGTGCACACCATAAAACATGAGGGGAAAGAATGCCAAATTTTAGGAGTCCTCTAAGTTTTTTATTTTTTTTAAATTTGGGTGTTTTACTTTTATTCTGATGAAAAAGGAATAAAAAATGCTAAATTTTAGGGAATAAAAAGATTAACATGAAGAAAAAAAATCTTAAACTTTAGGAATTATCTTTTTTAATTCAAAATGAAATTTGTTATTTGACATTTATGACCCTATTTCTAAAAGAAGTTACCCTTCATTAATGAGGGTATTTTTGAACTACAAAAAAATCCAGTTCAAAGAGAGGAATCATCTTATATTTTGTGGTTCAAAAATACCATCATTAATAAAGGGTAACTTCATTTAGAAATAGGGTCATAAATGTCAAATAACAAATTTCATTTTGAATTCAAAAAGAGAACTCCTAAAATTTAAGATTTTTTTCCCTTTACGTTCAAAAAATAAATTACAGTTACTGCTTGTAAGGACCAGATTTGAGTCCTTAGCCTAAAAGGTGGACGGACTTAGGCCCAAAAAGCGCAAAACAATGAATTTGTAGAGAGTAGGTTGGAAAACTAGGTTTTAGTGAATCAGACAACAAGTAAAGTAGATCTTGATGACAAGAAAATGAAGATAGACAAGTTTAAGCTAAAAGAAAATCATCCTCGGCACAGTCCAAGGAGATCTGTTCTTATATATTGATGCTCAAGTTTGATTACAAGTTCAGTTCTTGATTGCTACAGTAGTTTTCTCTTAATTTCTCGATCCCTTTCTATCAGGGTATCTCCTCCATTTTATACTATCTTCTCCTTTCATCTCCACCCTCCACGTGCAGATCAGATGTTAATGTTGATCCTTGTCTCATCAGCACCTTTCTGAAGTCTTTGGGTAGTAGCTGTAAGGCTGAAAGTTACTGTTCAGGTATCACTTTCTCATTAATGCGGCTAGAGAGTTAGCTGCAGAACATTTAATGCGGTGGTAGCAGTTTTTCCTTTAGTTATTTCACGACTCTCTTCTGTCATGTTTCTTCTTGATACTTATCCTCATTCATGGAATGATCCAGAACGTTACTCTTGATGGCAGACCACACCCTCTGACCTCGGCTTTGCTCAACCGATGAGGGATTCTTCCTCGGACCACCCTTCTGGATGATTTTAATCGGATTTCACTTCTTCACTTGCTAACATGGATCCTTATGAAAGTATTTACCCGTCCTCGGATTGGGCCCCTAGCCCAATATATACATAAATATGGGCTCCTGTGTATATCACTCCTACACTGCTTATCTATAAAGTTTATTTTTTTTATTTTTTTGAAAAATAAAAAAAAAATTCTAAATTATAATAGTCAATAGATGCAAATTATTAATTTTTACCTAAAAAAATAGAAGTCTCTAAGCACGCACGCGTGCTCAAAAGCTAGTATAGTGTGTGTGTCTAGAGAGAGAGAGAGAGAGATGTGGACAGGGAAATGTTAGAAACATATTTTTCTTTTTGTTATTTATTTTCTCTCTGTAACTGTGTGATGTGAAAATTGAAAAGTATAAAAATTAAATTTTAAAAAAAAAAAAAAAAAAAGAGAGAGAAAGAAAGATGGAAAGAAAAGGAAAGGAATAAATGAGAGATAAGTAGAATCCAAAGAGCTGATTTTGGCCTGCCAGACCTCAAAGAGAGACGTCTTTTGACAAATGGGTGTCGTTGTATATCTCTTTCCCTGTCTGGCAAAAAGTAAAGCTACAGTATAAAAATGACCGTTTGAAATTATAAATAAATAAATCGACTTTTGTGGCTTAGAGTTATAAAAAAAAAAAAAAAAAAAATTGCGGCTTAGAAGTTTGAAAAAAATTAGAGGGCCACATCCTCGTGTGCTACAAAGAGAAATGTTATAAACACAAAAATTTTCACAATATATTTTACAATAATTAAGTTAACAATTTTTTATTGGTTTTTTTTTTAAGACCGACTTACCACTGAATTAGCATAACTAGAACTTTTCAAAAAGCTTGGGAGGCCATGGTCCCCTGACCTCATGTGATTTTGCCATTGCAAATCTTCCCATCCCCAATTATCGATGTATAAAAAAAATGATATGCCCAACTATTATCCCATCAATTTTGACTAAATAAAAAGAAGACGGGTTATTAAAATAAAATAAAAATCAAGGTCACATGTTTCCCTTTGAACTACATTATTCTTGTGGTTATTATCCACACCAACCCAATTTCCATTTCATCAATTCAACAAAACCCCTCAACCTCAGATGCAAAAAAGAAGAACAATTCACTAAAACAAGTTTGACAATGGATGCTAGAGTATACACAACCTCCAATGACTATCCAGACCCACACCCAGACTTCACTTCTCTCTTCACCAAACTCACCACCACACTCGTCTCCCAATCCCCAATCCCTAATCCCTAAATCCCTCATACCCAATACCCACCTTTCATTTGCTTCCACTTCCTAAAGCCCACAACTTAATTCATACAAGTGCACGTTACTATTACCGTAAAAATTTGTTTTAATGATATCTTTCAATTCAGTGGTTTGATTAAGGCTCATCAATTGTCAAGTTGATCATTATGACTTCAAGATTTATTTCATGCAATGAAATTGGAAATAAAATGATAAAAAATTATAGTTTTATCCTTGTAATGTAATGTGATGGTGATATGAACATGTGCATATCATCATGTACATGAGAGTTAAATGAGATGCAAACGAGGCTAAATGAGAGTTGTAAATGGGTTGTCTATAGACACTAAGTGGCTTTTAAGTTTGAGCAAGGAGAGCAAACTAAGGTAATAGTGTATCCTAAGTCTATTGGGGGATCTCTTTTCTTTCTCCATGTCAAAGTTGTACGGATCTCGTAAGAGCAAATAATGGGGACGGTCGTGTATATATATAAAAGCCATGTAGTTTTGGCTAGGAGGTGGTGTTAGTTCTCCACTCTGCTATGTGGATCCTCATACTACACTTAATGTGTGTGTATGTGTGTGTATTATTTATATATCAAAATCCATTTTATGTATATATAAAAAAAAAAAAAAAAATAAAGTCTCTCAACTGGTAAAGTCTCTGATGGTTATATAAGAGATCTGGGGTTCAATCTCCGCCTACACCAAAAACTTATTGGTGTCTTGGTCTGATGATAATGAGCTATCATTAGGAGCGGACGCCATAGGTTGAAACTCTCTCAAAAAAAATAAAAAAATAAAAAACTTAACTTCTTGGGATAAGTTCTCCTCCACTTGAATCCTCTAAATCCCTCCAATTTTTATTTAGATACAAGACATGTGGCATTTAAAAATCAAATAAATGTCATGTGTCGCATATCTAGCTAAAAATGAGAAGGAATTGGAAGATTTAATTGGAGGGATCACTTCCCTAAATTCGTTATGTAGTAATTTATTATATTCCATAAAATCTTGTATAATAAGCAATAAAGTTTGGAATGATTACATAATGATATAAGTTATATTTGTTGTCTATTTAACTATTAAAAATATTTGAGTAATGCTATAGTCACAAACTATTTTAATTACAACATTTTTACAAAATGTTGATGTGGCTAATATCTTATTGGTTTTCATATAGGCCCACCATTAATATACCAATAATCACTCACCACATCAGCACTTTGTAAAATATTTTGTAAAATAGTTTGTATCTCTAATATTATTCAAAATATTTTGATCAATGAGTTGAATTTTTACTTTGAAAAAAGAAAAGAAAAAGGAAAAAGATTATTTACTTAAAAATTCCTTTACCATTATACAATATAGAATAATATGCTATTATTTTGTGGGATTTTTTACATTAAAATATCACTTAATACACCTTTTTTTTTTTTTTTTTGAGAAACAAACACACACAGGAGAGAGGGAAAAAAGGTTTTAACACAAAGACACACCACAACTCCACTCAAAAGCCATGGTAACTTTTAAGGGAGGGTGGGCCGGTGGAGCAAGTTATACTACACACAACACATTCTCTTAAACAATATGAGACAATTACTCATTCTTTTTTTTATAGAAACAATTGCACATAAATTGCTTTTTATATAAAGCAATATTCATATATATGTTCCCATGCACATGCATAGCATATATTATGCACATGCATACTTAATATACACATAAATTGCTTTTTATATAAAGCAATATTCATATATATGTTCCCATGCACATGCATAGCATATATTATAAATTTTGGAGTAAATTACAAGTTTGGTCCTTATCCTTTACACCATATTTCAATTTAGTCCCTAACCTTTCAATTGTGTCGATTTGGTCCTTAACATTTTCAGTGTTGTGTCAATTTGGTCATTGCCGTTATCCTTTGGATAGAAAAAGCTGACGTGTCAAAGGATAATATTTAAATATTAGTATTTATGCCAACTAGGATGCCATATATACTTCTAGATTAATTAAAAATGAAAGGAAAAAGAAAAACTCAAAAAATAAAGAAATTTAGGTTTTTTGTACCCATCCAAGTTCTGGGTTTTGATGGGTATAGGGAAAGCAAAT
This sequence comes from Notholithocarpus densiflorus, assembly GCA_030021035.2. Lineage (NCBI taxonomy): Eukaryota > Viridiplantae > Streptophyta > Magnoliopsida > Fagales > Fagaceae > Notholithocarpus > Notholithocarpus densiflorus. Next base: position 699,633 of record JARYZH020000012.1, read on the forward strand.
GCTTCCTAAGGACGCTAATTTTGAGCTCACAAGGAAACTTTTCTTCTTCAACTCTTCCACACGGCGTTGAGAGATGGATGGTACCAAAATTCTTCCTCACAACGGCGGTGGCGTTGAATCTTCAAAATCGTTGGCAATGGGCCAAAGATCTGATTTTGTTGGTGGAAGATTGGAAACCTTTCCTTTCTCTCTCTTCTTTGGTTGTCGTCGTTTCGTTGGTTACATTGAAATTTAGATCTAAAATTTCAGTGGCTATCTCAAAAAAAAAAAAAAAGTGGTTGAGTTTATGGGTCCAAAACCCGGATTAAATTTATTTACCATTTAGTTTTTAGTTGATATTTAGTTGTAAAAAAATCTTGGAATTGGCCATGGAAAATCCCTGTGATCTCATCGGTGTAGATGTAGTACACCATGCTAACCATCTACCTTTCCTTAAAATAGTATAATGGCTTTATTTCACGCAACCAAACAGCATAATTTGTGAGAAATTGAGGAGCAAACAAGATCGACTCCGACCAAGTAAGCAAAGTAACTTTCCTGTCTGCAACTTCAGGGATTTTAGGGATGGACACGAGGAAGAAGAGATGGAGTACTGATTTTAGGGATTTTAGAACCTATTAGTTACTCCAAACTTATCTCACATGTACATATTTTAATTTAGTTTCTATTCCTTGAATTGATGTGGCGGTACAATTAGCAGATGATGTGGTATAAAAAATATTTTTTTATTATTCCGTTTAACACATCAGTTTTTTTCATCCAAGAGATAATAGTAGGGACTAAATTGACATGACACTAAAAAGTCAGGGACCAAATTCACACATTTGAAAGGATTTAGATCAAATTAAAATATGATGTAAAAAATAAGGACTAATTTTGTAATTTACTCTAAATTTTGCCTCTCCTGAAATCAAATTTTTGGCTCTGCCATCCACTCCACATATGGTCTGCACAAGTCCAAATCGATAGTCACCTCAAATTTGACTATTCAAATGGGTTTTTCTCAAACAACAAGTCCGCCAAGACGGAAGATCATATCTATTTTGGAAAATAAATCAACATCAAAACCACGTTTTTTGAACTTTGGAGGTACAGCCGTATAAGTATTAATTGTGTGACAGTTAAATGATGTTTTGAATGCTGGGCAAGATATTCCATTAAAATTGGCATTAACTTTTTTGAGTTTAAGAAGAAAATAAAATTTAATAAGTAACACGGCTGATATATAGTTTTAAAAATTTTCAAATATTAAAAATTTTGCCATGCACATGCATAGCATATATTATAAATTTTGAAATCAAATTTTTGGCTCTGCCATCCACTCCAGTCCACATAGTCTGCACAAGTCCAAATTGATAGTCACCTCAAATTTGACTATTCAAATGGGTTTTTCTCAAACAACAAGTCCGCCAAGACAGAAGATCATATCTATTTTGGAAAATAAATCAACACCAAAACCACGTTTTTTGGACTTTGGAGGTACAGCCGTATAAGTATTAATTTTGTGACAGTTAAATGATGTTTTGAATGCTGGGCAAGATATTCCATTAAAATTGGCATTAACTTTTTTGAGTTTAAGGAAGAAAATAAAACTTAATAAGTAATATTTTTACAAACGGCTAATCTGGTTTTAAAATTTTTCAAATAGTTATTGTAAGTAAAAATGTGATGTTAGTGATGAATTCATATTAGAACTAGTAAGAATTTGCCACATCAGCGGTTTGTAAAAATGTTGTAAAATAGTTTGTGTCTGTAATATTACTTAAATTTAATTAGAGTAACTTAATGAAAATTTTGAGTGCATTTAAAAAGCCTCCACATTGGCCATGCTTTGACCATAAAACTGATTAATGAAAAAATAAAAAGATACTTACGGAAAAAATAAAAAATAAAAACTATTTGAGGACAAAACAATGGCACCACCGCACCACGTTTATATATAAAACAAAAAAGAGAAAGAAATAAAAATAAATCCACGTTTGGCATGCTTTGAGTCTTTGACCATATAAAGAATATTCTAATTAGTAATTTAAGCACACATTAAAATATTCTTAGGAGTAATTTAAGCACACATTAAAATATTAAATAATACATATTTAAATTCATTTACGCATGACATAATTCTGAGTAGATTAAGAAAGTTGCCGCTTGTCAAACATTCAGTGAACATGTCAAATGATAGAGAGTCGGTGGAGGCTTTTGCTTTATTGGATTTGATCAGATTTCATCACCTTATATAAAAGGGGTCCGGTTTAGATCCCGATAATTTTTTTAAAATAGTTTATTAATATATACATTAAGAGTATAGGTTAGTAAAAATTATATAATTTAAAAAAATAATTCTAAAAATACAAATTATCTTATAAATTTTTTTACAAACAATTGATATGGTGAGTGATTATTGGTAAATGAAAAAAAATAATATTAATGATAGGCCTAGATGAATATTAATAAGAGGTTAATCACATCAACATTTTGTAAAAATATTATAAAATAGTTTGTGTCTAGCATTACCCTAAAAAAAAAAAAAGTGGTAGATTAATTACAAATTTAAGATTCTATTTTTGTGCCATCATTAAACTGGAATAACTATTCCATTTTTCAAAATTCTTGTATGCCTTAAGATATTGGTTCTTGTATCCCACATCATTGTTTTGAGGGAATTACATTTCCTAAGCAATGACAATTACTTATAACGAACTAGTAAAAAATTTATTGGAATAACCATTCTTCCATTTTAGGATTTTTTCGAGTATTAAGGGCCATTTGGTATGGTAGTTTAAGCAACTCTTTTTTTTAGTTTTTAAACAATATTACATATATTTTTACACACTTTTTTACCTACACATATTTTCAAAAAATACAAACAACATTACTAAAACAACGTCAAGGGCAACATCCCCCATTTTTAGTTTTGAAAACAAAACACCAAGAGAAAAGTACAGGAAGAAGAGTCTCGAAATTGGGTACCTATACTCTTATTATCAAACTTTTTTTTTTTTCTTTTTTTTGAGAATGTATCAAACCTATTTAAGCATACGTGCAAGAAACGATTTGGCTGCATCGCTAGCTGGCAGCTGCCCATACTATATTGTTATGAGTTGTGATTTTATGAGTCAACAAATCACAGAATACTACATATTTATCACAGAATACATGATTTAAGTATAACTGATAACCATCATAAAATATTTATTATATATAAAACCACACATACATAATAATAGTAAAATTAGAATATTGGAAAAAAAAAAAAAAAAACCCATCGCAATATCCGCAGCAATATCGTATATTTAATTAGTAGCCTTTCATTTTTATATATTTCTTTCATTTTTTTTATTTATTATATATTTCTTTTCTTGTTCACTATCTGTCTGTATTTATATATATATATATATATATAATGTTTTTTTTTTTTTTTTTGAGTAAACAGTATATAATGTATGTTATAAGTTCACCAATATGCGTTGAAAACTTGGTTCATATATTGTGATGCTAAAAAACAAGGGAGGAAATTAAGAAAGAAGTGAAGTGAGATCTCAAAGTACGGCTATGCACGCACCAGTGGGAGGTCTCGATGTCCGAGCAAATCAACAATCTGGTGACTTTATGATTCAACCTGAGATGCCTCCTTCTTCAGAGACGAGCAGTAACAACAAGAAGCCAACACCACCACATAATAATAATTCTGAGAATAATATTGATGATCAGGTATGCATTCCATCTCTCTCTCTTTCTCTCTCTCTCTCTCTCTTATTCTTTGTGTAATTGTGTGTCATTCTCTGTACAAATAAGATTTTTGTTTTTGTTTTGTTAATTGTTTTAAAAACCACACCTCTCTCCTCCCTTGATCTATATATAATATATATATATATATATGCTGCCATCACCGTTGATATATTTGCTACTGAATCCTAGAGATAGATCTGAAGTTGTATAATCCACCAGGGTTTAAGGTTTTGTGTTTGTGTTTGAGTTTAAGTCAGACGCCGAGAAGAGGAATGATCAGAAAATGCGAGAAAGGTTGGGTAGGCTAGGTGGGTTCTGTACTTCTGTTCTTAAGTCTCCAGTGGAACGGTACTGTCTGGGTTCAAGTGAAAAGAAAACAGTTCTTTGTTTACAGTTCATGTGGTGATATGTGGCCCCACGTGGCCTGTGGGCTGTGACGAATGATGATGTGGTTTAGGTTTTCTTTTATTTTTTTTAATAAATAATTTTAGAAAAGGTTATAGCTTTATAGGTATTTGTTTGTTTGTTTTGTTTTTTTTTTCATCCTTCTTCTAATTTTAGATAGTTGGATGGTTACAATAGAAGGTGATGGATTTAAATTCTAAACATTTTCTTTTTCTGTTAAAAATAAATAAATTCTAGACATTTTTGCTTAAAGATTAAAATACTTAAGAAGTGATAGTTCTGACTATAAAACTCTTTGACTCTTCAAGTTTTGAATTTCTTTAGCTAAAATGCAAAACACTCTCTAATTTTTAAAAGAATTCATTACAACCCTCTAATTTTATTTTTGTTCATTCTAATCTTCAAAATTTTAAGTTTATTCAATTAAGTCATTTCCATCAACTTCTCTTTAAAAGTTTTTGAAAAAAAAATGGAAATTTTTTTTCAATCATTAATTGATTTTTTAATTAAAAAATTAAAAATTTAGACAAACCACAACATTAAAGGGAAGTTGATGAAGAGCTCTTAATTAAATAAACTTGAAATTTAAAAAAGACTAAAATGAATTATGGTGAAATTTAGATGATAAGTTTTACATTTCAGCCAATTTCTTTTAATACATAATCTTTGAATTTTTGAATTTAGATTTTCATTTTTTTTTAAGATAAGCATGTAGCGAGGGACTGAGAGAGGGAGGAATGGATATAAGATTCGAACCACATATATGAAACACCGTACATATAGGGTCTGTTTGAATACTACTTATTTTACTAAAACTGAAAACTTATTACTGAAAGTACTGTAGATAAAGGTAAAAATTAGTTGAAATAGTACAGTGGGGCCCATGAATAGTACCAAAAAGTGCAATGAGGCCCATGAATAGTAGCAAAAATAAACTGAATAGTAAAATAATTTTAATTTTTCATTGGTATCCAAGCACACACATAAGCTACTATTGAACTATCATCCTTGAGCTTGGAAAATTAAAAACAAAGACCCCAAAGCTTTGAAATTTGACCACTAGACAGTAGACACGAATTGATTTGATGTGAATTAGTAAGTTTAGAGATACATCTAATTTTACCCCAACTAATATCTCAAGTTGTGAATAATAATGATAATGCTTAATAAAAATAGCGTTAGTGCATATCCATGTAAAATGATGTCACCTTATTATAAGGCATGTGATACTGTTGGATGAGAATATGATTTGATGCTGAGAGGTCATGCAAATTGTATGAGAGAATTTTGGATGTTGGTGAGCGCCCTGTGGGTACCTTTTCCGTTGCAATATTCTTGCTTTTTAGGAGTACCCATTTGAGATGCATGGCTGCCCATAATAGGTGTAGTGCACATGGTTGAATACTTGAATGGTCGAAAAATTGCGTGATAAGTTCAATAATTTGGTCAAATATTTTTTTTTATAAATTTTTTGTAAGTCAAATCTTTAAAATACCGACACTTTATTTTTATGTGGTATATAATGTAGGGACTTAGTTTAGGTCTAATGCATCCAGTGCACTAAACCCGGTCAGATAGTGACATGTGTCCAAAGTGGACACGTGTCACCATTTTACTAGTCCAGTGTCACTAGACACTAAACCCCAAGTCTACCCATAATGTAGCAGCATGAGCCATATTGCTGGCTACTATATATTCAAGTCTTCTCTGATCCATTCTCTCAAAAATAAAAATAAAAACAAATTTTTTCTATCCAAACTCGAAACTATTAAGAATACCAAAATCGTAGGCTCGTAGCACAACCTTAGGCTAAGGACTAAGGAGCCCTATATTCATTATTTAGGCCACAATAATAGTAAATATTTACTAAATAGTAAATAGGGCTGAAATACACTATTTGGTTTTAAAAATTTACCTAGTAATAATAATACTCTTTATTTAAAATAAATAAATAAAAAACAACAACAAACACAAATATCCTAAACCATAATACAGATGTTTTTTTTTTCTTCTCAAAAATAATACATAGATTTTTTTTTTTTTAACCTCTTCCTAAAAGGTGACTATTTTGTACACATATTTCTCAATTATTGAATTTAGATACAACTGACGAGTTATCATTTGATATTAAATCTTTTTTCAAGTGTGAGAGTGATGCAATTAGAACAAGGCTTACATATAATCTAAATATATTCCAATATTATTGTTAATTATAGTTTTAATTATAATCTATAAAAGTTAAATACATTGTTTTGTAAGATTTATATAGTAAAATTTGTAATACCTCTAGTATTACTATTAAGTATCCATCTCTCTTGCCGAGTTACTAAAAACATGAAATAAATAGATAAATAAAGAGCTAAGAGCTTATATTTGGATGGATGGATGGCAAGCCAACCTTCCAGACTTTTTAAAAAATATTTTAAAGTATAAGAGCAATTTTGAAAAAAAATAAAAAGTAGAAATTTATGGACTAAATATGCAATTCAACATTTTAAATTTATTTTACCAATTTCCATTTATGTTGTCTTAGATATCTTTTGGGGTGGGCGAGACGGTGAAAGAGACCTTCAATTGTTTAACTCATATATTATTAGCCTGATTAAAACAATTATTTTAAATTTTGACTTGAAGTTTGCTTCCATAGAATGCTGAAGAAATAATAAATTTTCAAATCACATCATAAAGGATAGAAATTTGCAAAAGACAAGTATTCAAAGTTTGAAAAGTTGTTTTACTTTTTTATGGAAAAGCCAAATATCGTTTCTTGTTATTGAAAGTCACAAGCATCGGCTTGACTTGTAGGATTAAAGAGCTTTCATACTGCAGGAAAGTCATAATCAAGTTAGGCACATGATCTAAATTTTATATTTAATTGGTTGTGACCACATCTTATGAAGTGGAGATTAGTAATTCTAAACTCTTTTCAACCCTTTGAGGTTAAACTTACCAAGTCTGAAAAGATATTAATAATTTTATCTCGGAATGATGAAATTAAAGAAGAAAGAAATTGTATATACATATCATAAAAGCATAAAGTTATAAAATCCTTTCTGTTACTCATTTATAAAAAAAAAAAAAAAAATCATAAAAGCATAAAGTTATAAAATAAAAAAAGTTAAACATTTGGAAAAACATTTAAACAAATGAAAGTCATGGAGAAATGTGCTTATAAATGGATAAGGTACTTCATTCTCATTCTCAAAAAAAAAAAAAGGATAAGGTACTTTAGAAGTGAGTTTAATATCATTTTTTCTTTTTTCTTTTTTTGGGTTTATAATAAATACTTATAAATTATATTCAAGGTTCAAATCCTTCCTTCCTCCCTCCTTTCTTAACTATCAAATTATTCATCTTTTTCTTTTAAAAAAGAAAAAGAAAATAAATGAATAAATGGAAATGTGTTTGGCTCGGTTTCTCTCTCTGATTTATTTATTGTTTTTTTGAAGCCAATTAAAATATCATATCCCTCCTCACAGTTAAGAAGACACTATTAGGGATACGATTGTATTTTTGTATTCTTTTTGAAGCTGATGTGTTTATTTACTTGTAAGTCTTATACACAACTCTCTAAAGTCCACTCTTTCAAGATTCAATTCTATTTTTGTCGAATTAATTCTTTAAAATAAGCCAACGAAAACAAGTTATACCAAACTAAAATAAATACTACTTTTTATGAGTTGCATCTATTCATCTTCGCCCCATTAGTCTTTGTAACACCATATACAAGATGGTGACCAAAATTATTGTGGCTCGGATTAGGCCTTTGCTGCCAGATTTAATTTCTCCTTTACAGTCGGCCTTTGTCCCGGGGAGGCAAGGGGTGGATAATGCGATTATTGTCCAAGAGTTGATCCACTCCATGGCGAGGAAAAAAGGTCGAGGTAGAGTGATGGCAATAAAGCTGGATTTAGAGAAAGCTTATGACCGTTTGGAGTGGAGCTTTATTAGGGATACCTTGAACCTCTACAAATTCCCAAGCCAAATAATTTCCTTGATTATGAGCTGCGTGTCTTCGTCCTCTATATCTATCCTTGTTAATGGCGGAGCATTAGAGCCGTTCTATCCTTCACGAGGAATCCGACAAGGAGATCCCCTTTCCCCGTATCTCTTTATCTTTTGCATGGAAGTCCTTGGGGCCTTAATAGAGGAGAAATGCAAAGCTAAGCTCTGGAATTCTGTCAAAGCTTCTTAGGGTGGTCCGAATTTCTCTCATGTTTTCTTTGCGGATGATCTCATGCTCTTTGCCAAAGCAGATAGGAAGAATTGCATGACTATAAGGGAAGTGCTTGACTCCTTTTGTGAGCTATCCAGGCAGAAAATCAGCAATGAAAAGTCACAGGTCTATTTTTCTCCGAATGTTGATCCTGAAAAGAGAACCGAGCCGTGTGAGGTTCTGGGATTCCGCTCCACTCCTACTCTTGGGAAATACTTGGGCTTTCCCATAAAACATTCAGGTACTCCTCAGGATTTTGGGCACATTCTTGACCATATTAAGAGCAAGTTGGCTAGTTGGAAAGCAAACTTATTGTCTCGTGTTGGCAGAGTAGTACTGACTCAATCGGTGACTTCGACATCCCAAACTACACTATGCGATGTGTGGCTCTCCCATCCAAAATCCTCCAAGGAATTGACAGGCTTAGCCGAAACTTCTTATGGGGTTCTTCGGAAAATAAGAAAAAACTCCACCTTATAAGCTAGGAGAAGGTTACAAAATCTAAGGAAGAAGGGGGTCTTGGAATTCAAGCGGCAAAACCGAAAAAAACTGCTCTATTAGCAAAGCTTAACTGGAGATTTAATTCTGAAAAATCCTCCCTTTGGGTCAGAGTCCTTTCCAAAAAATATCTCAAGCAGAGGTGAGTTTTTAGAACCCAAGAAAGGCCTTCCTCATGCTCCCCAACCTGGGCAGCTCTTTAAAAAGGGAAAGAAATTTTCAATAAGGGCTCTAAGTGGATTCTTGGAAGGGAAAGTGGCTTATCTCTTTGGTTCGACAAATTGATGGACAAAGGTACTCTCCGAAGCCTTATCTCGGGTCCACTAAATAAGGATGAGGAAAATATAAAACTTATGGATGTTGTTGGGTATGTTGGGTGGAATTTGGAGCACGTTTCCTTCTCCTTCCCAACCCCAATTCTTTTGGAGATGAAGGCAACTCCCCTCTCCTTCTCATGCCAAGAAGAGGATAGGCTTACCTGGCACCTTTCTTCAAATGGTGAGTTCAAGCTGAAAGGAGCATACCGGTTGGCAGTGAAAAAGGATGAAGATTTTAGCAGAACTTCTTTTCCAGGTGCTTGGGTGTGGAAGATTTTATCCCTTCCCAAAGTCAAGCACTTTCTATGGCAATGCTGCCATTATAGCATAGCTATGAAAACAACCCTTAATGAGAGGGGGGGGGGTGAGAATTCCACCAGCCTGCCCTGTTTGTAACACCGAGCCAGAGACCATTGTCCATGTTTTAAGAGATTGCCCCAAAGCCAAGTGTTTTTGGAACTCCTTGATGCCTCCTATGTCATCGAATATCTTTTATGGAGTGCCTCTAGTTGATTGGCTTAAAATCAACTGCAGAAGCTCTCGGATTAGCGTTATTTCTGATATGGAGTGGGGAACAATTTTTCCTATGGCAGTGTGGATTCTTTGGCTCCATCGAAATAGCATTGTGTTTGGCAGAACAGGGCCGCAACGAAATCTTCTAGATGAAACTTTGGCTAGAGCAGCAGAGGTAGCTTATTTGGTTAGCAATGGGAAGCAGAACACTATTAGAAACAAAATCTAGGTGAGGTGGCTGAACCCCCCGAGTAATTGGTTCAAATTAAATTCGGATGGTTCGTCAAAGTGCAATCTAGGTTTGGCTGGCGGTGGAGGGCTAATCCGAAATGAGAAGGGTGAGTGGGTGAAAGGGTATGCCCGAGCCATTGGTGTCACGACTAGTGTTGCTGTAGAACTGTGGGCCTTACGGGATGGCATTCGACTTTGCATTACTCTTTAGCTTCCAGTAGTGGAAATAGAGTTGGATGCCAAGGTGGTAATTGATTTAGTGAGGAAAGAGACTAGTAAATTTAATAGCTTAGATGCACTAGTAGCTGATTGCAATGAGGGCCTAAAGAAAATTCCTAATGTCAAATTTATGCACTGCTTCAAAGAGGCCAATAAGTATGCAGGCAATTTAGCTAGGCGAGGTGCTCTTTTGGACCAAGCTTTTGTTGTTTTTATCCACCCTCTTCCTGAGGTGGAGTTGCTTATTAGATTAGATGCCGTGGGCACAATGTATGACCGTTTTGTATCCTCTTCTATAGAGGCTTTTTAGTTTGTTAATGAAAGTTCCTTTTTACCAAAAAAAAAAAAAAAAAAAAATCTATTCATCTTCTTCTTCACTTAAACAAAAATCTAATATGTCAGGTAGTAGATACGTTTTTGTTTATTTTAATTTTGAGAGTCCCCATTTTCACATTTTAGTTTGTTGTTTTTATATCTCTTCATCTCACAAGTGTGGGAGTGGGACATCTCAAAATTGCTCAATTTTGGAACTCCAAAATTTTACACTATTGTTTGTTTGTTGTTTTGATCTCTTTTATCTGACAAGTCACAAGTGTGAGACATCTCACATAGGTATTCTGTATTCACATTCATAAATGCCAAAAAAAAAAAAAAAATCTATTTTAAGTAACTACTTTATCAATACACCATTCATTTAATATTTTATTCTCTTACCAGTTACCACTTTATTTATAATAAAAAATTTATTCTACCTCTATTCTCTTTTGTTTTTTTTATTCTTTCTTTATATTTTGTGAGATTAAAATAGTTGGGGTGAAATAAAATAATAATGTTTAAGATGTAATTTTTTTTTATCTCTTTTATCTGAGTGAGACATCTCACGTAGGTATTCAGTATTCACATTCATAAATGCCAAAACAAAAAAAACAAAAACTGTTTTATCTATTTTACATAATTACTTTATCAATACACCTTATATTTAATATTTTATTCTCTTAACCGGTTACTACTTTATTTAATTTTTTTTTATTCTATCCCTATTCCTATTCTTTTCTGTTTAAAAAAAAAAAAATTATTTCTCTATGTTTTGTGTGATTAAAATAATTGGGGTTGAATAAAATAATAATGTTTAAGATATATACACCCTATATTTAATATTTTATTCTCTTAACCGGTTACTGCTTTATTTAATTTTTTTTTTATTCTATCCCTATTCCTATTCTTTTCTGTTTTTTTTTTAATTCTTTCTCTATGTTTTGTGTGATTAAAATAATTGGGGTTGAATAAAATAATAATGTTTAAGATATAAACATTGCTAAAGTTTGGTTAAATTTTGCACATTTAATTTTAAAAATAACCCACATTAGCTTATTTAAACTCGTGTAAATCTAGATTGTTGCTACTTGCTAGGACTACAATAACCATATAAATATACAGCTACTATTAATAAGTTATGCCATTTGTTTAAATACTACCTTAAATAATTTTATAAATGACATTATATTGAATTAGAAAAGATAACTGGAGTACTTTAAAAATAAAAAAATAAAAAAATAAAAAAAAGAAAAAAGAAAAGAAAAGAAAAGATACCTGGAGCAGTTGAAAGGAACAAGCACTAACTAAAAAAAGGTAAGAGAGAAAAATAAATTTAGAAGGGTAAAGTGCAACCGTGCATTATGATTTAGTTGAGGATCTCTTCTCCCTCTGTCTGACACAAACACTACTACTACACACACAGAAAGAGACGGGGGTGAGTGGGAGGTGAGAGAGGTGTAGTGTAGTATGATTTTGATTTGAGCATCGAATTTGGTTCGGTTCTGCAAGAGCACAACTTATCTCGTCCACCCCATATAACCATAAGGAGTTTCATTTCTTTCATGGTTCGTTCCATTTCTCATTTCTTCTATTCTCTCGTCCCTCCTCAATTTCACCCTTCGTTTCTGGTATTTTATCCATTTCTAATAAATCTTTGAAGGTTTTTTTTTTTTTTTTCAGATCTCTTACTCCTCTATTCATTCTTTGGATTTTGTTTATATAATTGCTTTATTTTCATTCCAAATTTGCAAGTGACCCACATCCTTTTTGTATTTCTGTGGTAAGTTGTTAATTTTGAAATTCCTTTTGTACGGTTATATTTACTTGTAATCTCATAACACCCATTTGTTATTTTGTTGCATATTGCTCATTTATATGTTTAATTTGAGAATTGCTTGGTGTCTGTATGCAAAATTTCTTTTATGATTCACTTGTGAGATTATACCTGATGTTTGTTTCAAGTGTGTGTTTTAAATAAAAAGAAAATTCTTATATCAGAGAGAAACCCCAATGTTTAATTTATTGAGAACATGATGATGCATGCAGAAATTGAGGAACACATCAAATAGGCAAGCATCTATTGCAATGGGAGACTATAGTGGTGATGAATATGTGTCAGTTGGTGCAGTACCTCTTCCTAGGGTAGATAAGTTCAAAAAAGTTTCAGTTCTGCCTCTTGTGTTCCTCATCTTCTATGAGGTTTCTGGGGGGCCATTTGGGATTGAGGATACTGTGGGTGCTGCTGGTCCTCTTTTAGCCCTTATCGGCTTCTTGGTCTTCCCCTTCATATGGAGTGTTCCTGAGGCATTAATAACTGCTGAGATGGGTACCATGTTCCCTGAGAATGGTGGTTATGTGGTTTGGGTTTCGGCTGCATTAGGTCCTTATTGGGGGTTTCAGCAAGGTTGGATGAAATGGCTAAGTGGGGTTATTGATAACGCGCTCTACCCAATTTTGTTTCTTGATTATTTAAAGTCGGCAGTCCCGGCTTTAGGTGGTGGTTTACCGAGAATCCTAGCCGTGTTAGCTTTGACTGTTATCCTCACTTACATGAACTATAGGGGATTGACCATTGTTGGATGGGTTGCTATTCTTTTAGGAATTTTCTCAATTCTTCCTTTCGTAGTTATGGGGCTTGTGGCAATTCCAAAGCTGGAGCCTTCTAGATGGTTAGAGGTAAATCTACATAATGTGGACTGGAATTTGTATTTAAACACTTTATTTTGGAATCTAAATTATTGGGACTCAATAAGCACCCTTGTTGGTGAGGTGGACAACCCAAAGAGAACACTTCCAAAGGCTCTGCTTTATGCTTTGATATTGGTAGTTCTTGGATATTTCTTCCCTCTTTTAATTGGTACTGGTGCTGTTCCAGTCAATCGTGAGTTGTGGACTGATGGGTATTTCTCGGATATTGCTAAAATTATTGGGGGAGTTTGGTTGAGATGGTGGATCCAAGGTGCTTCAGCAATGTCGAATATGGGGATGTTTGTAGCTGAGATGAGTAGTGACTCTTTCCAACTTTTGGGTATGGCGGAACGAGGGATGCTACCTGAGTTCTTTGGCAAGAGGTCTCGTTATGGAACTCCTCTAATAGGGATTTTATTCTCAGCTTCTGGTGTGCTCTTGCTGTCATGTCTGAGCTTCCAAGAGATTGTAGCAGCAGAGAATTTCTTGTACTGTTTTGGAATGATTTTGGAATTCCTAGCATTTGTATGGTTACGAGTAAAACATCCATTTGCATCTCGGCCTTACAAGATACCCGTGGGAACAATTGGAGCCATTCTTATGTGTATTCCTCCAACTATATTGATCTGCATTGTGTTGGCTCTTTCTACACTCAAGGTATTTCTTGTAAGTATTGGTGCTGTGGTGATTGGCCTTGTGATGCAGCCCTCTCTCAAGTATGTGGAGAGAAAGAGATGGATCAAGTTCTCCGTTAGTTCTGACCTCCCAGATCTTCATGGTAGTAATCAAGCTAGCAATGATGCCTTAATAGATTAATGCGTTCTGATTTATAAATATGCACTGGAAATATTCCACTGTGATGGTGATTAGCTGCGTGACAGGAACCCACATGCCACAATTATCAAGTTGGCAGAGTATTTGTTGACAACTGGAATGCAAGGTAGCACTGTTATCTAATTTACTCATTTGCATTCTTTTGGCACGTAGCTATTTGCAGTTACTAGCTGTTTATCATCTTTGTTTTTTGGCTGATGATAGATGGGAGGGAGGATTGAAAGTTGAGACATTAGTGAATGTACAAGGAAGACATAAATTTGGTTTTAGTAGATTTCAACACTGTTTCTTTTTTAATTAATTCCTGACTTTCAGTATTGACACAATGTTGGAATGAAGGATTGTATTTTAGTAATCTTTAAAATAAGTTATTACATGTTGGGGAAGCATCTTTGCTTTGCTAATGCTATTCATTGTAGTTGTCTTGATGCTGTGTATTCAATCTTAAGATTTTTATTTTAGAAAAACTTTTGAGGTTTAGTTTTGTTTGATCTTCTGCACTATTACACCAAGTTAAACCTTGAGTCAATTTGGAAATAGGAAAATAACATGAATAACGACAATAAATAAAAGAGGGTTGCATTGTAATCAATGTAGATTGCCAAAGGTTATTCAGCAAAAAAAAAAGAAAAGATTGCCAAAGGTTCAGACAGGGGTCAAATTTCCTTAGCCCCCAAGCATGCTTGCATAATTCACCAGAGCATTCAACCTTTTAGGCTTGGCCCCTTGGGTCTTGCAAGAAAAAATGTCAAATCAATGATCTATAATAGACTTGTTTGATATGTGTGTCCGCAGACTCATGTTTAAGGTTCTGCTCCTGGAAGGGATTGGTTTAAGTTTAATTGTGATGCAGCTATTGGGATTAATTTCTCTTCCATTTTTGTTGTTGTGAGAGATTGGAGAGGGATGGTGGTTTTGGCTGGCTCTAAAAAGGTTAATACTATCATCCCTTTCCAAGCTGAAGCCGAAGCCCTGTTGTGGGCTGTTCAATTGGCAATGGAGAATGAGGTTCCTTAGGCTGTGTTGAAGGGCGACTTTAAAACATGTATTGATGCTATCTCCCAACAGTCTAGAGATAGACCTTGGAGGATCAAGAACTACATAGAAGAGGTTGTCTCTATCTTTAATTGCTTTTCAGAGTGCTCCTTTTGCTGGGTTAATAGAGCTGACAAACAAGCAGCCCATGTTTCGGCAGTCTTGTCCTTATATAATTCCCATGTAGGTGAGATAGATCCATGTAAGCCTTCTATTTTTGTTGATATCATTAGGCAGGATGTAGCTCCTGAGATGTTTGCTTTTTTGCTTTGAGTTTCTTTCAATAAAGCTTTTCAGATTATAAAAAAAAGGGGTTTTACTTCCTAGCACCCGAGGAATGAAGATTTTAATCTTGAAAATTTGAAATCCCATTTCTTGAAGAATCTCTCATTATTTCTCCTTAATCCTTATATATTTAACACTATTTTCAAAGCATACCTCCTAGTTGATCATACATAACGCATTAGTGAGAAGCTATCATAGCACAAAGAACGAGAAATTCTAGATGGTTCTAGCAATTAACAAGTGGCTGAAACAATACAGATTCATGAAAAATGAAACTTAAGGTGCACTAGATTCATAAAAAATGAAACCAACTCAACAAGAAGATCACATCTGCTTTAATTTCCCTGCTCTGTCAACTGACTTCGTCTCATCTCCCACCACAATCCTGAACTCAACAATGTGAACCCAAGAACAACTGATTGAGAATTGTGTTTGTGAAAGATATCTACCAAAAAAAAAAAAAGGAAACAAATGTGGACATTATCTGGATGTTCAGTTACGCAGCTTATATCATTGGATGTTTAATTAAAGAGAGTAATATTTTCCTAAGTACTTGGCATCATAAGTGATTAATTTTTTTTTAATGAGGTGTGTACGGGCAGTGCTTTAAGGTGGTCAGAATTGGAATGAGGGGAGAACGGAGCAGCAGCGTGGCGGCAGTTGCAGTTGCTGGTGGTCTGTGAAAGGGAGTGTGCGTGAGAGAGGAGTAATTATAGGATTCAAATGAGTTGTGATTGTGTGGTAAGTTGTAATGATTTTTTTTTAATAAATTGCTGATTTGGGTGTAACCTATGAGTTTTATACTACATCCGAACATAATTTAAACTCTTAATAATGCATATCATTGCACAGACTTGCACAAAACAAACCCTTATTAAAGCAGTGTCCAAAGGCACCAAACACGTGTCATGGGGTCAGGCTACATTAATTCTTCATAACTATAGTCTTAATAATATAGCAGAAGAATGTTTTGGTGAGAGACAGCGTCCGCCAATGTGTCATTCTTTCACACAATTAATAAAGTCATGCACATACATCACCAACCAAATCTGATCAACTAAATTGACGAAACGAAGGTTGATTAATTACAACTTACAAGCCTAATGTTTCCCTTATCCAATTAATAATGCTACATTGCTCTTATGCTATTATTATGGCCAACAAAACATTTTCACATTTGATCCACGGCTACGCTTTCCCTCCCCTTATTATGGCCATTGTCTCTGGGGCTACTTCTCCTGAAAAACATTAAATTGCATGAAATAAGCAACCAAAAGCAATTAAAGTCAAGCTGATAGAAGTGAATTTCAGACAGGAAAATAACATTCAAAATCCAGTCAAATGTGTTGTACTTTCCAAACGTGGCATTAGTTAGTCCACCTGAACCTTGGAGGTCCTTCAACTTCATTAATTGGGAAATCTGAGTAAAATTTGATCAAAGGGCAAGTTTAATATAGGAGCCATCAATAGCATATGCCTCACAACCAAAAGAACTTATTCGTAACTCCATCAACATGTATCAAGATGTGGATAAGGCCAGTCTGGAACAAAGTTGGATAAAAATTTGATCCAACAAGCTTTTATTAAGCATGTAACTTGGTATGAGGGACTAATCTCCAAAAGACTCTTAACCACGTTTAAGAGATCTATGGAAAGAGTGTTTGCCCAGTGCTTTGGGTGATGCCAGGTCAGGGTAGGATGATGTAATGTAATACACCTTGTAATTTTTAGAGAGCCTAAGCCTAGTACCTAAACGCAATATAAGCTTATAAACTCACCATTCTTGCCAGTAGAAATCTCATTCCTTGGGCCATAAACACGATGCCGTGAGGGTTTCTGAACCTTGGCACTTGAACCCAAGCCAAGTGGACTAATGTAAGCTGGTGAAGAAGTTGCAGCTTTATATTCCTGCATGTATAATGTAATTTGGTTTAGATCAAAGGAAGGACACTTGATAATGTTAGCAGACAGATTATAGAAGTATTTTGTGTAAGCATAAATATGGATCAAGTCAGCTGCAGCATCATTCTGAGACTTGTAGGTACATGGAAGATTTCGGGCCCATCCCTCTTTAAAATAAAGAAAACCACCCATAAGATTATATGATTTAAAAGTTTTAAGTTCATGCATACTGAAACAAAACACAAAAAAGCACGCAGATCACTATAATAAAGATTTCTGAATGTCATTGGAACCTGATGGATCATGAGCATGAATCTTAAACTTGAGATCATTTAATATGCCTTCTTCCACATGAGGAGCAATGCATTGAAAAACCTCCTCAACAAATGATCCCTCTTCTTTCCAGAGTAAGGAAGAACCTCTCCAGAAGGGTGGTGCTTCCTTTGGGTCACCAAAAATGCATCTCATAACATACCTCACCTGTAAACAGAATTCAAACAGATTAACATCTTCAAAAAGCTAGTAAATCAGAATGTAAAGACTTCTCTATTTACAGCAGTGACTAAAGACAATAAGGCATCAATAGGTACACGGTGTCATTGACACGAGATGAATGATCAAGACTAAAGATCCCTAACAAACAGATAAACATGAAAAAATGTGGAGTAATTGAATGACACAAAAGTTCAGCTTCAACACTTTAAACTAGGATTCACCATGAGCCTTTTAGCTCAACTGACACTTCTTGGTGTTTTCAACAGGGACGTCTAGTGTTCAAATCCCCTCTCCCTCAACTATCAAATTATCAAAAAACACTTTAAACTAGAATTCTAGATTATAGACCCTAAACTGATCATAGTCATCTTATCATACAACTTTCTAGTTCAGAGAATCAGCACAATAACTTAACAATTTCTTTTCTTTGATAGGTAGACAGTAGGGGAGGGGGAGGGGGGATTCAAACCACAGACATAGGACACCACAAAGGATGCCATTAACATAGGATTATTTCTTGAACCACACTCCTTAGCATAACAAAATTAAAGAAGGTAGTCAACTTGTTAAGAGTAACAGCCAAATTCTGAAGCCTTTGATTGTAGACACCCTCAGCCTGTCTCATGCAAAAAGATACCAACCTTAGCATCGCTCTTCTGAACTTCAAGACATATATATGAAAAATATTTCCTTTTTCCCTCCAAACTATGCTTTAGAGTCTCTGCAGGCAGCTGCTTTGGTCTTTCAAAATTCATAAACCTACCTTCAATCAAAATGGAAAAGTCAGGAAAAACAAAAGCATAAATAAACTACTAGTGGAAAGGTAAATCTGAGAACAAATATCAATAGGCAGCAGAAGTGCATACCAGGCAAGCCGAATAGGCTACCACCCAATCAGGCAACCTACCTAGCAAGCAACTGCCTACACCAGCCCTCCCCAAGTCAAGATAATTCTCTTCAGATACCAAATTTAGTTCGCAAGCTTCAAGCATTAACTGATGATGGTCCAGAATTCCATGCCATTCTTACAGAACCTGATGCATGGACGATATAAACAAATTAACAGAATTTAAGGCAACTTTGAAAATCAAGTAGAAAAGGACCAATAAGAATCAACTGGAAGCAACAACTACAACAAGAGAAAAATAAGAACTATTTATCAATTATGAAATCAGAAACCTGATCAGGCATGCGCCTTCTATGCCAATCAGAAAGCATCCTTATTACAATGCTAATCCGAAATGATAAGGATGTTCAGTCAAAGCCAATTATCAGGCTTTGAAACCTGATCAGACTTGTTCACGATTTTATTTCCTCTTTTGTTTTTGACATAAAGTGTCCAAATAATTGCCTTAAAAACCAGTACCTTTTGAAAAGCCCCTTTGCCTGTTAGATTCAAGTAGCTGCCCTGGAAAAATTGATTGCCACAAACAAACTGACGCATTGTATTCTTCTTTACTCTAGCAAAATTAAGAGAGAAATTATTTGATAATATGTATAATACTCTCCAGAGAGTACAGAAGACAAAAATGCAAAAGAGACACACCTCTGTAACAGAGTTATAATCAAATGTGATCTCCTCACCATATTGAATTTTACATACAGAATAGATTCCAATCTAGTAATGAACATCTACAGCAGTAAATCTGCATTCATAGATAAACTTATAGGATGATCAAACACTAGGTTCACTCACAATTATATAACAAAACGAGGCAATTCATTAAGATGAGTAAATGGTAATATTTGTTGTATATATAGGTATAACAATATTCATTATCTGTGAGATAAAAAAAAATTATATAAAAAGAATAAAAGAAAGTAGAGAGGTAAAGTATATTACACATAGCATGATTCCACCCGTAAACAAGTTATAGTATTAGTAAACAATCTGGCATCTAATGCTGAATCTTCAGGAGAAAATTTGCTAATGTAACATTTATAATTGATTAGACTAACGCTCCGAGTGATGAAAGTAACAGTTTCACTACATTTACATTATTATAAAGCAACCATGAGAAATTTGTGTCCCGCTTACAAATTATAATGCCAAATATGTCCAGTCCCAAAATAAAATACCAAATCAATTCAGTTTTGTTATGTTCCATAATACTCTAAGAACTTGTCAAGAGTACATAAGGGAAGGTCTGCAGGTTGGTTATAAACAACCAAAAGAGTATGACAACAGAACTCACTTCGCTTCACAATTTGGACGGCACGAGTGACATATTAGACTTGCATAGTTTGCCCTATTATGCATAGCATCTTGCTTCTTGAACCATTTCCAAAAAGGACAAATCTACATTTTTTTAACACAACCCAATAGACAATAAAAGAATGGGGAAATCAATATCGGAAAAGTAGGGAACAAGTCAAGGAGAGAAACACGTCCAAAAGAGAGGAAAAATTGTAGTACATGCTCATGCAGCAAAATAATGATGTGTATACCTTTATCAAAAAAATAAAAATAAAATGATGTGTATACCTTTCTGTAAGCAACATATTTGTCATCAGGATGACTATCAATGTCCTTCAGAATACCCTGACACATTTTCGCAGCTTTTATATCACGATCCTCAGAAAGATTTTCATTTTCTTCAATAACAAGCTGCAATGAATACATCATAGGAGTGTTTCCACTCCCAGTGAAGTTCCTAACTTGCTTATTCAAAGTACGAAGGAGCACATCTTCAATAAACAAATGCTTCTCCAGGAGAGGCCAATCTAACTCCTTTGGCCTGGAATCAAGCAGAAAATTGTGAGTATAGGGGTCAATTCCATAAACCTCTTGCTCTATGACCTCATCTCCAAGCAGTTTTCTAGTTTTATAGTCCTTGACTTCAGGAAGTTCCATATCTGACTCCTCAGTGCCACTTTTCTGTGCATAGAGCTTCTCAGCATAGTCCTCCGGTAATGATACTCGCATTCGCATCTTTCGTTGCATGTTATCCTCATCTGCAACAATAACATATCGTTAATCACTTCATATTTTCTAGTAACAGGAGGAACCAGGCTTGCTTTTGTCATGCAAGCCCCTTTCATGATCATCAGTCATTGAATCCAAACCATCTGGGGTAAAGTATCCATCTCCCCTTAAGGGCCGGCTCTAGGCCTAGCCCATTTAGGCCATGGCCTAAGGCCTTTAATTAACATAGAAAGGCCCCCAAATTAATATGTGGCAATAAGTTTTTTTTTTTTTTTTTATTTATTTATTTTTTTATATATATTATATCTCGTAGGTTTTATAAATCAATATGTTACCGATCACAATAAGTAATTCAATAATCATTTATTATTTTATTGAAATGTCACATCAAATTGTAAGTATTTTATAATAAAATTTGTATTAACTTTAGCATCTTTTCCACACAAAAAAAAAAAAATTACGAACTAATAGAAATACAACACAATCACCAATTCACCATTAAGTGAATGAAAAATGCTAAAACTAATACAAATTTATGACAAAAAATTAACAAATTGATGTGGCAAGAATATGATTGGTGCCACTCAAACAATATAATAAATTGAATGTTTTGAATAACTTTTTTTTTATTGATGACACGTCAATTTGTAAAACCTACATAATAAGTATCACTAGCTCACTCGGAGTAAATTAGTTTTATTAATTAGTAAGAATTAATAATAGATTTGAAATTAAAAAAAAAAATATATATTATAAAAAAAAACTAAATATTATTTAAGTGATATTTAGATATAAAAAGGCCCCTTTAAAATTTTCGCCTTAGGCCTCAAACTATCTTGGGCCGGCCCAGTTAACTCAGTAGTTCGAGCTTCTGATCACAAATCCAATTCACTTTCTGTATCTGAGGCTGTACTCTCACTATTACTCTTGCCATCTTTAGACGACCTGTCATCAGATGTTTCACTCTGAGTCCATAGATTATTTTTATTTAATTTGGATAAATGCTTTTGGATTCCTCAATCCAATGCATACTCTCCATAATCCAAACCACCATTTGCAAAGGAAGTGCCATTACTCCTAGTCATGTACTTCCTTCCAGTCAAAGATTTACTGAGCTTCTTCTTATACCTAGAGGCACCAGGTAAATCATCTTCCCATGATTTCATCGTCTCATCTCTTTCATAAGATGACTTAGAACTCTCTTCCAACCGTGTGGCAAGTTGAATAATTTGTTAGGGTCATATTTTTCATGTGTTGACATATCCTTTGATAAAATGCACTTTACTTGTAATTGCATAGATCTAGATGTATTTAGAATATCACGAAGTATGTTAAGCAATCAAAACAAGTGATATCGCCCCAATTCTTTGTTCTGTGTACTCAGAATATAGGTACAAGTAAGCCGAAAAGGAAATAGGGCACATTGTTGCATGACTCACACCCAACATATAAAGGCCTAATCACCACAAAAATACAGCAGAGAAGAAAGAAGCGGATATGAAGAAGCAAGTGCATAAGTTAATTTGCTACAATATTAACATAGATTTAGGCTATTTTATGTTTCCCAACTTACACGAAGAAGCAAATAACAACATTCAAAATCAAGCCAAAAAGATAAAATCGCAATTAAAGTCAACTTTAAAAGAACTGAAGGCAGTTTAGCCGCAAGGGGCGAGGGCCAAAATAAACACTACAAAAAAAATACTTATTAAAATAAATAAATAAAAATTGTTTAAATAACATCTATGTCATTGCAATAGTTGATGCGAGTTGTTGTAATAAATTTTGAGGTAATAGTTTTGTGCAACAAAAATTTTTGTTGCAATAAATTCCAAATATTTTAATGAAATTTTAATACAATAATATATATGTTGTTGCAATAAATTATTTACTACTTTAAATATCTTGTAATAGTAAGCTATTACTCCACGAATCTTATTGCAATAGATTGTAAATAATTGACAAAATATTTCACAATGGTTAATTCCCTATAGTTCATGTAAGTGATGACTATAGTCAATGCTAACGCGACTAGGATTCTCGATAAACCACTACCTATGCCGAATTCAAATAATCAAGAAATAGAACAGGGATAGACGCGTTATCAATAACTTAATTTAGCCATTTCATCCAACCTTGTTGAAACCCCCCCAATAAGGACCCGATGTAGTTGAAACTCAAATCACATAACCACCATTCTCAGGGAATATAGTATTCATCTTAGCAATCATTAATGCTTCGAGAACACTCCATATGAATGGGAAGACCAAGAAGTCAAGAAGGGATAAAAGAGGACCAATAGTGTACTTGACCCAAATGAGCACCCTAAAATGTCATAGAATATGAGGAACACAAAAGACAGAACTAAAATTTTCTTAATATTGCTCCAACTAACACATATTCATAGGAAAATTGTTGCAATAACTTAAAATGAAGAAATTGCAGCAATAAATGAATACCAATTATTTTTACATTTTATTACAATGAAAATCTTAAAGTAATAGCTTATTACAATGAAGATATCATTACAATAACTTAATAACAATTATTTTGCAAACTATTACAATGAAATATAAGAAGCAATAAACAATTACAACAAAAATATCATTGCAATAACTTGACCAAAAAATTTTTAGTTACTTTTTTTGAAATATATTGCAATAAGTATCATGAAGCAATGACCTATTGTCATGAGATTGCAATATAATTGACAAAAAATAGTTGCATTAGATTACAAAATAAGTAGGCCTTATTTTGCAATTATTTTTCAATCTAATTGCTTCATATACAAGATTAGAACGATCGTAGGTCTCCACACCAACATCCAAATTCATGTTACACCACCTAAACTCATGTAGTTTGCATGATCAAACTATTAAAAGAAAAAAAAAAGTTTATTACAAAGAATTTTTTTATTACAATAAATTCAAAATTATAGCAATAAAAACTTATTGCAACGAAAATATTTCGTTGCAAACTATTGCAATAAAGTTTATGGCAATAGGTTATTGTAACAAAAAGCAACACTAAGAGGAAATTGCATGAGTGTGTAATAATGTTTTTTTTTGTTGCAATAAGTGTTTATTATAATAGTTTTGAGTTTATTACAAAAAACTATTTATTGTGGTGAGAACATGATGATGCATGCAAATATTGAGGAGCACAACAAATAGGCAAGTATCTGATACAATGGGAGACTCTAGTGGTGATGAAAATGTGTCAATTGGTGAAGTACCTCTCCCTAGGGTAGATAAATTTAAGAAAGTTTCATTTCTACCTCTTTTATTGATTATTTGAAGTCGATATTCCTGACTTTAGATGATGGTTTACCAAGAAACCTAGCCCTGTTAGATTTGACTGTTGTTCTTACTTTATCAATACACTTCAAATATTTTAATGAAATTTTGATACAATAATATATATGTTGTTGTAATAAATTATTTACTGCTTAAAATATCTTGTAATAATAAGCTATTACTCCACAAATCTTATTGCAATAGATTGTAAATAATTAACAAAATATTTTACAATGGTTAATCCTCTATAGTTCATGTAAGTAATGACTATAGTCAATGCTAACATGACTATGATTCTTGATAAACCACTACCTATGTCGAATTCAAATAATCAAGAAATAGAACAGGGGTAGACGCATTATCAATAACTCCATTTAGCCATTTCATCCAACCTTGTTGAAACCCCCAATAAAGACCCGATGCAGTTAAAACCCAAATCACATAACCACCATTCTCAGGGAATATATTATTCATCTTAGAAATTATTAATGCTTCAAGAACACTCCATATGAATAGGAAGACCAAGAAGTCAAGAATGACTAAAAGAGAACCAACAGTGTATTCGACACAAATGAGCACCCCAAAACGTTATAGAATATGAGGAACATAAAAAACAGAATTAAAATTTTCTTAATACTGCTCCAACTAACATATATTCATAGGAAAATTGTTGCAATAACTTAAAATGAAGAAATTGCAGTAATAAATGAATACCAATTATTTTTACATTTTATTACAATGAAAATCTTAAAGTAATAGCCTATTACAATGAAGATATCATTACAATAACTTAATAACAATTATTTTGCAAACTATTACTATGAAAAATAAGAAGCAATAAACAATTACAACAAAAATATCATTGCAATAACTTGACCCAATTTTTTTTGTTACTTTTTTTGAAATATATTGCAATAAATATCATGAAGTAATGACCTATTGTCATGAGATTGCAATATAATTGACAAAAAATAGTTGCATTGGATTACAAAATAAGTAGGCATTATTTTGCAATTATTTTTTAATCTAATTGCTTCATATACAAGTTTAGAACAACTGTAGGTCTCTACACCAACATCCAAATTCATGTTACACCAACTAAACTCATGCAATTTGCATGATCGAACTATTAAAAGAAAAAAAAGTTTATTACAACAAATTTTTTTATTACAATAAATTCAAAATTATTGTAATAAAAATTTATTGCAACGAAAATATTTCATTGCAAACTATTGCAATAAAGTTTATGGCAATAGGTTATCGTAACAAAAGCAACACTAAGAGGAAATTGCATGAGTGTGTAATAAATTTTTTTGTTGTTGTTGCAATAAGTGTTTATTATAATAGTTTTGATTTTATTGCAAAAAACTATTTATTGTGGTGAGAACATGATGATGCATGCAAATATTGAGGAGCACAACAAATAGGCAAGCATCTAGTGCAATGAGAGACTCTAGTGGTGTTGAAAATGTGTCAGTTGGTAAAGTACCTCTCCCTAGGGTAGATAAATTTAAAAAAATTTCATTTCTACCTCTTTTCTTGATTATTTGAAATCGATATTCCTGACTTTAGGTGATGGTTTACCTAGAAACTTGGCCCTGTTAGATTTTACTGTTGTTCTTACTTGCATAAACTATAGGGAATTAACTATTATGGGATGACTTGTTCTTTTAGGGATTTCCTTACTTCTTCCTTCTGTAGTTATGGGAATTGTGGTATATCTAAAGTTGGAGTCTTCTAGATGGTTGGGGGTGAATTTACATATTGTGGATTGGAATTTGAATCTCAAAACTTTATTTTGAAATCTAAATTATTAGGACTCAATAAGCACACTTAATAGTGAAGTGGACAACCCAAAGAGAACTCTTCCAAAGGCTTTGCTTTTATACATAGATATTGGTAGTTTTTAGGTATTTCTTATAATTTGTTTGGTACTAGTTCTGTTTTAGTGAACTATGAGTTGTGGATTAAGGGTTATTACTCAAATATTGTTAAAATTCTTTAGGGAGATTCGTTGAGAATATGGGTCCATGGCACTTCAGCAATGCCGAATATGGGGATGTTTCTAGCTGAGATAAGCAGTGATTCTTTCCAAATTTTGGGTATGGTGGAACGAGGGAAGCTGCCTAAATTCTTTCACAAGAGGTCTCGTCATGGAACTCCTTTGACGGGGATTTTAATCTCAGCATCTAGAGTGCTCTTGTTGTTCTGAGCTTTTAATAGATTGTAGCAGCAGAGAATTTCTTGTATTATTTTGGAACAATTTTGGAGTTCATAACATTTGTATGTTTACGAGTAAAACATCCCACTACATATGCATTGTGTTGGCTTTTTCTACACGTAAGATATAATTTGTAAGTATTTACATTGTGATGATTGGACTTGTGATGCAACCATGTCTAAAGTATATGGAGAAAAAAATGATAGATCACGTTCTCCATTAGTTCTGACTTCCCATATTTTACAGGAATCCTCATGCCACAATGATCAATAGGTTATTGCAATAAACTCAAAACTATTGCAACAAACACTTGTTGCAATGAAATTTTTTATTGCAATAAATTCAAAACTATTGTAACAAACACTTATTACAATGAAAATTTTCGTTGCACATTATTGCAATAAAGTTTGTGGCAATAGATTATTGCAACAAAAAATAAAAAACATTGTTTCAATAACCTTTTGTTTTGAGCTTTCAATAGATTGTAGCCGTAGAGAATTTTTTGTACTGTTTTGGAATAATTTTGGAGTTTTTTAACATTTGTATGTTTAAGAGTAAAACATCCCACTACATATGCATTGTGTTGGCTTTTTCTACATGCAAGGTATTACTTGTAAGTATTTACATTGTGAAGATTGGACTTGTGATGCAACCATGTCTAAAGTATATGGAGAAAAAACAAAATGATAGATCATGTTCTTCATTAGTTTTGACTATCCATATTTTACAGGAATCCTCATGCCACAATAATCAATAGGTTATTGCAATAAAGTCAAAACTATTGCAACAAACACTTGTTGCAACAAAATTTTTAATGGCAATAAACTCAAAACTATTGCAACAAACACTTATTACAATGAAAATTTTCATTGCACAATATTGCAATAAAGTCTGTGGCAAAAGATTATTGCAACAAAAAAAAACATTATTACAATAACCTTTTGTTGCAGTAAATTCGATACAATAAAGGATTTTTAATAAGTTATGGTCACACCTAGTCCATCAAGAACTATCACAAAGAAATTTTGTTGCAACAAGTTATTGCAACGAAATTTTCATTGCAATAAATTATGTTTATTATTATTTTTCCATTAATCTATTTAAAAATATAAACACTATATTTAGGATTTTCATGTAGTCTTTGTTAGTTTTGACTTTAATGTTTGTTTTGACCACATGTCAGTGAGACAATGGTCTCATGAGATTTGCATAGGAGATACTATCTCTCATTTCGCACCTATAATTTAATATTAGAAAGGGCAAAATGGTTACTTCATACACAAAGGCACAAAGGTAATTTTAACTACTAATTCATTAATCACAAATTAGTGAATTGCTATCTTTAGCAAGTAGGGTTTTAAGCAGTGGCGGCTCTATGATTATTTTCTAGGGAGTTTAATGAGAAACATAAATTATATAAAATCTAAAACAAAAATGAAGTTGAATATATTGGCATTACAAAAAAAAAAAAAAAAAAACCCAAATACAAGAAGTTTTACGATTACCTTCTTTGAGGTTTCATATTTTGAAATCGTTGCATGATATCTTCATTATCAATTCTATCAGTTACATTTTTTTTCAATGTACATAGCCAAACAATTATTCATCTACTGATCTCCCATTTGATTGATTGATTTCAAATTTTTTAAGATCTAAATGAGCTTTTTATAAGGTTTAAGAATTAAGATTAACAAATTTATACTTTCGTTGTTGGGCTTTTAAAAAAAAAAAAAAAAGATCAAATTAGTTTGTTATTGGACTTTTTTGTGTGTTTAAAAAGGCAAGATATTGTTAAGAGCATCAGATTCAAACTTATTTCAATTGTGTTTAACAAAATTTTAGAGTTAGGGTGTTCAAATTTTTATTTAAGGGGTCCAGAAAAGAAAAAATACATTATAATATATATTTTTTGGGCTAGTTCAGGGGGTTCATTTGAACCCCTTGAGCTCAATGTGGAGCTGCCCATGGTTTTAAGGGTTAAGATTTATGTGTTTTTAGGTCAGCTTTCTTAGTGAGGCCCATCTAGATATAGTCCAATAATAAAAGTGAATGCCAACTACATGGGTGGGTGATGTTGGGTTCCTAACACATTTCCAATAACATACCTTAATTCTAGATTTAGAACAAACTAATTCCTTTGCAAATGAGATTCAAGTGGTTTCTAGATCTATAACCATGTGACAATTCCTTTCTCCGCCTTGGCCCGCAAGTTCGTCTAAAAGGGCTCGTGACATACCATTAGGCTCATTTTTAGGATGGGTCCACAAATAATAACCCGATCTTGCTTCATAACTATTCATTATTGAAAAGGGGTTGAGCCGCGGACAATTTTTTGATAAATTTGCAAAATTTAACATATAATTTAGTCATAAATTGAAGAAATAACTTTTTATTTGAGAGAGAGAGAAGAAATAACTTAAATAGTCCATAAAAATTAAAAACCCAATTTGTTTTTACCAATCCATGGACCCAAACCGACCTATGTGAGAAACCCACCGAATAACAGACTCTACCTTAGCATTTTTCCAATTTGAAAATAAAAATTACCCGCTCAAACTCACACTCACTCTTCATTGATCATTCACTGAATTCCAAACATACAAACTCTGCTCCAAAATTTTGAAGAGAGAGAGAGAGATATGAAGAAGAAAGTGAACCGCAAGTCCTCACTTCTGGGAACGCCAACAGAAATGGCGGATTTTCCTTCTTCTTCTCCAAACGAGTCTCCGAAATCGCCATTGTTCACCATCATCAACGACAACAAGAAGAAGAGTACGGTCTCCACCTCAAAGAACAAGAAAACTGACAAGTCGCAGCCTACTATTGCCGCTGTGAAAACCCTAGGCACCATCTCCGATCTCAAAGACCTCGCCTCTTCGCGCCTCGACCATCTCAAGCGCCACATCGAACACTCTCACTCTGAGATCATCAAGGATCTCCAGGCTTCCCACTCTCGCCTCCACAAGCGCTTCAAGGTCCGAATCAATTCTTTCTTCTCTTCTTTTCTTTCGCTTTCTCATCTGCCAAACAGATTCCTGTATATATATTTTTAAAAAAATGAAGAAAAAAAGTATTGGATATTCGATGATTTCTGATTTTTATACTTACCTGTTTCTCTCACCTATTGATTGTCGATCTGTTCTGTTCAAAATAATCTCATACGAAATTTGACTTTGTTTGCCGAATTTCTATTTTCAAATCCTCTAGTTATGCTAAGCAAATCCCTAATTCCTTTGGCATGAGAGAGAGAGAGAGAGAGAGATTTGAATTAGAAGATTCCATTAGACTTTCTCAAAGATTCAACAACTACTTTAGAAGATAGTGCTAATAGCCTAGACAGGCTTCAGTAACTTCAATATTGTTCTTCAATTTTTGCTTATAGCAAACGAATCATCTCAAATTATGAGCGATTCAAAAAAAAATTTAGTGTAATTATGGTTTGACTAAGGTTTAGTCTTTTGAAATTTGTATTGTTCGATTTGTATCTTACGCTTTTACCGTTTCTCAAGCTTCCACAGGTTTTCATGAACCGCTTTCACTAATAGTTGAAGAGTATTTCTATTCTCCTTTGTGTAAACTGCTGTATCTGCAAGGTTTTTCTTGGTTAATTATTTGGTTCTGTTTTTTTCATTTTTCTAATTTAATAGATTCAGACTCAAGCATGCCAACAAGCGATGGATGAAGCAGAGAAGGAATACAAGAAAATGTCTGAACGGATTAGTGAAAGTCGGGAAGCAATGCAGGTAAACGTTTCCTTTGTCACAAACACAAGTTGAGTTTTTCTTGTGTGCTTTAGTAATTCCACAAAGTGTGTAAGCTAGTGATAGTATTTTTCAGGCTTCGTATGCAGAGTTCAAGGCAGATGCACAAGCCAGCGCATCTCGTGGTATGTTCTATGTCTCGGTTTTACAACAATGCTACAAACATAAGAAATTTCATAACATGTGGGATGGTAGATTGTGATTAGTGTAACATCAACTTTCACATGGGATTGCCACTGGCATCACTCTTATTATATCACAACCTATCAACTCAATAGTTGAGAAAAAAGTTATGTATCTAGATTTATTGCTACTTTGAAGGAAAAGAACTTGTGAATTGCATATGCCTTATTGTCGTTAATGACATCTGGATATTGCTTTGTTATGCTTTACGAGTTACGAATAATAGTGGTCATGGCTAATGCACTTGAGCAGAGAAACTGCACAACAGTTTATGACCCATTTACATCGTATTTATGATTAGCGTATACCAAACTTGGAGGTTGGATCTAATGATCATATATCCCTATGAGAATTAGGATCCTAGTGAAATGGAGATGAGTGTATTTCATGGATAGATTGTATTTCTTCTATATAACAATGTATACGGTGTCACATCAATTAGAATTTTAAATAACATGTCATTATATACACTTTTATATATGTAATATTTAATCCGGAACTATGCATGAGGATATGCAAGTTTGCACATGTTCATGTACTTGTGCATGTGTTAACTGCAAATAGAACTCTTTTTTATAGACTCTAGATGGACTTTTGGATACATCATCCTATATCGTTACCAATTACCATGTATTTTTGGATGAGATTGAAGACATGCATTATTCTTCTTATTCAAACTGACAGTAATGAGAAAATTACTACAAGACAGCATTACTGTATGACTTTAGGTATGTTAAAAGTCATAAATACGAAGCATAATGATAATGTGAATACTAACTTGGGCTACCATTTGAATTTGTGTCAGCAGTTTATAAACCATCATCTGATTCCTTTTGGATGCATTCTTTGTTTTTATTTGAATTTTTCAGCATGCAAAACATCAATCACTGAGCTTTCAGAATCCTGTGAGAAAGCAATTAATAATCTTCAAAGTCGTTTTGGGATTTCATCAGCTTAGCCACCTGGTAACAAGACATTTCAGGTGAGTACTTTATGCTAGGCGTCTTTCATTATTGGCGTGTACCAGTCATGCAGTACAGTAATCCAAGAACTCAGGCCTTTTATTAACTCTTTCCCCTGTAGGTTATCTGTTTAAAAAAGTATTAACTACAGTAAACCTATGTCTAAGGTTTAACCAGATAATACATCTTGGTGCTATTCTATCTTGGTTTAGAAGGTTTGGCTGACGATACTATTCACTGGAAAAGAAGTTCCAAAAATGAACAACGAGATTCTTTTTCCCTCTTATGAATTTTGGACTGTTATAACAATAATGGAGAATTTCTGGGCCCAAAAAAAGGAGAGAATTATTCTCAGCAGATTCTGTTCATTTGTATTCACGACACTTTTTTTTGCACTTTAATGAATTACTTTATTCAGGACATATTTTCCTCATACTTTGTGTGGGAATTGAATTTTCCATTGGATATTAAAATTTAATGGAACTTTTGTGGCAAGCAACTCTCTTACCTGTCTATCAAGGAATCAAATTTTATAATTTACTGTTGAATTCTGTTTTCCAGGAATTGATATTTGAGAGAATCAGTCTGGATTCTAGAGGATCTACAGTCTATTACAATTAGCGAACGAGGTGAAATGGAGACATCTGCTATAGAACTGCTGCTGATTTTTTCTTCATAAGGACAAATGCGTTTCTTTCTTAGGATTAAAATGCTATTTTTACCAATAAATAAGACTATTTCTGAACTGTATCTGATACATAATGAGCCCCATTGTCCATTGAATAGCGAATACCTTGGGCTCAGATTTCTAAAGAGAAAAAATTTCAGTTCAATCGTCTTTAGTTGACTGTAATAATACAACTAACTCTTGGGGATGATAACACTAGTCCTTTTAAATGATAATAAGTAATGACTTGTATATTCACAATTCATCATAGACATGAGTAGAGGGAGAGAGAGCGACTTAAAAGTTAAATGACAATTTAACGTTCCTACCCAAGTTGGATTTTTTTATTAAAAAAAAAAAACTATTATTCTGAATTATTCAGGCAAATTTATCTAAATTTCATCTCCCCAGTTATTTGAGTTTTGGAGAATTAACCAATTAAAACAAGAAGATAATTATTGCTCCTTTCTTATTTATTGTAAAGCCAAGTCTAGAGGTAAATTATGAGCGTTACATTCATGAGTAACTTCCATACCAAGGTTAGCACATTTAATAATATTCGCTCAAGTATTAATTACACTACCTTGACCATCAACTACAGATTCTTTAT
Source organism: Notholithocarpus densiflorus (assembly GCA_030021035.2). Taxonomy (NCBI): domain Eukaryota; kingdom Viridiplantae; phylum Streptophyta; class Magnoliopsida; order Fagales; family Fagaceae; genus Notholithocarpus; species Notholithocarpus densiflorus. The sequence continues at coordinate 731,941 of JARYZH020000012.1, forward strand.
TTGCTATAACAAACGCATATAGAGATGAAAGCCTATTCCCAATAACCTATTTTAGCTAACATGTGAAAACAAAACAATTGTTGCTCTCTTGCCTTGAATGAATTGACACTTGTGGATAGTTGCTAATTCGGGATTCTTCTATTTATATTTAGAGCTACTTCAAACCCCCCCCCCCCCCCCCCTCTCTCTCTCTCTCTCTCTCTCTCTCTCTCTCTTTTCGTGTCTGAAAGTTGCTGCCCAAAGGATTAGGACACTCCATGGATTTATCTTTAGTATGCAAGTTCAAATTTCTACTCCATATCATGGCCCTGTTGCAGAGAGAGAGAGAGAAACAAAAACTATACAGATTCTAATGAACGAAATCAAAACACTGAAGCACAAAAAGAATACAGTGAATCAGAACCATGGCTATCACTGTTACTTAAAAGACTGGTAGAACTCGGCCGCCTATCCCAGGTTAAGGCATTTGTACGGGTTTTCTCCACTTCAGGGACAAATGTATTTGTTACATGTGACCCTTGCTTTCTCCTAAACACCCCCCACAAATAAAACTTCGCCTGAAATGCTGCAAATAAAATAATTCAAGAAATAGTTTAACTTTCTGCAGAAAAATAAGATAAATTGATGTTTAATAAAAGGATCGAGATAACTTTTTATGGAAATAAAGACAAGTGGGCTCACTCCTATATTGCGCAGGAAGTACGGTAGAAGCAAAAACCAAAAGTTCTGCATTTTGCACCATGGATCTCATGGCAAGGTCTTGGCTAATCATGCTATCCACCAGGCTCCCAAAAGCTTTTCCATCACTGTAACAATGTAACATTAACATTTAGAAGAACCTAAAGTGAGAGGAAGCTCATGAACCATTATCGAAACCATCACCTTTCATTCTTTGGAAAGAAATAAAGAGCAATACTCTGGTCGGATGGGCCCTGCTTCTCAAAACCTTTTGGCCACACATCTGACCTACGAAACAGTTCAGCATATAGCAACTCCGGCATTAGTTTTGCCTCCTCGCACACTTTATAGCATGCCAAGCAAGACAAATGGGCTACAAGGCCAACAGCTCCAGAACTTCTGTTGTGGATACATAAACTTCCCCTGTCAAAAGGATAAAGTAATGCACAAGTTTAAATGCTGCATCAGATGAGCAACTTTAAATTCATGGGGGGAAGGAGTACCTCCAGATAGGATCAATGATAGGCTGTGCAGTAACGTAACATTTTTGTTCTAAGGTATTGGAAGGGTCACTGGTAGCTATTTGAGAGGTTTTAACATATTCAGCCTCTTTAACAAACTTGGTCTCATCTTTCAGATCCACAATGAATTTGTGTCCAGGCTTCTGACCTTCTTCACAGTTCTCAAGCGTCTGATTGCAGCGAAGAGAAGGGTTAACAGATACAGCCTCTTCAACCAAGTTGGTCCCATCTTTCAGATGTAGTACCAACTCTTGTCCAACCTTCTGACCTTCTTCACAATTCTCAAGCGTCTCATTGCATCGAAGAGAAGGGTTAACAGATACAGCCTCTTCAACCAAGTTGGTCTCATCTTTCAGCTGAAGTCCCAAATCTTGTCCAACCTTCTGATCTTCACAACTCTCAAGCTTCTCATTGCATCGAAGAGAAGGATTAACAGATACGGCCTCTTCGACCAAGATGCTCTCATCTTTCAGATGCAGTCCCAACTCTTGTCCAACCTTCTGACCTTCTTCACAATTCTCAAGCTTCTCACTGCATCGAAGAGAAGGGTTAACGGATACTGCCTCTTCAAGCAAGTTGGTCCCATCTTTCAGATGCAGCCCCAACTCTTGTCCAACCTTCTGACCTTCTTCACAATTCTTAAGCATCTCATTGCATTGAAGAGAAGGGTGACAAGATAGGGCCTCTTCAACCAAGTTGGTCTCATCTTTCAGATGCAGTCCCAACTCTTGTCTGACCTTCTGACCTTCACAATTCTCAAGTGTCTCATTGCATCGAAGAGCAACAGATACAGCCTCTTCAACCAAGTTGGGCCCATCTTTCAGATGCAGTCCCAGTTCGACTTCATAATTGTGATTGGCACCATCTGTCACTATCACTCGCAACTCCTGTCCAAGCTTCTTGTCTTTTTCAAAGATATTACCAGAATGCATCTTATTGAGTTGAAGGGAAGGGCTTTTTTTACATATTTGTTTACCCATTTTAGCCACAGAGCCAGTGATGTCCTTTCTCTTCTTCTTATTCTCTGTCTTTTTAACCTTTTTCTTAAATCTTTTGAGATTCTTCTGTAATCTTATTCTAGATTGGGTTGCTTGCACATTTTTCAAATTTACAGAATGACTTATTCCAGATGGGAGAGCATTGGTATTGATGATAGTAGACAGCTTTTGAATCTTTGGTTCACAATCCGCACAAAACCAAATAACATATTCATCAAAAGTTGCAGGCAGCACATCCAAGCAATAGCTGAGGAAAAAAAAAAAAAAAGGCAAGAGTCACAACAGCCCATTTTGAGAAGAAAAATAACAACCATAATATGAAATAATTTGTTCCTTTTAACATAAAAATTTCACGCAAATAAACTTTTCAAAGCATTTGAAACAAGTCAAACAAACAGCATCAGCCATTTTGTCTGATAGTCTAAGTGCTCATTTGGTAACACATTTCCAGACCAGACTTTTTAAAGTACAGTTTTTTTTTTTTTTTTTTGCGAAACAATTACAGCTTTTTTAAACTTACACTTTTTTTAGGTACAACTTTTTCAAACAATCCCTTTTTCAAAACTGAAAAATAAGCATACCAAACAGGCACTAAATATGCTAGTATACTGCCATACTCTTTTATTTTATTTTTTTGAACAATTGTATCTAGGCGTACTCATGAACGCACACACTGGCCAAAAATGCAAACCAGCACACACAGACACACTGCAAATAAATCATACCGATGTTGAGCATAAACCGAACATCTGTCACAGTAGATCAATGCCACAGAGAAGCCTCTGTCACCACACTTTTGACAAATAGTCACCTGCAACAACAAAAATACACAGCAATTGGAGCATGCTTATCATATATCTATGAAATAATCATTATACATCTATGGATAAGTAACAAATTTTAAATATGTACATATACATTCCAATGCCCCAAACCCACACCAATGACTGCATCATTACAACCTGAATTTATTCCCTTGTGAAATACAAACAAACCTAAAATCAAGTTCCTTGCCAAAGGAACATCCTAATATTTAGATCAAGAGATAAGATCCCCTTCCATTTAAAAATCCTTCAATTCCCCACAATTTTTAGTCAGATATGAGAAATGTGGCATTTATTTGATTATGTGTGATTACGTGGGGATTTGTTTTAAGACCATTGGATTTTTATATACCATGTTTCATTGTCCGACCTAGATTACATCAAGGAGTCCTTGGCAACCCTCATGAGGGATCAAGGAGTACAAAGACCAGAGGTACTTGCTGCTTCCCAAGAGGAATATGCACTTGGTTTCCCAAAACCGATTTAGGTAGACTTTCCAAGATTCAAAGGCAAGGACCCCTCATGCTAGATCTACAGAGCAAATCAATTTTTCAAGTTTGACAACACTTCAAACCATCAATAGGTCCAAATAGCTTCCTTCCACATGGAAGAGGAGGCACTAAAATTGGTATCAAGATGGGGAGGAGTCCAAATTATTTGCAACTTGGGAAGCTTTCATTAGAGCCTTACACTTTCGTTTTGGAACAACAGCCTATGATGACCCAGTGGAGGCACTTGCACAATTAAAGCAAACCTTGACATTGCCACATTAGAAAGCTCAATTCAAAGCTCTCTCCAACAGCATCAAGGGTCTTTCAAGGAGACACAAGCTAAGTTACTTCTAACTAGCTTGCAAGATGAAATTTGACTTCTGGTAAGGATGTTGAACCCCCATTCATCTCAATGCCGCATTTGGTCTCAAAAAATTCAAGAGAAGTACATGTTGGGCATCAAGAAAAGATTTAAAGCCACACATGAAGTCAAAAGGCCTTCCATTCTTGGAGAACCTACCAAGAATGACATCAAGGTGGACCCAAAAACAAAGATGCCCTTGCAAAGAATCTCTCAAGTGCAAATGGAGGAGATACAATGGAAGGGGCTATGCTATAATTGTGACAACAAATGGCATGTCGAGCATGAAGGTAAAACACGCAAACTCTTCTTGATGGATGTTCAATCCACTTTAAAGGAGAAAGATGAGAGTTTTACGGAGGAAGTTACGAAGAGAGTGGTTGCCCCTCAAGAAGAGCAAAGTGAGAAATTATTGGAGATTTCTCTCTACGCTTTAATCAGAAATACAAGTCTTCACCAGAAATTTTTGGAGTGAGTAGTCTAAACTCCAAGGAACCCAATTGGCCATGTCAACCACCTACAACCCGCATATGAATGGCCAAAGAAAAATCATGAATAAAAGTCTTATGCATTACCTATGACCTTATGCTTGTGAAAGACCAAAAATATGGTTGGAGTGGCTGCCCTTAGCCACATATTGGTACAACACCTATTACCCCACCACCACAAAGATGACACCATTCAAAGCATTGTATAAGGTTCCACCCCCAAGGCTCATGGACTATATTTTGGGCACTAAAAAGGTAAAAGCGGTGGAGGATCATTTGAAAACTCAAAATCAAATCTTCGCTACCTTAAAGCATTATCTCACAGTAGCTCAAAAGAAGATGAAGTCCCAAGCCGACAAGGAGCGAACTGAGAAGGAATTTGAATTAGGGGATTCAGACCTTTTGAGTTGCAATCGTACATCCAAAAATCTATGGGCCTTTGCAACCATTTGAAGTTATCTGCTCAGTTCTTTGGACCTTTCAAAATCATCCAAAGGATTGGGAAAGGGCTTACATATTTGAACTGCCTCAAGATTCTCATATTCATCCTACACCAAAGTACGCAAGCGCAAGCTTGGGAAAAACATTGCCCCCTTACCCATCTTACCTCCTATTGATCAAGATGGTGAGTTTACCCCGAAACCCAAGAGAGATTTGCAACAAAGGAGTAAGAAGTTGCGGAATCGATCTATCACCAAAGTATGTGTCAAGTGGCAAGGCCTCCAAAAAGAAGCTACTTGGGAAGTTCTCCACCAGATGCAGCAAAGGTTCCCTCACCTCGTGGGCATGGTGTTCTAAAGGAAAGGGAATTGTGCCAAAACAAGTTGGTGGGGACACCCTAGAGTGCAACTGCCGATTGACAATTCCTTTTGCATCATAAGTGTCGAAATCAGCACTGGCTTGCTCAATGGGGCCCATTTTTCTAGGGAAACTTCATCCAGCTAGCATGCACATGTCAGCACCTTGAGTGGTCAAGTTAGAGCTCAGATTAAAGCTAATTCAAGTGTTAAATTTAATTGAGCACATTTGTAAAAGTTAATTAGAGAGTTAATTCTAGCACATACATGAATTAGTGGATAATCCTACTTTGTAAAAGTCAGTTTGTGGGCTCTCTTTTTTATATAGGTAGTCTATGGGCTCATTTAACACATGTTAAAATATAATTACACATCTTTAGCACATGCTAGAAATGCCCAACCAATCGCAATTGAGTTTGGCAATGTATATAAGCTCCCATGTAAGACTTAGTGAAGCATTTTGTGCTCTCTCTTATTCTCTCTCTCCCAAATTCAATGTTTTCTCTTTTCTTGGAGGTTGGACTCCCTCAAACAGTCCATAATCAGCTCTCTCATTTCCCATTCATCCCAAGCACATAAAAATTTCCAACATTATCAGATCCACTTATACCTGAAACCCTAGATTGAAACCCTATCAACCCTAACTCACAAACTCATAACACTTATCCTAATTTAACCTAGACCTAAATGGACTTTTGATCCTTTCAATCTGATGGTATCTGTTAAGGTGGGACAAAAAGGTTGTTAAAAATGTTGAAGAGGTAGTAGCTGAGTATTCTATTTCTTGCAAATTTTTAAACACAAAAGATGACTTTGAATGGGCTTACTTAGGAGTTAATAAATGCAACTAGAAGGTAGCTCTAGGAGGAGCAAACATGAATTTATAGTTGGTGGAGCATACCCTAGTGCAATAGGGAGAGTATTAACATATTCTGTTTACCAAGTGAAAGGAAGGGGGACCAAAAACAACATAAGGTTTAAGATTTTTCTGCATTTATATTAAAACAAGCTATGTTGGATTTGCTTTTGAAAGGAGGTGCTTTTACTTGGTTGAATAATCACAATTCGCCTTCAATGTCCCAGTTAGATAAATTTTTGGTCTCACTTGATTGAGGAGTCTAGGACATGATTGTGGGGTACATGACAAAATGATTTTTGGTGGTTTTGAGTGTGGCTCTGAGTTTTTCATAAGACATGAGGGATTTGAGGACACTCAATTTGATGTGATCAGATATCTCTAGGGCAGAACAAGACAGTTTCTTTAAGGGTTACACTATGCTAGATTTGATGGAGCTTGGCTGTAGTGTCCCAAGCTGCAGGTTAGGCTAGTCGAGGACCATTTCCCCTTGTATGCATAGGAAAAGTGGATGGAAGCAAATGAGAGATAACTCTGCTTAGAGTGGCCTGCCTATTACGGGCAAGTGGGAGGATGTTGGCATTTGGGCATTGGACAAGCTCATGTGGGCAACCAATTAAGGAGAAACCCTAGTCCTAGGGTTTTAGGTTGCGGTATTCAAGAGTACTATTCTGGGAAAACACCAACACACTAACAACGAGACAGTGAGGCACACATCTATTCACTAAATGAGAAGAAAAAGAAAAAAAAACCCTAGTCGTCATCCTCTCTCTCATCCTTAGGCTCTCTCTTGCCCTCGAGTTCTATCACCAAACCCTAGGACTTGGCATGGGACTATAGACAAACTGCATTGCAGTTTCTGCATATCAACAAGCAAAGGAGGCGCATGGAGATCATTGCAGGGTCTTGAAGCAGACTAGGGAAGCAGCTTGGTTATTGAATTCCACTGTACAAGGTCCTTTTAGGTTTTTTTTTTTGTGAAACCAAAAGGTTTGCATTAAACCCATGTGTTTTTTTTTATCAATGAGAACATGAGTTTGATGTTTTCCTTCAATGAAAAATTTCAAGCAAACAAAGACATAACAAGTGTCCGTATGGGAACATCTTATCTAGCTTTTTGCTGAAAATTGTTTGCTGAAAGTGTGGTAAAGTATACTTAATTACTTCAGAAAAATGAGAAAAAGTGAAGTTATAAAAAACTATACATAAAAACTAAAAGTTAAAAAAAAAAAAAAAAAAAAAAAAAAAAACTTATAATCTCAAGCCAAATGGACACCAAGTCTGAAATTTAGAGAGCAAAAAAATCAAAATCCATATTTCATAGATGCACCAGCAAAAGATGCATTAATTGTAGGGGATATTACACAAAGTAATGATGGAAGAACAATGTCTATACAAAAGACAAACAGAAAATAGATAACTTGGAGGCACAATATCGTTTTTCTTAGACAATATTTTCCCCCACACTATTGTTGCTAAAGGGTTATCGCAAACTTGTCCTTAGGATACAACCAAGTTGTTGGGTTCTACAAATAGCAATTCTGGGGAATGACCACAAGATTTTTTGTGTTTCTTTGTAACTTACTATTTTGGGGAGATGATTTTTTTTTTAAGTGAACATAAACCTCTATTTATACCCATAGGGTTATATTTCACCAAAAGGCACGTATAGAGAGTTAAAATGTTTCATAAAACCGTTCACAATACTTGAAACCTTTTCAAACCTTCAGAATAGTTACCGAAAATTCTACAGAAAATTCAGTTTTACGAGTCTCGATCAATCGAGAGTTCCTTTTGATCGATCGAAAAGAGCATTCGATTGACCGAACAGGAATCCAGCATCGATACTCCAAAACAATTTTACTCATCAATTCGATCGATCGAGGAAAGACTTCGATTGATCGAAAATACTGAATTTTGAATTTCACTTAGAAAATTCCAGAACTTGAATTTTCATTTTATAAACTTTACGAAACAATATTCACCAAACTCAAATATCATTATTACAACCTATATATACAACATTAATGAATTCATAGAGACTAGTGACAATAACGATGCAGCAAAAGTTCTCTAATTGACATGCCTGTGTTGAAGCTCTGCCACAAAGCCCCAAATATAAAAAAAAACAAAAAAAAGAAGGTTTGCAGGTAAAGTAAGTTTCTTATGCAATACTGAGAACAAGTACAGGACATGCTTAAGAAAATAAAAAAAGAAAAATATTTGCTTTGAGAATGGCACATGTTTTCTGCTGCACATACAACACATGTAAAGGCATAGAATTTGAAACTGCCAAACATAACAAACTATCAATGTTAATTATTTCTAATAAGCCCATTACAAAACAAAAAGAAAGAAAGGGAAAAACCAAATCAGAAGTTAAAAAAAAAAAACACTAAGTAAGTAACTAACCATAGTGGAGAGAATGAGAAGGGACCACCATAAAACCCGGGAATATTCTCGGGAAAGTGACAAAAGCTAAGCAGCAGCGACAGAGCGATGGGAAGAGAGATTTTAAGGTTGCGGAAATAGATGCTACAACATATGTCGAAATCTCTCAGAGGACAGAGCAGAAACCCTAAGAGAGAGAAATAAAGAAAATTACACTATTAGAGAGAGAGAGAGAGAGAGAGAGAGAGATATGGGAGTTGAGGCGCGTTGGGTGCCGAATCCATAGGGGCCGGGGATAGTTGAAAATGGATAGTGATGGATCTGAGTTGGACTACTGTTCGAGTATTTTACGGGAGCGTGGAGGCGCGTAAGGACTGAGCGTGGGATTTTATTCATGTCATTGCCGCCAAACTACAGGGTTTAATTAACTTCTTTTTTTTTTTTTTTTAAGTGAAGTATATATACATAGGTTTTTTGTTTTTGTTTTTTTCAAAACTTAAAAAACTTCCCAAGAGTTTGTTTGTTTGTTTATCTGGTTGGTTTCACAGAAAACATATTTTGAAAATTGACTTCTTTTTTTTTTTTTAGAATTGCTTGAATGGTCGGTGGCCTGTTTGGTAAGGTAGTTCAAACAACAGTTTTTAGTGTTTTAATACTAAAAATTGTGAGCTCCAATAAAAACAACGCATTAGATAAATTATTGAATGTTTGAATTACGTTTCTCATTTTAGAATATTTGAATATTGAGTTTAGAAAACTTCTTCTACCGATTTTTAGTTTTAAAATAACATTACTCAAGAGTACTTTTCTAAATACTTAGAAAAGTATGAGACTCACTTGATAAGACCTCACATAACTACATCTCTCTCTCTCTCTCTCTCTCAAGTACACACTTCATCTTTTTCTCCCTTCTCTTTCACGTTCCTTCTCTCTTCATTTTTAGATTTCTTCATCTCTCTCCTCACCTCCATTAATTGTACATATCAAAAAGTACCACTTTAAAAAAAAATATACATACCATATCAAACGCACAAATATATTTTCTCACATTTTAAAATATGTAGTTTGAAACATAGTACTAAACACATTTTTTTGTATTATAAGTACTTTAAAGTTTAAAGTTAAATAAGTATTTTTACAACACTTTTTAAATTACAATTTTTACATCATTTTGAACAAACAATACTTGAAAGCTACTACCAAATGGGCCCTTGACATCACTAGTTGACTTTTTGCTTAAATTTTTTTTTTTTTGAAAACATGCTAAAGTATACTTGTATAATGAAAAGGTAAAATTTTAAAATAATTGTATATAAAAACTAAAAGTTGAAGTTATAAAGTCAAGTAAACTGACGCTAATGTTACTGTTGACTTGCATGCATTGTCAAAAGGTAAGGAACAACTACCGACATACAAGCCAAAATTGGATTTCTCTTTGTAGCTGAAATGGATGATTCCATTGGCAATAAATGTTTGCCATTATCTTTGAGCAAAGAAGTTTCATGTGCTGAAACTATTTCCAATTCGATTGAACCTCTAGTTATAAATAGAGGTGGAAGAGAGATAGATGTGGGCAACTAAGTGCCAGTTTGATTTGGCTTTTAAGGAGAAAAAAACATAGGTGCATTTTCATAATTTTTTGCGTTGGTAAGGATTTTGGATGCTGCTTTTTTTACCCAAAAATGTGAAAAATCACAATTTCGCATTGGACTGTCAAAGGAACAATGCAAAAACGCAGCAAAAATCCAATGGCTACCGTTGGAAACTTTATCTCATATACCCTTACATTTTTTTCCCAAAACCCAATTTTACTCTTCTTCCCTAAGAACACAACACAACCCATTCTTAGAAAATCAACACAACACAACACAACTCATTCTCAGAACACAACCCATTCTCAGAAAATCAATGTTGCTGGTGACCAAACTCACCTTGCTGGACTTGCCACACCTCATGCATTGCCAGAATTGTCTCAATCTCACTGCCTTTAACCTAGTTGGACTAGTCTTGCACCTCAACCTCGTCGGATTCTCCTTAATCTCGCCACCTCACGCCTCCCAAACTCATCAATCTCGCTACCTAACACCTCGTTGGACACACCAATGGCATATTTGCCTCTCTCGCACTTGAATGCTCTCCTTTGACGGAGAGAGAATTCTCAAAAGTTCTCACTTCTCACTCCAAATGGAGAAAGCTGAGTATTTTTTGTTTATTAGTTATAATACACACACACTAATTGCAGTGGGTCCAAATATGATTCAGTTGACTTTCCTACAATAAATTTGTTAATCGAAAGAAGCTTTACTGAAGCTAGATACCACAAGAGTTTAGGGTGAGCATCCTCGGGAGAAGATGCTCGAAAGGGTCAAAGAGTACCTGAAAGGGTTCCTCGGAAGAGTATATACATGAGATGGTTCCTTGGAAGAGTAATGGAACACCTGAGATAGTTCCTCGGGAGAGTAAAGGAGCACCCGAGATGGTTACTCAAGAGTGTCCCTGAGAGGGTTCCTCGAAAGTGTCCCTAAGAGGGTTCCTTGGAAGAGCAGTGAAGTACCTGAGGTAGTTCCTCAGGAGAGCAGTGGAGTACTTGAGATGGTTCCTCGAGAGTGTCCATAAGACAGTTCCTCGAAAGAGTAATGGAGCACCTAAGATGGTTCCTCAAGAGTGTCCCTGAGAGGGCTCCTTGGAAGAGTGTGGAGCAACTGAAAGGGTTCCTCGAGAATGCCTATGAGGGTTCCTCGGGAGAGTAACAGAGCACCTGAAATGGTTTCTCGAGTAAGTGTGGGGGTGTCCCTGAGAGGATTCCCCAAAAATGTCCTTGAGATGGTAAGATCCTTTGGAGAATCAAAGAGAGAAAGAGAGGGAGAGAGAGTGAGAGCAAACTAGCCCCTTTTCCAAATGCTCTCTCTCCCTTTTATAGAGAAAAGTGTGGTTGTAGATGCTCAAGGAAATATGTGGTGATGGGTGAATAGAGAATGTGTGGTTGCATTCATTTTTTGAAAAATAGAACCCCCACACTAGTATTTATAAAATATACATGATAATCGTTTATAATAAGAAAAAAAAAAAAAAAAAAAAAAAAACCGGAACACAAATTATTTCATAACTTTTTGCTACAATTGTGATCAGGGGTGGAGGGAGGGGATCTTGGATTTTCAAAAATCCTCCCTCCCTCTTGTATTTTTGGTAAAAAAAATAATTTTGGACATAAATTTCATTAATGGCCCCCTAGATTTTTATCAAAAAAACATGTAATGCTTTTATATTGTTGGCTAATGCATTTTTCATTCCCTCTAATTACTCTTATGTCATACATAGCTCATTAAATTAAAGTGTATATGTTAAATCAAAATTAAACATTTCATGTATAAGCAATAATATGTGTGTGTGTGTTATTCTTTGGATTTAATTATATATATAGCTTGGCACCCCTAAAAAAAAATTCTAGCTCCACCACTAACTGTGATGCGACAAAGTGTGAGCGATGAAAAAAAAAGTAGTGGGTCTATGTGTAAGTGATAGATAACCAGTCAGAGTTGTAGTAAAAAAGTTGTGAAATAATTTATAGTCTTAAAACCAATCTTATAATAATGTATACTATTCATTAATAGTAATAAAAAAAAAACCAATTATTGAAATACGAATTATCATTATTAGTATAAAAAATGATTATCCTTATGATTAATTTTTTTAATAAATTTTTTTTTTGAGAGAGTTTCAACCTATGGCGTTTGCTCCTGATAATAGCTCTTTATCATCAGACTAAGACACCAATCAATTTTTGGTGTAGGCAGGGATTGAACCTCAGATCTCTTATACAACCATCAGAGACTTTATTAGTTGAGTTAACTGGAACCTACAATAAAATTATTATTATTGATAAGAAGGTGAAACCATCTTATATATATGTTTTGTCTTTTATAGTAATTTACACCTCAATTTCATAAGTTTTAGCTAAACATTCAGTTTTTTCAAAAATCATTTTTTAATGGCTTTTATCAAATATTTAAATTTATTAAATAATAAATAAATAAATAAAAATTCAATTTTATATCATACTTTTAAAATCACAACTTTTTCAAAATGAATAATATCAAAAAAAATTGAACCAAACTCACCCTTAAGTGAGATAGGAAAGTGAGGCACGAACATTGTTGTTTTCTTCGTTTCTTCATTTATCCCCTATGTTAGTTTTTCTTGTTTATTCTCCTTTAATCCTTTTGTTTTACCACCACCGCACAAATGAAATTAGTTCTTTATTCCAAGATAACATAATGATCTAAAAAGACCCCACTGAAATAATGCTTGATGGCTTTTTTTTTTTTTTAATTGTAGTATTATATTTTTGAAAATGAGAAATCGTATTCAATAGTTTTCTATTTTATAACTGTGTGAAATCGTATACTGTGTACATGTTAGGAATATGAAATAACTGTTGTAATCCCTTTAGTTAGGTAGTTAGCTAGTTGGTTGAGATTAGAATTAGGATGAATGAGTTAGTTAGGGTTTGTTTGGATTTCTTGGTTTCCATCACCCATCACCCATAACCCAAAATCAGTGGACCCTACATGCCAATGCTTGTTTGGACGTCCGAACTCAATGATATACCCATCGCTCAATTCTCTGGATTTTGAGTAATGAGAGCGAATTTGGAAACAAGTTTTTGGAGTTTCTAAAAACAGAGACATGAGTAACAATGGCATTTTGTGTAATTTTTTGCAAGCATTGGGGCCCACGATCAGACTATGTCACCTCAGTTTTTAGACTCCATGTGCCAACACTGTGCTACCAATGGCTCTAATGACCCAATTAAACAAAACACCTACCACAGTTATCAGTGGTAGGTTAGACAGTGGGGCCTACATTTTGGAGTTTTTGTAATTGAAAACCATGACCGGGTTAAAGGTGCCAAACTAGGGTAGGTGATTTTTGGGATATTTTGAGTGATGGGAAATGAGTGATAGGGTGATGAGTGAGGAGTGATGATATTTGAGTGATGAGTGGGGAGTTATAGATTTTTGGGATCCAAACAACCCCTTAGGATTTGAGCACATGTAGCTCATTTAACACATAGCTTAATTCATAGAGTACATGTTGAATTAACTAGCCAATTATCTTGAGCCATGTGAGCCAATGACATTAGAGTTAGTCTCTAATAAATACATGATTGAAATTCAACATTAGATATCAATTGAAGAATAAACCAATTTCTTAGTGCATTAGTACATCTCTCTCTCTCTCTCTTTCTTAATCTCTCTCTCTCTCTCTATGGAGGGTGACTACCTCGAATTAAGTCAATTTCCTTACAATTCCATCAATCCCCCTACAATTCATGCCCATCCCTGTTAGGAACCTCTAGGTTCTTAACAGTATATATTTAATTCATTAGAAAAAAATCTTTAATTCGTTTGTTTTAACTTATCTTCAAACAAATTTCATTGAAGTACCAATATATTAATTCTGAACAACATAATAATCATATATACATAATAAAATGCCTAGAAAACTCCACAAAAAGAAGGAATATTTTAGAAAAATGTGATTAAAATATGCTATTTTAGGATTCTATTCCAGTATCATCACCAAACACTACGAATAAGAATCATTATTACATTACAACTTCTTACATTCATTGTAATATTGATTCCAATTACATTGTAATAACCATTACAGCATACCAAATGTGCTGATGCCATAGTTCGATTCACCACTACCACCAAACTTCAATTACCAGCAACCCAACAGTCCAACACCACCACTTAACCCATATTCACCCCCATAGAACACAAACAAACTCAGATCCATTACCACCACTCAAAGCAAATTCTTCTCCAACGGCTATGATCTCGCTTGGGCTAGCTCCTCTAACAGCTACAATCTCACCACATCGCTACACAAGGCAAATCCAAATTCATCTCTTGTAGCCGATCTCCAACAATAGCTTGAAGGCACTCTCACAAACCCAAATCTCAGTATTGTTTATACAGTAAGCTATAAAGGAATGCCCAAATATATAGATTGTACATTTGACCTATGGAGACCTTTGATTAGACTAGGGACGAAACTAGGTGAAGACTAAGGACAAGTTTGGTTACAAACTTGGTTGTAGTCAATAGTTACAACTCCATTTAATATCTTTTTATTGGATATGAATTTTAACAAATCCACAATTGGATTAAATTTTCAATTATATCCTGCATAATTGCAAAATTTTTAAAAGATCAAAGATCAATAGTTATATCATCAATAAAATGTTAAAATTTCAAGTATTTGTAGTCTAAAATTTTACATAAAAAATAAGTTTATGGATCGAATAGTAAATAACATTCGACTGGTATGAAATTTGACATGTGTTTTAAAATATAAAAAACGCATAATTTAACGATTAAATTTTTAAAATATGTAATTATGTTAATTTTTTTAGCGAGAGTTGTAACCAAACTTTGTCCTAATGAAAATATGTTTTGATTGTGCATGGCCACTATTTATATATACATAGAGCGATGTTAGGATATTTAGTAACTATTACAAATTGATGGGTCACCACTCATCAATTACAAAAAAGTAATTAAAATATTTATTTATTATGTATTGAAATGGCGTTAATTACAATTATTACTATGTTAATTTCTAACGTTTTAATATTTATTTTATTTTTGGTAATAGCTGTAACATTTTCTATATACATATATACCATTTTTTTTCCTTGTTTTTGTTTGCTCTCCCCCACACTCACTTATATATTCTTCGTAATTTTTGGCTCAATAGAATTTTAAGATAAGAAAATGTTGAAACATTTGAGTATGTATATAATACTATATATGTGTGTATTCGAATTGTAATTGAATCAACATAATTACTCAATTAGCTCAACTGATAAAGTCTATGATGATTGTATAAGAGATCTAGGTTTCAATGCTCGCTTATACCAAAAACTGATTAGTGTCTTGGTCTGATGATAAAAAACTATTATCAGGAGCGAACGCCATAAGTTGAAACTCTCTCAAAAAAAAATCATAGATCATTTTGTGATTTAAAATAACGTGGATTTCCCTTTTTTTAGAATAAGTTGTAATGTATTACGTAACAATTATTTTGTACTTCTCTTTTGTCAATAATTTGTTAACATTAAATATATGCTAGTTTGAATTTCATGAAAAACAAAATGGGGTAAACTACGTATTTGGTCCCTATCCTTTACACCATATTTCAATTTAGTCCCTAACATTTCAATTGTGTCAATTTGATCCCTAACCTTTCAGTATCTTGTCAATTGAATTCATGTCGTTATCCATTGGATGGAAAATACTAACGTGTCAAACGGCCTAAATAAAAAATTAATTTATTGCCATATCAACTGCCACTTGGACTAAAATGTCAACATAATCTTAAATTAAAAAAAGAAAAACAACAAATAAGTGAAAGTGAGTAACTTTTGGGATCAAAATCCCGAACTCATGTCTATAAAAAAAAATCCCTAACTTACGATTGCTTCATGTTTTGGTCCTCTAGAGAGAAAAGGTGAGGCACTACGTTTTGGTCCAGACTCCTTCTATATTCCATCTTTGATATTCCAGACTATTTGACAAGCAACATTAATCAAAACTTTGCGCATATAGGAACTCTCCCTTGTATATAACTTTTTAAACCTGTTGCTTTACTACTGCTCTGTTTGTTTCAGCAGTGATGTTTTCTAGAAAATGAGTCATTTTCCAAGAAGCATTTTCTATAAAACTATCTCATTTTCCAATATTTGGTAGCAACTTTAAATGAGCTGAAAAACAACCTCCTAACTTCCCTTATTTAGCTTGCTGTGAGATAGAGTTGTTTTACAAAAAAAATTAATGGAAAACAATCTCTAAAAATAAGCTGTACTTTTTATGTTGACTAAAGATAGTTTTCCTTTGACTTATATTTTTTTTATGTTACCAAATACTGGAAAACATGGAAAACTATCTTTATACAAGGTTTTCCATCGAAACAAACGGAGCGTACATGGAAAGTAATATGCACTGAACCTATCTTTTCGCTGGTGAAGAATTGAATTGGAATGTAACAAATTATCTGGATAGTAATGGACCTTTATGTTGCTTCATCTCTTCAACAACACAGCGGACAGCAAGAAGTTTTACTGATATAATGAGGGGATTGAGGACCAGTAGGAAGATTGTGAACCCATCACAAACAGAAGCAATCGTGAGTTAGGGATTTTTTTTTTTTTTTTTAGACATGAGTTAGGGATTTTGATCCCAAAATTTACTCACTTTCACATATCTGATGTTTATTTATTTTTTAAAATTTAAGATTATGCTAATATGTTAGTCCAGGTGATAGTTGATGTGGCAATAAATTAATTTTTTATTTAAGCCGTTTGACATGTCAGACTTTTCCATCCAAAAGATAACGGTTAGGACTAAATTGACACAGCACTGAAAAGTTAGGGACCAAATTGACACAACTGAAAGGTTAGAGATTAAATTGAAATATGGTATAAATGATAGGGACCAAATACGTAGTTTACCCAACAAAATGTTTATACTTTGACCCCCATAGTTTAAATCCTGGCTTTATCCGTCGTTGAGACAAAAATCAAGAACACATTAATTACCCATGATTTTAGCTCAATCAAGGATTTTACATGTGCTAAATATGCTATACAGTATATAATAACATAATCAATGCAATTAGGGAACAGGCCTGAGTCAGGCCCGGCTTCAAAATCATCTACTAAACAGCAACCAAAGAAACGAAATCCAGAAACACCATGGCTATATTTGAGGGCAGCACATACTGCAAGGTGTCACAGACAGCTAGAGATAACCCACGAACTAGGAGTCAATGCAGCCATAATCTTACAACTTATAAGACTCAGAAGTCAGAACTAAGGTATCCTATTACATATTCATGCTGTTTATGCTGAAAATTAATGAGAATACTTTATATGTGCGCATAAGTCAATATGAAAAGAGAGTGCAAGTACAAATCTCTAGAAAGAAAAAGGAACACCTTTGTGTGTGATCAGCATATACATGGGACTAACATTGTTCCTACTGCCTATTATTTTTTCTAGGACAGAACTGTCTTAATAAGAAATCAATTATGGGAAGCCTATCAAAATGGAGCATAAATGATTTTGATAATGTAGAAGCCTCCGCCTAACTGAATGGCATTTATTTCTCCCAATTGATAGAATGTCAAAGGAAACACCACACCTTGAGTCTTGACTGAGGTTTATTGAAAAGTTGAAATTTCCCCAAGTTAAAAAAATTGATTCTTCAGCATTGGTTTCTGCTGCAAGATACTGCACGTGCTTACTTCAGGGTGCAGGAGTTCCTAAGGGAGTAAGAGAGCTCTATCAGATTAGCACAAAGGAAATATTTTATGCTGCAGAAGCTCATTGATGCTGCTGTAGAAGGTGAATAGCTGCTCAAGACTTCAAGTAATAGCATACTTTGAAAACTCGACTGGAATTTTGAAACGCAACTGCGCAAGCAATCAAAATCTTATTGATCAAATAAGTGAATAACATGCCAATAGTGTATAATCTGTTTAACGCAGTCTGCTCTTCAAATTGATATGCAAGTTTGTGCAGGCCAATTGTTCTCAAAATCCAAGATGATCACAAAAGTACCATTAATGAATTATATTACCAAAGACATTCAGCTTTTAGGTTTTGTGACAACAATTTAACTTCAATTCTGATGTTTTTATGAAGCATGACCTTCACCTACTTCAAACTTTTTAAAAGTATGTAATCTGCATAAGGCAGTCTGCTCTAAAATTTATATAAATTATATGCAATCATGTGCAGACCAATTGTTCTAAAAATCTGAGGCAATCACAAAAATACCACGAATGAATTAGATCACCTGAGACATTCATCTTTTAGGTCTTGTGACAACAAATTTAACTTCAGCCTACAATTGCTAAATCTCTTAGGCTACTTGGATGCTACATGTAAATAGGACCTTCATCCCATCTTCTCCAAAGCATCTGAAATCACAAAGTCACCACCTACGGTGGACTAGTTGCTGAAAACAGAGAAATCAACAAAGAATATGGAAGGAAGTTTTACAAATGCGAAGTAAGCTAAACCTATCACAATAACCACAAAGAAAAGAAAAGAAAAGAAAAGAAAGGAAATGGGGTCATAAAAAATCATAATAAGAACACAATAGAGATAGTTTTCAGTTCTCTTTGATATCCAAGCATACACAATAATCCAAATGGGTTCTCCAAAAAATATCTAATGAGCCATTGACTCAAATCTGGAATGTACTGACTAAAGAATTCCTCAGGATTAAAACAAGCTCCAAGCTTGTATGATACCAACAACAAAATCATACGCTTAAATTTTTAGTCACGTGGCATTTTTATAAGCTAGTCCTAGCTAAAATGGCTCCTAGGGGTCATCCATGGTAGATCATCAAGGCTGGGACGATCTCCAGCTGAAGCATCCTCAGGAAAAACAGGTCTAATCCTAATTCTTGGTTTACATGCTGGTAACAATGGAAGTGGTGCTTCACCTCTAAGAATCCTTGCAACTTCCTTCACTGGTGGCCTCTTCTCATGGTCTGGGTGCACACAGGAAAGTCCCACCATTAGCATTCTCTCCATCTCCACCACATTAAACTTCTTCATCAACCTCGGATCAGCAGCCTCAATTAGTTTCCCTTTTTCCCACATGTTCCAAACCCAATCAACAACCAGTGCTCCATCATCATCAACAGGCTTTCTTCCTGTTGCCACCTCTAACACCACAACACCAAAGCTGTAAACATCAATTTTCTTAGTCGGGACCCCAGAATAGACATACTCAGGAGCGAGATATCCCATAGTACCTGCAGGTATAGTTGCATCCCTTGTATTAGAACTATGCTCATAGACTTCTGCTAAACCAAAATCTCCAAGTTTGGCATTGAAATCTGCATCAAGCATTATGTTGCAAGACTTGACATCTCTATGAATAATTTGCCTCTCACATTCCTCATGAAGATAAGTCAGAGCAGATGCAACACCCAGAACTATATTAAGTCTTTGCTGCCAAGAAAGGATAATCATTGAACTCGAATGATTGTGCAAAACTTTGTTGAGGCTTCCATGGGGTAAGTACTCATAAACGAGGAGAAGCTCACTTCCCTCACAGCACCATCCTTGAAGCTGAACCAAATTCTTGTGCCTTAAGCAACCCACCATTGTTGCAAATTCATTGGTGAAAGGATTGCGTACAGATTCAATCCCATTGGCCCTCTCAAACCTTTTAACAGCCACCTCTCCCCCGGATGGAAGGGATCCTTTATAAACCTTAGCCGATGCCCCTTCCCCAACAATTCTGTTTCGATTAAACCCCATTGTAGCTGCTTTTATCTCAGCAAGTGACAACTTTGCTGGTAATCTATTCGTTTGGACTCTACAAGTTAGACCTTCTTTGCTTCTGATATTATTTCTCCTCCTCTTTATAGAGAAGAAACAGATGACAGCGACAATTGCAACTAGGGAGACAACAAATGCAGCTAATCCTCCCAATCCAAAGGCTAGCTCTTCTAGCTTCTTTCTTCTTGCATGATCATCAATAAGGCTGCTTTCACTTACCATGCTTGGTTCCTCTGGAAAGCACATGAAACAGTCCCCCTCTTCAACTGCATCCATTGGAATCACTGAGGGGAGAAACCCGAAAGTTTTGAATTGCCAATGATCAACAACATGAATTGAAGAGCCCTGGCCATTAGAAGCAGAGAATCCAACATGCATGAACTCCTTGAATTGGTTGGAGAGGTCAATCTGTGTAACAAGAATAGGACTTGGAGGCCTAATCTGTGAGTAGTCGAGCCACACCCGGATCATTTTCATGTCATCTCTGTACTCAATCCAAGCTGTAATCTGCCTCCCACTTTTCAAATCAATCCCCCTCGAAACCACATCAACCGAGCTGAGAGAGATAATGGTGTTGACATCGATACCAACATGATTTCCATTCATGTCACCAAGTGAAGGATCATAACTTGTATCGAACTCCACTGCAAAAAAAGAGTCTTGCTCATCTGAGTCCTGCTCTGTCTCTGGAAGACCCATATAGCCGCGAGAGGGACTGAAAGATTCGGCATTGTCTGTTATCAGAAAGGCAATCCCATCTCCAGAGGGACAAAATGGAGAAGGCATGACGGAGAAGGAGAAGTGGCATGAGAAAGAAGCGGTTGCGTTGGTTTCTGAATCAAGAAAGCGAATTGGGTACACATAGAAAGCTCTTCCAACACCAATATGAGTATCAGAAGAAGAAGAAGAGAGACAACTGATTTCTTGGGTGAGACTAATGGCATTGTTTCTGAAGTAGGCATCGCCAAAGAGAGTGACATTCTTGGTAGGCAAGAAAGGGGTAGAAAGTGAGAGAAAATTGAAGTTAAAGAAGAGAAAGAAATGGACCCAGAAGAGTAAAAGAGAAGAAGAACGCATTCTGGTGTAGTAAACAGGAAGGTGTTGCTGAATTCTGGGTAGAGATTACTAACGAGAGAAACAGAGAATAAAGCAGAGAAATATTAAGGGAGTTAGATTTTCTTGCCTGTTTGATAACTTGATATTGCATATTTGATTGAGAGACAGTCAGTCAGTCAGTGTTGCAACTCTTGGAAGTTCAACAAGTTGTTTACATTTCTGAGGCAGAACGAGAGAATTGGGAGGGAAAACATACCGAATAGGTAAATCCAGAAAGAAAGAAAAAGTGATTGGGGAGGCCATAGGCATAGATAATACCCTATGATTGGTATAGACAGTTAAGTCAATCATAGTTTTTGGATGGTCCTGATCAAGTTAAGAGAGAGATTTTGATAGTTATTCACTTATTCTAATGGGGGAAGTCAGTTTATTTGGTTCTAAGTTCTAGCTGGTAGCTAAGCAAATGAAGTCTACTTGCACATAATTTCATAACCTTTTTTTTTCATCACTTTTATATGGGATTACCGGATTATGGCTAAACAATCTATCCAATGCAGTAACATACTTAAAAATAAAATAATAATTTACCACCTTAATAAGTTATAAAAATGGTGTACATAGAGGTATTTGGAGCACAAGGGATACATTAGAAGGGATGAAACCCAACTTAATGACTGATGATAATATTGGGTGTGTAAGAGGATATAAGAGACATTTTTAAAGAAAAAATAACAAAAATGAGGTACTACCTACCTTAAGAGAAATTGGCAGCCTTTATAGACAAGGATGTGTGCTTTTTTTTTTAAATTCAGTTAGGGTAAAGTTTTATAATAGACTTATATTGACTTTTTATAAGGAATCGAACCACTTTTCAATTTAAAGTACATATTTTTAGTTTTTGTTATTTATTAATATAGACGGAACATTTTTCAAGCCTCTTAGAAGGTACATAATGGCACTCATTAACAAAAGCCTTTTGTTAATGCCCATTGACCAATGAGTTCTCCATCACTTAAGCATTGTGTTATGTAGTGGGCAATAGGCATTAGCTTTCACTTAAAAAAAGGGGGTTAGGGGTCAATTTAGTCCTTATATTTTAGTAGCAATCAATTTGATCCCTGTTATTTTTAACTTACAACTAATTTGGTTCCTACCATCAACTCACTAACGAAAAATGCTTACATGGCTAACGGTGTGTATAGTTGGCACACTTCACGCCTACATTGCTTATAAAATATTATTAAAAAATGAAATGTAAGCAATTAAATTGAAGAAAAAAAAAATCAAAAACAAAAAAAAAATTGAATTAAAAAGATAGAAAAACAAAAATGAAAGATCATTTTTCAGATTTTCTTGTACTTTCTTGTCAACCAAACACAAAAACACAAAACTCAAACCCAGATTTGAACAAACAGCAAACCCAAAGGTCTCGTTTTCCTCCTCTCACCGTCTGTTTCTCTTTCTTTATCTCACTAATCTCCCTTCCTCACTTGCAAACCCAAAGCTCTCACTCTATAATCCACAACTGAACCCTCCTATGGCTGAAGCACAGACCGGCCTCCATAGCCAAAGTCCTTACTCTCTTCCCATCTCTGTTTCTCACCCTCTTAGTCTTGATCTCTACATGGTCCAGAACTCACCAAGCAAGTTAAAGATTTGAACCCAACAGTGGTGGGATGTCATCCGTTTTAAAATATATAACTTTTACAAAAGCTTTGAGAGAGATACATTGGAGGGAAGCCATCTATGCTTATGCCGAAGAAAGAAGAAGACAAACTTTTTTTTTACCCTAGGTAAAGACAAACCTAGTTGGATAGATATGGCTTTGTTCAAAATTGCTTGTGTTTTTGGTAAATTTGATTTAGTTGCTGGTTGATTTTCGTGTCTGAGATTTATAAATTTAATTTGTTTTAGTGTTAAATTTTATTGGTTGTGTATTTGTATGAGCAAAACATACGAGAGTCATTGTTAATTGCTGAGTTTGTTAGATCTAGTCCAAATATCAGTTTGAGTTTTTTGTTTTTGTGTTTGGTTAGCAAGGAAGTGTAAGAAAAATTGGGTTTGATATTTCATTTTTGTTTTTCTATCTTTTAAATACATAAATTAAATTTTTTATTTTTTATTTTTGTTATTCTTTTCAATTTAAATGCTTGTGTGGATTTTTTAATGTTTATTAAAACATTTTAATAATATTTTATAAGCCACATAGGCATGAAGTGTACTAATTATACACACCGTTAGCCACGTAAGTATTTTTCGTTAGTGAGTTGACGGTAAGGACCAAATTAATTGTAAGTTAAAAATAACATGAACCAAATTGACTGCTACCAAAATATAAGGACTAAATTAATTATGACTCCAAAATGTAGAGACCAATAGTATTTTCGTCTCTCTTTCTTTTTTTTACTTTTTTTTCTTTTTTTTCAACTTTCTCAACTGACACGGTCACGCTACACGTACACACACTCACCCATTTTTCCCGATGATTTGAAAAAAGGCATATACCTTGTTGTGCAAGGCTACTCAAATGATAATGAGATCTTTGACAGCCTTTTAGACTTCCTCTGAGACAAAATATTAGATCTTTTTTCTCACCAAAAGCAACAACAAAAAAAAGAGTAAAAAGTAAAAACCAATGGACAAGAAGCACAAACAGCAGAAGCCAAACCAAAAGCAAGCAGAAATGGCTTCTTCACCTTCAAGACAAACCCCAACAACAACCATGGCCAACCAAGACTACAAAAAGAAAGAACAAGAAGAAGAAGCATTCTCTCAGGCCATGGAACTGGTGTACGGGTCAGTCCTACCCATGACCATACACGCAGCCATGGAGCTTGGTGTCTTTGACATCTTGGGAAATGCGGGTCCAGATGCTACTCTCTCCGCTGAGCAGATCGTGACCCAAGTGCCCACTACAAACCCAGACGCACCGGCCATGATTGACCGCATCTGTAGCCTACTGGTTCAACACGGCGTGCTTGGTGTCTCTGTGGATGATAATGTTAAAAGGCTTCCTTTTCGCAGAAACTACTGCCTGAATAGCGTGTCCAAGTACTTTGCGCGTTGTAACCAAGATGGGGTTTCCTTGGCACCATTGATGACCTTGCTTCATGACAAGGTTTACATGGATAGTTGGTCAGTCATTACTCCACTCCTCTTTTCTTTCTTTCTTTCCTTTTCTTTAATCATAAGTATCCCTTTTATTTGTATATTCGTTTTAGTTAGTTTTGCTTTGCAATCTTTATGTCCATAGTATGAGAGTTTCTTTGAGATTTTCTTGAATCCACAGTAATAAAGGAGAGGAAAACCTATGAACCAAATCATCAAAGCTTACTGCTGCTTTGACTAGGGCGGACTTCTTTTTGATATAGCTTGTTGATTTATCAATTATTTATGTTATTTTTGCCACCCAAATCTTTCTTTAATCGACCCCACTGCTGGTCATGTTTGTTAAATATTTGAACTTTCAATAAATAGTTGTACTTGTTGGAGTATTTTTGCATCAACAGTATTGTAGAAACTGTGGAATGATAACGACAATGACAAACATGCATACGGACAAAGTGTTGTTTTTTATTTCTATTTTGTTTATATATATATATATATATAAACAAAATACATGAGAAATTTAATATCTAGAAACACATGAGATGCTAGTTGAGTTACAAGCCAAAGTGTTGTTAAATCAATACTTAGATTTATTATTATTATTATTATTATTATTATTACTTTGATTTTTGGGGAGGCGGGTTGACCCGCAACATGGTAGACGGGAGGCCTTGGTACCATCTGACTACAACTCACTTGGGTACTTAGATTTATTTTCATTGTTGTTATTATCATCATTGTTACCTGTGAGCAGATGTAGTTGTGGCCGATTGTTTGGCATGTTGGGAAAGTTATGCAAATGGTCAAGTGGTCATAATCTGGTTGTCTAACGCCCAGCTCAAAGGGATACCTGGATGCCTCATTCTAACCCTATATGAGAAGTCTTTCCCAGATTTTATAAGAAGTTTGTAATGGTGGCTAACTTTATTGCTAAATTGAATGGATGTTAGGTCTCAACTGAAGAATGCCGTTCTTGAAGGCGGACTTCCCTTTAACAGGGTCCATGGAACTCATGCCTATGAGTACGCTGGCAGGGACGGCAGGTTCAGTCAAGTTTTCAACACAGGAATGTTCAACCACACTACCATACTTGTTAAGAAGATGCTCGAGTCCTACAAAGGTTTTCAGAACCTCAAGCAGCTGGTTGTTGTTGGTGGTGGCATTGGAGTGGCTCTTAGCTTAATCACTTCCAAATTCCCCAATATAAAGGGCATTAATTTTGACTTGCCTCATGTTATACAACATGCCCCACCCTATCCTGGTATGATGTCTCCCCATTATGTAACTTCTTTAAATAGTATTGTGGAGTTAGTTGTTCATTGAAGGTAATTTTCAATTTGATGAGCTTATTGGCTTATAAGAATGAAATGATCAACAAAATGGTTGGTGATACATTGCATCTTATATTTCATCACTTGAGTGGATTTAGATGCAGGTTCACCTGGTATCTGCTGCTGTACTCTCTGCAACCTTCATATTATCAATTTCTTTGTGCCACATCTTTCCAAAACTGCATGAGAGAGAGAGAGAGAGAGAGTAATTCCAATTAATCTGTTATTTGTGGTTGTTAATGTATAACTGAGTGTTTAGGAGCCTAGATGGTCTTCATCTATCATTTGTGGTCGTTAATGTATGGTTGAGTGCCCTAGATGGTCTTCAGTGATTAGTTCATTGAGTGCCTCGATTAAAGGGTGAGTTAATTTATCTTGCAGGTGTGAAACATGTAGCTGGAGATATGTTTGAAAGCATTCCAAAAGGAGATGCCATACTTTTGATGGTGAGTTTTGACTTTTGAGTATGTTGGGTATTCTTTCCTGATTTTCTTTGGTCTTATGCTTTTTCTTTTCTTTTCTTTTTTTGAAATTTAGTACTTGTACTGATGACGTAAACATTATATGCTGTGTCAGTAAATAATCCATTTTTGAAATTCAGTAAAAAGTTATGCATTTTTTTTTCCTGAATGAAAAATTATGAGATTGTTGATGTTATGTAGGGGATACTTCATGATTGGAGTGATGATCGCTGCTTGAAATTGTTGGAGAACTGCTACAATTCTCTTCCAAATGATGGAAAGGTGATTGTTGTGGAGCAAATTCTTCCAATTTATCCAGAGATTTCCACTTTTGCAAGGAGCAAATCCCTACTTGATATGCTTTTGATGACTCAAAAACCGGGAGGAAAGGAGCGGAAGCAACATGAATTTGATTCATTGGCATTTGGATCTGGTTTTATGAGTTTTGCTCTTCCATGCTATTTCTGTAATTCGCATGTGATGGAGTTCTACAAGAAGGGTTTGAAATCCGTATCAATTGTGGTGTAGGTTGAACACTTCTTTTGTAGGAGCTGACAGTCTAAATGTTTTGCCTAATCACTGAGACTTAAGGATCTGTTTCTGATGATATTATTATCTCAATATGGGATGTTTGTGACTCATTCTATGAGAATGGAATTAGCTTCCTATTTTTCATTGCTCTAGGATTTTGTTCTGGATTTGGTAATTGCTAATTTACTATATATCTGATAAGTGAGTCTATTATCACTGTTGAAGTGCACCTGTTTGGAAGTGTTTGATATATGGTCAGAGTCAAATTTTGGGACCAAAGGGAATCATTCTTCTTGAGAAATATGTGGAAAGGTTTGAATGTTTATAAGCTTTGTTTCAAGCTCTTTTTGGGTTTAAATCCCTTTGTTTTGGTAAGTCAGTTTGAAAATTCGTGAAAATCAAGATTAATGAGCTTGCTATCATGAAGAGCTGTTTATAGCTCCACTGTGATTGATGAACTCTCTCTTTTATACCTATAATCCTTGTGTTTTCTGCCATGAAACCCTGAGTGGTAAATTTTATTTGCTTAGAATTCACAACCCTGTTTTCCAGTTTCAGACTGCAGTATAAGAATTCCCTAGATGCTAAAAATTATCTCAACATTCATGTGGTGTTGCTGCTCCTCATGGTGACTTTAATCCTAGTCTACACTCTTACCATTGGAAAAGTGGTTCAAACCCACTAATTTTATGTGGCTCGAAACGGAAATTCTTTGTTTGTGGATGTCTCTCCATACCCTTCAGATTTTTTCACTTCCTATTAGCTATTGCAATTAATTGTGCTGAATATCTTACTCAAATTCGTTATTAATCAAATGCCTCCCTTGCTTCCTCAAAATCAAGTGAATTATTTCTAAAGCTTAAATTTCCAAGCAAGCAAATTATATGCTAGATGTATACTATATTTGTAGTCAGTGAAGTTCTTCTAGCTCTTCGAAAGTAACAGAAAATGGCGATCATGGGATTCAATTGGTGCTAAAGGTAAAGGGGAAATAAAATATAATGGTTTCATATATCGTCAAGATGGAGTACATATTAAATGGGTTAGAAGCTTATGCCAAGAAAACGAACTATGGTTACATTTTCATGACAATGCTGCAAGATATTTGCTTCAAAAACCAGAGGTCCACCTAATCTCAGCAGCATTCCCTATTGAGTTCCTCTAGCTGCTCCCAATTATATCCTTGTATGTAACTTTTATCTTCTCTAACAAAGCTTCCCTGAAATTTATTTGATGACGCATTGTGAAAAAATTGTACAAAACAATTCTTCAAAATGATGGTAGTTATCATGAAAATTGGAACTAAGTTTTTGATGGTAGAGTCCAATTTGACACTAACCTGTCTGGTTTGAAAACCAGGTTCTTGTATGCAAACCACTGCAAAGAAAGACAATGAAGATGGATGCATAAGAAATAGACAAAAGCACAAAAATTCCAAATTAAGCACTCCAGAAAATGATTTTCTTCTAAGAATGTCCCTTAGAATAACGGTTATATAATTTATTTTATCACTTTTTAATAGCTTAAGTTTTTTAAGACTAATAATAATTTAACATAGAATTAAAACAACTTAGAATAATGATTAAAATGATCAATTTCATAATAGTTTAAACTTTTGTGACAAGTATGATTTTATCAATATGTCTTTGATCAAATAAATTTTAGTCCATGAGATTGGGGGATCAAGGGTGTAAAATTTTGCATGCTGTTATTTGCATTAGACTTCATCCAAGTCATAGAAATTGATTATCAAGACGAAACTAGATTATTTGGCTAAGATAGTAATTGTGTGATTAAAACACAAGGATTGTCTTGGATCATCCACCTAATAGTTAGTAGGAAATTCCTAGAATTGATCTGGAGGAAAATTTTAATTTCCATTCAGGAATTCATTCCTGAGATGCAAACAGTCAATGAATGTTGACAACCACATACTTGGAACAATTCAAATTGTTCAGCAGGGAAGACAATGAAACGGCCCCCTAGGTTCTTACCAGTTTTATATTTGTATAAAAGTTGTAAAAGAATAAAGCAATAAAGCAAATTCAACTTACCCCAGAATAGCCAATGCCCACAAGCTCAAGAACACCAGGAATTAAAGGAAGCCTATCAATTGCCTGGAAAAGTAATACCCATCTCTCAAAAACCTTCTTACTAATCATGTTAAATTATATTTTGAAGAAAGATTAACAAATGCAATAATAATTTATTAACTAGCAATTGGAGAACCTCACCGAGATCATCCCAGTGGAGCCCCACAGTGCAACCACACCAGCTACTGCAAGTGAACTCACTGCATACTTATCTTCAACTTTGTCCCACTGTGCATCCAAGGGAATCAATTTTCATGAATTCATGTCTACAATTACCGAATTCTCTTACAACACTAGAGAATATTGATTAGATCATTCATAATAATGTCAAATCCTTACGGCTTCTTGAACTGTCTTCACAATCTCTGGCAGCTCAGCTACTGCAACTTCTGCTGGCGCCTCTCCAGTGGCCATGGCCATGACATTGCGAGCTAGCTTACGGCCTGAAACCAGGAAGATAAATAACTATTATCATGGCCATCCATATCTATAAACACTAGTAGCAACATGGATAAAGCAGGTTTAATTTGAAGGGTGCTCTTGTATGTGTATGTGTATGTGATGGACTCACAATAAGCTGTGGTCTTCCAAGGTTTGTTTTGAGATTGCTGCACAGGAGGAGGGGGCAGTGTGGGGAGTGACACACACTGTGGTGATGAAGCAGCTGATTGGCGAGGAGCCTTGACATCAACAAGGGTGGATGAGGAGGAGATTGTGAGTGTGGAGGAGGAGGTTGAGGCCATTATTACTGAACCCCTACAGATTATACTTTGTGAGAGATCCTGAGGCCACTAGAGAGAGAAGAGTTTGGAGAAAGGATTAATAGGTAAGCTTTCTTTGTTTGTCTGGGTTTATTACTTTGGTTTTTGGGGAGGTGATAATTTGCGATGAAAAGTGGAGATCCCTGTTCTTCCAAGTCGAAGATGGACAACCACTCATTACTTTTTATCAGGATAGTGTGCTGACATGGCTGTAGGATAAGGTATTTTATGGTGTTTTATTGGATAGGAGGCTCCAGGTTGGACCTTTGTTCTTCAAAATCCTTCATTATGTTATCTCTCTCTCTAGAGGACTAAAATATCTCTACATATAATCTCATGGGGTTTGTAGCTAATAAATTATATCTCCTGCATCTAAAGCTAGTGCTTAGGTTGGAAATTGCATAGATGTATCTGTCTCTATGTTTGTGTATACTATGTACATAATTTGCATATCCAAACATCAAAATATCTCTTCAATTTCCTCCTGTGCATTTACCACTAGTACCATTTTTTTCTGCTAAAATTACTTCCTTGTATCTGCCTGCCCAAATAAAATCTCTTTTAGTTGAAGGAAAAAAAAAAACCCGCACGCTGCTGAATCAGATAAGATTATCACAACCACCCGACTCCACTGCTATATTAAACATCTTAATAAATGTTGATAGCTCCAAGATAATTGTCTACTCTGGTTTTTGATGTTCTGTACCAAAAAAATTAGGCAATGAAAAGAGGGGGCCAAAAAATAATCAACAAGTGTTTGGTGCTGGTAGTTATCACGAAATGAATGGACGAAGTCTATGCTTTCATTAATTAGCAAACAAAGATTACAAAACCTTATATACAATGAGTAAAGCAAGCTAACCAACTAACTGCTACTAACAGAACAGAAAAACTAACTTTACACGTGTGTCTACAGTAATAACTAACATTCTCGCATGCCATCACTTAAAGGAATTAATTCAGCTACTAAACTACAAGCCATATCTACAGTATATAACTATCTTGTGTCGTTTATGCACTATTGTTCTTCTGATCAAACTCCACTGCTCTTATTGCTCCGCTCTTGCTACTTCCTTGTGCTCATTACTGTCTACGCTCTGATACTCCCCCTCAAGAGCAGATGGTGTGTGTATGTTTATCATTCCCATCTTGCAAGCAAGATTAGAAAATTGATTGTAACTCAATGCTTTGGTAAGCATATCTGCTAATTGACAATAAGTCCTAACATGATTTACCTTGATAACCCTTTCCAAAACTTTGTCCCTGACCACATGACAGTCTATTTCAATATGCTTTGTCCTCTCATGGAAGACTGGATTGGAGCCAATGTGCAATGCTGTCTAACTGTCACAAAACAACAAAGCCTCTCTATCATGTTTGACCCCAATGTCTTTAAGAAAGTATAAAATTCATACAATCTCACATGTTGCAACTGCCATGGCACTGTACTCAGTTTCTGCTGACGATCTTGATATTGTAGACTGCTTCTTTGACTTCCAAGACACCAAAGAGTCCCCAATGAAGATACTATAACTTGTCACAGACCTCCTTGTGTCAGGGCATGAGGCCCAATCTGTTGGGGTTTATGCCCTAAAATCCAATTTATTGGCATGTCACAAATAATTAAATTGTTTAATTATATGAAACTATTTATAAATGAACTAATGGGATATTATCTTAGTCCATGAGATGCATAGTATGTGATTTATATAAAAAGTCACAGAAGATATAAATTACTAATTCTTTGTAAACTCAGAATTTTAGTTCATAGTCGGTGATGAAAATTGGGCATTTCATCTGCGAAAACTATAACATATCAACTACGATGATTTGTCTTGATCATAGAAGTGAAGACTTCTAGTTGATATGTTGATATGTTTTAAGAGTTAAGACATATTGAACTGGACCACTGTGAGATTTATTATTCTCCTAACGACTGTCAAATGAATAATAAATCTCACGACTTCTATTTACATCAACTCTAAATCCTGAGAGAATAATGAACATGATCATGAGGTGTAGGTTGCTTTGATATATCAGGAGTGAGATCTATAAGTTACGGTCAAAACCTCAGTATGTTGGGCAGCCGCATTTAATGTTGATGGAACATATATTCTCAAGATGGAATTCATAATCTCTTAACGGAGATATAAAATATTCTCTTGAGATAAGTTTAATGGATTTGGTTATTCAGAGTGTTGGGCCCAACCACTTTAATAAGGAGTTACTAAAGTATATATTTATGAAATTGGATTTCATAAATATATGATAAATAATATAAAGGATTAAACCAAGTACTCAAGAATTAAGATGTAGTAATCTTCAAAGTGGAAGTCAACATTCATGATTTTGTACTACTACGAATATTTTAATGAAGAGGTTGCATGTATAATAAAGTCTTGGGATATAATTTATTAATAAGGCCTAGAGTGCAATTATATTCTTATAATGGTATTGAATATAATTAATGGTAACTTTGGACTTGTCAAGAGTTGATAGAAAAGCCCAAAGCCCATTAGAGCTAGAGTCTTATTTGTTCCCTTTGGTCTCATCTCAAGCCACAAACTAAAACCCAATTAGGTAGGCCCAAAAGGCTAACCCAATTAGATAATCAGTTTTTATTTAATAAGAGTTATTAAATAAAGAAACTACCAAGGTAGTTATTATGTACGTATGATGAAAAGAAAAGAAATCAGTTTTTCTCTACAAGGAGAAGAAGAATGATTTTTCTTTGAGAATCTATGTACAAAAGGACTGATTGAGAGACCATACATCTTGGGCACCATGTGGAATTGAGATGAAGAATAAAGGTATTCTCAAGTCTTGGTTTTGAATTTCACTGCATCAAGGTACGCTCTCTATTCTTTTTTCTAGAATTCAAAGTTACATGTTATCTTTCATGAATGAAGTAGATCCGTGTTTGTTGCTTCCGCTGTGTGTTTTGTATGAGATGCAAAACCAGATTTTCCAACAAATGGTATCAGAGCGGTCTTCAATATCATGCTTGTATAACATGTGATTGGGTTTTAGAATTAAAGAAATAGTTTTCTTGGTGTTTCAAAATTCTGCAATAAAATTTTCTGCATACTTGTTGCACGTATGGTCTGATATAGATACATGTTGGGTTTTATTAATTTATTGTTAGATTAATAATTGAACATGCTTCTATATGTTTTGATAAAAGATAGCAAGAAGGGAACTGTATGAAATCGTTTTTGCTTTCTGCACTAGGCGCCCATGTTCATTCTTGATTAAAGAATGAGGAAAGCCAAAATGTTTGTCTTTGTTTCGGTGTCCGAATCAAAGAGTTAACTGTTTTTTGGTTTTCGGTAGTGCGTGGGAAACTTGCTATTTATCGTGATCTACGATGTGGATTCATAGTTGTGAAAATTTTGCAGTCATTTTTCTGCATATTATAGTTTTTGAAACTATTGTTTAATTAAAACTGATTTTGATGTTATGATGTTGTTTAAGTTTGATTTTAACCATGTAAAATTGAATTTTAACACTTTAACATCAATGAAATTCAAGTTTTAATCTTAATCTCATCGTTTTTTATCATTAAGAATGTGTTTTGTTCATTGGAAACGTAAAAAACGGTTAACAGAAAAAATGGCTGTTTTTGGGCGTTTTCACGACTGGCGAGTCGCGAGTGAGTTGCCAGAGCTTCTAAATGAACTCGCAACTGGGCGAGTCGCCAAAACGAGTCTCCAAAACTCGCGATTGGAGTCTCACGGCTGGGCGAGTCGCCAAAACGAGTAGCCAAAACTCGCTACTCGCGTGAGTAGCCAGAATGAGTAGCCAAAAATTTTGACACCTATTTATTGATTTTTCACTTGTTTTTTACTAAGTGTTAAAACTTTGATTAAAAGCAAAGCTTTGTGATTAATTTTATAGTCCTTAAAAGTTTAGGACATTTATTGATCATTATCTAACTAAAAGACCTAATGAGATCAAAGATGTTAGTTAAATAGAACTCTTAGTCCTAAATTGTTTTATGATTAAAAGTCCTTAATTTATTTTAATTAGAGGTTTTTAATGAGATTAAAATTCTAATTAAAAGGTATATAGTTTCTAATGAGATTAGAATACTTTATCTAGTAAATTAAGAATAGAGTTCTATAGGTTTTGAATTTCACTGCATCAAGGTACGCTCTCTATTCTTTTTTCTAGAATTCAAGGTTACATGTTATCTTTCATGAATGAAGTAGATCCGTGTTTGTTGCTTCCGCTGTGTGTTTTGTATGAGATGCAAAACCAGATTTTCCAACACAATCAGCATCTGCAAACCCCTTCAAGTGTAAATCTGTGTTAGAGGAGAACATAAGACCCTTTCCTGGTTCACTTTTCAGGTATTGCAAGACTCTATATGCTGCATCCAGGTGTGGTTTTCTTGGTCTAGACATGTATTGACTAAGTTTATGGAAAACAAAAGTGATATCTAGTCTTGTGATTGTCAAATACAATAGCCTGCCTATTAACCTTCTGTAGCTACTTGGATCTTTAAGCTCTTCTCCCTCCAACTTACTTAATTTGAGATTTTGTTCCATAGGTGTCTTAGCTGGCTTACATCTAAGCATACCAGCATCATTAAGAACTTCAAGTGTGTACTTTCTTTGACAAAAAGCAATCCTTTTGTCTGATATGGCAACCTCCAGCCCAAGAAAGTACTTCAAGTCACCTAGATCCTTTAGCTTGAACTTGTCATCTAACATAACCTTGAACTTGTCTATCTCAGTTTTATCATTACAAGCTATTAAGACATCATCCACATACACTAAAAGAACCATGAAAACATCACCTTGCCTTCTAGTAAATAAGGAATAATCAGCTTTGGACTGAGTGAAACCAAGCTGAAGCAAAGTACTAGAAAACTTGGCAAACCATTGCCTAGAAGCTTGTTTAAGGCCATATAAGGATTTATTGAGCTTACAAACTACCTCGCCCTGGCTATGAAACCCTTGTAGAAAAGCCATATACACCTCTTCATCTAAATCACCATGAAGAAAGGTATTATTCACATCCAATTGACTAAGAAACCAACCCTGAATTGCAGCCACAGCAAGAAGAATTTTGACAGAAACCATCTTTGCCACAGGGGAAAAGGTTTCAAAGTAATCCACACCTTTCTGTGTAAATCCCTTAGCAACTAACCTAGCCTTGTACCTTTCAATTGAACCATCAACCTTGTACTTAATCTTGTATACCCATTTACATCCTATGGGTTTCTTACCAGCAGGCAGTAGGGTCAATGTCTAGGTATTATTAGCCTCAAGTGCAACTATTTCAGCAAACAGAAAGACTTGTAAGAAGGAGAGAGGTGGTGATAAGAAACATGTGAAGAAAGAGGATGGGAAGTACCTGAATGAGGAGGATTGGCATCAAGAACAAAATATACCTGATTGCAATGATAAGCCTGTAAATAAGAAGGTTGTTTGTCTGCTCTAAAAGACCTTCTAAGAGGGACAGGATCAACAACAGGTTCAGGAGGTTCTGCAGGTACCTCATCAAGCAAATCATCATCAAGGGAATGATGAATTTGGATGATTGAATCATGAGGAACAGCAGAAGAAGAGGGTTTGGACTGAAGGATGTTATCAAAAAGAGGATCAACAGCAGGAACACAAGGTAAAGGTAAAGCAGACTGAGGGACAGAACCACAAGAAGTAGAAACAAAAGGGAAAACAGTTTCATGGAAAATGACATCCCTGGAGACAAAAACAGTATGAGACTCAAGATCAAATACTTTATACCTTTTGACATTGTAAGGATAACCAAGAAAAACACATTTTCTTGCTCTTGGAGAGAACTTGGTCCTTGTATGAGCAATGGTTGAGGCAAAACACAAGCAACCAAAGACCTTGAGATGAGCATAATCTAGAAGTTTGTGAAAAAGGAGTTCAAAAGGAGTTTTATCATGCAATAAAGGAGATGGCAGCCTGTTAATGAGATAGGC
Organism: Notholithocarpus densiflorus; assembly: GCA_030021035.2. Lineage (NCBI taxonomy): Eukaryota > Viridiplantae > Streptophyta > Magnoliopsida > Fagales > Fagaceae > Notholithocarpus > Notholithocarpus densiflorus. Next base: position 767,016 of record JARYZH020000012.1, read on the forward strand.
AGCAATTAAAACACAGTCACCCCAAAATTGGATGGGAATTTGTGATTGAATTTGCAAAGCTTTAGCTATGGAAAGAAGGTGTTGATGTTTCCTCTCCACAACAGAATTTTGTTGTGGAGTGTAAACACAGCTATGTTGATGAATAATTCCATGAGAATTAAGAAAGTCAAACATATCAAACTCTTTAGCATTATCAGTCCTTATAGCTTTGATTTTTAGGCCAAACTGAGTATGAACCATAGTATAGAAAGAGTAAAATAACTGCCTAACTTCATATTTAGACTTCATCAAAAATAACCATGTTGCACTTGTAGCATCATCCACAACAGTTAAAAAATACTTGAAGCCATCCAAAGTAGGAGTTGAATATGGTCCCCATACATCCATATGAACCAAATCAAAAGCACAACTACTAAGTTTATTATGAAAAGGAAAAGGCAATCTCTTAAGTTTTGCCATAGGACAGATTTGACAATCTTTATTACATGAAGGTTGTAAATAAGGAATAACATGACACAAAGTATTGAGTTTGATGTCAGAGGGGTGACCTAATCTTGCATGCCAAGTGGAAGAAGATTGAGTATGAACACGTGTGGAAGTTGCTGCAATGAAATGACTAAAAACATCATTGATGTTGTGAGCAGCTAAGAAAGCAGCAAGGGAAGAACTAGATGAATGTTGAAGGCTGTCAGACTACAACAGATACAATCCATCAAGTGCCTTGCCTACCCCAATCGTTTTCCAGGAGGTAAGGTCCTAAACAAAACAATAAGCAAAGAGAAAAACAAGACAATATGGCTGAGATTGAGTCAAAGCACTAACAGATAATAGATTAAAAGTAAAAGATGGGACACAAAGGACATTGAGAGAGAGAGAGAGAGAGAGAGAGAGAGAGAGAGAGAGAGAGTCACTCATATTACTATATGTGATTAATTCTTTGGAGAATCACTCATAATTAATAATATGTGGTTAACTCTAATGGCAAAAATACATATTACTAGTTAAAATATTGATGCGGCTTGATCTTGAGATCCAATTGTCTAATTTACGCACCCAAGGTGTTGTTTTAATTGTTAAAACTTATGATTTCATTTTAAATTAATCACTTACTCATCCATTGGTTAAAATGATGATTTTTCTTTTGTCATAAATTGACAATTTTTTCCTTGCATTAGTTTTGATGATTGCAAAATGAGATGCCTACAATGGCACAAAGACTTACAATGTTATTATTATTTTATTTTTCATTTTTTTACTAAGAGGGGTGGACTGTGCTCAATGTTAAATATATATTAAGATTTAAAAATTATAGAAATAATATATTAAATATATTCTACCATACCACAGGTCGGGTGTGGGGTTAGCCAATACCCAGCCCTCTGTGAGAACTGAGACTCAAGGGGACTGAGATTTTCATTAAGTAAAAGTAATCAGTCGTTAGCAAATTTCAAACTAATTCATAGTATTGCTAATTTTATTGCAAAAACTATCACGAATTTTATTGAGAAAAACTTACAAATTCAAGTAACAATAAATTTGATTAGTATCACATTAAAAATATAGAAAAAAAAAATTATTTTAACTATTTCTTATTGATGCCTAAATAATAAAATCAATTTGTAAAAAAAGCTTAAATAACAAAATGTATGACGTGCGTCACGTGCCAAATTTTAACCTCTGTATAACATTCTCATTCAGCTAATTAGAATGTACTTTTTTTCTTTTCTTTTCTAGAAGATTTAGAATGTAATTGGCAAAGAAGCTTTACTTATCCAAATATCATAATGTGATAAAGAAGTCCTAAATCTTCCATGATGATAAAAATCTATGACCAAAACCAAGTAGAAGTAGTATTGCTCTTTGAGTTTGTGAAGTACATGAAAATCACACCCTCCAGTCCAATGACCAAACCCAACGAAAAGGGGGAACACATCGTAAGCAATGATGCAGACACAGAAAACTTGGGGTCCCCCAAAGTTCACGTTGATGTAACATCCTTCTAGAAATTCGGGAAACGAATATTGTTTTGCCCATGTTGAAGTACTGAAGATGATGGAATAGATTTGTAAAAGGAACTGTAATTAAGAGTAGTTTTAGTTTGGGTTCACTAATTAGCACGAGTTTCAATAACTTGATTCCTTTTTTTGTTTTCTTCTTTTCGCTTTTGAAAATTGAAAGCCCCTGTTTACAACAAGGAAGAAGCTGTAGTTGTTTCAGCCTTTCAGGTTAATCTCATACCAATTTGGGCCCTCACCACCCTCTCTCTCTTTTTTTATAAAAGTGTCACTGCCGGTTCATAATTAGTTAGAATATATGGGAAATGGGAATGAGTTCTTCAGGAGTTGGCAATGTTCTAAATTCGTAATTGTTCATATATATGTGAATGTGAGGGTGCTTTGAGCAGAAAAGAAAAGCTGAAAAGAAAAAGTAAAGAGAGGAAAAGGAAAAAAAATAGCTCTGGACACAAGATTTTAGTAGAATACTTTTAAACTAATAATGCCCCCTTATTTTTCATTCATTTCCACTTATATTTCTGCATTCATCCCCAGCATTTTCGTGTGTATATCTTTCTCACACAGGTTCGAAAATGGAAACTTGTAGAGTGCATTACCTTTTAGTACCACCTTCCTGCGTCCCATTTCTCCCGCTAATGTTATTACTTCTTCAGTAAAAATTTTATAAATTTTCAGCTTGTTGATGTTTGTACTTAGTACTCAATTGTGAATATGCTCTCACACTCATGCGCTTCGTCTCAATCTTAACTTGTTTTGAATTGTCTTGTGGTCCAAAATATGTTTGTTACTCTATACTATCATAAAGCTCGTTTCCTCCTCAACTAGGTTGGATTAAAATAAATTTTGATGTTACTATTAGACCTCATGCCACCATTATTGCCGCTGATGGGAGAAATGAATTTGAAGATGTCTTATTTGTTCATTTAAATCTCTTTCCTCCTTCTGATCCAACTCTTGGAGAAACAAAAGCTGATTTTCAAACCATCAAACTTGCAATCTACCACAAGCACTCATATGTTCTCTTTGAAGGTGATTCTAAAGGAGTTATCGCGGCCTTTCAGAACATCAACTCGACTCCTCCTTGGTTCCTTACATCTTTTCTCTCAGATGTCAAAGCTGCTCTCTGTTCTCTCTTTTATTGGGATTTTTCTTTTGTTTCTAGAGATGTAAATTTCATTTCCCACAACTTGGCCTGTTGGGCTACACTTTGTAATTGGGATGGTTCCATTTTTATCTCTTCTTTTCCCCCATTAGGTTTTTCACCTAGAAGATTGAGATGGGTTGGGTGATTCCTTTGCTCTCTTTTCTATTTATTTATCCTTATATATAAATAAAGAGTAGTGAAAAACTCACCCCTTCTCATTACATTCCAAACTAGGTAAAGGAAGGAGTGTAAGGCTAATGTGGAGCAATGTAATTCCTAGCTAGTGGATCTTTTGGTGTTCATAGACTATCATCTTGGTATGGAAACATCTTGAGCTATTTCGTATCTTTAAAGGTATCTTTTGGTGTAATAGCCTCATATGAAAATTTGTACCTTGATGTATTAAAATGGACCAAAATGTATGTATATATATGTATGTATATTTAAGAAAGTATCATATTTTGATGGTCACTATAAATTTTTTAAGTGTTTTGTATGCTTTCCCCTAAAAAAAAAAGTGTTTTGTATGCTTTGATGGATAATAATAATAACTCTAGGATCAAAATTAATTACTAAGAGATTCGTCACAACTTGAACTTAAGGGGCATGTTTGGTAAGCTATAATAGATCCTATAATGGAGTAGTTATTCTTTTGTAATAACTATTCAGTTGTTTGATTGCATTTTTATTATATTAGAAATAGTTATTCCTTAAATTTAGGATTAATTATTCATTTTTAAAATGGTTGTAATATATAATCCTTAATACATATAACAATTTCTAAAATTAATATATTTTTAAAAAATACGAACTCTCCATATGCATCATCTTTTTAACAACTTTCCATACCTAACTACGAAGTTTATGAATAAGAATATTTATTTCATTGCAACATCTTTTATTCTTAGTAATAAAAATTACCATGTCTAACGTTATCACTATTCTGTATATCATACATGCCCTTATTGTATTAGAAGTCCTAACTCATGGCTGTTGTGCTATCTCAGTCGTAGAGGGTTGGGTTTTTTGAGCATTGCTCTTGTAATCTTCAAAATAATCGATAGCTTGTTGACAAATAATAGATGGATCTCACATTTGAATTTAAATAAATGATAAGTTCTTATTATCTTTTTTTTTTAATCATAAAAAAGGATGGGTAGGGGTGACCAGAAATAAGTTCTTATTATCTGGGCATTACCATAGTAGTATCTTATTTGCTAAGTCCGGGTCTACAAAAAGTTAATAATTTTGTAAGTAATGTATTTATAAATTATAATTTACTATAATATTAGAAAATTAAGCTTGTATGTTTCTCACACACTCATATTTGCATACGTGTGGAGCTTGTCTAGACTGTACATTAATGTGGCGGCCCCCCATATAAAAATTTCTAACCCGCCCCAGGGACCTAAAATGAAAATGGCCCCCATGTCTAGAGCAAGAGGCCGACCAAGCTGTGTATTGGTTGTGTAATTATGTCGAATCACGGGGCCCTCGCCTTAAAATTTTGGCTTCTTGTACGCAAAGTTAGCCTTTGGAACCCTCCACTAGTCTGTCTCTCTCTTCCTCATCATTTTATTTTGGTACCATCTTTCTCATCATTTGATGCTTCATTTCTCTTCCATAAAGTTTTTTTTTTTTTTTTTTTTTTTTTTTGGGCCATAATCTTCTATCAAGATTTTCTATACTTTTCCACATACCAACTTGGCGGCTTTCAAGGTGGTTATCAGGTTGTTGATGTAATAATTGTTTTATTATTTGGTACCACCAACTACCAAGTCCCATATGCATTTCAATGAATATTCTTTCACCTTGTACCTTTTGGGATCAACAACCAAAATACCCTTACAAACACTCTTACATTAATACTTTGTCCTTCTTCTTTTTTGGTTATAACTTCACCTGTTCCCTCTTTATTTGTGGGAGATACATAATTTACATGAATCAACTTATTAAAGTTAGCTATACCTATACAGAAAGTTAGAACTTAGAACCCATGAAAAGTAGGAATTTTTATTTTGTTTCATGGGGATCCCACTCACATTCACATACCCTGCTCACACCTATGTGAGTGGCGTGTTTTTTATGATAAAAAATACCACCTTGGAAATTAAGAAAGTTTTGGGTACGTTGATTCATCATTTTTAAAATATATTTTCAAAATAGTTAAAAATTGGTTTTAAAAAGATAAGGTGAAAATATTATTTTTGATCCTTGCATTTTGGGGCCACTTCAATTCGGTCGTTATAATTTGGTAATAAATTTGGTTCTTATTATTTTGAACTTGTGGTCATTTTGGTCTCTATATTTTGTTAGTAGTCAAAATGGTCCTTATTATTTTCAATTTGCAATTATTTGGTCCTGTTACTTTTAATTTGTAATCATTCTAGGTCCAAATTTGGGTTTGTTTTGGTTGCTGAGTTGATATGTGTGTCCACTGGAGTTGAAGATTTTAAATTTGATTTGTGTTTTTGTGTTTGGTTGTCAAGAAAGTGTAAGAAAATGGAAGAAAAGCTGTGATTTGAAAATAGAGATCAAATTGGCTGCAAGTTGAAAATAACAAGAACTAAATTGACTGCTACCAAAATGTAAGGATCAAATTAACAATGACCCTAAAATGTAGGAGTCAAAATAGTATTTTGACATTTTCAGTAAAAAAATTAATTTTCAAAACATGTTTTTGTATATATTTTCAATGTGAAAGAAGAATGAATTTCAGTTTTTTTTTTTTTTTTTTTTTTTTGGAGAAACAAACTAATTGCTAAACACACACACATTTTAATTACACTCTTTCACCTAGTTTCAGTCAACTTAACTAGTAAAGTCTCTTATTTACATGAAAATATATCAATATAGACCAACAACCAATCCAATCGCAATCCAATGAAAAAGAATTAAAAAAAAAAATCATCGACAAAAAAGCAGCAAAAAACCAAATCCAGCACCGCGGGTACCCTCATGCTGAGAGCATCAGCATTGAAGAATGCTACTCTATCCTATTTTATCATCCTAAAAAGTTACTTTATCAATTATACCATACCATTTTACAATACACCCTACATCCCAAAACTCTATTATTTTACTTTTTCATTAAAATATTATTTTTTAATCTTTATTTATTATTTCTTTCCAATCATCACTTTTGCAAAATGGTATGGTATTCTTCAATGGAATAAAATATATATATATATTTTTTTAGAATACTGCTACAGTACAATTCTAACTTTAGAATTGTACTGTAGCACTATTGCAAAATTTTTTGCAATAGTGAGGTTTACAATTTTTTGATGCAAACGTTTTTTAGCCATGAAATGCCAAAAAGTCCTTAGATATGGCATTAGCATTCTTCAATGCTAGTGCTCTGATGCAGCAAAGATTTATGCTTTGATGTGCTTGGAAACATTATAAATTCTTTTACTATAGCCTTTTGCCCTAACTTGAGGCTTATAAGAAAATGTTCAGGGAAGCAACAAACACTCTCTCTCTAATATCATTTTATTTTTCCCTACTTTTTCTCAATTAAGAAAGTATAAGTTGCTGGGTGGGTCATGTAAATTGCTTTTAGGTCACTAACTGAATATTAATTTATAGTACTATGACTTTAGGGTGATTGTTTTCCAACTGCTTTAAATATTACAAGGTAGGATGGAGTGCGAACAGAAATATAGCATCCTGATTGACATGGCTTTGGAATTCAGTGTATTTGTTGTAAATCCTCTGTTAGTCAGATGAAATACTGAAATAGGAATTTGTGATTATGCTGGAATAGATTTGACAATGCTTTTTTTTTTTTCTTTTTTTGAGAATCGATTTGAGAATGCTTTAGCATACATTAAAAGAATTTGATAAATTTAGGAGAAAAATTAATTCAATGTACTATAAACTACATTGAAATGAATTCTTATCTTTAAATCTCTCACTGCAATACGATTTCGTGAGGAATTGAGGATTGCCATAAGTGAAAATCCAATGAAAATATTATAATCCAATATTAGCCAATTATTAATTGGTCTGATGCACTTAAGTTTGTATTTTATGTTGCCAAGAGCCTTGTAGTTCAACTTATTTGCATTTCTTAGTGTTTCCAAAGGAGACATCTAAAATTCAATTCCTTTTTGCTCCATTGTAACTATCAAATAATACCAAAAAGAAAAAAGAAAAAAAAATGTTATAGCTTACGCATAACAACTTAAAGGAGTTAAAAATTAAAACTTAAAAGAGAAGGTTGCAATTCCTTAGCAAAACGGAAAAAAAGGGCTTAAATTTTATGCTATTATTATTATTATTCCTTTGAAATTCTCTCTCTCTCTCTCTTTCTCAATTTTGGGTGAGATAGTGGGGTGTTTGGGTGGTGGTTTCGTTGCTTTGGATTGAAGTTTGGTCGGATCGATGGGTGTTTGGGTGGCAGTTTGGTGACTTTGGATTGACGTTTGAGCAGATCAGTGGGTGTTTAGGTGCGGTTTGGTGGCTTTGGATTGATGTTTGGCCAGATCGGTGGTTGTTTCGGTGTGGTGGTGATTCGGACTTTGGTTAGGGTTCGAGTGGCAGTGGTGGGCTTGTTGGATTTGGTGGTTGCTGCTGGTTTGCTAGAGAGAGAGAGGTGTAGATTGGCGGCTGGGCAGAGGACTAGTCATTGGACCAAAGGAAATGGTTGTGGTTTGGGTATGTGGTTGTTCCGATTTGGGTCATGGTGGTTATGATTTGTTTAGATGAGTTTGTGGTGGGTGGTGGATGAGTTTGTTGTTTTGGGTTTGTGGCGAATTCCGGTGGGTTTGTGATTTTGGTGGTGGTTGTTGATTGTGCTGGTTGCTTTGTTTGTTGGCAATAGTTTCAGTTTTGGTTGGTGGTGATGGTGGTGGTGGCTTAGTTTCAGAGGAGAGAGAGATGAGTAGTTTTGTATTTATTTTATTGAGTAATTTATATTATTTTATTAAGTTGTATGTAAAAATAAGAATTTGGATGTTGGGTTTATTGTTAAATGAGTTGGTACAATTGATAAAGTAGTGTTTTAGAGTGTAAAATAGGTATATTTTTACAAACCTGAATGTGAATGCTCTTTGCATACAAGTATTTTACACGAGTGGGTGTTGTCTAATATATCCCAACAAAAAACATTTAAACAAAAGAGCCGAACAAGTATCAAAAAGTACTTATCCCTCTTGTTGATTGTTCCTGCAACAACCAATCTATTTGCACACCTATTACCTTCATGTATTCAACTGAGAGTCTGAGACTTGCCAAGGTTTTGTGATTAAGTGCCTGCAATAAATGATCAAGTAAGTTAAATCAAGGGGAAACAATAAATGCGAATTTGTTAATCATTTAACTGCAAAAGTGAGTCATGTTTCTAATATTACTATTTTGTATTCTAATTACCACAACAATTGAAATCCAATGATTACGTGATTCGATGTAATGACTTATGTTTACGAAGGAATTACCTTTTCACAATATCAAATTATAGGTTACAACTTACAAAGAACCTAAAATGGGGTATTCATAAGAGACTAAACTCTAGACTAATCATACACTAAACTATGGTTACTTGCACAAGTAGAATACTTTTCTTACACACCCAATAAGATTGGTTTAGACATTGACTTAAATTGAGCATGATATCATTAACAAAATGGCCCATAACTTTGTAAGAATGATCCAAGATATGGCCACGTTTAGGGCAAGACCTTTAACCCATATTCCATCAGCATACAATTTAGACTTTCTAAAGCATCATAAAATGAGTTTTTTTTTTTTTTGAGAAGAAATTCATAAAATGAGTTCATTATCACATTTTAGCATTTTTAATGAAGATATCTAGAGTTTAAATTTCATCCTCGTTCACTGTAACTATCGACCTATCAACAAAATAAGCATCATAAAATGAGCTGACCAACCTCACTAGATTAGCTGATCGCATTTCTGTATGTTCTTGTTTTGAAAAATCAATATGATACAGTCAAAGTCAAAATGATAGTTACAAAGATTAAAAAAAAAAAAAAAGAGTCTAAGGAATTGGCGGTTGAGATTTGAGATAGTCTTGGATTGAATAATCACATTGATATATCCCTGTAATTCGACATAGATATGAGCTTATCGAACAATAGGTCCTACAAGAGAAATTATAGAATCCTCTAGTAGACCACGTCACTTGTCCACCATTCCACTAAAAAATTTCCACTTATTTAAAATTACTGAGTCAGTAATTAATTTCTGTTTAAAAAAATTTTCTAACTAACAATTTTAAACATGTGGAAGTTTTTTAATGGAATGGTGGACCATATCACTTGTCCACCATGTGGATCTTATAATTTCTCGCCCTACAATACATCATCGAAATGCAGATATAATCAACCAAACGTGGTCGTTCACCTACCAAATAAAAATAATAAAAAGAAAGGCGGGGGAAATTACTAGATTTTGAGGGTTAATATGGTTATTTCAAAGTGGCTTGACAAAAGCAAAGTAATTATCACATTCTTTAATCCTAATTAATTAGTAGTACATAGATAAATGTCATCCTCCTCCATTTCGGAGAAGCTCTCTGATATGACTCCAGAACAAATCATGAATCCGCGGGTTTTGTCCCTTTTGTTAATCTTCTGTTTTCTTGTCGATCAAGTTTACTTATCATTACTTACCAATGTTTCTTTTTATTATTACGGTAAATTTTCATTTGTCTCACTTAATACTACTTTTAGCACTGGTCTTTTTCTACATCTATAATTTTGAACTAATTTTTTAAATAATGAAATATATTATGATGGAAGTTTCACTTGTTTTTTTTTTTAGGAAAAGTTTCACTTGTTTTTCACAAGTATGAGAAGTTTTTATAAAATGTTGGAACATTCGGTGGATTAATATTTAATAATAGTTACAAAAGGGGATCATTCTATTGTATTTATTTTTTTATTTTTTGGAGCACGATACTCACCTAAATTTAAATCATTATTTCAATTGTGTTTTGATTTTGATCATTCATTTATTTTTAAGTGGATATTAGTTACTTGTAAAACAAGTTACATATATAAACAAAAAATCAATAGTAGAGGTGTTTTTACTTTAGTGAGCGAGGTGTTCATCTTTACTTTCACATTGAGTATTATAAATCAGTTACTTGGCACCAAAATCAAGGAAATTAAGACAATTGATGCAAAAATAGACTACATATAGAAAAAAATTTGATTCAATTTTGGATTTTCACAATGCTTCGATTTTAATATATTATATATGCTTGCTTTTGATATAGAACATATTAATTAATTGTACTTGAAATTTGCTAAATTACCGATTTTCAAAAAATTTAAGTTATTTGAAAATGATGAATTTAATTATTTAATCATAATTTTAACACACTCTCTCACGTGTAGACTTAGACTCTCCTTTAATTAGTGGACCCAACATATATAATTTCTAATATTATTAAATGGGAGGTAGAGTAGAGACACAAATTGAACTTAGGATCTCATATTCTAATACCATGATAAATTATCGATTGTTCTAAAAGTTTAAATTATTAGAAAATAATGATTTTAATTATTTAACTATAATTCTAACAAAATATTATATTTTAAGAAACTGTTTTTATCTAGTGATCTTTTAATTTTAAAATTTCACAAGTTTTGCTTTCAAAATGTTCATGGGATGTCATTTATCCTAGACCAAGATGAGATTCTCAAAAGAAACTAATTTTGTTTTCGGTTATTTTTTGTAGCTTGTTTTTTTTTCCCTCCAAAATTTGTCTCATACATGTATGAGATTTTGGGCATGTTTAGTGCATTGAATGTAGATTACGTTAATAATAAAATTTTTTTATTATTAGGAATAAAATATGTAATGGAATTAGTATTCATATTCATAAGTTTGGTTGTTACATATGAAAAATTTGTAAAAAAATGGTGCATATAGAAAGTTTGTATTTTTTGAAAATATATTAATTTTAAAAATTGTTACAAATATTAAAGAATAACTATTACAACAATTTTAGAAAAGAATAACTAATAAAGATGTAAACTAATTAACCGAATAGTTATTATACATGAATAACCATTTCATTATGGAAAATGTTAAAGTCATAAATTATTTTATAAATTGCTGATATGGTGAGTGATTATTGATAAGTAAAAAAAAAAGATATTAGTAATGGACTCATATGAGAACTAGTAAGAATTTGTCACATCAACAATTTGTGGCTGTAGCATAACTTAGAATTTGTTGACAAGTGGCATACCGGTTTTTTAGAGAACTTGCTTAGAAATTTATAATATGCTATGATATATATATTTTTTAAGCCTAACAATGGAAGAAACATAACTTTTTTTTTATGCAACGAAAATGAAAGAAAACAAAATGACTTATAATGGATGCATGATTTGCACCTTATCTTTCCGGTTTCTTTTGGGTAGGATTCTTTCATTTTTATGTAGGTCAATGAAAATATCAATATTAGACTTAGTCCAAATCGTTACCAACTTTGATTTATTGTCTATCCCAAATCAAAGTGTCAAACTTGTACAAAGTTCCAAACAAGGAGGCACATGCAAACAGAAATAACTTCTAAAGATGGGAGTTGGTTGGTGATGCCGAAGGCCCAAAAGAATAGGATAGGATTCCAATATAAGACATGTAGATCAACCGAAATAATAGTTCGGATTCGGACCGATATCCCTAGATTTTATGCTACAATATATATTTATAAAGCTGCCTAATTTGAGAAGAGTCACGCACTGGTTTCACCCAAGTCCTACATTCTCCTCGGTTGGCTTCAAAATCTGATTCTCACTTAGCGTCACAACCGGCACAATATCTGTTTCCCACTCCACTCCAAGTACCCAAAACCACCCCCACTCTTTTTAATGGTGATATGCACCACAACACTTTCACAGTAATTTCACAACAAAATCTAAATGAAAAATTATTACTGATTCTTGTTTAAACTCATTACTAACATCATTTTTTGCCACTTACGAACACATTTATAAAGTAATTGATGAAAAGTAATAAATCCATATGAACATAAAATATCTATCACTTGTAATCGCAGTTCTCATTTAAATTCATTATTAACATCACTTTTTGCCGCTTACAAACATACTCATAGAATAGTTGATGAAAAGTAATAGATTCATATGGACAGAAAATATAAATCACTCGTGATCGCACAAATTAAGAAGCGATGAAATTGATAATTGAGCGTGTCTTCTAGAATTAGTCATATTCATTAGCTTACCTTGAAACAACACAGAGCAATCAAAATTCAAAGTCGCTTTGGGGTTGCGGAAAATTCCAAGTAGACACCCGCCGCTTCTCCTCGCAACGCACGTCAACTGATCCTTATACAAACAAGCCCCATTTTCATCATTTATTAGACTTTTATTTTGTTTCCAACACACTTTAATTTTTTTTTTTTTTTTTTTTTTTTTGAGAATTAACACACTTTAAATTCAACTAGTTGGGACTCGTGACTTTGTGACATGCCGTTGGTAAACGGTAACAACTCACGTACTAGTACTATTGTTCAACAAGACAACAATTGTTCACTGTAACTAAATTAAATTTACTTTTTTACTTTTCTCTTGCAACAATCAAAAGAGCCAAGATGACTATCAAACAAATTATATTTATTTATATTCTAATTTGCATTTTTTTATTGAAAATTTGATCATTAAGAAATCATATAGTTCGTAACTAATACCTAGATCATGCCAGCATATTTACTAACTAGACATGCTTTAGGCATTGTAGATTTGTCTGTTTGGGTTGAAGAAACTACTTGTTTTATTGAACAAGCTCTCAACTAGGATGTATTTGTCATTTCTTCTGATTAATGAAGTTTAGTTGTATTTCATATCAAAAAAAAAAAAACTAAATCATGCCTTTATATTTGTTATTTTGCTACAGACTATAGTTAACGTGTAAATACCAATTGTGACAAAGAATATAAAATAAAATAATATTGGACTATTCATTAGATTATATGTATGACAAATGTTTGATATAGATTGTAACTAAAATTGGGAAGAGCCAAAGCGTTATGCTCTAGAGATACCATATGTATATATATATTTTTTAAATAAATAAAACTTTTAATAATTCCAATAACAATCTAAGAATATTGATTAACTTATATGTTACATGAAACAAGAATAAAACAATATAAATATAATAGTATACATACACGTGGACGGTTGCAATTGGCTGGAACAGTAGCTATTAATTCTCAAAAGGCAACGTGCATCCCTCCTCTAAAAATGAGTATTATTACTAGTAATCTCCAATTTAATTTGCGTTAATGTTAATTAATAATAAATAGTAATATTTTTTTATTTTAGTATAAAAAAAAATAAAAAAATGTCCTCTCATATATATCTTTTCAATCTCAGGCGTTTTCACGCTTTATTCGTATTTTTATTATTCTTTTCTTTTTTAGTTTTTTCTTTTTAAAATTTTTTTCCTCATCTTTGACTCTTCGTACTTTTACAGACTCCTCGATTTTCTCTCTCGCTTCTCTCTTTCTCTTTTTCAGAGATTTCTCTTTCTCTTTTTTTTTTTTTTCTCTCTACTGTGTCTCTTCTGTCCGGTTCGTCCGGTTTTTCCTCAGAGTTTTTTCCGGCGGAATTTGAGAAAGCGGTGATAGTGAAAAATTGCTTGAGAGCAGTGGAAGCAAAGAGGAGTGGTGGTGAAGTTGAAGTTTGGAGTAGCGGTTTCGAGTAAGGGGAAGAGGAAATGTCAATGTCAATGGAGGAAGGAAGAGAGTGAAAGGAAAGGAAAGGAAAGGAAGGGGTTGGATCTGCGTGAGCAGAGGTGGGGGGAGAGTTGATGGTATTATACGGAAGAAAAGGCAGGGGTTCTCTATGATGACCGGAGCTCCATACTGCGATCGGAGAGGGTGGTGGTGGCATTTTCGTAATTCTCTCACATGGAATGGCCGATCTTGTTAGCTACGGGAATGCACACCGTGACATCGACCAGGTCCTCTTTCTCTCTCTCTGTTTTTTTTTTTTTTTTTTTTTAAATTTAATTTTTAAATTTTTTTTTATTGTTTTCGTTTTTAAATTTTTTTGCTTTGCTTCAAATTCCCATATTTATCGGGATGATATAGAAAGATTAGGTAGAGTTTTTCGGAGGCTTAATGAAAGTTTTAAGATTCAAAAAATGTAATAATCTTTGGAAAAAAAAAAAAAAAAAAAACCCATTGCCTACTTGCTATAACCAAACTGCGCATTTTATTTAATTTTATGATTTAGTGCTAGTTGTTGTTTGCAAATTATAGTGTTGTGGCATGCAACCGCAGACCAATTTTGTCTTTACAGAATTTTGTACCTTTGCCTATTTAATTAATTTATTTTTGTAATATTGGAATTGTGGACACATATAAGTGGGTTTCTTTTTTAAGGAACTAGCAAATATTAGAGAAAACTGTACACCCAGAAAGGACCTCAATTGGCTTGGCGTTTAGGTAAAGCTAGAATTTGGAAACAGTATGTGCCACCACAAAGTATATGCTATTTGATAAATTACTGATAGTCACAAAAGTTTAAGCGGTTAGGAAATGAGAAGTGAGCCCATAGTCCTCCTTAATAAGTGGAGATCAACATGTGGAATTTTTAAATTTTAAATGGGAAGCAACTCGAGACAAAGTTTGAACTCATAACTACCTACTCTGATATCATGATAAAGTACCGAATGTCCCAAAAGTGGTAATTTATCACTATCAAACTCACCTTAGGAGTGAATTGGTGGAAACTAAATATGGATGTTTCCTAAGCATGGGTTTATTGCATGGTTGGCGTTTCAAAATAAGGGCACATTTGGTACACTGAATCTAATTATTACTTGGAATAAAAAGTGATGTAATGGAATAAATATTTCTATTAATATTTATGGTTGTGAAATAGAATTAAAATGAAAAATATGTATTTTTTGGAATCATAATAATTTTATATTATGCACATAGATATAGTTTGTAGTTTAGGAAATATAATAATTTCTAAAGTTATTACATGTTTTAATTTATAGCTATTCCTAATGAATAACTATTCCATGTACTAAATATCCAACCAAAAGATTGAATAGTCATTCCACATAAACAAGCATTTCATTACAGGCTCTATTACAGTGTATCAAACATGCCCTAAGTTTTCTACAAAGGTTAGATAATTTAGCCAGAGTTGTACTGGTCAGTCGAAGATGTATGGAATCAAGGGACCATCTTTATTATCAATGCAGTTTTTCATATTGAATATGGGTAAGATTGCTCACACTTTGTTCTATTGCTAAAAGACTTGCAAGCTGGGATACTGAAATAAAATGGGCAGTGAATCATCTCAATTGTAAAAGTTTCTCTGATACTGTGGTTGAGCTGGCATGGATGGCTCATATTTATCATTTGTGGATTGAGATATATTAAAGGTGGCATAAGGCTGAATTCAGAGATGATGAAACAATTTTCAAGCTTATCCTAGCATATTTAAGCAGAAAATTGCTTTTTAGTAAAAATGTTAAGGATCTTGTTGTGAACCAAAGATTGTTTTGATTATAGTTTGTTTGCTGCTTGCAATAATTTTTTTGCTGATTGTTAGCAGCATATGCTGTTTTATGCTCATAGATAATTCTCGTTTAGAATTTTCTAATTTAAATAAAAATTTATGTTGTGAAGTTGAGTTGTTACTTGTTACCTGCATTATGTAGAAATGAATAGTGCAGGGGATTATTTTATAAAACGTAGCTGTTCAGGGTATATCGTAAAACCAGTACCCTTTTCTATCATTGCCTGCCTTTCTCAATTCTCAGGAAGAGTGAGTTATAAGATTTGTCTCTCAGGAACCTTCATATGAAGATATCTAGCAACTACTCCATTCCAAATAATGTTCACTGTAAAAGTGGCAGAGTTTGTGTTTGGAATTATACTGTCCCACATTGTGAGAAGACTATTGTTATTTCCCTCCCTTCAAAGGCTTGAATGATAAATCAAAATATTTACCGTGCTCTTATTATCCCTCTTGATGCATTCAATTTAACTTAAACAAGAAGAGAACTTGCCAAGCTGATGCAAATGTTGTTGATCCCTTGCTGCATAGAAGATAAAAAAGAAAACAGAAAGTTTGATGTTCCTCAGGCTTATATTTTCTAATTTGTGCGCTTATATTTATGTTTCTATAAAAACTTAAATTATTGTGTAGTACTTTGACTTATGTTCCCTATGAAACTTCATAGAATCTGTGGTTACTAATATTATTTAGAAAGACACTGTATATTCCTCTGTTCCTAAAATTTTCAGTGTACAAAGTTTGCATGCCAAAGGTTTCTTTTGCACTGTTTTGAGTATGCTTTTACCTCATGCAGGCATTGATTGCTTTAAAGAAGGGTGCTCAACTGCTTAAATATGGTCGTAAGGGAAAGCCTAAGTTTTGTCCATTTAGATTGTCGAATGTAAGTTCATTTCTCTAGCCTCCGCTTTAAGATTTTGGTGGTTAGAAAATTTTTCTAACTTAGAAAGTGCTCAGATGTTGACCAAAAAAACAACTAAATTGATGTAACATCAAGTCAATTAATATCATTATTTGTCCAAAATAATTCAAGTAAATTTATATAATTTTTTTAATAAAGACAATGTTTTTGGAGTTTGAAGTGCATCAACTAATTACTTTGAATCTCTTAAATTCCTTGTTATGATCTTCACTTTGGAAATATTAACAATAGAGCTGTAACTGTGATATGTATCATAGGATATTTTATACGGACAAGTATCTAAGCTATGTTTTAGCTAAATAACAGAAAGTTGTTACCTGCACCCTCATTGTCCATCTCATATTTAACAATAGAGCTGGAACAGTGATATGTATCGCAGGATATTTTATACAGACAAGTATCTAAGTTATGTTTTAGCTATACAATAAAAAGTTGTTGCCTGCTCCCTCATTGTCCTTCTCATAAGCTCTCCCTCTAAATGGATGACAGTGAACAAGTAACAGTGTGCTCCGTATCCTCATATAGGGTGTCACTAGAAGACTCAGTCAAAATTGATGAATTTTTAGCTTATATTTGATCACATCTAAATGCGTGCAAGGGTCAAAATTGATGGCATTATGTCACTAGTACTGAGTCAACAAAAGAGGCTGTACAATTATGACTGGCATGATGAGCTTTTTCTGTGAGATTTTGTCAAAAAAATCTTTATATAAAATGGTATGAACTGTGCATCTATTAGTGTTAAAAATTTAAGTATAATTGGAGAGTTCACTAGAGCTCATTGTAAGAAGAGCTTGTCGTAGCCTTTGAAATTGAGTGTGTCACATCTCAGATCGAGTGGTCCAGTTCTTGGTTTACTAGGGTAGTAGTGAATATGATTAGTTACTAGTTTCTTAGAAATAGTAGTGGGTCTTTTTTTGGTAATTAGAAATAGTAGTGGTTTTGTTTTTAGAGAATGACCTTTTTCTTCCAAGACAAACAATGCTAGTGAGGATTAGTTAACAATACCTTCAGCTGTAATTTATTGTAAAATACATTAATTAAAAGCATGGAAACTGGTTGAACTCTTGAACCTCCATGTGAACTCAACTTCAAACTTTACAAGTAGATAAATCATTTGAAATACAATCAGAGGTAGACAAGCATAATTTGACTCAATAACAAGAACGTTGATTCAAAGTTTTCCATAGAGTAGATGGTATGGCTTACTATATAAGTGTCCAATAATCTATTGCTTCCTATCCCTCTGTAACTTGATGTTATGGTCATGGTAGTCAGAAGCGAAAGGAAACCTTAAGGCGCCAAGGCCTTGTATTGCCCAAGGCGTGAGGTGACAAAAAGGCGCTAGCCCAAGTAAAGTGAGGCTCCAAATTCTAAATATATTTATTATACATATACAACTTAAATCATATGTATCACTTATCAAAAAAAAAAAAAAAATCATATGCATCTAGTGTATTGAAATATTATCATAAAGTGTTTTTAAATGTGTTGCATGAAAAATTAGGTCTATCAAATGATTTCAAAATAGGATTAAGATGGCTTAGGCTCTATTAGTTATTCTAACAATAGGTTTTACAACAAGCTTCTTCTAGAAATTAATTAATCTAACAATAAGTTTTACAACAAACTCTTGTAAATTAATTTATCTAACAATAGGTTTTATAACATGCTTCTTTAAAATTAATAATCTAATGATAGGTTTTACAACAACCTTCTATTAATTAAAAAAAAAAAAAAAAAACTGAGGCTCTCACCTTAGCGCCTTTCTCATGGAAAAAGGCGATTGCCTTGCTTGCCTAGGCTCTAAAGGCGAGCGCCTCACTAAAGGCGCCTCGCCTTGCCTGGGCCCTAGGCTAGGGCTCGGCTCGCCTTTGGTTACACTGGTTATGTTCATATAAGGTTCTTGGAGATTTGAATTCCTCAGTTATGATAATTCAACAGCTGGTTTAACGGAACTATCGCATAATTCTTTTGTTAACAAAGTTGAAGTTAGTAATTCTGTACTTATTAAAAAAAAATTCTGTACTTAAATCAAGCTGTTTCAGTTGCCACTAGGGACTACTTTCTTTTATCATTCAGTGCCTTGTTTGTGACAGTTTGCAGATCATCACTTGTAGAGTCTCATCTAAACTGGTTGTGTTTGGTCACAAAGTTATATTAGCTATATGTGCGGGCAGTTGGAAAATATGAAAAAATTTCTGGTTTCTCAGCCATAAATTGGATGAAAAATTCAGAGGGTACCATATGGGCAGTTCCCAATTTTCTATGCCAAATTTCAGCTTTATACAAATATTTGTGAGTGTGTTGTTTACTGCAATTTTAGGTTTGTTGGGGCAAAATATGGTCAAACTCATAGGTCCTAAAAGGACACGTCTTTATTCTTACTTTAATATCAGATGCAGGTTGGATTAACTAAAAATATGCCTCTTCATTATATGAGATAATAGATGATGCCCTGATTTTTAAGTGTCGTTAATACTTGTGGCTCAAGTACTGGAGATGTATATTACTCTGTGTTTAACGTTCTGATGAATGTATATCTCATCATGTAGTGTATGTATTTGAATTAATTGCTCCTTTGTTGGCTTTTCAAATCTCATGATCTGTGATCTTATTGTGCTCATGTGAAACACACAGCTTTCCGCTTGTTTAAATTCCTTTTATTTTCTACTTACTGTTATATCTAAAAATGTCAGGATGAATCATCTTTAATTTGGATTTCAAGTAGTGGAGAAAGAAGTTTGAAGTTAGCTTGTGTCTCAAGAATTATTCCTGGACAAAGAACAGTGAGATATCTGTGTTTCCATTTCATATTACTCTTTTGCTTAATTATGCTATCTACCTTGTGCTACATGATTAACTTCTAAGTTTGCTTAGAAAAAAAAACTTCTAAGTTTTTAGTATTTAAATCTTCTAAATAAAAATCTTCTAATTTGTTTTCCTAATTCACTTCCAGGCTGTTTTTCAACGGTATCTGCGTCCTGAAAAGGACTATTTATCTTTTTCTCTTATATATAACAACGGAAAGCGGTCCCTTGATCTGGTCAGTGATGAAATTTCGAAGTTCACTCAAAAATTACATTGTAATTCTGTAAATCTTCTATTTTACTTTAAGTTCAATTATTATACGTTGCATTTTCCAGATTTGCAAAGATAAAGTTGAGGCAGACGTGTGGATTGCTGGCCTCAAAACATTAATATCCTCTGGTCAAGGTGGGCGCTCCAAAATTGATGGACGGACTGATGGAGGCCTCTACCTTGATGTAAGTCTTCCTAGTTGGAAACTCCTTATGTTTAAGTTTTCATTTGCTTTGTCCATCCTTTTGCAGTATGATCCCATAAACATAAAGAGTACGCCATTGCATTGGGGCAATGTTAAAATGTGAGAGCATTATTCCTGTGAATTAATCTTTAGATTAAACAACATCTTGCTCAGCCCTTTTTAATTAAGAGTTTCCCCTCTTTCTCTGTAAGGGCAAAGACTGTTGTTTTTATAGTTAGTGGTACGTAGTTTCGAAGGATAATAATCTGGTAGTTTTTGTCTGGGGACCTATAAAACATATTTCAAGCTTTTGTTTTTCATGATAAACTTTTACTTATCCCAAAAGCTTAAGCTATTAGGAAAGAATGATTTTAATTATTCAACCATTATTCTAATACTCCCTCTCATGTGTTGGTCTAGACCCCCCTTAATAAGTGGGGCCAAACATGTGAGATTATTAACTTGTTAATGGAAGGTAGAGTGGAGACATGGTTTGAACTCAAGATCAGTTGCTCTAATACCATGATAAACTACCACTTGGCTTAAAAGCTTAAACTGTTAGGAAATTGTGAATTTAATAATTTAACCATTATTCTAACAATTCTTTAAGTGGAGAGTCAGTCAAAGTTCTTGTTCATTGTACTACACTAGCTATGTCCTGCGCGATGGGTGTGTATACTGTTAGCTTATCATAGATATATGAGTTGATACCATTACTACCTATATATAAAAAGATATCCAGTTTGAAATATTTGATAAGTAATTATTTATACAACCAATTTATAATACTCATTAAGTGTGCGTTTGGCATTGGCTTAAAAATCCAGCTTTTTTTACTATTTAGCTTATTTTTGGTACTATTCATAGGTCTCATTGCACTTTTTGGTACTATTCATGGGTCTCACTGTACTATTTCAGCTACCTTTTAGCTTTATCTACAGTATTTTCAACAAAAAATTTTCAGTTTTAGTTAAATAAGCTATTCCCAAACGGATACTAAGTATTATAATATTTGAGGAATAAGCTTTCATTTATTTACATGTCATTAGAAAATGGGAAAATATAAATTTTTAAGATTAATATAATTTAGAATATGAACATATTGTAATAGTATTTGCGTAAATTGGAAAATATTTAATTAACTTTATAATTTAAAAACATAATTATTCTTTATTTATTTATAGAACTTAATACTCTCCCACATGAGGTCTTTGCTTTATATATATATATATATATATATTGATATTGATTGATTTGCCTTGGTTCTTAACTTTTAAAAGGCTTAGGTAGTGTGTTTTCTTATATCACAAACACAAATGATTATTGATACGATTAAGTTGCTTTACGTAATATATGAATTTTTCTGTTATATGGTAAGCTACATATCATGTCTTTTGCTGAATTGTTTTCAGGACAGTGGAGACTTGACATCAAATAGTGCAAGCGACAGTTCACTTAGTGCTTCTCGAGATATTAGCTCACCTGAGATTTCTGCCACTTTGAACACTAACACTTCTCCTAAGAGCTTTCTGCCTGACAATTCTGTGCGTTCTGAAAGATCACATGCATCAGACGAGACAAATATGCAAGTAAAAGGATCTGGTTCGGATGCTTTTCGAGTTAGTGTTTCTAGTGCCCCCAGCACTTCTAGTCATGGCTCTGCACCGGATGATTGTGATGCTTTAGGCGACGTGTATATATGGGGTGAAGTTATTTGTGATAATGTTGTCAAGGTTGGGGCTGACAGAAATGCTAGTTATTTGACTCCAAGGGCAGATGTGCTTCTCCCCAGGCCACTAGAGTCCAATGTAGTTTTGGATGTACATTATATAGCCTGTGGGGTCAGGCATGTGGCCCTGGTCACAAGGCAAGGTGAACTTTTTACATGGGGTGAAGAGTCTGGAGGACGGCTTGGCCATGGTGTTGGAAATGATGTTAGTCAACCTCGTCTAGTTGAATCTTTGACAGCTACCACTGTTGATTTTGTGGCCTGTGGGGAGTTCCATACTTGTGCAGTTACAATGTATGGGGAACTTTATACATGGGGAGATGGTACACATAATGCTGGGCTTCTTGGACATGGCACTGATGTCAGTCATTGGATACCCAAGAGAATCTCTGGTCCTCTTGAGGGACTTCAAGTTGCTTCAGTTACTTGTGGTCCGTGGCATACTGCCTTGGTAACATCAACAGGACAGCTCTTTACATTTGGTGATGGAACATTTGGTGTCTTGGGCCATGGAGATAGGGAAAGCATTTCTTACCCAAGAGAAGTAGAATCTCTCTCAGGTTTGAAGACAATTGCTGTTGCATGTGGGGTGTGGCATACTGCTGCAGTGGTGGAGGTTATTGTGACACAGTCTAGCGCAAGTATTTCATCTGGTAAATTGTTTACTTGGGGTGATGGAGATAAAAATCGTCTTGGTCATGGAGACAAGGAGGCTCGGCTAAAACCTACATGTGTGCCAGCACTCATTGATTACAATTTTCATAAAATTGCTTGTGGGCACAGTTTAACCATTGGCTTGACCACATCAGGACATGTTTTTACAATGGGCAGTACTGTTTATGGTCAGCTTGGGAATCCCCATTCTGATGGAAAGCTACCTTGCTTGGTGGAGGACAAACTTGTTGGTGAATCTGTTGAAGAATTTGCCTGTGGTGCATATCATGTGGCAGTATTAACTTCTAAGAATGAAGTTTATACGTGGGGAAAGGGTGCTAATGGGAGGTTGGGCCATGGAGATGTTGAAGATCGAAAAACACCGACTCTGGTTGAGGCTTTGAAGGACAGACATGTAAAATATATTGCTTGTGGTTCAAACTACACAGCAGCTATATGTCTTCATAAATGGGTTTCTGGTGCTGAGCAGTCACAGTGCTCTTCTTGTAGACAGGCTTTTGGGTTTACTAGAAAGAGGCACAACTGCTATAATTGTGGCCTTGTGCACTGCCATTCTTGCAGTTCTAGAAAAGCATTAAGAGCAGCACTGTCTCCTAATCCCAACAAGCCATATCGTGTTTGTGATGCTTGTTATGCAAAGTTGAACAAGGTGTCAGAAGCTAGAGATAATAACCGGAAGAATGCTGTACCTCGCTTGTCGGGTGAAAACAGGGATAGGTTAGATAAAGCTGATATACGATTGTCCAAGTCGGTGCCTTCTAATATGGATTTAATAAAGCAGTTAGATAGCAAAGCAGCCAAGCAAGGAAAGAAGGCTGATACATTCTCCCTAGTTCGCTCCTCTCAAGCACCTTCTTTGCTGCAGCTGAGAGATGTTGTTTTGTCTAGTGCTGTTGACCTGCGACGAGCAGTTCCCAGACCAGCTCTCACGCCATCTGGAGTGAGTTCTAGGTCTGTGTCTCCTTTCTCAAGGAGACCTAGCCCCCCTCGTTCTGCTACGCCTATTCCTACAACATCGGGACTTTCCTTCTCCAAAAGTATCACTGATAGTTTGAAGAAAACAAATGAACTATTGAATCAAGAAGTGCTAAAGTTACGTGCGCAGGTAATGTTAGGTTCCACAGGTTTCTCTGTCATTTTATATATCTTTTGAGTAGAGGGTGTGGGGGTTCTGTTGTTGAATCTGTATAATATTAATTTGAATAGCCTTTGTTGATGACTATGAATCTGGTTAGGTGGAGAGCCTAAGGCAGAGATGTGAACTTCAAGAACTAGAGCTTCAGAAGTCAGCAAAAAAGGTTCAAGAAACTATGGCACTAGCTGCAGAGGAATCTGCTAAATCCAAGGCTGCAAAAGAAGTTATAAAGGCACTTACTTCACAGGTTATTTTCTGGTTTATATACTTGTTTGTTTGTCTTCAATATAAGCTGTATTTTTGGTAGAGCGTTATGCACTCTTAGAGAATTTTCCTGTAACATAGTAATATTAAACTGAATTTTCTGGTTGCGTTTGGATACTTGAATTTGGATTTGGATTTGGATTTTAAATCAATGGATTTGATTTAGAATTCCATGGGGTTAGATGTTATTTCAAATCCAAG
Organism: Notholithocarpus densiflorus; assembly: GCA_030021035.2. Lineage (NCBI taxonomy): Eukaryota > Viridiplantae > Streptophyta > Magnoliopsida > Fagales > Fagaceae > Notholithocarpus > Notholithocarpus densiflorus. The sequence continues at coordinate 790,911 of JARYZH020000012.1, forward strand.
GATTTCAAGGTTCCAAAATCCTTGGTAGATTTGGCCAAATCCAAATCCAAATCCAAATCCAAATCCTTGACCTTTTTAAACTATCCAAACAAAGTAGTTGGATTTTAATCACCCAAATCCAAATCCACATGCCAAAATCCTGCCATCCAAACGCCCCATCAGAAAAAGCAGTTCTTGCATGACCAACCCTTCAGTTTAGTTTGAACTACTCTTCATGAAATTGAAAAGGAATTTGGATGAAATGGTTTAAAACAGCATTTTGTTCTTCTGCTATGGATTTTAAAATGAGTTAACAAGGTTTCTTTGCAAGCCTAATCATTTCTGAGTATATGTTCCTGGAGTATATGTTCCTGATCATCTCTGCTTTTCTTCCCCATCTCCAAGCCCTTTCAGTGGGTTTTTTATTTATTAAGTAAATGGAAAAACTACTACTTATTTCTATTGACCATCCTTCCACTGTGTTCCAGATTAAAGATCTGGCTGAGAGGTTACCTCCTGGTGTTTATGACCCTGAGAGCATGAGGCCTGCTTACTTACCAAATGGTCTAGAGCCAAATGGAATGCACTATCCTGAAACACATGGAGAGCGCCATTTGAGATCTGATTCAAGCAGCAGTTCTTTGTTGGCTTCCACAGGAATTGACTCTGATTTAATTAACGGAACTCAAGGACCAACTCCTTCACCTAGAGATCTGCCTGGAACTGATGAAACTAACATATACCACCAAAACCGGGTGCTTATGACCGCCAATGGGACTGATGAAAATCCCGATGTCAGGCTGCCAAATGGTGGAGGGGTTCAGCAAAGTGGCAGCAGTGTGTCAGAGGCAGATGATGGCAAGGATTCTGGGTCTTTCCAAGATGGCGAGAATGGTATGAGATCTAAAAATTCTGCGCTGCCTGTTAACGGCAATCAAGTTGAGGCAGAATGGATAGAACAGTATGAGCCTGGTGTATATATAACTCTTGTGGCCCTGCGAGATGGAACTAGAGATCTCAAACGAGTTCGCTTCAGGTATTTGGGCTTTATTATTAGGATTAATGTGGTCAAGTATAAGAAGAATAAGTTAATATCAGACTTAGTGTCACTAGCAAAAAGTCTCGATATTATTCACCTTAGGTGGTTGAGAATGAGTTTATTTTGGCGACTCTTCTGCATTAAAATCTCCCAACCCCAAATATGATGCATATAATGGTTATGAGATCTACCATTTCCTTTCGTTTGAGATGTCGAGTAAAATTTTCCATTTTGGTAATTTTATCATTGCAATCTGATAAAGTAAATGCATCTGCAGCCGAAGAAGATTTGGAGAGCACCAAGCTGAGACTTGGTGGTCGGAGAACCGTGAAAAGGTGTATGAGAGGTACAATGTTCGTGGGTCAGACAAGTCATCAGTTTCTGGCTATGCTGGACGCAGATCAGAGGGAGCTCTGTCACCATCTTCCCAAACTTAGCAAATGGGAGGGAGGGATGGAGGGAGGGAATGCCATTCACACTTTTTGCATCGGTAATTATGATGATTTTGAAGTGAACACATTTTCTTTTTGGTACTTCTTTCCTTCCTTCTCCCCCCCCTTCCTGTATTTTTTTTTAAATTATTTTTTCTTTTTTAGAATCATTTTGTTCCGTCCAATTAATTTCTGGGTATCTGCCTTTACATATCTCTTGTATTGTAGTGTATATAGAATCATCAATTGTCAGATAATCTTAGCAAAAGAAAGTTTTTGTTCTATGCTTTGTTTCCCCCACCCAAATTTTTTTTTTTTTTTTTCCTCATATCTTCTCGCCTCAGCTGTTCGGTTTTGGTGGAGCCCTTTTGTGCTCTATTCTTGAAATTGACAGAGGATCACTGGTGACGGTTATGCACAATGATATAATTAGCATTAGCACACCAGGCTCAGACAGGTGTGCTAATGCTAATTATATCATTGTGCATGTCGGTTCCTGCATTTGATATCTCTTTAAAAGGGATATACCCAATACATAAGGCTTTTGGGGTTTCCTATAGATAATGCAAATACGGAAAAAAAAAAAAACCCTTTTGTGGACTCCTATTATGTGTTCTTCCTCTCTCATGAATGGAATATTATATAGTGTCATGTCATTTGGATTAAAAAGGCAATATAAACTTTTCAAATGCATTTAAGCATAAGTTGAGGAAATACTAAAAATATTAAAATGGTGAATGATGGATACCAATTGAATATATTAGTGCCCTGTCAAACACAATGTGGGATCACAAATTACATATATCAGAAATATAATATACTTTTTCCACCAGCAAATGATGGGGCTTATCGAATGAAAGGCGAGTTTTGAAATATTAGAAGTGCATGCTAAAAACAATCTAGCCTGGTATAGGTGAATGTCGGTTAATCAAGATAAAAATGGTTTTTTCTTTCAACTTACTGATAAAACTATTCACACTTACTTTTTAGTCACATAACCTATTTAATGAGTTATGTAATTTGATTAAATAATATATTTGGTTGATTTTAAGAATTTTCTTAAATTTACACAATATAATGCAGGTAAAAATAGGAAAAAATAAAATAAAATAAAATTATGGAATATGGAATTTGCCGCAAGCAGCACTCAAAACTTGTTTGTTGAGCCCCTATTTCGTTGAAAATTATCTTATGTGCTTGCTCTATGTTGGTGAGTTGCATAGGTGTGAACTCGTATGTATGAAGATACTTTCTCCTACCTCACCCCATAATTATTGATAAAACAATCCAATCACTCATCTTTTTTTTTAAATTTTTTTTTTTTATTTCACTAGAATGTGACATGACTCATGACATCATGCGAATGGATCAATGATATCCTAAACATATTTATATATTACATAGCATTTGCTAATCTTGGCATTAAATTGCGTCATAGGAATGTCTTGTAATTTATTCAAGATGCAAATATGCTTCCCTTTGGGGAAAAAAAAATTGCTGGTAAGCAAGAGGATGTTGTAGTTGTTGATATTATATTGGATGGTAACTGGATAGGCCAATTAGCCAATTTCGGTTCTGAATTCTTGCTTCAAAAATAGGGAATAGGGATCACTATTCTTTCCTTTGCTTTTTTCACCATAGGTGTACATAACAGAACTTCAAATATAGTCTAATCAGAATATAGCGTGAATATGTCAATCTCAATTCTGAGTAACGTAAATAGTTGCTGCAAGCTTTAAGAGGTAATACTTTGGCTACTCTTAAGAGGGTAATCTTCTATGTTACCATTTCTAGATGGACAAAAATTAGTCTTCTTGAATGAATAATTGATATTTATTATTTCTTTTAAGATCGCAACTTTTGCCACAATTCTAAAATGGTCTATTGTAGTGATTATCTATCACTTTCACATGAACCCATGACACATCACTATTTTTTCACAGTTGACCATATTAGAGTTGTGACTCAAAAGTTATGTCATTGAACTTTCTCATTGATATTTAATAGGAGGCAGTATCTCGTGTGCCTGTTTCATAGAGTGGTCATAGAAGCTAATTACTGATCTAATAGTAGGTGGTATCATGTGCACCCTTTGGCTCTGCTCCATAAAACGGGTGTGTTAGATTATTATTGATCATAGGATTCGACATTTCGAAATACTTACTCTTATACAGGCTGAAATTGACTTGGTATAAACTTGGCTCTTCAATTCAGCAACTCTGAAGAAATTTTAGGATGAGTGGGGTATAGTATAATACTCGTGTAGCAAGTTTTGTTGGTAGGTAGGTGTTTGGGCTATGTGCGTTTCTTTGTTTGTGTGCCTTTTAGCAACGCGATGTCATTTTTGTTTCCTTTCCTTTGTTCGTGGTCAATATAATTTATATCCAACCTTTTCTTGTTAAGAGGAAATTTCCCCCCCTTAAAAGTGTAACCTAGCTTGTAGTCCGATGTAGACATTATTGATGATCATTTTCATATTTTTGTCAACTCTTAAAAAAACTTGTAAGAATATTTTTGGTGGAGTATGCTAATTGTTCATTCTATGTTGTTTTATTTTTGGAGAAAATTTATATTTTGTTATTTCTTAACTTTATTTTTGTTATTGTGATGTAATAAAATTATTTCATGTTTATATTTTCAAATAAGATATGAACAACCAATATTTAGGATATGGTAAAAATTCACTGAAATTTTATTTTTGAAGTAATAATAAGTTTTTGTAAGAAAATTTGGATTAGTTTTAAATGGATTGAAAGTGGTTTCAAATAGGACTTAAACAAAATGGGTTATAAGTTACTTAAAATAGTTTTAAATATGTTATTAGTATTACAAATTCAAAGTGTTAAGTATAATAATTATAATTGAATATATATATATATATATAAAGTTTAGATTCTTGAATTTACATTAAAAATATTTGACACAAAATTAGACATAAATGTCACTTAGAAAAAAATTAAAGCCAATTTAAAAAATAAAGACACTTGGCATCAAATTAGAGGACAATTAGGACACTTGGCTTAAAAATAGAATGCAATTAAAATCTAATTTGAATTTTTGATTGAACTTTCTTTCAGTTTTCACTTTAATATAATAAGAAAATTTGTCTGGGATTTAAACTAATAAAAAAAAAAAAGCTGGCTGCCACTGGCCATATGCCCCATTGGCTGAGCTAGAGGGAGTTAGGAATTAGGATCACCTTGCGTTTTGGACTTGACTAATAATTGTGAGAGAGAAAGAAGTACCATTTTGTTTCAGTACTAATTGATTGGTATTTCTTCTTTTTACTGTATTTGTTTTGACAAAAAAAAATATTAATTAATAAGAAATGTGCTTCAAAGTCAACCAAAAACAACCCAAAAGGCGTAGAAAACATTTTTCATCATTTCTTATGCCCTCAATCTTTCCAATTATTTATGCTATCATCAACATCATCACCGCTACCACAATTACCAATATTGATGTTGCCATCACTAATAACAACATCAACACTGACACCATAATACTATTGCCGCTACACTACCACTACACCACCTCCTTTGTCATCACTCATCACGAATATCCCATGGCCACACCACTACCACCACCGTCAAATGAGGATAATTTTCAATTTTAGTAGTTACAACAATATCACTAGAAAATAAGTTATTTTTTCAAGAATATTTTCCCTCAAAATATTTTTTCGTTGAGACAAACAATATTGTTAATAATGGTACCAAGGGGAAGAACCACGGGAAACCAAGGGGATCCCCTAAAAAAATGTCTCCAAAATTTTCTTTATAGTCCTCAACAATTTAAAAAAAAAAAAAAAAAAAAAAAAAAAACCCTTATTCTTATATGCTCCCTCTCTTACAAAAGTACGAGTTTGGCTTACCTCCACTACATTTTTAACGAAACATGTCTTTTTGTTTTAAATATACAATGATAGTAGTAGTGAGTTTTAATTCTCACATTTTATTTAGTTAGTGGATAATATGACAATCTCTCATTAAAATAAAAGGAGATTCACTTTTTAAAAAGTATTGGAGGTAAGTCAAACCCAAAAAGTACTCCAACATTCTTTATTTATCCATAAAATAGTCAATAATAATTAAAAATCTCTCTAATGTGTACACACACGCTGTTTCGCTCTCTCGCGTGGGCGCATACACACAAACACACACATACATATATACATACATACTAGGGACGGAGCCAGAGCCAAAGGTTTGGGGGGGAGGGGGGGGGGGGAAGTTTGGACTTTTTAAAAAAAAATTGCAACTTCAAGAATAAAAATTTTTTCTTGTCAATTTAATATTTTATCATCTATTTGGGTCAACAATTCAAATTGAATTGTTGAGATTGGGTATGTTTTTAAGACCACATTATCTAGCCTCATGTTCTATCATAATCTCTTCTCTTGCCACATTAGCTAGGCATTTTAAAGCCAAATTGACACTTTTTTTTTTTGAATGCTATTGACACTTGGTTTGACAAATTCTATCCACTTTACAATCTCTCTAATATCATTAATTGACTTTCGTAACTCATAAAGACAATAAACATCACTGATAATGTTACAAACAACTAACATTCCTCCACTATGGTCATCAATGGATTCAACGAATATCAAGATAGTCAAAGAATAAACATCCAACATAGAAGTAGCCTTTGTGCAGAGTAGAGGAGTAGCCTACGTGTGGGGATGGGAGGATTTTTGTCTAATATTTTGGTCATTAAGAAATAGAATTTAGGCTAATTATGATATTGAGAATCCAAAAAATGTAGTACGAGGAATTGATTTGGGTTAAAATTAAAAAGCTTGTTTTTAATTCCTTTTGTTTTGTTTCATTCCATTGCTCTGTTCCTTGTATATATAAGCAGAGTTGTACTTTTTCTATTCATTCAATGAGAAATTTCTTTCTCTCATCTTCATCTCCGAGTAAGAAGAGACTAATAATGACCAAGTTTAATTTTTTTTTGAGGCTAATTGAACATTAAATATACCTATTGTGTGTGTGTGAGAGATCCCTTTTTATTAAAATTTAAAGTGGCTACAATTGAAATAAAATTAGTTCAATGATATAGTACTATCAAAGAAAGAAAGCTAAAGTAGTTTATAAATTAAGCACATGCATTAAATTTATTTGGCAATTATTGGTAAAAGTTGAGTTTCATTTATCACTCAATACTTTTCCTTAAAACGATTTATAAAATCCATAATTGGGTGGGCATAATATTGTAGTAGTATATTCAAATAGACGAATGAATGTATTCTTTTTCGTAATTAAATAAAAGTATCAAAACAATGATAAGGCTTTCGTGATCAAAGCATTAAAATGACTATGTATATTACTCCATGATGAATTTTTGACTTATTAATTTCTAAACATTTATATATTCAAAAGAAATAAGATAACTATCTCAAAAAAAAAGAAAGAATAGTTATATGCATGATTACGTATCAAAACCGCTATGCAGTAGGTCACAAGTTTGCAGTCAACTAAGCACATTATGGATGAATCAAGTTCTGTACGAATGTGTAATGAAGATAAATATCATAATTGGGTGCAATATATGTAAGTCTCTAGGCCAGAGTTTTTTTATTTTTTTTTAAATAATAATATTTGGAGTCATTTTACAGGTCCAAATGTTGAAATTTAAGAATGATTATTTCATCCAAAATACTCAAAATGCTAGAGGTTTCAAATGTATCAGAGCATGCAAAATGCAAATATATATATGGTTCGCTTTTCTATATCTACCGACAACCAAACAGTACTGTTAGTTAATATACGTACCTAGAATTGTATTGACTTGAATGGAACGTTCTATATTCCTAATAATATTGGAAGAGACTTTTCATGACTCTCTATCTTACCTACTGGCCGGCAGCTTAATTGAATTTTCCCTCAGTGAAATCCACACTTTCGAATATTAACAACCCTTTTGACATTTGCCTTGTCTCTGAGCCTGACCATTTCTCGTGCGTTGATTTCACTGCCTGAGTTGAAATAGCTCAACTACCCAGCAAAGAACTTATGGAATTTCTTAAAGATTAATGGCAGAGTTCTTATGGTATTTGGTGTATTAGTTGTTATAAGTACCATCACCCAATTAAAATTGGTTTTTTCTAAATTCATATTTTTTTTTGAAAATTCTACTATTTATTTACATGTTTTATATGTTGTTCTTTACATGCATGTGAAATTCCATATCAATAAGATGTTATTCACCTTTTAATCCATAAACTCATCTTTTACGTATAATTTTAAAAATACAAAAAATTGAAATTTAATATTTAATTAATGACACAGTTATTAATTTTTAATTAGCTTGAAATTTGCAAGTATAAATGATATTAAAATATAATCTAATAGTGGATTTGTCAAAATTTAGATTCAATGGAAAAATAGAATGGTATGATATTACTTAAAATTAAACCAAATGTAATTTAAACTTAACCCTTAAAAAATATAAAATTTGGTACATAATATATGGTATTAACTAGCATTGTCATACATCTATTTTATCCTAAAGATTGTTCAAGTCTAAAGAATGAATGCACTAGTCATATTTACTCAATTTCATAAAAAAGACTGATTATAATTATAGTTCCTTGTAATTATTTATAAAAACACAATATTTCGACATTCTAAACGTGTTAGAACTTGCATTATGCTGTAGTTATCTTGGTTTACATGTTATTATCAAGTTGGCTAGAATTAATACCATTTTGTTTTAGAACTCGAGTACACACTAATCATTTCCATGCCATACCTCACATCATACGTGTATTAGGTTGATTTTGTTTATATATCACATTACAAAACTTTTTAACAGTCCTATTAATGGGTGTCATTAGAAAAATTGTTAATAAACAATTTTAAAAAAGTTTTAACACAATTTTCATGAAAAATATAAAAAACTGTATAAAAAAAAAATTTTCTTTTTTTTCCCATAAAAAGTTTTTAAAAATATTTTCTAAACCAATTAATTCCTTTAGGACATCTATTAACCTTTTCCATTTTTTAATTACGACTAGTCAATCATGGGGTATTGCACAATTGTGGTTAGTGTGTCCTTGGTTGTAACAAACAATTTCATAACCAAATTGGCAATGCCATGTAACTCTCGGATGGTAGTGTCCTTTTTGTGATATTACGCAAATGTGATTGGTGTGTTCTCAATCATGATGAAATATTATTAAAGTCAACTTGATAATTAACGACATGTGGTTTTGGAGCACGAGCGTAATGAAAATCTTGATAAGAACATTAAAGATTAGGGTAGGGAAGGTTCTAATACCACGACTTTGTAGACTGGAGGTATATATCTAAAGTATATTTGAACTATGTAGGTGATTACAATAATGGCACCCACTAAATTTTGTAATTTTTGGATTATTTATATATATATATATATATATATATATATAAAAGGTTGAATTCAAGTTACACCTGGTGTAACTCTAAGTAATGTTATATCACTCAATAACTTATTATTGAATTCATATTTTGAAAATCTAACCGTTAAATTACATATTCTATATGTTCTTAACATACATGCCAATCAAACGTAATTTACCATTCGATTCATAAACTAATTTTTAATGCATTATTTCAAACTATAAAAACTTGAATTTAAACAATTGATTGATAACATGGCTATCAGGGATGGAGGTAACATTGGACTAGGGGGGGCAATTTTTTTTAAAATATTATTATATATATGTGTACAAATTTTAGCAATTTTTTTCTATAAAATTACATTTTGTTTCCCTTAAACAATATCATTGATTCTTTTAAGCGTAATTTTATACTTACAAAATTTTTTACAACATTTTTATAAACTGTTTTGGTAGCAAATTCTTATTGATTCACATAACAGGCCCACTATTCACATTATTTTTATACTTACCAGTAGCCACGGATAATAATTTATAAAACCATAAACAAATTTATAGATCTAAAATCTAAAACAAAATATACAAGGCCAAAAAAAATAGTTCAACAATAAAAATTACTAATAGTAAAACTAAAAAAAATTAAGCTCAATTAATCAATTTTATCCAAAATAAAGAATCTTGCCCTTTAAAAAATTATAAATATAAATAATTTTGTTCTTACCCACAAAAAAAAAAAAAAAAAAAAAAAAATCTTAGCAACTAATTAGTAGCAAAGGCAGAAGTTGAAACTGCCGCATACAGCCAACAGTAAAACCGCCCCTCTAATTTAAAGTTCTGGCTCCATCCCTGATGGCTATTGATATTTGATCACCATGAAATTTTGCAAGTATTGAGAATATACGAAGATAATGTAATCTAGTGGTAAATATGTCAAAATTTACATCCAATTAAAAACTATTGGTTAGTGTACACTAACCAATGTTACATGTAATATTGTTTAAAGTTACACCAGGTGTAACTTGAACCTAACTCATATATAACAATAGCTCTTAAAAATATTTTGCTGGATCAATTACGATAACTATGTTTAAAATATATCGGCTCCTGAAAATGTTCAAAACCTGTGGGCAAAGTAAATAGAGGAAAAGAAAAAGATTTTTCTAAAAGATGGTCTCCAAAACAAACAACAAATCCACTATACCCAAAACGGCTAAACCCCCTGTTGTTAATTTTTTACATTCCAACTTTTCTTGCCATAGGGACAAATTAGAAAAGGAGGAAAACGATGGAAGAGGAAAAGGGTAATTTAGAAAAAAATAAATTGTGGAGATAAATAAATAAAATTAAATTATTAAAAAACTTTTTTTTTTTTTTGAGAAAAAAAATTATTACAGAACTAAATGTTTAAGTTGAGTTCCATTTTTTTGGTTGTATGATGATTAAACGAAAAAACTATATATTTATATTATTTATTGACTTGTTTATTTACATTGAATGTTATAATACTTTGGGGTTTTCTTCTCGTGATTTATTTAATGGAAGTATTGATTTTTTGATAATCTAATATTTAAGGGAGGAAAGATCTGATATAAGTATTTCTTTTTGATAATTCAATATTAAAGGGGTAAAGATTTGAACCCTAACCTTTTGAAAACACTATTATAACTTACAAGCTCTTGGCATGTAATCTTATTGACTTACCTAATTTCTTCACTGAACTCCATGAGAATCTCTATTGTAATTTGTCCTTTTGGAGTACAATGACGTGGTTACGCGTTCTTTCAGGGTTCGTTTGGATACAGCTGAAAATTGAAAACTGAAAATACTGTAGTAAAATAATTTTTAAATGTGTAAAAAGTGCCGTGTGACTTATTTTTAATGAAAAAGTTGCTGAAAAGTGAGGTTTGTGGGTCTCGTGAATAGTACACAAAGACCCACTTGTGTGGTTGAAAAGTCAAATTGTGCGGTTAAAAAAAAAAAAAAAAAAAAAAAAAGCTGAAAACGTAAGCGCCCAAACGCATGTTTTTCGTTTTAGCTTTTTTTTTTGAGCTGAAATGTTTGACTTTTTCCGTGAACAGTGTACGGTGTGCACTGTTTACAGACCCACAAATTTCATTTTTTAGTAACTTTTTCATTAAAAATAGGTCACACGGTATTATTTACACATTTAAAAATTATTTTACTACAGTATTTTTCAGTTTTCAATTTTTAATTTTTAGCTGTATCTACCGGACCCTTAGAGTTAAAACTTAAAAGCAATGAAGTTAAAGTTTGGGGGAGGCAGGGGGTAAAATATGTGTGTAGCTTTTCGTACAAAAATTATTGATATCATCATTATCACGTCATATCAAAGATAGGAAATGAAGTTTATACCTTTTTCATAAAAAAAGTAAGAAAAAAAAGTTTAGGAAATGAAGTCACACTCACACACCATCTCTACAAAATTTATGAGAATAGATAAATTATTTCTAGATTTGCATACATGATACATTCATTGATTTTAATCATATATAACATAGAAATATGTAATCAATGATTTTATTAACACTAAGAATCAAGTGCTCATTGATAAGAAAGAAACGCAGAATTCATTCACGCAAAAGAAGTTTGGATTTATTGACCACAACATTTTGCATGTTAATGTTGCATAATTCTCTTTCTCTGTCTCCTCCTTCAAGAACTCTATGCTATGTGAAGGACCATGAAGAAAGCGCCACATACATATCACATGCAGCTCCTTAATATATAAATATATATATATATTTATATATTTATAACAAAACTAAAAGTGATAGTTTGTGGGTTCGAATCCAGAATCAGCCTCTTCAAAAAAAAAATTGGAGGTAAAACTATTTCCAACCACCTCCCCACAAACTTAAGAGCTTTGTGCAATATATGAAGCTAAAGAACAGAAGAAACCATTACCAGTCAATTTGAGCTTCATGAACAGAAGATATAAAGGATATATCAATTTATCTGTAGACAGCTGTAAGTTATTTCATGGTGATTGCTGAGAGCTTTGTAACCCAATGTCGTTGTGCTGCTTTGAAGGACCAGAAGGTGGGATTGGGTTTCCTCTTGGCAAGTACCCAAAAAAATTACGAGGTGAGTTCTGAGACTTGGGATTCATCTTGAAAAATTGACTATGACTTGCTTCATGAGTCTGGCTAACCATTACTGTGAGCATCAAGAGCAACCATAACACTAGACGTAGATGTCTTTTACCCATAACACAAACTAGCTAATATATGAAGAAGCAATTAAAAAACAAGCAAAACAAGAAGGGAAAAGGGGAAGGTGAGGTGGGGTTTGTTTAGCATATAAAATAAGTTCTAGGAGGAGATCGATGTAATGTAATGTTTGGTACAAACTACAAAAAAGATTGTATGCTTAAATTATATAAATAGAAAATCTGGTATGTTGATGGTGCCTTGGGTGGCTTGTATATGAAGGATAAGAAGCATAGATAAAATAAGTGCAGACAATGAGGAGATGTGGAAACATGGGGAGGTAAATGCAGGGTCATGTGCTAGTGTAAGATTGATGTGTTGGGTGTCATTTTTGATAGGCTATTGATGGCTAGTAGAATTAAATACACAACTGGTAGTTAGTTCATTCAATTGGAGACTATTTTTGATAATCTATTTTTTTTTTTGATAATCATTCAATTGGAGACTAGGTAAGCCTTTTGAGAGGCCCTTGAACGGGTCTTTAGGATGTGTGTTCTGAGTCATAAAGGTCTGATGAAGCAAAAAAGGGCCAAAAGGGTGTTCGAAGAAAGAAAAATGGAAGGAGGGCAAAGATTGAAGAAAAGAAGGAGTCGTCTATTGCGGTTAGGTGGGTGTGTAGGCCCATATCGAAATTAATGGCCGACTGGTGAACTTAAGGTGTTTTGGTAAGTCCAACAATGTGAAAATGTGTCCCTTTGCTATATGCCTATATATATAAATATTGATTAGGGCCCTCATTATATAGGGCATTCGATAACATGATGTCATGCATCTCTTCTCTACTCTACTAAAGAGAAAGTAAGAAGAAATAACTAAGCCAACCCAAGGTTAGTTACAATAGAACATGGAATACCCCACAATTCATTATTAATTGCTAACCTTGTCGGATTCTGTGGTGGCCGATTTGGTGTCTCTTGTTATAGGATTTGCATGGACGGTGCATTCAAATCACGTATACGGTGAAGCCAAAGTATATATGCTCGGACTTTTTGACAAAAGAGGGGGAGAGAAATATAAAATACTCTAATTGCCTTTCTTTTATATATTCATATTTTGTGTGTGATAATAGTGACAAATTGTGTTAATTTTAATATATAACATGATAACATCTTATTTTATCATGGTTTTAAAAACCGAACTAGGGGCAAAATTGGATTTGCATTCGGTTCTCGATTTTTACTTGTTTTGGAGATTTTTTTTGGACTGGACTGGTGGCTGATTCTTGGTTTAACTGGTTTGACCGACTGGTTTGATCCAGTTTTTAAAATCATGCATCTTATTCATATTGCGCAAAAAAAAGGATGATAAAAAAAAATTGCGGTCTTTTAGCCTTCAATCTCTTCCTCCTTTCACTTTTTTCTTTTGCTTGAATTCTCAAAGAAGAAAGAGAGAAGTGGCAAGTGGGGGTGGGGTTGGTAGTTCATAAATGTAGGAACAAACGAATTTGCTAAAATGCCGAGTGAAGTTAATTAACTATTGGGAGTTGGAGGACAAATTGCAAATGCGGGCCAAGTGTGTTGTACTCAAAATTTACGAAAGTGTGAATCAAGGGGCCCCATATGCTATACAAGACAAGATGTCAGCACAAACAAGGGACATTGATGGAAACATGGATTTCTGCAATCTGAGCCTGCGATTTTTTTATAAAAAAGAAAGTTACTTGAATTCATTTGGACCACTTCCATTCCATCTAAGTAAAGAGTTAAGCGCAATTTCAGAAATTGTGAACCATTCAACATTGTGGTAAATAAGGAAAATACAAGGGAGGCAACCATGTCATATATACACAAATAGACCTGTGATCAGTGAGTGATCACTCCTATTCTCAATTGACCTTTTGAGCTTTTGTAGGGATAGATGGCTTCAATTTATGTCTTTTCTACTTTTTTTACCCTGCTTTTGCTTTAATGATATGCCGCGTTTCGATTTCAATCCTAATTCTTTCTATTCTATTGCATGCTTATTGAATATCTATCCTCTCAATTAGCTTCCTTGAAGATAAAGTTGCATCTGAAATGTTTTATGTTTCTCACACATTTTTGAGTTTCCATCCCTCTCTCCTAGTTGTATGAATTTAAGAGACTATAATGTAATGAATTATGAGGTGACAATTTCTATAGTGACACTCAACATGACTATGATTCAAGTCATTCATGTATATCATTTGTCTTCTTTCTTTTTTTTATTATTGTATAATCATGTATATCTTTTGTCATGTCATACGAAGATTTCATATATAGTCATGTATATCTCTATATAGCTTTTTTTTTAATATCTCTATATAGCTATAAGAAGTAATCAAGTATTTTAGATTCCCCTAGACTATTCAATTGGTTTGAATAATTGAGTGGATTATAGACTAGTATGAATTCTCTTCACTTTATATAAGAAGTCTATCTAGGGTTTTTTAACCTTTTTTTTTTTTTTATTTATCCCTTCACAAATTTATAAATTTTTATTAGGAATAGGTCATTTACATTATTAATAAACTATAAATAATAATTTGATATTATATGAATCAATTTATAAATTTATACAATCCAATATAAATTTATATAAAAAGTATACTTTTAGACATTATATATAGTTAAATCAAGCATCATATTTACAAGTTTATTTACAAATACATTATCATGTTTAAGTTTAATTTGTTTAATAATCAAGCCTAAATTAGACTTGAATTTGACTTATTTACTAATCAAATTTTTTGTTTAAGAGCTAAAAACCGTTCCCTAGACAGGTTGGTTTATTCTCAACCCAATCATTGTTATTATATATGTTATTATTGTTGTCAGTGTTACGAGTTCAAAAGAACTCGTAACACTGACTTACTTCTCATAAATGGCAATGTTACTTCTCATATATTATTATTGTTGTCAGTAGGGGCAGATCTAGGAATTTTTGTTTGGGGGGCCAAGTTGTAGTATTAATATATTTATCAAGACAACCCCCACACACATATATAGACACGCTTTTTTTATTATATATATACACACACACTTTTTTATTTGATAAGTTATATATATACACACACCCAACAAAAAAAAAAAAAAAAAAAGCTTAGTACTTTCAATCAAAATTATATTTGATGGCGATCTTTCATAAAATTAATAAAATTCATTTTTACCATTTTCATAGTGAAATTCTTAAAAAGTTTCATTTTCTATACAAATTATCAAATTTTATACTAATGTAAGTAAAAAAAATCATTCAATTGAACTAATGAAATTTTAAAAAACATGAATGATCCAAAATTTGGAGGCACAAGTTAGGATCCAAACATATTTAAAGTTATCTTGCTTTAAACCATTATGTGACAACTAAAGAGACATTTCATGTGTAGTTTTAGTGACAATATTTTTTTAATGAGTCAATGACTTGTTAATCGCCACATAACGGATTGAAAAAGATAAATTTAAACATATTTGGTGCCAAACTTTATCAAATATTTAATAGATATAAGAGCACATTTTATAATAAAAAATAGAATTGTGAAAAATAAAATTATGTTTCTATAACTATTAGACCAATTATTTTTTTAAGAGTATCATTAGACTAATTCAAATACTTGGGGGGCAACTCTTTTTTTTTTACTAAATTTTGAAAACATTAAAATCATTATATATATATTTTCAAAATTTTCAAAATTTTTGGGGGCCATGGCCCCCACCCTTCAACACAGCTCCGCCCCTGGTTGTCAGTGCTACGAGGCATGGTTGTTTGATTTCGATTAATAATTAACAGAAGAGTACTTACTTACTCCTGCCGAAGTTACTGTCAGTACTTCTCATAAATGGCAATGAGTAGTCTAACATCCGCTGGTCATCAATTTCTTTCACCACCAATCATGCAGTTCTAGCTTTCACCATGCACCAATCATAGAGTATAGAGAATCTCCTTAATTGATACAATATCAGAAGTTGCTGAAGTGCGTAGGCAGAGATGGAGCTAGGACTTAGAATATGGGAGGGCGATTTTGCTACTGATTACGTGTAGAGTTTTAGCTTTCGGCTTTACTGCTTAACTACTAATGGGTTTTATTTATTTATTTTTGTGTGTTTTTGATGTGTGCCTTGTTTCTAAGTAAGGACAAAATTATTTCATTTAAAATTTTTTAAAGGATTGGACTGTTTTGTTTTAGGTAAAATTGTTGATTAAGCTTAATTGTTTTTAGCTTTACTATTGGTAATTTTGTTGTTTGGCTAATTTTTTTGGGCTTGTATATTATGTTTAGATTTTAGATCAAGTTTTTTATTTTTTTATTTATTTTTAATATTTTATTTTATTTTTTTATGGCATTTACAATGAGGAAAATGCTAGAGCTACAAACTTTTTTTACAAATTGCTAATGTGGTGAGTGATTATTAATAAGTTACAAAGTGACGTAAGTGATGAGTCTAAATGCGAACCAATAAAAATTTACTACCTCAGTAGTTTGTAAAAATGTTGTAGAAAATTTTGTGGTTATAACATTACTCGTAAAAGAATTAATGATATTGTTAAGGGGAACAAAGTGTAATTTTATAGAACAAAATTGTTAAAATTAGTACCTATATAATACTAGTATTTTAAAAATATATATATATTAGGGTATACAGGGGGGGGGGGGGGGGGGGGGCATTGCCCCCCTTGGTCCAACTATGCCATTGTCCCTGCGCATAGGTTATTATCGTACGTTTATCTTCGATCTTCAATCTAACCCTACATTGTAATTTAGATATAAAGCTTAGGACAAAGCTTACATATAGGTTTTTAATGCAATCAGGGCACTCCTTATTGCTCGTTTGTGTCTAGTTTTTTTTAAGTTAGTTTTTAATTTTTATGTACAATTTTTTATAATTTTAATTTTTTAAAACTTTAATTTAGTGCCACATCAGGTGATGACAAACTAAGCCATAGAACTTGCTACACATAATCATGCAACATTTTTTTTTTTGAGAAACAAACACACACACACAAGGGAGAGGGAAATGGGTTCTAACACAAAGGCACATCACAACTTCACTCAAAAGCCATGGTAACTTTTAAGGGAGGGTGGAGCAAGTTACACTACACACAACACACTCTCTTAAGCAATGTGGGACAATTACCCATTCTTTTTTTTTTAGAAACAAACACACACACACAAGGGAGAGGGAAATGGGTTATAACATAAAGGCACATCACAATTCCACTCAAAAGCTATGGTAACTTTTAAGGAATGGTGGAGCAAGTTATACTACACACAACACACTCTCTTAAGTAATGTGGAATAATTACCCATTCTTTTTTTTGAGAAACAAACACACACACACATATAATCATGCAACATTAATACCCATACCATCAACTTTCTCTCTTAGACCGGGCCAGCTCAAGATCTGCCCATCATGGATGGCTGATCTAACTTTGACAAAGGCTCTTGCTTGCCACCATTATGCCTACCATCGATGTCGGCTCTTGTTTGTCACCACTACTACCGCCAACTCTTGTGGAAGCTCCTTTTCATCCAAACTTGGCTTCTTATCCCTTTTTCCACCAAACCCAAAACGTATCTAGTTTTCTATGAATTAAGAAAATTAACTAACAATTTTAATCAATCACCAAAAATATTATCGCCAAAATATCAATCACACATAAGAATACAAAAATTTACATGGAAAACCATTTCACCTTGAAAGGAAAAAACCATAAGACAAACTTCGAATCAATCCACTATAAGAAAATCAATTACAATACCTCTCTTAAGTGTATGCTCATGGCTAAAGAAAATCTCATTGTTTTCTATGCTTTCACACACTCGTTACTCTTACTCTATACTATTTTTTCTTCTTTTCAAACATACTCACTGTGCTCATTGTGGTTTCTTCTTATTTCTTCACATTACAACATTAAACAAAGCTTCACAAATTCTCCTTGATTTGTGCGCTTTACAAAAAACATTGTCAACAAAATCAAAATCATGTTATCTCTCTCCTTGTGCTACCTCCCAAGCGAAAATTTTTCTTTCTCTCTTAGTTTCACGCTTAATTCTATTATTATTTTTTTCTTCTTCCCATAGGGAGGGCTCCTAGGCCAAAGCTATCAAATTATTTGTATTACTGTCTATTTATAAGACTCAATTCATGTTCCTTTGTAGACATGGAATAAATTACTTCTTTGATAAGGAATAGGCTTTCCTTCCATTGCAAGGATTAACATTTTCTTCCACTTTAAGGAATAATTTTTTCTTCCACACCAAGGAAACCCAAAAATAACCAAATTAAATTATCCTTATTCAACAAGAAAACAAAATGAGCTTTCTAGTCATAATTATAATTTGAGGCAATTTCCCAACAAAACGATCTAATTACTTTTTTATTTTTAATTTTTACAATATCTTGCTCGTTTTAAGTTTGATTTGGGCTCATGAACTGTCAAACTGAAGGAAATGAAATTATCTACAACATGGGCCAAAAGTTATCCTGATTAGACAACCAAATATTTTTTGGTCAAAATGGGGGTCAAATACAGGCTAACTGCAATCAAACTTGATCAAACTTTTAAATAATGCTTGAAAATATTAATCTTCACATGAAAACCTTAAATTCAGTATTTAAGTGATTTTTTTTTTTTTTTTTTTTTAACTTAGTTTGACTGACTTGAAATTTAGTATCTGGGTGAATTTTTTTTACTTAGTTTAATTGCCAGTCAACTTGGTCGAAAAGTAGTCAATAAGGGTGTTTTGTTCATTTTGAGCTTAAACATAGAAAACGAGGTAATCTAACGCCCAATGTGAATAAAGTTCCAACGTTTTTAGCTTTCTCTTATTCCCATGATCAAAATGGTGGTTTTGGTTGCTGCTCAATAGGATGCCTGATTTTTTTGTGATAGGGCCCTTGGCTTTTATTGTAATAGGGCAATAGTTTTCTTTTGGCATTTCTGGTATTTTTTTTCCCCCGGTTTGAGTTTTGGGGTTTATACTTGTATTTGTTTGACTTTTTCCTTTTTAATAATATTTCTAGCGTTTATCTCAACAAAAAAAAAAAAAAAATGGTGGTTTTTTTAATTTTTTGGAAAAAGATGGGATTTTGGTATGCAAAATATCAATTTCATAAATAAATAGATAAGGTAAGATTACTATTATTTAATAAGGTGATTAGATTACCATGATTTATGATAATGTGAAAATTTTGGTAATCTTAAATTACCTAAGATTACCGCAATGTTTTATGCACAAACCAAACACTATAATGTGATTGTTATGGTAATGTGATTGTATTGTAATGAACATTACAGGGAACTAAACACCCCTAAATTATCAATTACGGCTTGGTAATTGCTGGGGTGTTTCAGCAATTTTGGTGGCTGTAATTATTACCTAGCATATTCGTGGAGGGGATGTTACTGTTAGTGTGTTTAGCATAAAACTGAGTTTTTAAATGGACACTGTTTGCGTCTCGTTTGTAAAAGCTGGGGATGTATTATTATGACACGCCTTTAATATTTGTTTGAAGCTGCTATGTGATAAAACCTGTGCTAAACTTGTTAATTATTCCCACTTTTATGTCAGGTCTGTCCTATATTATACCCAAACAACGGTCTCTCATTATTCTCTCAAGTCTCAGCCAAGATGAAACCTTCAATTGCTCAAAATCTTGCTAATTTTCTGTTGTGTGAAGCTATCGAGGCTGTGTGTTTAATTTATGTGACAAGGTGAATATTTTATTTTATATCAATAGCTATTTGTTAGTTTTTTTTTTTTGGGGGTAAACCTGAACAATCTTTATTTAAATGTTATCAGAGTGCATTACATGGGATAATATCTGGGATAATATCTAGAATGTAAAAAAAGTGGATTACCGATTTACTTGCCACCCTAAATTCCCTATCATAAACTCGCATAGCATATCTTGCTAAGGAGTGTGCTTCTGCATTGACATCTCTTCGTAAGAACGATGCTTGAGCTTCAGGAAAGCTTCTTTTGTTCTCTTTATGAATAGTGATTTATCATGTTAAATTGGTAGTATGTTAATCAATAAAAAGTTGCAATGTAATTTTATCATTTTTGTTGTTGTTAATAATTAGATAGTTACAATGGGAAATTGATTTGGTAATGGTGTTTAAATAACGAAAACTGTTGTTTAAGAGGGTTTTTGGTAATGTTGTTCTAATAACGTTGTTTGTATTTTTTGAAAATACGTGTGAGTGAAAAAGTGTGTGAAAATACATGTAATGTTGTTTAAACACTGAAAACCGTTGTTTAAAATACCTTACCAAAACATCACAACATGTATTTTTACACACTTTTTCACTCATACATATTTTCACAAAATTTAAACAATAATACTAAAAATCTCTTACCACGAGTCCTGACAAGACTCTTGACATTATTATATCTTTCTAATCTGTGAGGTTCCATTCAAATAATTTCGGATGAATCCTTTGAAATTTGATTCTAATATTGAAATTACATTAATGCAAAGACACGTGTGTGTGTATGATGTATGCTTGTACAGATACATACGGGCCAAGGAACAAAAAAGAAAAAAAAAAAGAAGCAAAAGCTGAGGGTTGCCAATGCCCCTAATACAGTTTAAATGGTCCCTCGGTTCTGCATACAAACAAAGGCCAGAGGGCACCATTGCCCCTTATTGACTTTGCTATTGCAGCAATACTCCTAAGGTTCGTGTCACAAGGGCCTCTGAGATAGTTGGGCCATTATTATTAGTTATTACTTCAACCATGTGAAGATGTAAACGGACCGATTTCACTTCCAAAGTACTTACTTCAACACGAAGAGTTTCTTCATATTGCAAAAGCAACAGCAAATAACATGTGGACTTTGTGTTAGGGACTCTTATATTGTGAGTTTCAAATGCTATAAGTTTAGAAATAAATGTATGAGCTCACTTTGAACTTCAACTTACATATGAAATTCCAAAGGTAAAACAAATAGTTAAGTGGCGTTCACTTATATTTCCTTCTAAGTTAAATGGTACTTCATTTGTTTACAATTGCTAATTAGTATATTACTTTAAAAGAAAAAAAAAATCACATTCAATAATTTCATTTTCAATCATTTTTTGGTGCATCGCCAGGGTACGATTAGTTTCCAATAAAGTCAAGTTTTTATTATTGTTTGCTTAAATAAATAAATAAAATTCATTTCCTTCCCCTTGTTAATTCCTCAACTTAGTTGGCAACTAGACGCAGGAAAACGAAAACTTAGGAATCTAATTTCTCAATTCGAAACAAATGATCCAAGAACTCACACAGCCTAATTGTCATTTGGAGAAACACTATCACAAATGGAACAGTTTGTTCCATCTTTTTTACCTGTTTTTTTATAGGACTTGACAACTACAAAATGCCCATATCTTGAAGCACAACATTAATAACAGCCCAATTTTTAGCTCATAATTTTAATCAATACATATCAACCAATAACTAAAAACTATATAATGAGACGTGAATTTATATGATATGATAGTACATGCATGTTTAGTTGAGTGAGGAGGGAGAGAGAACCATATAATAGCAGCAGCAGCAACAACTACAATTCATTTCCTAGTAGCAGAAGCCGGGATGGAGACGTAATCTATATAACGTGGAAATTGTTGACAAGTCAATGACTTGTGACGAATCCTGTTGTAATTAAGTTAAAATATCCCTAATATTATCATGGGAGTGCAGTTGATCCCGAATCCAGCAAGTACAAAGACCTTCCACAATTAATATGATGAATTCCTCAGACATTTAACAATTTTTTTCCACAATTCAAGATAAGATAGAACCTATATTGTTTCCTCTCTGCATATATTTGGCGGATCAATGTTCTAGCGATACACCACTGCACTGCACAAGTGAGGCATATTGGGAAAATATATGTGATTCAATAAAAAGAACGGGAGGATATTGGAAATGTATGACAATGTCAATGAAAGTTTGAAACTGCATGATGGTTAGAATCAAACCAAAAGCTTGATAAACAACAAAACAACTGACATTAACCATGAATATATCCAAAGTCAAGCTTAATATCATCACTAAAAAATCATAACTACTTGACAACAAAAGCTGAAGCAAATTCATAGCAAGTATTAATAAGTTCTTTGAACCTCTACAATGTATGACTGTATATTTATGAGAATTGGATAGTCTAAGAGGATGGAATGACTACAAATCATTTTTCTGATATGGGAAGTTTGTGAACATAACCATTGCATGCGGAGAGGATCTAGGGAAACTTAATAACTTTTGAGTCACTTGTAGAATTTCATATAGCATATCACCTGTCTGATATTTCATAACCCGTGGTTCACTAATTAATAACCATCTTCTCTAGCACCTTTGCATTCTTGAGTAGAAACCTTACCACTAAAATGAATACTTCCTTTATGTGGAACAACCTTTTTTCAAAACCAAAAATCTTGACAGTAGTGAGACATAGCAGCAAAGAGTTGAAATAGGTCTCTGTTGATTTCCAATGGCTCACTTCATCATAATTGCAAGAGTTAAGGTAGTGTTTCTCTAGGAACTACAAAATAAAAGTAAATTAGTCATTTCTTAAGTTCAGTTTTAGATTATGATATTTTGACTTTTTTTTTGGATAAGTAATGTAAGATTTTTATTAAAAAAAGAAAAAGAAAAGGTAGAACTAGAACTTACTCCCCATGTTAACATGCAATGTACTAGGGATGCTACAAAAATCATCTAAATTACATAAGTCTAGAAACTCCTCAAGTCAAGAAAAAGAATGACATTTGGGACATTGGTCCAAGCAAAACATACCTCTAAGATTGGGCGGTGGGAGGATTCGATGTCTATAACCAACGTTTCCACATAAGGTGAACTTTGAAGCAGACTTGCAATGTCAGGGAGGTCCCATTTATCCATGTCTGCTTTCATAGTTAAACTTTTGCACTTTGACAATGGAGAAGGCAGATGTTTCAATGACATTAGAAATAGAACCTAGGTCGGTTAAAGCAACGAGTGGGTCACAATAAGGTAAAGTGAATATAATAAGAACAAATAACACGACCAATTGCCCCAGGTAAAATACATTGCTAGTGAACGATTTAGCTATCATTTTTTTACAAAAAACTAAGGTGCATATATAGCTGTTAGTATATCCCATATGCAGACAATTGAAAAAAAAAAAAAAAAAAAAAAAACTCATGAAATCAGAACAATAATATTAGGTCCGCCAATTATTGATCAACAACAACTTGGATTAAAATCAAAATGCCTAGGAGAAATAGCACAGCTCACAATAGACTAATAAGAGTATCATAATTTTCCAATACTCTTATATATCATAAAATGATTTTTCCAATATAAATTGGGTAATATAAATTCTTTAAAGAGAAACCAAATTATATAATAACCTCTTACTAATTGTTTCGACTTATTATGTTTATAAATTAAGTTTTAAAAAGTTATACATAAGTTAACATTGAAAATAAGGTGGAATTTTAAGTAAATGATAAATATACCCTACGTCTACAATCAGCCTCAAAAACACAAGAACTCAAGTTCAGATGTATCTACATGTTGTATGCAGGGACTAGCCAAACAATTTTAACAGAAAAGAAAAGAGCAAACCTTGAGGCACCATCTGCCAAGAGTAAGTTCCTTGACATGATGCATACTCTCAAGAAATTGTTTCACAGGAACACGACCCATTTTCCTAGATGACCTGTCCACCCTCCCCATTGTAAAACCCTTGTTTATTACCAATTTTCTCAGACTCTCGGACACTATATCCAACCGGCTTGGCCAAAAACAAGTGCAAAATTCCAAGTATTCAAGACTAGGACTACCCATTAACATTTTCTTTAGCGCATCTTCTCCCAGTGGCGAGATCCTGATATTCAAACGCTTGAGTGAACTCCAGCGTATTAACCCATTAGGCTTAATGTAGCAGGAAAAAATATTCAGTTCAGAAACAAACTCATTGGCATAGAGATGCTGAGGCAATACGTATATCCGAAATTTCTTCTCAAGATCTCTAAAGCATGTTATACTGAGTTGATCTACCTTGGCTGCTGTGGCGAAACGAACCCAGGCATCGAGGCGAGGGTTCAGCTGTGAGTGGTACTTGAATTTGACGAAGAACTTTGTGAGTTTGGGAGCTGTGTGTTGGGCCAGGGTAGCATCTACGGCAGTGGCGAAAACGTCGTAGTTTGCGAAGGAATCGTCACTGAAACTGAGAGAGGGAACGGAGGTCCAAAGAGAGGTCCATCTTTTGCATAAAACGCCAGTTTTAATGGCGTCTTTGGTGGGCAGTGAGGAGAGGATATCGAGGAGGATCGAGTCTGGTAAGGCGCTGATTCGATCTTGTGCAGTTAGTGTTTTGTGTCGCTTGGTTCGCTGATTAGCTTCTTCAGAAATGGAGATGGGGTTACTTTCACCATCGATACAACCAACACTACTTTCTTCATCCATTTCTCAATCTCTCAAACAAGTAGTAGTAAATAGTAGTAATAGTGTGGGAAGGGGAAGCCTAGCATGAAAGGTTAAATATGGTTTCGCCACCTCTACTTCATTTATTGCCTCTACTTTTTTTTTCTTTTCGAATTTATATTCCCAAATGAGCTGCCAAACCTTATTCAAGTGTCTAGACGTTACAGTTCCCAATCACCTCTTCAGTCTTCAGTCGGTTTTGCTTCCCCAAAACACTTTTCCCTAAATAGTATCCTACTTCCAAGCTCCAACTCTCTTATTCCCTCTAGTCTCCTATCTTCTCAGAGACGTTTGGCCTGGTCATGACTCATAAACAAGAAGTAAGAACCCTCTTTATTACTATTATAGTTACGGTTGATAATACTGAAACGACAAGGTGTATCCCTACACATCTCAACACAGTAGGCAGTCAGTTACTATATATGTATAAGGGAAAATGTTAACAAGTACCGTATGGTGCTGGTTAAGATTTGTCAATGTAAGTTCCACGTTAATAAAAAATTGAGTAAATAAGAGAAAAAACACCATATGGCTGGCAAGAAAATTTTGGACAAAACTGCCCTCTTAAAGAAGACACGGTTGAGAGGGGCATTTTTATTCTTTGGACAAAATTGTCATCTTAACACATTTCCCTCCATCTCACTTTTTATTTCCCACCAAATCTTATTTTATCAATATTTTACTATCCACTTTCTTTCACTTTACTAATATCAAACTCAATTTCCTGCCCTTTACCAATATCAAAGAGAAGAAGGGACAAAGAAATGTCAATGAAGTATTGATGAATAATTAAACAAGGTTCCACTATTGTATTTTATTTGATTCATAGTTATTTTTTAAAAATAGGTTAAAATTAATATGATGTTAATTTTTATTTTTGATACATGTATATTGTAGCACTAATGGATGGGAATATAGTTGCAAGTGAGACTCAATACTTTGCTCCAAAAGATTGCTTTGATTTAAATGAACCACTTCAAGAAAGTAATATAATTTTATTTTATTTGTAAATTTAAATTTCATTTATCATAGAATATGAAGTTTATATTTTAAACTCTTGTTTTAATATAGCATTAATGGATGACAATGTAGATGCAAGTGAGATTCATCAATTTGTTCCAATCAATTGTTTTGACTTAAATGAATTGTCTCAAGAAGGTATTATTATTTTCATTTTATTTGTAATATATAATTCATATATCATATAATATGATGTTGATTGTTTTTTTAAAATTTTTGTTTTAATATAGCACAATTTGATGATGATTTGATTGCAAGTGAGGTTCATGGAAGTGTTTCAAAGAATTGTGTTGAATTAAATGAGCTTCCAAATGGTGGAAAAAATAATAATACTTACGGAGATGAAATAATTGATTGGAATGAATGTCCAATAGATGAAATGGGAGTATTGAAGAACATGAAAATATAAATTCAATAAAAAATGAGATTGAGCCTTTTGTTGGTCAATTTTTTCCTAGTGAAAAAAGAACTTTCATTTTCTATAAAAATTATGTAAATCGATATGGTTTTACAATTCGAAAAGGTCGTACTGAGAAAAAAAAAAAAAAAGAGAAATAGTAAGATGTGATTTCTTTTGTCATCGACAAGGTAAACAACCACTATAAATAGTGGATCCATCTAAGGAGCAATGAAATAAGAAGTCTTTAAAATGTGGATGTAAAGCTCATCTAAGTATCATTCTGCGAAAATCATTTGATATTTTTCCTCGAGAATGGCATGTCACTAAGTTTGTTGTAGACCACAATCATGATTTGTTCTCCCTTTCGGAAGTGCGATTTCTTCCAGCCAATCGAGTTATCATTATAATGATGAAAAACGCATTTTCTTATTGAAAGAAGCTAGACTTTCAATTAGAGAGGTAATGCATGTTGTGGAATTTGAGAGGCATTTGAAACATGGACAATTTCCATTTTTTCAAAGGGATATTCGTAATCTTTAAGTGAAAATGAGGCGGAAGAATGCAAAGAATGATGCCATGGATCTCCTACAATTTTGCAAAGTTACTAAAGAAGAGAACTCTAGATTCCAATATGCATTTACAACCGATGAAGAAAATAGATTGGAGCATATTTTTTGGTCACCTACTCATTGTTTTGATTGATACCAAAAATATGGAGATGTGATTGTTTTTTATACTACTTATAAGGTGAATGCTTATGATATGTCTTTTGGTATTTTTGTTGGTGTCAATAATCATGCAAGAATTTGCCCCAAAATTTGCAAGAATTTGCCTTTTGGAATTCAATGTGAAATGTGACAATATTTTTTGTTTTTAGTTGTGGTCAATCCTAGTCTAATATTTTATTAATTAATTTTATTTTATTTTGACATATGAAAGATTTGATACCTCAACTGATGTGAAAATTTTGTGAAAATTTGTTGTGTTGTAACACAATTTGTAATTTTTATTTGGGCAAATAACACTTCCCTCCCTTGAGGTTTGGGAAATGACACTCACCAATAACATTGACATGGTAACCATGTTTGATTTGCATGCTGGTGTTGTGATAATACATTTATATGTTGAGTTTGTGAGCACAAATTGTAAAAATTTGACGCCTAATGTTGTGTGTGAGGCATCTGGGTCTATGGTAAGAGTTGATGATGATGTAGTGTATCATGAGGAAGATGATGATATTGATTATGTTTTAGACTCAAGTGATGATAGTGCCTTGAGTGTTGATAGTGATAAACTTAGTAGTGGAGTTTTTAGTGATGAAGATAATGATGAGGCTGGTAATGGTTCTGATGGGAACTGGTCCAACTATGATAGTGAAGACTGTGATAGAGAATTGAATAACTCTGATGTTGAAAAGAGTCATGTTGAGAAAGGGTTGTACAGTAAACAATATGTCCCAAATGAAAATGAAAAGGTAAGTCTTGAAAAAGGAATGCTATTCAGGGATGTGTATGAGTTTAGAGCAGCATTAAGGGACTATGTGATAGGTGAAGGTGTTGAGATTGTGAGACTGAAAATTGAGAAGTCTAGGGTTTGTGCAATTTGTGCTGACCTTAGTTGCAACTGGTATGTTTTTGCTTCCCCTACTGCTGATGGTATTACATTTCAGATTAAGGTGTACAATAGTGACCACACCTGTGTTAGAAATTCAAAAAATACCAATGCCACATCAACATGGATAGCTCAAAAACTAGCTAAATCGTTGAAGGCTGATCCTGAAATGTCTTATGAAAGCATGGGAGAAGCTTTGATGGAAAAGCATGGGGTTGAGGTTGATAGAAGTAGATTGTATAGAGCAAGAAACAGAGGAAAGGGAGGAGAGGATGTAGGTAGCCATTCTAATAGTTATAAGAAGCTTGCCAAGTATGCTCAGCTTGTAAGGCAAACCAATCCTAGAAGCTATATGAAGATGCAATTAGATAGGCTTGATATTACACAAAATCCTACATTTAAGAGGTTCTTTGTGTGCTTTGAAGCTATGAGGAAGGGTTTTGTTGAAGGTTGTAGACCTTTTATAAGACTAGATGGTTGCCACTTGAAAGGAAATTTTGGTGGAGTGCTATTGGTAGCAGTTTCACTCGAAGGAAACAATGGCCTATTTCCAGTGGCTTATGGGCTGGTGGAATGTGAGTGTAAAGGCAGTTGGGGATGGTTTCCTACATGCTTGGAAACCATTATTGGTCAAAGTTCATCAGGAGTTCCATATGTTATTATGTCAAATAAATAAAAGGTATGGATATTAAAGTTGTGATATTTATTTATTTATTTTATAACTACTATAAAGATATTAAAGTTCCTGTAATTGTATCTTCTTAACAATTTTGTGTTATTGATAGGGCTTGATTGAAGCTATCCTTGATGTTATGCCTGAGTGTCAAGTTAGGCATTGTACAAGACATTTGTATAACAACTTTAAAGGAAAACATTCTGGGCTAGCATTGAGGGATAATTTTTGGCGTGCAATAAAAGCATATAATCTATTCCTTTTTGAGAAAGTTATGCAGGGTCTCCAAAAATTATCAAAGGAAGCATTTGATTGGTTGGATGAAAAACCTAAGTCATAATGAGCTAGACATGCATTTGACCCAAGATCTCTTCCACACATCACAAACAACATGACTAAGTCTTTTAATAGTTGGGTTGACGATTTGCGTGGGAAGACAATATTGACTTTGGTGGAGCAAGTGAGGCTTAAACTAATGGAAAAGCTACATGAGCGATCCACTAATGGATGCAATTGGGAAACAAAGGTCACACTAGAAGCATGTGTTAGGTTCTAAGTACTTAGGAACTAATGTATTAGAACTCTAATTTGTATTGTTGGCAAACCATGATCAAAACAGGTTTTTAGTCTTGTTTAGACTTGCTCAAAGTGTATGTGTTTTATGTAAAGTTAGAATCGAGTTGCTGCAGAAGTTATAGTATGAATCTGCCTAGCTCGATCGATCGAGAATTAGACTCGACCGATCGAAATTCAGGCAGAATGTTTTTCTGCAGAATTTTCCAACTCAACCTAAGCCCATATGACGTGTAGGTTTTATGTTTTTCCCTAGGTATAAAAGGGAAACCCTAGCCACGTTTTTGTAGAAACTTTATTTGTTGTATGTGTGAATCTCTTGTGAGATTTGAGAGGTGGTTGTCTTCACACATGCTTAGGATTATCAAGAAGGAGATTTCATTGAGAGCTTGATGATCATTCAGTTGCTGCACTAAAGAGCTTAAAGATACATCAAGAAAGAAGTAGTCCGTGGACTCGGAGCTATCATGGGGTTGTGGTAGTAAGGTTCCTACTCGAGGTAACAATAGGATGTTAGTGGTCTAAGTCGCTATTGTGTAAACTTCAATTCTTTCTAGTGGATTTGCTGTTTTACCTTGAGAATAGCTAGGTTAAATCCTCCCCAAGTTTTTACCGGTTTAGTTTCCTAGGTTATCATAACGTTGTGTTCTTTATTTTTCGCACTTTACAATAATATGATGTATTTGTGTTAACCTAGATCTGATAATTTGACTAAGTAATCACTTGGCTAATTAATTAGGTTAAACAATCTAGTTTTACAGGGGTCTAAAAACTAACAAGTGGTATCAGAGTGGGTAGCTCTTTTGTTTTAGATCTTTTGATCTAAGAGCTGATCTTTGACCCCTGTTGTCATGGATAATTTGAAGTGTCTTTCTGATCATGTTTCTGCTCATGCTTCTGTTGATCTTATTGATGCCTGTGAAACTCTCTGTAAAGAATTATTGAAATCTATGAAAATTGCTAAGAAATTCAAGGAAGAGTTAAAATTGGCTAATCTTGAAAAAGAGGAATTGTTTGTTAGATTAGATGAATCTAATAAAAAGAATGAATTTTTGAGAAATCAAATTTCCTCTCAAGATGAGAAGATGAAAAGCTTGGAACAAGAGTTAGTTGAATTTAAAGCTAAAATTGAAAATTTAACTTGTACCAAGCCTGCTGTTGATAACAGAAGTGTTTCTATTTTTCTTAAGCCTAAAACTGAGAAAGTTTATATCCCTCATTTCAAGAGGAATAATAAAGAAAATGCTTATTTTGCTAGGTTAGACAAAGGTAAAAGTTCTGATGTAAACGCTGAAATTTCTAAACCTGTGTTTAAACCTACTGTTAGAGAGCATGATAAATCTATTTTTGTGTCTACTTGTCACCTTTGTGGTGTTGTTGGTCATATTAGACCAAATTGTTCTTGGTTGAGGTAAAAACCAAAATCTGAGACTAGATTTGTTGCGAGGAATACTGATGTTCCTAAATTTGTTCCTGTTTGTCACTTTTGTGGTGTCTCCGGTCACATTCGTTTTAATTGTCATAAATTGAAATTTAAGCATTCTATGTTTCAATTTAGGATATGTGATGATATTTCTCCTGCCATAAGTCCATATAATTTGTTTCATATTATTTTGAAAAATTTAAACTTGTTGGCTTGTGAAAGGAATTTGCAGGATTTTAGTCTTTCTCAGAAGATTGGTGTAATCCCTCAAATACACTCTGCTTCACATGGATTTTCACCTACAAAGCCGAAGACTCGTGCTAGATGGGTGAGAAAAGATTCTCTAAGGTGAGTGTTGCTGATTTGTCCCTGATTTAATTCTTTCAATTATTTGTGGACATGTTTTGTTTCTGTTTTTGGTTGTTTTGTTTTTTTTAGGTTGTTTTTTATTAAAAAAAAATCCAAAAACATTGAAAATTTTCAAAAAGACAAAAATATTTTATTTTTGTGTCTTGTTTTATTTGTTTTGAGGATTACATGAGTTATGATATCTCTCTCTTGATTTAGAACATGCTTGACATTGTGGAGAAACTTGAATAGTTTGTGTTATATAAGTGCTAAGATATTTTTGATTTTGTGTGAGTATGTACTAGTTTGTACATGTACTCATGGGTTAATTAAGAAATTGATATTTCTTGTTTGTGTAGCTTCTATAGCTTAGTTAAGCAATATCATGCATTGCATTTGCATTGTTCATTTAGCATAATGTGTGCTTTTAGTTTTGGTCATAAAATCTTTTTTAAACCAAAAAGATTTTTGTGTTTTGTATTACATATCATGGATTTGTAATCAAGGTTGACCATATTATCTTTACATAACATGTTTATGTACCTTGTTTAGCTTGGATGAGCTTATTTATTGCACTTTACTAGTTTGAGTTTTGTAGTGCATGTTGTGTGGGAAGATGTTTATGGTTTTTGATCACTTGATCTTGATCTTGAAATCACATGCCTTTGATTGTCGGACTTGAACTTAATGAGAAAGACATAAATAACCATCTCACCACTGTTTACCAGCCAATCGTGAACACCTTAGTGCATATCGTAAGATTTTGTGCTCAAGAAAGTGTAGCACATGCACAAAAAAAACATAAGGTGTAGCCTCGGTTTAAATCAAATAAAATTGGTGTACATTATCTTGGCTATTTTAATAAGTTTCTAATCAAATAAAATTAGTGTGTACATTATGAGGCAAATCAAGAAACTTACATGATTGCAAGCTTGTTTTCTAGGAGATGTGAGAGTTATATGATGTAACTCTTTAGATGATAGTCTCTTTCAAATTTTATGTGATGAATTTTGTAGAATTTGTGCTTGATTACTATTCACATATCACCTCACATGTATCTCAAGTTTTTGCTAGTTGCACACACTACACAAGTTACTCTTTGCTAAACTTGGTACATTATATTGTGTGTGATCTTGTTGTAGCCATCCAAGATTAAAAGTTCCTTGATTTTCATGTAAAATGTGTTTAATGTTTGTATTTTTGAGGACAAATTGATTCAAAAATGTGTTATTGAAAGATCTGGGTTGAATTCAAGTGTTTTTGAAAAACTTTTAATCTCATACTCATACATTTCATTCATGAAACACTGTGCTTTGAGGAGTTTCTGCATTAAATTGCTCTGATTTTCAAAAATTTGAGTTTTCCAGATTTTCGACCGATCGAAGATATTTCTCGACCGATTGAAATTGCAATAAAATTTTTGGTTTGAATCTGCCTGGCTTGATCGGTGCTCGATTGATGCTTGACCGATCGAAATTGAAAAATTTTCAGTTTCTAAGTTTTTGATCAAATATTTTTTTTGCATCATTTGTGTTTAGGATTCACATGCATTGCATTATTTTTTGTATCCATCTTGCAGTTTTGCAATCATATCTCTCATTGTTTTCACACATAACATGCATACACTTTGCTAAATTGGATACTCAACTTGATTTAAAAATTGATTGATTAATTTTTGAGTTATGTACTTTTTAGTATATGCTATTTTTATGTGTGAACTGCAAAAAATATTTTTCTTCAGAGATATGATGGATAATTAATGTGCAAATATTTTCTCTACTCATGCAACTGTTTATGGGTCACATAGTGTCATGTTTGCATTTATTGAAAGAGAGAATATTTTTCTACATGTGTATCCTCAACTTAGTTTTTAAGTTTGGTTTGTATGTTTTTATTTATCCCCACTTCCTAAATTTTCCCCACAACTGTTTTTCCCAACACTTGTTTTGTGTTTCCTATTTTTATAGGGGGAGAAGCTTGTTTTTAACCTTTGTTGTTCATAGGGGGAGTTGTCTCTATTTTCTATAAAGTTAAATTGTTTTGTGTTTCCTTAATTCTCTATTTTCTCTTGACTCTTGTTGCGTATGTTTTTTGTTTACTCTTTGTTTGAGTTTTCTTTGTCAATACGTGACAAAAATGGGGAGAAATAGATGAAATGTGGAATCCTGTTTGTTTTGTTTAGGGGGAGTTAAAATTGTTTTTGAAAGGGGGAGAAAATAATTTTTTTTATGTATCTAACTTAGGGGGAGAGTTAGTTTGCATATCTGTTTCTTGTTTCACATTGTGCTACATTGATTATTGATTTATATTTATGAGGTTATTCATGATATATGTCTTGTAGTTTATACTTATGTGAAATCAAGAATTTATTTTGTTTTACTTGTATTTTCCACACATGCGTTTATGCGTTTGTTAAGTATTTAAGGAAATATACAGGTTGATTCAGTCGTGCTGCTGTCTACACTTGCAACTGATGGATAGTAGTTAGGTTGGATCATTTTGTAATGGGCATTATTTTTGTAAAGGGCTTTTACTTGTAACTTTGAGCATTGTGTTTGTGTTTTGTCATGGATTGCCAAAGGGGGAGTTTGTTAGGTTCTAAGTACTTAGGAACTAATGTATTAGAACTCTAATTTGTATTGTTGGCAAACCATGATCAAAACAGGTTTTTAGTCTTGTTTAGACTTGCTCAAAGTGTATGCGTTTTATGTAAAGTTGGAATTGAGTTGCTGCAGAAGTTATAGTATGATTCTGCCTGGCTCGATCGATCGAGAATTAGACTCGACCGATCGAAATTCGAGCAGAATGTTTTTCTGCAAAATTTTCCAACTCAGCCCAAGCCTATATGACGTGTAGGGTTTTATGTTTTGCCCTAGGTATAAAAGGGAAACCCTAGCCACATTTTTGTAGAAACTCTATTTGCTGTATGTGTGAATCTCTTGTGAGATCTGAGAGGTGGTTACCTTCACACATGCTTAGGATTATCAAGAAAGAGATTTCATTGAGAGCTTAATGATCATTCAGTTGCTGCACTAAAGAGCTTAAAGATACATCAAGAAAGAAGTAGTCCGTGGACTCGGAGCTATCATAGGGTCGTGGTAGTAAGTTTCCTACTCGAGGTAGTAATAGGATGTTAGTGGTCTAAGTCACTATTGTGTAAACTTCAATTCTTTCTAGTGGATTTGCTATTTTACCTTGAGGATAGCAAGGTTAAATCCTCCCCAGGTTTTTACCGGTTTGGTTTCCTGGGTTATCATATTGTTGTGTTCTTTATTTTCCACACTTTACAATAATATGATGTATTTGTGTTAACCTAGATCTGATAATTTGACTAAGTAATCACTTGGCTAATTAATTAGGTTAAACAATCTAGTTTTATAGGGGTCTAAAAACTAACAACATGGAAAAAGATTGAGTTGGCTAAAAAAGATTCATTATTCTGTAAGCTTATACCAGCAGGCGATGATGAGTTTCAAGTAATAGATGGTTATACAAGTTTTGCAGTAAACTTACGGACCAAAAAGTGTCCTTGTGGTGTTTGGGAAATTAGTGGCTTGCCTTGCAAGCATGAAGCAAAATGTATCACATACAAAAGGGCGGACATTTAAGATTATTGTGATCCATTCTACTCCACGAGCATATACATTCGAGCCTATAGCCAAATCCTTCACTCAATGCCTGATATTGATAGGTTACCTAAGGGTGAGTTGGAAACAGGCCAAGACACCGTGCTTCCTCCAAAACGGAAAAAGTTGATTGGTAGACCTAAGAAGAAGAGAAAAAAAGAGCAAGGTGAACATACAACTAGGGCTACAAGAAGCAAGGAGGTATGCACTGTGAGGTGTACTTCTTGCAAAGAGTTTGGTCACAACAAGAGGACATGCTAGGGAGCTGCAGTTGGTAGCGCAGGCAGAAGCAAAGGGGGGAAAAGACAAAATGTAAGTTGGTATATGTTTGGTTTAAGAAATTAGTTGTTAGAATTTCTATTTTTATGGAAGAGTGTTTTGTGAATATACTTCGTGCTTTAATTTAGAGCAAAAATAATGTGCAAGAACATCAAGAGGGAGGGTCAAGAGTGGTTGAACATAGGCTAGTAACTTGTTTAGATTTCTTGTGGTCCAACAAACCATCATCCAATTTACTATTATATCTCATAATTAGTTGAATTATCACATCTTTGACTTTTATGCTTACATTTTTAATACTATTTTTCCATGTCATGTGCCAAGGAAACAAGCAGGGGTGATCAACGTGGCACACAATCCAGTCAAATAAACATACAAGCATCTTCGGCATCTGACATTTCTAGCATAGAAAAAAGAATTACACATGGTGCAATGAGATAGTGACCAAGGAAGAAAGGGAAGACAAGTTTTGAAAACAGACCTTGTAGGAGTGCAAGAATTGCTAGTAATTGTTAGACATTTTGACAGCTTTTTGTGTTTGCAAGTGGAGTGCAAACTTGTTTTGGAACCTTTTGTGTGTGTGTGTGTAGTGTTGACAACTCTGATTTAAGTCAATTTGCTGTAGCCATTTTTCTCAAATTTATTAGCTATAGGATATACTTGTCCAAAGTCACTATATTTTCCTTTAGCCGCTTTTCTAATTTAACGTTAGTTGGTAAATAATAAGCTTTTGTGAGTTTGTTCACCAATCAATCAAATTGACTCTGAAAGTTTTTTATATTGATAAGTGACTCTGAAAATTTCAAACTCATTTTTTAACAATAAAAGCTTGAAAGATTCGGCAAATTGTTTTATTTTATAAATTTTGATCCAAAGTGTTGGTGAGAGGTGCGATTAAAAAATCTAAGAGGATCATCAAACTTTAAAAATATCAATTGGAAAGGTGCTAGAAGAGACTAAAAAATCCACTTAAGCAACATGTTTTATAATATGCTCTTTTCATTATTTATTTTATTTTATTTTATGTTAATGCTCTTTTTACTGACCATGGTTAAACTTTGATAAAGAGAATCTTTTAAAAAATTAGAATATTCCGTTACTAATGTTAACAGAAGAAGGGGGGGCAGTGTTTTTTTTTTCAAATCTCAAGGGAGGGGAGTGTTTTTTCCTTTCAAGTTTGGGGTGAGTGTCATTTCTCCAGATTTCAAGAGAAGAGAGTGTAATTTGCCCTTTTTATTTTGTAAAATTCCTTACATGATGGACAGGTATCCCACCTTTTACTTTTATTATTTTTACTTTTTTTTTCTCAACCACCCATTTCTTTCACCCGTACCCTTATCTTCTTTCACCTTTCTCTTCTCCCAACCACCTTTATCTTCTTTTTGCTTCTCCTTTCTCATCTTTTAAAATTATTATGTTCTCCCATATGAAACTCTTGGCTCAACTTCTCTGTCTTTTATTTTTTTCATAGATTTCTTTTCTAACTCAGTTCATCTCCTCCTTGATTTCCCCACCATCAACCCATTTCGTCTCCCTCAATTCCGGTATTTAAAACCTTGATTTGAAGCCCCTTTGTTCAACATGGTGCCGCCACTGATTTTGGCGGCATCTCAGACATTTCTCATATGTTCTTATGGTTTTTTTTTTTTTTTTTGACTAATGGGAAAACTTTCACAAGGAAAAAACCCCACTGGGTGAATTTTAGGTTACCACTCACAAGAATCCACTAATCAATTGTTAAGTTATATTTTTTACATAATATTTATGTTGGCTGTATTTCATGATAAAAGTATTGTAATTTTATTAATTTATTTCCTTGTATTTTGTGGGATTTGATTGTAATGAGTTTAATTTTAAATAGTGAAGATTTGCGACTAACTCACGACTGACTCGAGATTGCAAAACCTGCGAAGGTTACAAGAGGAGCACAAGAGAAAGTTCGATAGTCAAGATATCTCGCGAGATGACCTAACAACTGGGATTTTAAGTGTGACTTTTTTACCTTTCACCCACTCTATATATACTCTCATTACTCACAAAATTGTAAGGAGGCTATTAGAGAGAAAACCCTAGAGATTGGTTTTCACAACACCTACATTTTTTAGAGAGCTACTCATTCTTAAGTGAGAAATCATTGTAGTCTCTTATCCTCATCTCTCCCATTGTCATACATTGGGAGGAGATTGTACTTAAACACAACCCACTCCCATTTAGATTGTAGAGAGTATTTTGGAGCTTGGGAAGTATTGGTTCTTTGCCAAAAAAAGCCGGTGATGCTTGGTGGTGCAATCGGGCGGTATTGCGGGACCCGGGAAGTTAGTGAAGACAAGACTTGGTGAAGTCCGTTGGTAGCTGGAGTTTGGAGGGATCAAGTACATTTGGTAGATTAGGCTTGGAGGGTCTTTTTGGTATCCTTGTACTCCAACTTATTCACTAGTGGATCATTTTGGCTTGGAGAGTTGCGGAGAGGTTTTTACGCCGAGTTCTTCGGTTTTCCTCTTCAATAACACATCGCGGTGTTATCTTGAGTTTGTTATCCTTTTCCCTACCGCCCTTTACATATTTGCTTTGCACTTATATGTTCATCCATGCAATTGTTGAATGCTTTGATTAATTAATTTGCTAGTTACATATATTCCGCAATAAGTGTGTTTAGATTAAAATTAATCAAGCCGCAATTAAAATTTGGGAGTCTTAATTAACTCTAGCATTTAGAATATCGAGCTTTCAATTAGTATCAGAACGGATACACTTATTTTGGTTTAATTACCTAAATTTGCTAGTCACATATACCTTTGTTTTAATTGCCATGGATAATGCTTTATGTGCGTTTTTGCATGGTGTTGATGATGTTGAATGTAACATGCCATGTGTTTGTGAAAATGCCTCTATGAGTGTTTATTTTCATGATTGTGATACCATATTACATGTCTCTTGGGTGTTTTTAAAAGTGTAAATGTCAAACTCTTGAAGAAAAATGCTTTGAAATTTCATGAAAAACTCAGCAAGTTTTTTCGTGAAAAGGATGAAAGCTCGAAAATGTATTAAAATACAAGAGCTGTTTAGACCCCTAAATTAAAGATTACGGTTCGGTTGATTTTACTCTTACTTAAACTAAGTGCGGAAAAGAGTAAATGCGAGCGTACAAATAATAAAACTACTCTAAGCCATATTCATCACAACACAGCAGTAAAATGAAAACTAAAAGAGTAGGAAAGAAGAATGCAAACACAAGATAACACCCTGATGTGTTATTGAAGAGGAAACTGAAGTACTCGGCGTAAAACCTCTTTGCCACCCTCCAAGCGGTAAATCGATCCACTAGACAATCAGTTTGGATACACGAATAGCAAGAGACCCTCCAAGCCTAATCTACCCAATGCACTTAAACCCTCTAAGCTCCTACTCCAACAAGGCTTCTCGGAACCGTGTCTTGTCTAGCTCTCCGGATCCCGCAATACGCCCGAAAGGGTGTGGTAAGTGTTTGGGCTATCAACCTCTCAAGGGTATGAAAATAGAGAGGTAGGAGTTGAGGAAAAACCGCAATGGATTGTGTAGAGAAATGTGGGTATAATACTCTCTAACTCTCAAGGATAGTGGCTAGGGTTTTCTCTCTGAAGCACTCCTCAACATCTGTGGGTAATATGGGTATATATAGTATAGGTACAGATAGTGTGTATTAGATATGACAGTTCAGTAAAATAGAATGTTTCGTAGGTATCTCGCGGGAAGGTCTTACTCGCGAGACACTCGCGTAAACCAACTGTCTACATCCTGTCCTAACTCTTCGCATTCTAGTCATGTGCTAGGCACATGCTTCACTTCGCGGGAAGCCTACTCACGAGCTACCCACGAAAACTGCTTTAGTCTTCAATTGCCTTGAGTCTTCACACTCTATCTCTCACACACAACCCTTACAAATAAATCACACATAAAATACAGGGTACATAAGATTGAACATAATTACAATCAAATTTGGCACGGAATTAAAGCCAACATAAAATAGTTGTAAATCACAACTTTACAATTTCCCCCTTTGGCTATTCCTTGACAAAACCCCTAAAATAGACTTTAGACTTAAACGTGAGTTTGGGAACAGTGGCAAAACTCACTCACACCTAATCTAGAAGCTGTGAAGCATTTGCATGTATATACCTGTAACCTGAAACACTCGCACACAAACAAAACTTTCATTAAGTGTATGACAAGTTGAATACATGGTATGTATATAAGCAAGTAAAATGCGATCAAGTTAGTAAACACTATATAGACAGTTAAGCATATCTTGATCATACAAGAACAGTCATTAAAGAATGACTACAATGATCATTTAGCTAGTAAGTGATCATCTGGACATGCAATGCAATTAAGACCTACACGAGGATCAATTGCATGTCCAACACACAACCAATGCAAAATTCACGAAGTATTTGCATCAATGATACAAGATCCTACAAGGGTACAAGTGTGAGGTACTTAAGATAGTTTAGCAACATCTAAAAGTACTAAAAAAATGCTACAAAGCAATGAAATAAACAAAAGTACTGAATATTAAACTAAATATAAAACCAATGTACTTAAACTTTAAAGGAAAGCAATAAACTATCCAAGAGTTGTAAAAACTAATAAAGTTTAAACCAAACAAAAACATGCTAAACCGCCAACAATAAACCAATAAACCAATGACTATGCTCTGCTCCCCCTCAACTGTGCATACTCCCCCTAAAAAATTTCTCCCCTTTTTTGACCAGAATGGCCAAAGAGGCTAGAACTGCTCGGACTTTTAATCGGATCCCTGCTCCATTGACACATCCTCAATCTGTGAAGATAGTGCAGTAATCTGACCCTGGATGTATGCAAACTGGTCCGCGGTGTGCTGCATATGGGAGTCAAGCATGGTATAACCTAGCAATGAGGCGATCAAGACGATCGGGTCCCTGTGCTTGTGCTTGAGAGGATGGTTGAGCAGAACTTTCTAGTGCTGAGGTGAATCTGTCAATCTCCTCTTCAATATCTCCACCCTTTTCCTCAACATGATCCCTTGGTATTTGTGAGATGCCGGTCTTGGATCCGGTGATGTGAGCTTTGCTTTTAGTCACCGTGTTAGCACCAATGGGATAGTCTCTTTGTACTATGGTGAGACCGCTTGGAAGTTTGAGCCTTGTCTTTGCAATGAGGCCCATGATGAGAGTGGGGAATGGCATGATGGTTCTGGAGTTCCTTTTTTTCAATGCTCTTGGTCAGGAGATGGAAGATGTGTCCACAAATGTCAATCTCTTTATGTGTAAAGAGATCGTATAAGAAAATTGTCCTTGGAGCAGACAATGTCGTCAAGTTGGTGATCAGATACAAATTGTGGATCATGACATATGCTAGAGTCCTCATCTCCGGGTTGAATGGAATGGTGTTCATTGACTTTTTGTTTAGTGTACCATCAAGAAGTCTCACCATTGGCTCAAAAGAGTCCAATCGATCATCATACTGAACGGTCATCTGCTGAGAAGGTGGACGAACTTCGAGGAATTCTTGGATTGATTCCCTTGTAATAACAAACTCCTTGTGTCTCACCTAGCAATTAATGTGGTCTCCATCCACACTAGCATTTGAAAAGAACTCTTTGATGATTTCTGAGTACACATTTCCACTCGGATTCAGCAGCTTCGTCCATGTCCTCTCCTTGAACACATCAGGAATGCAAGTGTCCTCAAGAGTCTCCATTCTAACAACTTTTTCCATAATGATTGTGGCTCGTTTGTAGCAATCGTTATAAGCCATGTCTGCATCAGTGGAAATGAAGTTGTCGGAGTCCGTGCGTGGACGCTTGGATGATTTCTTGTAAGCAGAGTGTTTGGTTGGAGACATCTGCACAAGGGAACACACAACAAAAAGAACCAAGTGCAAAACCACCAAAAACAGAACACAAACTTGATTAGTGTCAAGTTAGTCCAAAAACATAAGCACAAAGACTTAAAACAGAATACAACAATGTTAATTCAACATGCTATAAGAGCTAAAACATGGAAAAATTACTAAAATGCAAAAATATAGTAACTGTGCATCTGTGTGCATCTAGTGTGCATGATGTGTGCATGGTGTGTGCCTAGGTGATTCATGTCAAGGCATGGTGAGGTACAGTTGGGTAAAGTGTGTAAAACATACACCCAAAGATCAAAGCATGTTAAACAAGTTCAATCAAGGGTAAACCTAAAAAATGGAACTCATTTGAGTCCAAAACAACTCAAAAATGCCATTTGGGTATTTTGTCAAACACTTGGAATGCAACACTACACTACACTACACATATGGGCAATGCATGAACATATGAAAATATGCCTAAATACAAGATCAAATTGCCATAAGGGGCCAACACAGATACACACAAGACAAGAGGGGCAAAGCCCAATCAAAATTTTGAAATTTTTTTGCCCATAATTAATAAACCCAATCCTTTTTTGAAAATCCCCAATTCAAGACAAACCTAGAAATTTTTCTGCATAATCTAAGAAAAGAGTGAAAAGATTGTTAAGAAACATACCTTTGAAGAGATTTTACAAAGATTTGAACTTGAAATTGATGGGTTTTGAGTGAAAATCAGATTTGGGTTGAGAGAGGTTCGAGTGAGGCAAAGGAGGGAACACAAGAGTGTTTTAAAAATCAGTCACATCAGCCCTATAAAACTGAAAACACGTGTTTTTTGCGGGTTAGATAGTCTCGAAATTACTCGCAAAAAACACCACTGAAGCATAAAAACTTTCGCGGGAAGCTTCTAGTTGTGAAACAGTCACGAAAGTCTCTGTATGAAATTTGTGTTTTCCAATTTTTGCCTTAACCTCTTTTCGCGGGAAGTGCTTAGTCGCGAGTTTCTCGCAAAAAGGCCTCTGAACAAGTTTTTGAAGATCAACACAAAAATGCACTTTGAACAAAAACTTAAAGTACGAAAGTATAAAATCACTTTAAAAAACATATAAAATACTCAAAAATATTTTTGGGTTTGATTGACAAGCAATTGAACATACATATCACATTTGAGCATGTACAATCACACAAATGAAATAAGTATTAATTGAACTAAACTTGTGTGTTGTGGTGAGTATCAAATGTGGAATAGTCCTTAGACCAGAGTGATGCTTCAATGATCAATTCAATCAAGACATACACAACTGGTACTAAGTCAAGTGGTCTATCTCAATTATAGAAATGAACATATATGACCTCCCACAAGAAAATGATTACAAATCTTAGAAGCTTTTCATTTGGCTTCTATACAAAACATAACATTTGATCATTTTTTGAACAATACATCTCATTTTGAGGTCGGAGCTTGAAATTTTTGATATTTCAATATTGAGAATGAGCCTTTGGCTTTTTGAGTACCATACATTTCAATAAAAAGTCGCTTTCCCTTTTTCCTAGTCAAATACTAGTATGTGCGACGGGTTTTGTAGCACATTATCTCTTTTCATTTTGAGATTTACATTTGTTGAGCTCTATAAGCAAAAACATACAAATAAAGTGGGAAGAAATATAGGCACAAGTCTATGCAAGTATCAAGACCATCAAGACTATTGACCAATCATTCATGACAAGCTTGAAGATCGATTTACAACAATCACACATAGTTTTCAAGATTTTTCCCACAAAGATAGATGTGCATACAAAACAAGCTAAGCTCGTAAATGCACTACGCTATTAGTACAAAGGAACTAGGCCAAACTCACATGTGATAAACACAACACAAGCGATCAAACTTTTTGGAGATTTTTCAATTTTTATGGGTTTTTGAATTTTTCAACACACTAAAAAACATTTTTTTTTTGCATACTTTTCAAAACACTACACATTAGATTATCTATTTTACACTACATTTTATTAAAATATCATTTTTATTT
Source organism: Notholithocarpus densiflorus (assembly GCA_030021035.2). Lineage (NCBI taxonomy): Eukaryota > Viridiplantae > Streptophyta > Magnoliopsida > Fagales > Fagaceae > Notholithocarpus > Notholithocarpus densiflorus. The sequence continues at coordinate 833,245 of JARYZH020000012.1, forward strand.
ATTTTTAATTGTTTCTTTTTCTTTACATAGAACAATCATCATCCACTTTTTCCCTTCATCTTTAGTATACGTAAAAAATGAATATAAAACTAAATGCAAAATAAATAATGTCAATAAAATTTACATGGTTACTATAGCAATCATGTATTTTTACACAATTTTTCATGGTTTGATATGAATAAGTTTTAGATTTAGTTGGCTAAAATATGGTCATTTTTCTATTATACAAGTACTGATGGGAGTGCACTTATTTCCTCCACCGTTTTGACATTATCAAGGCTATGGTGGTGCATATTTCAAAATTTTAACTATGTGTAAAGTAAGGTAAGTTTTTCTTTTACTTAAGCATTAGCATTTGGGGGCGGGGGGGGGGGGGGTGGTGGTTGTAAAAACCCCCAAGTTGCTATTTTACCCACAACAAGCCAAATGTCAGCATTATTTGGGTATGTATTGCTAAAAAAATTTAGCAACTGTGAATAGTGGGTTCTTAAATATAGAACCTACTGTAACTTTGGATGTAAAACAAAAAATAATATTTTATTCTCACTCTCTCTCTCCAAATAAATTAAAAAATACCCTCTCTCTCTCTCTCTCTCTCTCTCTCTCCCAATAGCTCTCTAGTCTTTCTCTTTCTCTCAACTTTCTCCCTGATAACCTCGCCACAGGTGTAGATCGGTAATGGCTGAGCAAGGTTTGAGTCAGCTAGGACATATGTCATTATTTTATGTAATTGGCTAATCCTTTGACAAAACGTACTTTACTTGTAATTGGGTAGATCTAGGATGTGTTTAATACTTCAAGAAACAAGGTTTTAAGTTCAAGTGTTAAAGCCATGCAAGTCTGTCCAAGAATCAAGTGAGAAAGTACTGGATTTTAAAGCTCGACAGCTAGCATCTATCAAGGTTTAAAAGTTGTTTCAGCCCGTGACTCGACAGCTAGCTCGATAGATGGCTATCTATCAAGGTTTATGAAACTCAGTTTTTTAGAACTGTTTTTCATCTAATCTGTGAGTATGTGTTCAGGCCTTCTTTTCTCACAACCCTAAACATATATAAGGATTATTTTAAAGGTCGTCAGAGGTTGCACAGTTGCACGAGTGTGAAGCAAAGTTTTGTTCATGCAAATTGTGACCAGAGACAGAATTTGCCCTAGTTCATCTTTCTATTGAAGAAGCTGCTGTGTTTGTACACCTTAAGGTTTTGTGACCAAAGAGTTTTGTGATCTTCATCGTGTGATGAACTGAAGAACTTTGCAGCCAACATCTTTCTCAAGTTGGTGATCAAGTCGCGTACTGGGATTTGCGCATCTATTGGTTAGTCACATACTAGGAGCCGTGCATTAAAAATGAGAGATTGTCACTACAGAACAAGTCTAATTGGGTATTGGGGTAAAAGTTTAACTGTAGGTTGGTATAAGGTACTGGGATTCCTTTACTTGTAATCGCTTGTTTTGATAATAGTGGATTCTCGGAAGTGGTGACCTTAAAATCACTCGATGGGATTTATGCCGTGTAGGTTTTCCCCATTCGTAAATAAATCACCGTTTCAATTTAATATCCGCTGCACTTTAGTTAATTGGTGATTTGTTTGTGCTACCATGTATATTGTATGTTAATCTGATTAATTAATCAACTTGGCTAATTAATTGATTAATCTATCACAAGGGGTCAATACATTCTTGGCCTATCAGAGTCCGTGGAGGTGGCAAGGTTTGGATTCGTGGTTAGGTGGCGAAGTTTGGGTCCGTGTAGATCGGTGGTGCTGTGGTGGTGGTTCGGTGGGTTTGGTATTGGTATTTTACGTGGTTCTCAGTGGTTTTCTGCGTGAATGGTGGTGGGTCTTGGTGGTTTACTGGGTCTATGGTTTTTTTTTTTTTTTTTTTTTGGTGGTGGGTTCATTTGTGGTGGTGGTGGATTTGTGGGTTGCTAGTGGTGGTGGTGTGTAGTGCAGCGGTGGTGGGGTGGGAGTTGCTGGGATTTTTTTTTTTTTTTTTTTTTTTGTGGTTGCTGGGGTGTGTGTGGTGGTGGGGTGGTGGGTGGGTTTCAATTTTGGGTCGGCGGGTTGGGATTTGGGTGGGGGTGGTTGGTTGGTTCAATTTTCAGTGATTGGGTGGTGATGGTGGTGCCTAAGCTTTGGTGCTGAGTTGCTACCGGGATGGCTAAGCTTCGGTGATTTGGCTGGATGTTTGCTGGAGAGATAGGGACAGAGGAAGAGAGGAAAGAGAGAGATGGGAGAGGAGAGAGAAATGAGTTTTTTATATTATTTTATTAGGTAGTTTATATTATTTTGTTAGGTTGTATGTAAAAATAAGAACTGAGATGCTGGGTGAGTTGTGAAATAAGTTGGTAAAATAGATAAAGTGGTGTTTGAGGATGTAAAATATGTTTTTTTTTTTTTTTTTTTTTTGCATCCCCAGATGCTAGTATTCTTAAGAAAGAAAAAGAGCACTTAATATGTAGCACAAAGTCTTGCGCACATAATCTGAAGATCTCTTTGATTTCACAAAAAAAGTACAGATGAACTCACCCAAAAAAGAAAGGTCGGATGATAATAGTGATGTTGACAAAAATGAAGAAGAAAGAAACTTCATACACATTTATGTTGAAAATTTTTTCAATTAGCAGTACTTTAGGATTTGTAGCTGATATTGGTGAGCACGCAATCAACATCTTATGCAAAATCAAAATTTCGCTTAAAGCCAGCAATAGAATTCGTAGGTGTGGTGACTAGTCTGTCATGTTCAAGCACTTACCGAAAATAAATGAGTTTCGATTGCGAGGTGACATAGAATTTCCAACATGTTATATAGTTATGGATAAAGTTTAGCTATAAAATTAGTTGTAGCCTAAATCTACAACTTTACTCAATAAAATAAATATTGCTACATATTTTAAAAATGTAACCGTTGAATTGCATGTTCTTTACGCTCTTAATACACATATCAAATTTTGTGTCAATCGGATAATATTTACTATATGTTCTACAAACTTATATTTATACATAATATTAAACTACAAAAACTTGTAATTTAAAGAATTTATTGATGACATAGCTATTGATTTTTAATTTTTTAGAAATTTTGCAAGCATGTAGGATATAAAAAGAAAATGTAATCCTATGGTGGATTTGTCAAAATTAACCTCCAATAAAAAGATATTGAATAAGGTTGTATCCTCTCTAATAAAAAGATATTGAGTAAGGTTGTAGCCTAAGGCTACAACTAATTTTGTAACTAAACTTTGTTCGCGTTATATGCATAAGTGTACAAAACTACTACATCGGGCAATGCTTTCTAGTGGGGGGTTCTAAGAATTTTCTTTAGGGAGTCATTAAAAAATTTAAATTAAGCAAATTTTAATAAAAATATAATTTGAATATAATGAATTATCAACACAAAAAATAAACATACAAATACATGAAGCTTTATAATTTCCTTCTAGAGTTTTTATATTTTAAAATTGTTACATTATAGTTCATTATTAGTTTTTATTATCTATTATCAATGTAGGTAAGTGTGACCATTTTATTTTGTTAAGTTTGTATAACATTATTATCTTTATGCAATTGTCATTATCAATTAATCATTTTTTTTTCTTTCTCAAAAAAAAAATATTTATCATTGTTTTTATAAAAATATTTTAAACTAAATGACAAAACTCAACCCACATGCACTGTATTAATTACTAACTCACACAGTCACATTCATTCATACATAAATAATACACTAAGTGTCTACTTAACCAATCAAATAGTTGAAAATTCACTAACTTTACTATTTTTTTTCCCATGAATCACTAACTTTATAACAAAAAGTTATTATAACATGATCACAATACACACACATGTAACAACCCTTTGTATTTTCTAATTGTTAAATTATATAAAGTTATATTATACTTATACTATACATACACATATTCACACACATCACAATTCACAAAAATAACAATATAACCAAATAAATAATGCACACAATCAGTATCAAACACACACTCACACACACATATATAATACAAATCTATATATATTTAAAAGTTGAAGTGTAACATTTATTTTTTCTACACTTCTGTTGAGTTACATCAACGGCCACATCATCCGCCTATTCCTAACACTTTCTCACTCATTTCTAACTATTTTTCTCCTTATTAATTTCTCACCTTATCTAACCAAGCCCAAAAATCATTCATATTAGTCCATGCAAAGTTGTGTAAAAATACATAGCTGCTATAGCAACTGTGTAAATTTACACTGCCAATATTCATTTTAAATATAGTTTTTTATTCTTTCTTTACGTATCTCAATGATAAAGGAAAAGAGTAGATGGTAGTTGTTGCGTATGAAAAAAGAGAAACAATTAAAAAATCAAGAAAAATTTATATATAAATGAAATTTAGTGTGAAATAGATAATCTAATGTGGGGTGTTTGGAAAAGTAACTATGTAAAATAGAAAAAGTAAGTTCTTATACTAAAATAAACAGAGTCCACACTAAAAGGTGAATACTCTCTATCACTCTCTCTCTTTTAGGTTGATGAATTTTTATGTTGAACTCCATTTTGGGTTGATGCGATTTGATTGTGTTTTAATTTTTTTTTCCCTTAAATTGTTAGATATTATCCTATGACATTATATGGTATATAATGATATAATATATTTTATTACATAGCATGAGGTAGATAATTTGGTGTTTACAACTAAATTCTTATAATCATCTTCTTTTATATAAACTTTTTATTTCTCTCATATTCTCTCCCAAAAAATGTGATTATTCTCTCTCACTCTCTCTGATATTTATTCTCTCTTGAAAATCTATTTTAAATTGATTTTTTTTTTTTTTTTTGTGTTTTTGTATCTCTACTTTGGATTGATTCATTTTGGTGGTGTGTTTTTTTATTTCCCCGTTGTTAGGTTTTATATATAAATATATATATAAATATATTTATATTTATATAAATATATATATTTATATAAATATAGGTTAATTGGCAAACACGTGAACACAAACTTATCTAAGTATATATCATAGTGTCTATAGGTATGATTAGACAATACTTAAGATGTTTGCTACAAGTCAGTGTACAAGAACAAGGATAATTTTTAGCAATTTCAATCGATCGAAGCTATTGTTTGATCGATTGAAGTTCGCATCTGAAAAATTTGTTTTGCAGCCCATCAAACATTTAGGGTTTCAGTCCTACGTTACTAAGTATATAAAGAAAACTCTAATACAAGTTTTTTAAGACTTGGGAGATGCTCTTTTAAGATTTAAGAGGTTATGTACCTTGTGCTCTTTCAAGCTTCTACCAGAGATCACACACATACTCTTAGTACCGGTGGAATCAAGTTGCAAACCAAGCTTCAGCTATCAAGTGTACTGGAGATCTAAAGCGTGAATTTGAGGTCCATGTTAGAACAAATCTATATCAGAGAAGTCTGTGGGATTCAGAACTAAGTTTGTTAACTCTAGTTAGGTTTACTGTGAATTGATATTTTGACTGTAAATCTCTATTTGATAGTGGATTGTTCATCTTGGGATTGGCCCCCCTAAGTTTTTCCTTTGGAACAAGTTGTTTCACCAGGTTTCCTGTGTCATCATATCATTGTGTTATATACTTTTCCATTGTGCATGATGTAGACACCCCATTTCGTTCCGACCTATATCCAAGCCCCTCGATCCCAATGACAAGAAATCAAATCGCTACTAAAATGATCAGCATCGTGTGTGGAACCCAATAAGGATGACAAGTTTAAACATGACCTAACACAATCCAAGCCCAAGCCCAACTATGAAAATAGGTAGGAAGCCAAAGCCCAAAGCCAAAAAGACAATTTTGACCTGATTTGGCCTAGGCTTACAAAGAGTGTGTGTGCTAGGTATATGATGCGTATGCACTCTTTGGACAGATTGTCTAAAATTACTTCATTTCCATTTTGATGAGATTTTAGGGTAACCAGTTTGATCAACTGGCTGCCCAAACGTGTTATCAAACCCTAGCTACCCATTTCCCTTGTAAATACCCATATTTTCAACATCCAAAGGGTCAAAAAATTAAGCCTTACCAAAATTCTGCTGAAATTCCCTTAAAATACCTAAACCTAGAGTTTTAAAGCTAGAAGGACAAAAGGGCTGAGCATTAGATTGATCTTCAGATCCTTGTTGGTTTGAAGTTAGTCTCTTTCTCATCCTTGTTAAAACTTTTAGTTGGTTCAAGCTTGCAATCATACTACTTTGGGTCTCTTAGTAAACCCTAATCAAGTCACTCAACTCATCCTCCCACACACACAGCTGCGGTAGTCGATTTTAGCTGAGAGGCCAGTTAAAACAACATCATTGTAAGTGCTACAAGGAGAAGATGTGGATATTTTCCATGATTTATACTCTCCTCCTCGATTCTTGTTTCCTTTATGTTTCTTGTTGTTTTTAAGTTTTAATATGTTGGTTTGCATGTACATAATTCATTCTGTGTCTTTGATTTTGTTCATTTCTTTTGTTTGTAATAAGAACATGTAAGAACCCTAATCTACCTCCAGATGCATCAACACAGGATAAGACGTGTACGCGTCCATACCCTGGCGTACGTACCTTTTAGATGGCTAGGGTTCTTGTTTTGGTTGTTTTCTAGAAATCTGTTTTGAGTCTCAAGTGCATACCCCAGTAGAAGAGTGTGTATGCCAATTTGGGCACAACCAAATTTTTGCCTTTTCTGTCTTATTTATCATTGATGCTATATTTTATTATCTTTCCTTATTTGTTTTTATTCTTTTTTTAATGTGTTTATTCTGATTATCTTTGTTTCCTTTCATGTATGATATTAATTGTAAAACACCAAAAAATATCTTATTTCTTTCTTTTTCTATCTCAAAACCCTAATTCATTCTCTCTCTCTCTCTCTCTCTCTCTCTCTCTCTCTCTCTCTAATCCAATCTTAATTTATGATTTAAAAATAAAAAAAGCAACTAAAAGTCTTAGAGATAAATAAGGCAAACATTTTAAATATAAAAGACTTAAATACTTTCTAAACTTAAAGTTAATAGTCAATCAACATTCAATTCATTTGAGATTAATTGGCTATTCAAATATAAGAAAAATATTTCAAAGATGATTTTAATTAAGGTAATTGATTTGAATTTAAATAATAATATCAGAAGTCAAGTCAATCAAACCCTAATGAATCAAATCTCTCTAAGCCGTAAAAGGTGCAAGGTCCTTAATGTTAGATCAAGATAATTCAGGTCTAATAAAGGGAAAACATTCATCAATTAATGAAGCTTTCACTTCAATTAATAATCCTTCCTTATATGACTTAAGCACACTTTTGGAGTAAGACTTGCAACTCTATTTGGTACCCACATGCATGTGTCTGTGCACATGCATGATTGAGTATACACATGCACACACTTGGATGTTGTTGTTTTGTCTTCTTGCACTTGCATGTTGTATGCTTGAATGTTCACATGCCACTTAGGAAGTGCGAACGCGTCTTCTTAGGTGGGTACGCACCCTAAAGCAGATTAGGATTCCCACATGTTTTCAACGAAAACAGCCAAGAAATGGATCAAACTAAGTGTTATGAAGATGTTATGGTGTAGAATGAGCATATAATCGATTAAATAAGTAATAAAAAGCGTGAAAGAACAAGAATCGAGAAGGAGAGTGCGGATCATGGAGAAGATCCACATCTCCTCCTCGTAGAACTTACAATGATGTTATTTTTTACCAGCCCCTCAGTTGAAATTGACTACCGCAACTGTGTTTATGGGAGGATAAGTTGAACAACTTGATTAGGGTTGACTGGAATATCCTAAGTGGTATGTTTGCAAGCTTGAACCAACTAGAAGTGTTGGGTTCTAAGACTTTAGGTTTAAATGTATTAGAACTTTAATTTGTAATGTTGGCAAACCATGATCAAAACGTTTTAGTTTTTGTTTTAGACTTGCTCAAAGTGTGTTTATTTGTAAAGTTGGAATTGAGTGTTCTGCAGGATTTACTGTGTAAATCTGCCTGGCTCGATTGATCGAGAATTAGACTCGACCGATCGAAGCTCGTGCAAATTGTTTTTCTGCAGAATTTTCCAACTCAGCCCAAGCCCGTTTGACGTGTAGGGTTTTATGTTTTGTCTTAAGTATAGAAGGGAAAACCCTAGCCACGTTTTGTAGTTGCTCCTTATGCTGTGTGTGTGAATCTTCTGTGAAATCTAGAGGTGTTTGCTTTCACACATACTTAGGGTTTCCAAGTGTTTGTTTTTAGACCCCTTAAAACACAATTAGATTAACCTAGTTAACAAGCCAAGTTATTACTTAGTCCATATTTCAGATCTAGGTTAACACAATCATATAATCATATCAATGTAAAGTACGGAATATAAAGAACATAAAGATATGATGACCCAGGAAACCACACCGGTAAAAACCTGAGGAGGATTTAACCTAACTATCATCAAGGTAAACCTGAATCCACTATGAAAGAATCGAAATTTTACAATAGCGACTTAGACCACTAACATCCTATTGCTACCTACCAGTAGAAAACTTACTGACACGACCACGTGCAAGCTCCGAGACCACGGACTCCTTATTTCTTGGATTCTCCAGCAAGTACAAGCACACTTGCCTGTGTTTCTTTAAGCTCTTATGACAGCAACTGAATGATCATCAAGCTCTTGAAGAAATCTCCATCTTGATAATCCTAAGCTTGTGTGAAGGCAAGCATCTCTTAGATCTCACAAGAGATTCACACAAACAGCAATATGAGCAACCAAGTCCTTAGCAAGCTTTTGGGTACAAAACGCTAAATATATAAGAGGCACACTCTTCTCTCTCTAAAAACCTAATAAAAACGTACATAGAGTTTCCTTTATATGCTAGGAGTAAAACACTTTACCCTACACATCATATGGGCTTAAGGCTGAGTTGGAAAATTCTGCAGAAAAACGTTTTGTTCGACTTTCGATAGATCGAGTCTAATTTTCGATCGATCGAGCCAGTCAGAATTGCACACTTAATTCTACAGTTAACTCGATTCCAACTTTACATAAAAGACCTATACTTTGAGCAAGTCTAAACAAGACTAACATCTATTTTGATCATGGTTTGCCAACATTACAAAATAGAGTTCTAATACATTAGATCCTAAGTCCTTAGAACCTAACACCAAGATTCAAGATTATGTCAAGAACTTAGTGATCATTCAGTTGCTACATTAAAAACTTAAAGATACACAAACGTGAGTGCTTGTACTTGCTGGGAATTCAAGAAAGAAGTAATCTGTGGACTCGGAGCTATCATGGGGTCGTGGTAGTAAGTTTCCTACTCAAGGTAGCAATAGGATGTTAGTGGTCTAAGTCGCTATTGTGTAAACTTCAATTCTTTCATAGTGAATTCGTTTTACCTTGAGGATAGCTAGGTTAAATCCTCCCTAGGTTTTTTACCGGTTTGGTTTTCCTAGGTTATCATATTGTTATGTTCTTTATTTTCCGCACTTTACAATAATATGATATTTGTGTTAACCTAGATCTGTATAATTTACCTAAGTTAATCACTTGGCTAAATAACTAGGTTAATCTGGTTATGTTTAAGGGGTCTAAAAACACACAAGAAGTTTGAACACAGATGAGAAAGAGACTACCTTCAAACCAAAAGGATTTGAAGATCAATCTAATACTTAGCCATAAACTCTAGGTTTAGGTATTCTGAGCAAATTTTGATAGAGTTTTGGTAAGGCTTAATTTTTTGACACTTTGGATGTTTAAAATTGGGGTATTTATAGGGGAAACGAGTGTCTAGGGTTTGATGACACATTTGGGCAACCAATTGATTAGGCCGGTTGCCCTAAAATCTCATTAAAATGGAAATTGAGTGATTTGAGGCTTTCTGTCCAGAGAGTGCATATGCCACAACTTGGGTGCATACGCATTATATACCCGGCGTATGAACTTTTTGTCAAACTCAGCCAAATTAGGTCAAAATGAGCTTTTGGGCTTCTCTCCTACTATATAGTTGGGCTTAGACTTGGATTGTATTAGGTCAAATTTAGGGTTTTCATCCTCGTTGGGCTCCACACACGATGTTGATTATTTTGGTAGCGATTTGATTTCTCGTCATTGGGACCGGGGGGCTTGGATATAGGTTGGAACAAAATGGGGTGTCTACACCAACTATGAATACTAAAATTCTAAGTAAAATCAAACACTGTTGGATTCCAAGCAACTAATCATCCATATTTGTTTCACGTTTTATTGCAAACAGAGCAATTTGAAACCTAATCAAACTAAACATTTATCAATTCAAAGCAATGTGAAGATCATAACCTAAGTAATTATTCCAAACATCAAATCAAATTTGAGGACAATTCATTATAGATTAATTAGAACTAACACCTAATTAAGAACTTGAATCAAACTTTAGTAAACTTGTATAAACAAGATTGAATTGAGTAATAAGATTAAAATAAAGCACTTACAAGCATGAACACATTCTAAAGTCATATGAACTATCCTAAGGAACTAAATATTACAAAAGAGTGATATGATCTCTATATGAGCAAGTTTGTGAGTGGTGCGTGGTGTCCTTCTATTGAAAATAAGACCTTTATTTACACGAGGCTCAACGTTTTGTAGCAGCTACTCTCTCTCTCTCTCTCTCTCTCTCTCTCTCTCTCAGAGGTTCAACAATTACTAACAATTGGTTTTCCATGTGTCTCTCTTCTTGGACTTGAACAACGTCACTTTTCACGATGTTGGATGGTGCTCTATAACTACTAGAAATTACTTCAATGACATTTGTCTTCTTTCACATACACTTTTTCTTAGGCTGCAGGTAACTACCATGTGGGAACGACCTGTATGCTCCCATATCACTTTCCATGTTTCCGTTTTTTTACTAGTGTAATTTTTCTGTAATGCCACTCTTGTCGCATTTATAGAAGCTAAGGGAATTTTAATTTAATTAATATCAACAAACCCCTAACCTATATGTATGGTAGGTGGTTCCCTTTCAAAACAAAAACAAAAATCTTTTTTACTAGCAAAACAAAAACAAATCCCTCATATATAAATATATATATATATATTAGGGAAGTCAATATTATACTGGTTTGTATCGGAGAAATATACTGTACGGTCCCCTGGTACCCAGGCCCATTTGGGCCTTAGGACATAGGTTAAAGGTATGGCCCAGTGCCTCGACTTTTACCGGGCCCAAGATCGCAGCCCCCACCCGTGAAAGCTACATGACCATGCTCGGAGTCGCCCGAGAAAGGCTACCGGACGGGCGGCTGACGCCAGTCCACTTTTGACCATGCCACATGATTTTACTCGGCAGGTCGTCACCGGTCATACTCACTCGCCCGGCGGGGCCTTGGGAATGTCACTGCCGAGCATATATCCTAAAGTGGGAGCCATTTCCAAAGCCACTCTCACCTAAACCTACTTACAATTAATAATATTGGACCCCCAATTGCACTAACTGTAGCAGTAATCATGATCCTTCCACTTATCTGAGGCTATAAATACGAGAAGTTGGGTAGGGAGGAAATGACCTTTTTTTTGGGGGAGGATTCTGGGGGGAGATGGTGGAAGTAGGAAAGTGAAGGAGTGAGAGAGCAGCTTGGTAGAGTCTCTGTGCCGAGAATGACCCAAAGTAGGAAATCCTAAACCCAGATTACAAATAAGTTGTGAGCCCAGTTGAGGTTAGGCCTACTTCACCTCAACGGCACGCACATATACCATACTGACCATAAAATCGGTACCAATACTCCTCTAAAATGTACTGGAAAAATACCATATTGTACCGTTTGTACTAGACAGATTTCAAGTGCTTCGATTGATATTGCCGTTTTGGTGATACAATAATTTTTTTTTATGTTAAAATTTTAAATTTTTTGTTGATAAACATAAAAATAGATAAATCTATACTTACATAAATAAACATATAAATATATATATATATTTATTGTGTGTGTATAGAAATATATAAATAGCGATAATCCCGAAACGGTAAATTGATATCAATTGATACTGAAAATATTTTGTTTCTCTGGCCAAACCAAAACGGTCTTAGTACGAAATTGACTCTCTTAATATATATACACATACGTGCACACAAATAACTTGCGCAATATAACTCTGAATTTCGTATGACATTTGTTTGTTTGCTTATTTAAGACCTAAAATTTATAGTTTGGGCTTTTGAGATTTGAGTGTTGCTAATTGCTATGCTATCTAGCTCCACCTAAAGAAATTTTTGGTACTTTTATTTTATTTTTGCCTTTTTCGTGAGTTAAGATCTTCTTTACAATTGTTTATAATTATTGATTAGATTTTTTTAAGGGGTAATCAATTCTCAATTATAAGAATTTAATAATGGGTTTAATGAACATATAGTGGAATTGCTTGTATATAATTTTTACCCTTTGTCTGGCATTGGATTCCTTAAATATCAGTGAGTCATCCAATGTCAGGTGTTGCTTCTTGCGATCCACATAGTAATTTGTCTTCTTCTTCTTCTTCAACAGCATGCAACGAATCGCATGAAAAAAAAAATGCCACTATAGTGGGAAATGGGGTCTTCAAGTAGTACAGGAAGAGACAATAAAAATTTTATAAGGATAAGGGTCATTTCTTCACCTAGAAAAAAAATGGACCCGGAATAATAAAAGGACAGCCCAAAAAAAAACTTTTGTTTTAGAGATCAAATATATCTCACTAACCCTACACAGCACATGTATGCAAACAAGGTCGATATTATCATATTTGATGAAAACTCTTATCACATAGGTCCACCATATTGTTTCTATGTTAGCCGCATATTAATTGCATTTAATCTTATGGGGGCAAGACATAAACATAAAGATAAAAAAAAAAAGTAGTGAACCTCACCAAGACCTTTCAACTCCACACAATTCAAAGCTGTCTTAAGTGTCATATTTAATGAAGTTTCTTTTCGGACGATCCATCAAGATCATAAGATCAACTTGTTTTTTCTTTTGACTTTTCTTTGATTAAACTACTCATTACTTGTGTGGGGGACACTTATTAGGTGATAAAGAAAGCTTTTTTTGCCTCGCAATCTCAAAATTTTGGAGTTCACTCAAGCAACTTCATTCTTACTATTATCCTCTCACCGGGTACATGTTCCCCATGCATAGCCAAGAAAGCCCATGCATGCTTTTGCCATCTTTTTATCGCTTTCGAACACAAAATTTCACCTTTTGGTATTCTCTAATCTCTACTATTAGCTTTAGGGTTTGTTATTTGATATTGCTCAAAAAAGCTTGTATATTTAAGTTGTAGATTAGTGGGTAGTGCTTGTTAAGCATTGCAGTAGGGACTAGGGAGTAGAATTTTAACTAAAGTATTTTAGCTATAGAGTTTTAGGCTTTTAGCAATAATTTTAAAAAATAATTTCTAGTGTTTGGAACCTTTGGCAAATTATACTGCTAGCTAAAGTACATTTTGATATTGTTACATCCATTTAATAACCAAATATTTTATAATTTCTTTCCCATTTAATTCAATTAAGGCCCTATTATTACTCTCTCTCTCTCTCTTTCTCTCTGCGCGTGATGAGTGTTATTTTCAATAAGCAAATGCATTATCAATTCATCATTTTTATAAAAAAGTTGAAAGACTAGTGCACTGAAGAGCTTTAACCCAAAATAGCTCGGAATTTCAACTTTATCTTAAAGATGCTTTTCCAGCTTTTGGGAGTCCTTAAAAGACTAGTGCACTAAAGTGTGAAGCGTACGGCTAGTTTGTAAAAGAGCTGTAAGGACTTCCGAACTCACCGCAGTACCAAATAGATTAGTTTTAGAGAGATTTTGCAATAAAACATTTTTACTGAAAAATAATTTTAGGACTTAAGAGTGTTTTCCAAACTACATTGATAAAGAGATTATAAATTTTAAACCCCATTGGGTAACCAAATTAATAAATATCTTTTAATAATAATTTGATAGTTTCAATTCATTATTTATATTAAAAGGTGGAGTAGTGTACTATATAGAGTTTTGAGTCTTTTGATACTAAAGTTTGGAATTCCAGTGGTTTTTAGGCTTAAGCAATTTTTTTTTTTTTTTTTTTTTTTTTTTGAGGGGGAGGCTTAAGCTAATTTCAGCACTCATTTTTGCTCAAGTGACAACTTTTGCCAAAGAGTTTAAGGTAATACTTAACACACTATCAAACAAGCTCTTAGGGGCGGGAGTATCTTAATACTTAAATTTTTATTTATTTATTATAAAATCTGATTTATTAACTAGAAAGCAACAAAAGATTCAGGACAAAGCCTATTAAAATAGGGTTATATTAACGAATGCCCTTAGGGCAATTGTTAATAAATTATAATAGAAAAGTTTTGATATCACTTTTATGAGAAATATAAAAAACAGTCAATAACATTTATTGTTTTATTATTCTCCCAATAATGTATTTCTAAGGGCATTGGTTAACATTTCGCTAAAATATTACCCATGAAAGTCTGAATTAAAGATATCTACAAGCCTATTGGCGGGGAGTAAAAAAGAATAAACTCCACAAGCTGGTTTGTATAGATCCTAGCTAGCGAGAGCATTCACACACTTATTGGCTTCCTTGAAGCAATAGACAATCCTCTTATGAGGTATCCAAGATACCAAGATCTTGAAATCATCAATGAGAGAAGCAATAAAACGATTATTGCTATTAGCATTAGAGATCAGGTTTACAATAGATTTAGCTTCAATTTCAACTTCCACAGCCTGAAGATTCAGGCTAGTACAAATTAGTACTTAAAATTTTATTCATTGACGGCCTGGCTTGCACACTCATAACACATTTTTTATGCATTGTTGTCAAAATTGTACATAGCATGGAACCGCTAAGTTACCAATACAATGGTTCATTCATTTAACCATTGAGTCATTAGTCTACCTATTGAATTAGTAATTTATTTATTTTAAAAAATATAAATTTAATTTAATTTTAAAAAAAAAATAAGACAACAGTAAAAAGGATTGATTACCTAGTACTAAATTTATACATGAACATGTAAGTATACTAAAAAATGAAACTAATACCATGAATTTCTCTAAGAATGACAAAAATTAAAACCTTATATTTAGTATCTCGACCATTCTTCAAGGTTTTCAAAATAAAAGACTTAAAAATAAAGTCCTTTTATAAAAGTAAGAACTTAAAAAGAAAACATAATTATTTAGTCAAAACAACCCAAAAGTAAAAACTTAGATAATTTAGGGTTTGGACAAAGCTGTGAAGTTCAACATTTTTCTAATTGATGGCTTTTTCTTATTTTTATTTTGGCAAATCTGCAAACCAAAATTTTGCATAGTTACAATTTTTTGTCGGTAGGGTGTGACTTTTAACATAAGCTTTCGTGAACTTCGAAATGATTCTGATAAATATGGCTTTATAAACTTCAAAAAACTGTCATTGATATGTCCCTTGCACATTCAACAAACATGTGCATAGTAATAATAGGCATGTACGGTCCCAAGAATCAACAACAAACTGCATAACAAATTTCGATAATCATGTAAAATGATATAGCTTTCCCCGCAAGAGAAAAATATGAACCAAGAAACTCATTTTGGTGCATTCTCGATCTCAATTAATTAATTGAGAAATGCTAACGAATGTTTTTAAGATAATAGTTAACAATCTATTTAAAAAAAGTTTTATGAAAAAAAAAACATTTAGGACTTGTTTGGTAGAGGGGTTTGAATAATGTTATTTGTAATTTTTTGAAATACATGTGAGTGAAAAAAATATGTGAAAATATGTGTAAGGTTGTTTAAAAACTGAAAATGTGTGTTTGACCTACTCTACCAAACAGGCCCTTAATATTTTGACAATTTTTTTTATTTTCTATAAAAATTGTGTCAAAATTTTCTTAAAATAAATTATTAACTATTGTCCTATAACACTAGTTAGAATGACCTTAATTAAATACCGGTCCAAACCTGTCCGGTCCCTACCTTTAATAAATCCTATAAGAATATTCTATCAACATCTTTGAATACATCACATCCAACAATTATTGTTTTTTTTTTTAATGGTCATCCATCAATTATTGTTTTTGTTTTGTTTTAACATGCTTAAATTATATCTTGTCGTGGATTTGGTGGCCTCTTATTTTGACTTAATCTAGATCAGGCCCAGTGTCGGCTCAGTAACTAGTACATATTGGCACGTGCATTCACGTGATTTCATATGTAAAGAAAAGAAGATGTGCAACATTGTTACCCCACCAAAAAACAACAAATTGATCTTTTTTTTTTCTTTTTGTTTTGCTAGTGATTTGTGAAATCATAAAACTGAATGTGGACATTTTCTTGATACGGATACATTTTATAATTCATGTTTTTTAGAAGGTTTTTCTAGTAATCTAAAAAATGATTAATTAAGTTGCATTATTCATTATTTGTAAATTTCAAGCTTATTTTTAGAATTTATTGAACCTCTATCTTTGTTTGGAATAAAAATCAAGCTCCAATAGAGCAAAATAGTAAAATAGGGAAAATTATATAAAATCATATAATTTAGTGGTGCAATGAAATCTTAAGATTTTTAAAACTAATAAATTAAACTCTATACTCTATAGTTTCAAAAGTGAAAAATTAAACCATAAATTTTTAAAAAGTTAGAAATTAAATTCTTAGATTTCAAAAATTAGCAAAATAGTCCATTGTGTTTGAACTTTGAAGTTTAATATAGGTTGAACATTTAATTTTTTTTTATTTTTAAAACCTCATTATTTATTTATTTATTTGGATAAATTTGATAGTTTCAACATATATGTGAGACTTAAATTTTAGACATCTTCTTTGAAAATAATTAGATGTGCAAATTGAACTACAAAACTTTTAGCTGAAATCTCATTATTTAATTTGATACTATTGAAAATTAAAAAAATAATAATAATAACAATTATACACCGACCTCCTTTTAAGTTTTTAAAAATAAAACCTTTAAACATTTCATAAAATGTCATTCTCCTTGAAATTTGTATAAATTCTTAACTTTTTATTAATAGAATATTCTATTTTCAAGAAAGATTCATCTTAGTTATACATATCTCAAGGGAAAGTGTCCTTCGTGATTAACTCAAAGAAAGTTTGTCATTTCAACCATAATTTGGGAGAAAATCTTTTTAAAAATATATAAACCTCGAAAAAGAAAATATCATTTATACAAAAGATTGAAAAGTGTCCATTTTGACACTCCATAATTTACCAAAATCTAAATTTCAAACCAAAAAAATAAATAAATAAATTCTGCAGAGATTCTCGGGATATTAATGTGCACCACCATTCATGGTTGTATTTATCAGAGAAAACAAAATAAAAACCTTTAGTGTCCAGGCTGCCTGACCTCCATCAGTTTGTTACTTCGCTATCAGGAAGGACCATTGTTTTCACCTACCCCTACCCCTACGTTATTGGATACTATAATAATCATGACACCAATAACTCTTAGTGCAAAAGTACTTTTCTTTCTTTCTTTCTTTCTTTCTTTCTTTTGTGTGTTTCCTTTATTTATGTACTTTGCCTTTTTCATTTGTTTTGCTATTTGTTTGCTGTTGCTAGTCTCTCTCTGTGTTTGTTAGCTGTCAAGCACAATTTGTCAATAACATATGTGGTATGAGCAACCACGTCCCTTGTACTTGTATATAGCTGTGTCTAGTTTAATCTTAGCCTTTTTTCTATATATATATAAAGTTAATCTTAGCCTTAATCCAATAATCGGGGTCAAAGTCTTACACAGCTCACCGGTTTTTCTTCATAAGTTTGGCAGACCTAATCGCCTTAATGGTCTGAATTGTAATCCATGTATATATAGCAGCCAAATTAAACTACTGTTAGTAGCCTATAACTTTGCATTCAATTAAAGCAATATATACATTTTTTTATATATATAAAGATAATCTAAGGAGTAGGGTAAAAGGAATCTTAATATATATGTTTTTTTTTTTTTTTTTTTTTTTTTTTTTTTTTTTTTTGTGAATCTGAATCTTCATATATTAAGCATTACTCAGATCACATATTTATTAGAGTAATGAGGACTTCATGTATCTTGCCCAGAGTTTAAGGCATACAAAAAAAATGTTCCGCATCACTAACCTTCTTAGATCAAGCTTTTTGCATCAGTAAAATCTCATAACAAAATATGACACATTAAATGTTTCGATAATCAATCCGATTTACGTGTGTAGTAAAGATGTCTATACAATTTCAATAATAATTCCAGTTTATCTATTGGAATTAAATATTTTAATCCAAATCTATTATGAAATTACGGTTTCAACATTATTGTCATTTCTAAGCCACATTAAAGTAAAACACAAAATAGATATATGTAACTTTTGATGGGAGGGAAAGAGTAGCAGAAGGGTTGGGAGGTGGAGGGGAAGTGGTGAGTCGTGAATATATACGAAATGATTAAATGAAGTTTGAAAAAGCATTGAAACGAGCTCAAACCTAAGAAATATAAGATCTTCTCCATTTTATTCATTTTACGATTATGATTTTATTTTATGAATTTAATATTATAGAGAATGTCCGTCATTTAAAATATAAATTATGTGGTAATTTAAGCACTTTAGATTTATAAATTTTAATATTAATTATAAAATGGATCTATTTCAAACTAAGGTTGAAATATACAGATTTAGTGATTCAAACAAAATAGTTCAACTGTTCAGGCTAAAATGAAAAGAATTGAGAATATTGGTCTGAAGCCTCACTTCAAAGTTCTAATAAAAGTGGATGAAACATAAACACCATGCAAACTATGATCGAAATGTGAGGCTTTGAGAACAGGTACTTAATTATTTGGAATTTCATATTTAGATCTTCCTTAAGTCCTATCAATTATTAATTATATGGTGCGTGTCTTGAAATGCGCTTAGACTTGTAACGTTACTAGGGAGAGATTGTCAATGACTGTGAGGTTGTTAGCATGCATTCACATCAACCTCAACGTACTTTTAGTCAAATTTAGTCTAAAAAACCCACTTCTGCCCAGATTCGCAGTATTTGCTTGATCTAATTTTCCCTGGTAAAAATAAGATAAAGCAAAATACTTGGGTCCAAGTAACAGAGTGAAAGAAATGAAAATGATAGCCCATTTTCCTCACAAGCCCAAAATGTTCTTTCCTACCCAAACTTCAATAGTTCAATGGTGGAGAAGGCAACGTACACTGGTGAAATGAGATCCACCCTAAAAGCCTATAGATGTCGGCCCACAGCACATGGCGTCTGATGCTGTCAGTGTCAGTAGAACAAGTGCTAAACCAACAAGCAAGTCACTCTCTCATTAAAAAGATGATGTAGCTGTTACTCAAACAAATCAATGACGCACATTTATATTCGCTGGCATGACAAATTGTAAGCCACGAATGATTAGGAAATGGTACACAATAAATGTCCCCGAATTCTGATTGTAAACTTGCAGTTGCTTCATGTATTGAATTACATTATACTAGTCTGTTCACAGAGCTATGACCAGGTGCTGTGACAAATAAAATTATGGAACAGCAATGAATCCTGCATGACTAGATAGTGGTCTTAAAATTATAGATAGATGCATTATGTAAGACTATGCAACTGATTCCATTCGGTCATAATTCACTACAGATCCTGGAATGGAAAATAAGTCAGTTTAGGTAAGAGAACCTACTATTAAATTTGTACAGGATTTGCCTGGCTGTCAATCCAGCTCCAACTAGTTGAAACAAATTTACTAATCAAATATAGGGTCAGAAATGCTGAAAAGCCAAGACCTGAAGCAGTCACAAAAGGCATGCACTAGTTCCAGTGTAATTGTTTTATATCCACTCTAAAGTATGACCATTGCTCAAAACAATTTTCACCGAGATTTTATCGTGGTTTTCTTACAGTCCCTGGAAGAGTGTATACATCTAATACAAATCATGATACTCTCCTCACTTTGTATTACACAGGCTTCTGAATTTTCCTTTCAGTTTGTACAAAATTACCTCATATCTAACTGAAGAACCAAAAACACAAAGAAAAAATCCTCACCCACATGCCTGAAAATGAGCCGCTTAGAATATCGCATACTAGGAATGTTCAAGTACCGTTCACTACTTCTGAAGTTATCTGAAATGTACATATTGGGATTAAATGTAATATACTATAAATAAATAAAAATGAATAATTAATGGAAAGGAAAATGACATTTGTGGCTCGGGAGTACCTGAACCTCTTGAAGGAGAGTTTCTAGTTCAGATGTTATCACAGAGAAGCAAGGCCGATTATCAGGAACCGCTTCCCAACATCTCTGCATTAGTTCTAACAGCTTGGGATGTGCATTCTTGGGAAGATCTGGACGCAGTCCCTAGAAAGTAGATTACAGGAACACAAATTCAGAAGCTTTGCTTTTTGTATTCAGCCAACTCTTTTTGTGTAATATACTAGATTCTCATAGGCATTAACATGCTATAGTGGAGAGGAAGTAGAAGAAATCTAAAAGACATATTTGGCCTCCACAAATTTCCCAAATTGGGTATAAATTTACATTTATTCTTTCTTGCTGTTCAAGATGCTAATATATCACTAATGTCTTAATTATCTTAAAACCAGCGTTTAAGACTCAATATTTTGGGATCTTCTAGCGAAAGAGCCTGAATGATATTAAAATAAGGCTAAAATACAGTTTAGTCCCCTAAAATTTACATCGTTTGTTAAATTGACAACTGGTGTGATTTTCAGGAGACTAAACTGCATTTTAATCTTTAAATTATTATATTTTGCCAATCTTAATGAGCCTAAATTGTCATATACATGTATAATCTACTACTATTATAAACTCTATTTCGAGGTGCACACCGAAATTTAGAAGTGTCATTTCAAAAGCCATGATATCAAGTAGGGGTGTCTATGAAATGAGTCGAATCGGGTTTAAGCTCATCCCGACGCTTGACCCTACCACATCAGGTGGGGGAGGACAGAACCCTCTGTCGACAGAGCAGAAACAGTGGCTTGATCGTGCGGGTGTCCACGGGTGGCAGTCAGATTTGGTTGAAAGCTATTAAAGATGACTGCAGTTGCAGATCCAGCAACAATGGCACTATCTGGACGGAGATCTTGCTGGAAATGAAGGTAAGGGCAGTTGGGATGGACGGAATCAGTTGGTTCAGATTCCTAGATGGGAAAACCGACACTTGACCCATAAGAGGCAGGTTTCAAAACAACCAACCTGCTGCCACCCTCCCTACTGCCATAAAAACTAGTCAAATCAGGTTGAGCAGGTGGCCAAACTGCCCTAATATCAAGGCTTCCCTCTCTCAAGTCTCATCTAGAAGTGTCAACATTTAGCATCTGCTCGTTCAATATCAGGCATTAACATGCCAGATGTTGATTCATTCAATTTAAATTGGATGATCCGCTAAGATGTAAAAGAAGTTTAACAAAATTTCTAAAGCAGCGAAAAGCTTTAGACTTTAGAGATTGACAAAAACATCTGGCACACATATGATGCACAATGCAAATATGTATTACTATTAATCGTCCCGCAGACACGCCCACAGGGTGTGGGGGTTGAATAGTTTAAGTTGCTGCCATGTTTCCAGAGCAACTTATCCAAGTACAAAGTTCATCAGTGATTTGATAGTAGATGCAAAAGCTTTAATACTAAATCATGGCTCAGCAATACAGATATGCAAACCTGTCTCACACCCAAGGCAGCTTGCAGTGGAGTCATGGTATCATATGGAACCTGCCAGACAAAGACCTTATATGAATGAAAATTATGTTGACATTTATGACTTTAAATCACTGAAATTGAGCTGTTTTAGAAAGAAAGAGCACATAAGTTGAGGGTTGTTTTAACAAGAGGACATGCCTTGGCTGTCACTAGCTCCCACAGTACTATTGCAAAACTGAACACATCTGCTTTCTGATCATATGGTTGATGGTTTATAACCTTGTGAAAAAGAACAGCATTCCGCAGAAAAATGAGAAGTAAATAAGGAGTTGGCAAATACATCATATTGCATATGAGTAAAAAACTGAAGTACATTAAAAAATGAATATAAAATTAAAGCTATAAGGTCCAGTTTTTTTCTGGCAGAGAACGAAATGAAGCAAAACAAGTATATATTATCACTCTAGGAAAGATCCACATCAGCTTAGGCCACTAAAGCATTAGCAAATACAGCATAAGGAAAATTGCAAAGCAAGCATGCCCGTATACTCACAAATGACATGCCAAGATAATAAGGGAATCCAACATTTTTCTCTTGAAGACATATGTATGTAATTAGTTTGCAGAAAGAGGCACATGTAATTTACAAAGTACCAAAAAAGTAAGCTGAAGACACAACTTCATTCAAGGAATTAATCTTTAAGACTGCAAGTGAAAGAAGTTGGGTGGTGAGGACATGCCAGCAGTGTCTATCAATGATGAGCAATGAAAAAATAATAAATAAATAAATAAATAAAAAGAAAAAAAAAAAGATACAGAATCAATAAGCTCATTTTAATTTAAAGAAAAATCAAGTACCTAAGTCATGACTGAAGAAAATAAGAGACAGGGTCTCTGTAAAAGAAGTGGGAAGAGATAGATTTACCATGAAAGTATAAAAAAGTGAATCAATACTTGATTGGAGCCATCATAAAGATTTAAAAAAACTACACAATATTTTAATAATTGAAAGCTCAAAAAGTATATAAAAATATTGAACTTAAATAACAGACCTCAGGTGCCATCCATCTGTATGTTCCCGTCTCTGCTGTCATTACTCCCCCTTGATTTTGGAATCGAGCAACTCCAAAATCTGCTACCTTAACAACCTTGAGACAAAAAATACAAAATTATTCATTGTAAAAATGATTCAGAAACCTTTCCTCTCTTTAAATGACTGGATTAGAGATTAAAGCAGATGGAACAATCAATCAATATTAGAAGTCTTACCATAAAAAATCTATACTTATTCCTAACAAAATATTATCCCAGGATGATAATGGCAAGATCAATAACATATGTATAAGGATGAGCATAGTAATGACAAAGATTCACAATTCACTGCAAGAAATGAGATCTCCAGTGGGAAATCACATGCAGAAACAATCAAAATACTAAATCTAAAAACTAGAAAATCATAAAACCAAATAACAATGATGATGATAATTTTCTAAAAGTTAATTCTATTAAACTATAAGTCTATAATCCAACTAATTATTATCTGTAAGCACAATTCTAATATCAACATCAAGATTTACTAACAGAACAAATAACAGTGGCATTGAATTTCTTAAAGAACTGCACCATTGGCCATATAAATATTCAAATCAACATCAAGTACCATACAGTTTATGAAAAATTCTCTGGGACTCTATAAGAATCAACTACTTAAATTGGAATGAGATACCTACTTCAATTCTTGAAGGTTGCTTGTGCAATGAAAGTTTTTAAAAGCTATGATGCACATTGAACTATAATAGATACTTGTTCAGAAGATTGGGTATAATATCCTAGCACAAGAAGTCCAACCAATCAAACCAGTTGCCAAGGCTTTCCCATTGATGATTACTCATGCAAGTCTAAACAATAACAAATTTAGTATATCAACCAAAAGGGGGAAAAATCAATCCTAATATCAACATCTAGATTTACTTTCAAAAACAATTACCAGTGGCATAAATTTCTTGAGAGTATAACTGCACCATTGGCCGGAGGGATAAAGAATCATCATTAAGTACCATATAGTTTATGCAAATTTCTTCCATACAGTTTGCAAATTTCTCTAGGAAAAGTGTCAACTACTTAAATTAGAATGAGATACCTAATTTGTTTTTTGAAGGTTGTTTGTAAATCGACAGTTTTTAAAATCTATGAAGTACATTGAACTATATAAGATACTTCTTCAGAAGAATGAATTAAAGATCCTGGCACAAGAAGTCCAACCCTGTCAAACCAGTCTCCCAGGCTTTCCGTTGATGATTATTCATACAAGCATAAACAATAATAAATTTAGACCATTGCTGCACTATCTGAAACCATGACAACAGAACCATATTGCAACTAAAGCACATAATATTGAAAAACATATTCTCCACTAACATTCTGGATAGGATTTCTATTTATTTCTTTCAGATCCTATATTGAAAGAGAGATTCAGAATGCTCACTCTTTCAGCCAATTTCATGATCCATTCATTGGTATTATGGTGGACTTCCAATAAAACAGATCACAATTACATACCAAAGATGCTTTTACTAAATGAAACCTATCATCCATGTATTTGAATCCACCTTCAGATGTCAACAAATAATTTAATTACCAAGACCTCAATTCTTAGGAGAATAATTTCTAAACTGGATACACATACACAATGTTCTGTCCCACTGGAGGAATCACCAGAAGAATGTTTGAGAATGGGATGATACGCAATCCTCTTCTCAATTTTAACAATGTAGGAATTAATAATATATTGGGAAAAAGATTCTAAGTACTAAAAGCCAATATGGAAAAAGTGAAAAAAGGATGACAACTTAGCTCCTTCGGTAATCTCGAGCCTAAGACTAAAATGAATACTTTTGCCACTTCACCACCACTTAGTCAAGCAAAATCCTGGTATATGGATCATTAAATGATACAAGCATCTAAATTTATTTATAATTTTGCACAAGGATTTCAATCATTGTGCATTTTATATACTTTAGAAGATGCTATAGCTATCAGTCACTCAAATAATCTTCATAAATTCTTACTTTCTGAGTGTCCATCAGCAAATTTGCTGTCTTCAGATCCCTGTGAATTATATTTTTCTGGTGCAAATATTCCATGCCCTTGCATACATCAATTGCAAATTTCAGCAACTGAGAGAGTTCCAAGATGTTATGATTCTTATGCAAGTAATCGTAGAGACTTCCTCCAGGCATATACTCTGCAAGGAAGACCAAAATCCATGAATTGTCTTTTGATTACTAAAGAGGAAAAAGGACAGAAGACTTAAAAAGAAATAAGCACATAAATTACAAGCAAGTCCCAACAGCCAAACTCCAAAGGTTAAAAACATAAAAATAGAAATTCATTATTTATGCAAAAGAAGCATGGTTATATACTTCATTGGACTTGATGAACCTATAGGATTACAAAGAAAATTGCTTCAAATAATTAGAGAAGAATATGCAGAAGTCATATTTTAAATTAAGAGAAAAATGACAAGTTCCTCAGAAATGCAACTTCATAACAGACTGATTTCCTGAACAGCACATAACAGCGAATATTGAGTGAGTGATAATAGTGAAAGATCCCTAATATTACAGGCCACAAGAGAGACAACCCAAGCAATTTATATTGTTTTGGAATAATTTTCTCCAGTTAGAAAGTTAAAGCAGGAATTTCTTCCACAGCTCTTCATATGTCAATAAAAGTTTATTCTGATAAAAATATTTTTTAAATAAAAAACTTAGGGGTGTAATTACTAGAGTGAATTATGCTGATGGAAAATATTATCATTATTTCCAACTCGCTTCAAGTAAAACTACTTTAAACATCTTAAATTCATTCCTTTTCTCTTGCAGTAGTAGCCACAAAAGAAGCTACTTAAGGGATATGAAAAATACTCGTCCGGGCCAAAGGAAATATATTTGAGTTTCCAATAGGAGGCCCTACCTGTTACAATGCACAGATGTGGAAACTTTGTACACGCACCAATAAAACAAACAACATTTTTGTGTCGGACTTGCCTGCATTCAGATAAACAAAAGCCCAAATAAAAAGATAACGAAAAAGTTTGTCAATAACCATATGACAATGATGAGCAGTAATCTTGACACTCAACCAAAAGCAAATCCATAGCTACAAGAATGCCAAGAGGACAAGAAATTAAAATATCTTGAAATTACTGCGAGGTGGAAATAATGAAGATGAAGGAACAAGACATGTAACCACATACATTCTGGGCTTTTTAATTAATAACTGCTAGACACAAACTGGCAGTATTATTGCTGACTTGATAGAAGATTCAATGATCATAACTCTATAAAATCGATTGCATGATTTTGTTTAGTAACTAACCTATAACAAGGAGATGTTTCTACCACTATGAATGAGAGACTAAAGGAAATTAATTTCAATCATCGTCCTCTCATTGATGACCTCCTTCATTATGAAGAAGACATAAAATTTAAGTAAAATATTTTTCAGAAGAATAATGTATTCTTGATTTTCCCCTTCAAGCACGAAGGATAATAATTGCATCTTCAATGCTCACAAAATCAGCAAAATGCTGAACTTACCATACAGGCCAAAGAGTATGATCACAAATGTAGGAACCGAAGCTCTCATTTGAAGAAATACTGACTCAATTAACTTCTAGTTAATTTCAAATGTTTTTAGTTCTTTTAAAGAAAGGGAGATTCAATATGATACATAAAAATTATTTATCAATAGTTGAGAGACACAGGAAGTACAATTAATGCAAAAACCTCAATCTCCAATTCTGGATTTGAGGGAAGAACTTAAGCAATAAATATCCTTTAATGATTAGATACTAATTCCTCCCAATTAAGAGCCTTCATGTGTACAATAAACACTACAATGGCTTTTGCCAACAAAAAGCCCCGCCAATGATCTGAGAGTAAACCTCAAAAAGGTGATCATATCAGGATCATATAATATTTTGCACATTTGCGTGCTTTTTGTATCATGTATTGTATAAAAATGTGCAAATATATACAAACTCAATAACTTGGAGAATAACATGCATACAGTTCTGTTATTTATCCCGAAAAAAAAAGAAAAAAAAAACATGTATATAGTTCTGTCAAGTGGAAAGATTTTACAACATCAGACTACATGGTTTTGTAAGCAAAGACAGGTACTGTGACCAATAATGAAGATATTTTCCAACTGCTTTTTTCCCCCTTTTTGATAGGTAGCTTTTGGGGTAGGGAGAGGGGGAGGGGGAAGGTGGCGTGCAAACCACAAACATGGGACTGCATAATGAACATTATTACCACTAAGCTGTCACTTAAACATCAATTACATTTAGAATGAATATATTGCACATATCATTCATACTACTGTACCATGTCTTCTAGCAAGTTTGTCATTAAATACATATAAATTTATATTTTGATTTCGGTGCAAGATTTTTTGGAAGTAGCATAAGGTGGAGTACACATGGTCAATGCACTCATTGACAGAATAGACTAACATGTTAATATGCCAATCATATACTTAGAGAACACATGTATCTATATATGATTACTTAAAAAATAAAAAATAAAAAACATGGAAAAAGAAAATTTTCATACAAATGCTTTTTTTGCTTGAATTTGGAACCAAACCAATCATATACTTTTTAGGAGGGAGATAACATTTTGAAATTTTATTCTATTTTTCTATATCTCAATAAGTTAAGAGGCACAGTTTTATAAGTGGGCCATAATAAATGGTCTGATCGGCCTAATCATAAACCGGGACCTAAAACAGCCCAATTGAGCCTCCAAAACCGTTCCACCTTAAAACTAGAAGGAACTTCTCTCAACCTGCAATTGAACCTCTCAACCAGCAAAGTTTTCAGAGGCCTCACAAGTTTTAAACATCTTTCTCCCTTTCCCCAGTGTCTCAAAAGGATTTTTTTTTTTCTCTCAATAAGACTTCAATGACATCGTTTATAGCCTCAGTTGCTGATCTGCCCACCCATAACAAATAGACCCACTGCCATCACCCCTCTCTCTCTCTCTCTCTCTCTCTCTCTCTCTCTCTCTCTCTCTCTCACCATTCTCTCCTGCCTTGCTCTTACTCTTAGATCAACTGATCTTCCAATCCATTGCCATGTCTCTCCTTCTCACAAACTAGTTGGTCACCTTCTTCTTCATCTTTATAACAAGTCACCTTGCTCCTTGGTTATAAGTTTCATCTTTCTCTTTTAATTTTCATCCTATTTCAAGGTCTACTGCAACCTTATTGTTCAGAAACTTATGATGATTGAGAGAGAGAAAAAGAAAGAAGTGGTTGGTAGGGCTTGATAAGACCAAAGACATGGTTATTGAATTCAAATTGGAGTGGACAGCAGAATGCTTTACAAAGAAAGTTTTTTTGTGGGTTATATCATTTGAATTGTGATAATATATTTTAGGTTTCTTTATCATCTTGCTTTTTTATATACATTGTGAAAGATTATTTGAAAATCATTAATATTTTTTTACATAAATTTCACTAAATTTTACTTATTTAGTTCATTATTAAAATTAACTAACTATTAATTTATTTATTTTATGACGTAATGGCCAATCTCGGTTAAACACCACTTGACTTATAAATCTTGAACTTGTCACTTCTCAGGTCTATCAATGCTCAACTTCCTAAAACCATGCCAAGTGGATCTAGAAAATAAGATATGACATAATGTCCGACTTGGTCATTAACCTTGAACCTGTCGCTTTTCTGGTCTATGGTCTATCAATATTCAACTTTTTAAACCTGCCAAGTGGATCAAGGAAAATAAGAATGGAAAGATTTTTTTAAAATTAGAATATATAAAAGTTAACTAGGATAGAGAATGTTTACAGACTGCTACATTGTAATATGATTTTCTTAGCAAGATATATCAAAAAAACACTGACAATTGAATTAGAAGTACAACAATATTTCTAACATCTGCTAAATTATTCACCTTAGAATTGCCACTTCTTGAGCAAACTCATCCTCTAGAGCATCATTCAAATGCTCAGATCTAAGAATCTTAACAGCAACATCCTGACCAAGATAAACTCCTTGATACCTTTAAGATGAAAAGCAATAGAATGGTGAGCAACATAAATAAGAGACTATTTTTTTGGAGGTAGGGGGTAATTGACCAACAGAATCAAAACACAACTTACAGATCTCCACAAGAGCCAGATGCAATTCTATCTCCCATCTTCAATAATCTTCTATCTATTTCCCAATCTCCAGATTTTGCTTCTGCAGACAATGCTTTTTCCACAGCTGAATGAGAATATGAAGAACGTGACCATGATCCCTATATTTCCAAATTACACTTTCACTGATCTTCATTTTTCACTTACAAGCAGATAAAGAGATGGATATAAAAATGATCCACTGGGACCAAAAACAATGACAAGAAAATAAGACACTACACATCACAATTGCACCAAACAACCTTTAATAATGGAAAATTTGAGATATTGGCTCAGAAACATAAGGAAAATACTTTAGTTCCAAAAGATAGACACAAACTGTCAAATGCAAATTGGTTCTATTGAGGGTTGTATAACATATAAGAATAGTGGGGTTGGGGATTGAACCCAAATGCTCAAAACTATGAAGTCATACCCCCACCTACCAGACCAGGACAATTCAATTACGCTTTATAAGATATACAAAATGCAACAGTGACATATAAAGAAAAAAGTAGTAAATATCATGTATTTTAATTTGAAAAGCACAAAACTTCTATTTACTATTTTAATGATTTCAAAAAAAAACACGCGCACACACACAAAACACAAAAAAGAAGAAGAAGATAGAAGTAGATTAATTAGGAGATAAGAAGAGATGATGGAGCGCGGGGAGAGAGAGAGAGAGAGAGAGAGAGATTCACAATTAGAGAAGCTAAGTCCCAGGAAATAATATTAAGGGAAAATTTAAAGAAAATGGTATTTTAAAGTAAAATAAAAGAGTCCCAGGAAAGTCCTCTGAGTTGGAGCCATTTTAATTTTTTGATAAAAGTGGCAGTACTGACTCCTTTCCAAGACTTATGTGAAGAGTGTTATTCAAGTAAACCGGATACTAACTGTGTTTCTGGTTTTATAATCTCTATGCATACACTACAAGCTCATAGCCACAGAGAACCATTCTTCCAGGATATGATTTCAACATCCAAAGAACCCATAAATGACACCAAACAACAGACTATAATTACATTGAAACACAAATTACCTCACTTCTAGCAACTGCTTGTTCCATAGCTTCAATCAAACCATCTGTATCCTGGCCACAACATTGCAAAGTCAGCAACATTTGGACTCAGCACAGATCCCTGTCATAAAAGGATATAATCACAATGCTCCTTAATATATTACAAGGTCACTGTCCTGGGATAAGTCACAATTCGTTTAATTTAACCAGTTTGAAACACAAACATGATAGATTCATCAAATGTAAGGGCTTGACTTATTAATGATAAAAAAATTTAAAAAAATAAAAAACAACTTTGTATGACAATGTTCAATGAAGTTCAACTAGAAGCCAAAAAATAATTACTGACACAAATCAATTGTTCTGCAAATATGCAACAATTAATTACAACTTTTTTTTATAATTAACAACCAATAACAAAATTGAAATTTTTGGTTTTTTCTTTTTCTAGTTTTTTGAATGGCATTACAAGTGAAGAACAAAACCACGACGACGTGCCCATCCACTGATGTAAAGTAATATCATAATGCAACTGAGGAATAATATTAAGGAAAAAGGAAAAACATTATAACAATTAAATTTAGAGCATTACAGTTGGAAAAAAGCAAAGAAAGGCAATAGATTTTAAGTAACTGTAATTCAAAATATGTAAAGAGAAAAATAACACCAGAGAAACAAAATCCTGAAAATACAAATGGCAAAGTGAAAGACAATAAATCAATAGAATATGATAAGTACCTCAACAGGCCACCCATCCACCACAAACACATCCAAAGAGTAGCCGTCAGTTGTTGAGAATACATGTGCTTCACGGATGTTCAGTCCTATATCCGAAAGCAAAGCAGAAAGCTAGAAGAAAATAACATCTGGTTATTAAACGTCAGTCTTGATGTTTTTCCAGTTTGTAGTTCTCATGGTAGTTATAATTCTTGAAGGGCAATGGAGTTTGTCAGAAAACTGAAGGCTGTAAGTTTATCTTAATGCTATAAAATTATGTTCAGAAAAGGAACTATATATTGTAGTTTGTCAAGAACAATATGTCTATAATCCAACTTGATATGAACCTATCTGTTTCTTCCCTCAGTGCAAGTAACGTAAAATATATATATATATATATATATAAAACAAAAAATAAAAGTTTTAAAATAAAAGAAATATAAGATTTGGGTGAATTGAACAAATCTAGCGTGTGTTTGGAAGAGCTTATTTGCATCAGCTTATTTTGTTTGTTGTACAAAAGTACAACTATATCATCAAAAGGTGATGCTTTAAAAAGTAGTACTTCATGTTTTAAGATAAAATAAGCTCATCCAAATGAATTGCATTCTATTGGAAAGATTTGAGGAGAAGTGTCAACCCTTTATTTGGAGGCTCCAAGGGAATGTCTATGACCTTTCCGGGACCTCTGCCCACAGTGGTTGTGGTCACCATTACCAATTTCAACCACAAACTCAGCCACCCTAACCCCAACCGCCTGTTCTACCACCACCAACCAGACCACAAGGGCCATGAAATTTCAACCATTTCCAGCAACACTCACCACAAACATTATGGCATCCTTCTACAAAACCTTTTGTAACCCATCCTTCGGGCTCATCCACCTCTGTTAAAATTAGTGGTTACATAATTATTTTATAATTGACTTGTTATCCTTGTATTACCTTAAGGATATTCTTGTAATCATGTCATATCACTCTAATATGTATGAATGTATGTAAGTATACTATTTTCTAATCTTTTTCCTCCTTCAGTCCTCTCTCGTCTTGTCTAACCCTAATCTTCCAAAGTTTACAACTCAACTACCCCCATTATCGGATCACAATATTCAGCATAATCAGCCCCTGCCCCCATTGCAACCTTACTATAAACACACCTAGATGCTAAAAATAAAATGTCTAATTCCAACCCTGTCACAGGCAGTAGGGTCACCTTCCCACCAATCAATTCTCCCAGACCCAGCGAAAGTGAGTTTTGTGCAAAGGAACAACCTTTACTGTAATCAGAAATATTTCCATGGGAACTCCAATTGTGCAAAGTTACTTTGAACATCAAAAATACATTGCATTTTGGTATTTTAAAAACTGCACCTATTAGATACCAAGAGTAATTGTTCAATTGAAAACATTATAGTAAAAATACTGAAGCCACCACGAACCCTACAACATTAAAGAAGTTTCAATAATTAGAAAAATTTAGGACAACCAAATAGAAGAATTGCCCTCAGTGGACTCAGTTTATGATCTTAAACTCATGGAATTATGTAAACATCGGAAGAATTAATGTATGGGCATAGAGAGTGATCATGCATAAGTACCCTTCTTCACCCACTCTTTACGAGTGTTTTAGGTGAGAGCCTTAGATGACGGGGTATGACCAACATAACTTTCAAACCTCGGAGTGAAGCTAGCAAGACATAGTGATATGTTCTTCAACATTTCCATAACGTCTCCAATGAGATGTCCCTCACTATCTTCCTTAGCTTATGCTCCCTTTGGTCTTCTCTTTGAACTTTCTTGGCCACGCATAGAGTCAGCCTTCTTGAGTGCATGAAGCTTGAAACAATTCAGCCGTGTGTGCCCTTGTACGCCACAATGATGATACACATGCTTCACGTGAGGCCCCCTTTGATTTTTGGGTAATGACTTCCCTTTTTCCTTTGGTTTTGCACCAATGGTTCTTTTTACAACAGCAGGGGTCTCAATCTCAGGCTTCACTTCTTCGAGTTTCTCTTCATTCTTGGTTGATATGAACCTTACTTCCTTCTTGGGTTCACTGCTAGAGCTTCCTTCTCCGGTATAGCCCAAGCCGGTCTTATCACGTGAAAATTTTAGAGAGGACAGCACATTGTCAAGTTTCTTGGTGGAGATGCGCTTAACTTTGACATTAGCTTGAATAATTTCAAGTTCAAGAAACTTGATCTTAGAGTAAGCTTCAACCAACTCTCACTTGAGTCCTTCTACTTCACACTTTGCTTCCTTGAGTTGCACAAGTGTACACCTATGCTCTTCTTCAAAATTTTTCATCTTTTTCACAGCAAGGTTAGCAACTTTGGCGTATTTGCCACAATCTTCCATCAGAGAATCATACGCTTCTTGAAGGTTGTTCTCGCCTTCATTTTGGCATACGTCTTCATCTTCCGATTCTTTAACTTCCTCATCCTCGGAAAGATTACCAAGTTCATCAACCAAATTGCTCAAATCATCCTTTGAATCAATGGAGGCAACTGTCATAAATGCCCTATAATTTCCTTCACTGTCAAATTCTCATTCCGTATCTTAATTTGAGCTTTTAGAATCGCTAAGGGTAGTGGCAAACACTTTACCCTTCCCTCTCAAATAGTTGGACACTCCTTCTTGAGATGTCCATGACTGTTGC
Source organism: Notholithocarpus densiflorus (assembly GCA_030021035.2). Lineage (NCBI taxonomy): Eukaryota > Viridiplantae > Streptophyta > Magnoliopsida > Fagales > Fagaceae > Notholithocarpus > Notholithocarpus densiflorus. The sequence goes on from JARYZH020000012.1 coordinate 866,509, forward strand.
ATTCGTAGCACACGATTCCTTGAGGGGATTGAGAATCCTTCCCATCTCTCTTCTTAAATTCCTTTTGTCACCTTTGGGAAATGAAAACTTTCCTTTGCTAAACGACTTCCCACTGTTTTTCATCTTCAGAAATTTACGAAAGTTCTTTGCAAGGAATGCTACCTCCTTCTCCACATCATCTTCTTCAGAGGAGTCATCCATTCTCTCGGTGATGGTCTTAAGAGCAAGTGATTTGCTCGACTTGTGGGAAGGCAGTCCAAGCTCATATGTTTGGAGAGATCCAATTAGTTCTTGGATCTTGATCTCATCTAAATATTTACTTTCTTCTATAGCTGTGACCTTCGCACGGAAGCTCTCCGGTAAGGACCTCAAAATCTTTCTCACTACCTTGGCATCCTCAATCTTCTCTCCAAGATTAAGCTTAGTAATTACGATTTCATTGAGCTTGACATAGAATGAATCAAATGACTCATCGTCACCCATCTTGAGCTCTTCAAATCTGGTGGTAAGCATCTGGAGCTTTGTGTCCTTAACTTTCTTGGTACCCTCTGTTAGGACATATGTGATTCACTTGTTAGGAATATATGTTACTATTTTATGAAATTGACTTATCCTTTGACAAAACGCACTTTACTTGTAATTGGGTAAATCTAGGATGTGTTTAATACTTCAAGAAACTTTGTTTCAAGATCAAGTGTTGAAGTCATGCAAGTCTGTCCAAGAAACAAGCTGAGAAGTGCAAGATCATTAAATCTCGACAGCTATCTTGACAGCTAGCATGTGTCAAGGTTTAAGAAACTGTTCAGCCCGTGTGCTCGACACCTCCTATCTGTCGAGGTTTAAGAAAAACAGATTTTCTGTTCTGTTTTCTTGGGATATGTGAATGTGTCTTTGGGCCTTCTTTTCTCACAACCCTAGACATATAAAATGATTGTTTTAAGGACCGTCAAAGTGTACACAAGTTGCACAATTGTTGAGCAAAGTTTGTTCAAGCAAATTGTGTTCAAGCAAATTGTGACTGGAGACAGAATTTGCCCAAGTTCATCATTCTTGAAGAAGTTGCTGTGTATGTGCACCATAGGGTTTTGTAACCAAGCATATTCTTAATCTTCATCGTTGGGATGAACTGAAGAACTTTGTAGCCAACAACCTTCTCTAGTTGGTGATTGAAGTCGCGTACTGGGATCCGCGTAATTGATTAATCATGTACTGGGAGCCGTGCATCAAAAGGGAAAATTGTCACTACAGAACAAGTCCAATTGGGTATTGGGGTAAGGGTTCAATTGTAGGTTGGTATAAGGTACTAGGATTCTTTTACATGTAACCGCTTGTTGTGATAATAGTTGAATTTCGGGAGTGGTGACCTGAAAATTACCTGGTGGGGTTTTTGCTGTTAGGTTTTCCCCATTCATAAACAAATCACCGTGTCAAATTTATTTTCCGCTACATACTTAGTTTAATTGGTGATTTGTTTGTGCTACCATGCGTTTGCATATTAATTTGATTAATAAGTAAACTTGGCTAATTAATCAATTAATTAATCACAAGGGGTCAATACGTTTTTGGCCTATCAAGTGGTATCAGAGCAGGCACACTTTGATTAGGTTTTAATCATTGCTGTGTGATTCATTGACCCCTGTTGTCATAGAAACTCTTGATTATTTTGATTTGCATGATCTTGTGTTGAATGATGATGATGATATTCAAGATGCCTATTGTAAGTTTTATAATTTTTGTATGAGATCTCTTAAAAGTTCTACAAAATTAAAAGCTAATTTTAAAAAGGTTAAACTTGAAAAGGATGATTTGGTTGCAAAATTGGATGAAGCCAATAATTTGAATGAGAAATTTAAAAATCAAATTTCATCTCAGGTGGACAAAATTAAAAGTTTGGAAGAGCAACTAGTTAAATCTAAAACTGAAGTTGAAAAATTAACTAGTGCCAAACTTGCTGTTAAGTCTAACTCAAAAGAAAAAGACTTTTATATTCCTCCATTTGAAAGGAATAATGAAGAGTTGAAGGCTAATATTGCTAGGATAGACAAAGGTAAAAATTCTGATGTTAACGCTGAAATTTCTAAACCTATGTCTAAAACTCCTCCTAAGAAGAATAAAAATTCTGAATTTGTCCCCACTTGTCATCATTGTCATATTGTTGGTCATATTAGGCCAAATTGTCCTAAATTAAGGTCTTTGTCAACCTCTAAGGTTAGACCTCCTTCTAGGAAGCATAGTAGTTCGAAAACTACTCATGTTTGTCACCGTTGTGGTGTTTCTGGTCAAACTCGTCCTAATTGTTTCAAGTTGTTTCCTCATAAGCGAGTGTCTAATAGGTTTCATCCTTTGTTTAAAGGCTCTGTACCTATTCTTGGTGAGTTATTAAAAGCTTTGAGCTTTTTGACTCAATTTCAGGGGAATTCTAATTCCTCTATGTCCTTTAGTAGATATACTAGGATACGTGCCTTTTCATCTTCATAGCCAAAGACTCGTGCTGTGTGGGTGAGAAAGGAGCCTAAGACTTAATTGTCTTTTCTGTTTGTCCTCTACTTTAATTCTTTCTATCTAAAGTAGGACTCTCTTTACTTGATTTCTTATCTGCTTTGGGAATCATGCTTTCATGCATCTGCACCCTTCTATCATGCCTTCATGCATATGCATCTTTCTTTCATGCTTTCATGTTGTTTGTTTGTTTTTGTTTGGTTGTTTAGTTTTTATTTTGTTTTGTTTTCAAAATAAAAATAGAAAGGAAAAATCAGAAAAATACAAAAATAGTGTGTGTTTTGTGTACATTGGTACTTGTGTACCTTGGATGGTCATTGAAACAAAATTTTCTAAATTTTGTATCTTTTGTAACTTAGATGAGCATCTCTATGCACAACTAAGCAAGTGAGCATTGTGGCTCTTGTTTGTGATGAGTAAGATTAAGTTATCTCTTGTACTTAACACTCGTATCACTCTTTTTGACGGGAAGGACTAGAAAATCCTAAGAGAAAGGCATAAATAACCATCTCACCACTGTTGCCTGCTAATCATGAATGACATTTATGTGCTTCGGCATAGCAAAATTGGAATGTCAAAAGCTTAACATCATTGGGTATTTCTTTTCTTTCTCTTATATGCCCATGCATGATTTGCTTAAAAGAAAAATATGCAAAGAAAAATAAAAGCAAAAAAAAAAAAATGCTTTATATATGATTGCAAGTGGTACACTAGGAGATGTGGGAGTTATAGGATGTACCTCGAAGGTGATAGTCCCCATCAAACAGTTATGATTGTGTGTGAGTTAAAGTGATTTTCTCATATCTCAAATGGTCATAACATGTATACACTTATGCAATCTTGCGATGTTTTTCACACACAACACGCAATATTCTTTCCTACTTTTGGTACATGTGCAGGTACAATGTGATTTGGCCATCACAAGGTTTTACATGTGTTAATGTATGCTCACTAAACTGTCTTGACTTGTTTTTGAAATATAAAATTGGTTAGACCTGTTTAGTGTGTGTGTGTGTTTTGGATCTATGTGCTTAACATTTTTCCTGTTGACAGATGATTTTGAGAGGTTAATATGGTGTTTGGATCATTGGTTGAGTTGCATGCTTGATTGCATTCATGTCTGTGTTTTTCTCTTCTTGAAAAACTGTTTTTAAAAGCTAGCTCGACAGCTCCTCGACACCTAGCTATCTGTCGAGCTTCCAAGCTTTTTCTTATCACAATCTCGACACTTCCTCGACACCTGGTGGGTCGATCAAGAAAGTTCCTGTCCTCTCGATAGCTTCTCGACACCTGGTGGATCGATCGAACCTCATCTCTTGTATCTGGTGGTTTGTTCCTCAACACATGCTCGACACCTGCATCTGTCAACGACTTATATCTCGACACCTACCCGACACCTTCATCTGTCGAGATTTACTGAGGTTCTATATATTCTTCCTTGTGTGATCCGAACCTTATTTCTCTCAATCTCTCTCTCGATAGCTCTATCTCTTCATCTCCTAAACACTCTCATCTCACTCCAAATTTTCTCCTTAAGGTTTCTTCAAGCTTTTTCAAGAGTTTCTTCACTTGGTAAGCTTCTAATCTCTCATTCTTCATGCATTTCATGTTTTGAAACCTAGGTTTTGGGGATTTTGAAAATTTTTGGGGTTTTTCAAAATTGATGAGTGTTTGTTGAAATATTGGGATGAGTTTTTGCTTAAATGAGTTTAAAATCTCATGCATTGCATCACATTAACATAATAACAGTATTATCATGCATTTTAGATGTGTGTAATTGATTGTGTGCTGGTAGGATTGGATTGGGCTAAGCCCATGATGCAATTTACTTTGCATGTCACATGTTCATGCATTTCCCACGCATACGTACTCCATTTCAATATACTTGCGATATTTGAATTGTTTTGGAGCTTTTCTGATTGTCTCTTTTTCTCTCCCTCTCCTTCTGTTTACGTTAGTCGTGTCTATGGCACCGAAACGTAAGTCTACTCCGTTTCGAAATCCTCTTCGTTCTGGGACATCTTCGTCATCTGATCCTACTCCTTCTCATCTTCGGTTTCGTGATGAGGATGCCCGTAAGGCTTTCTCGGAGAACTTTTCCCGACGAGGCATTTATTCTGAACGCCAAGTCATTCTGGCGGACTTCGCCGACACCGACCTTCCCGATGTAATTCACAGTCGGGGATGGGAGTCACTGTGTGACATCCCGGTCACCTGTACTCTCGTGCTTATCCAGTTTTACTCCAACATGCACGGGATTGATCGTTCTGTACCTCAGTTTTTCACTCGCGTTCGAGGTACGCGCTTTCCTGTCACACCGCAGCTTGTTGCGGATGTGCTTCAAGTTCCTAGGGTAGAATTCCCTGACTACCCTGGTGGTGAGCGTCTGCGGACTGTGTCCAAGGATGAGCTCAAATTTGCTTTCTGTGAATGCCCTTCTATTTGGGGTGAGCGTCAGTTCACTTACTGTACGAACTTTGCAAAAGGCCCTCGGTTTTTGAACATGGTCATGACTTTTGTTCTTCACCCTCTGTCTCACTATAACTCCATCACAGAGCCTCGTGCTCGGTTTTTGTTGTCCCTTCTTGAGCATCTTACTATTGATTTCCCTTCTCATTTTATTCTTTCCATTATAGATGTTCATCTGGATTTGGCGTCTCGTGATAAGCTCATCTTTCCTTCTGTTATCACGAGGATATTATGCAATTTTTTCGTCCTTTTTCCTGTGTCCGACCACTTCACTCATATTTGTGCCATAGACGTTGCTATCGTAAAACGTAGCGAGGCGCAGTTTAGGTCGCGACAGACGGATTCAGTTGCTCCCACCTGTCCGGCTCCATCTCAATCTGCTCGATCCACATCCGCTCCCTCCTCTTCCACGAGCGATGTGTCACTAGGAGACATTATGGTGCAGCTTCAGCGCATGGATGCCCACCTAGATACACTCTCTACAGAGTTGTATCAGGTGAATGTCCGTGTTGGCCGCATTGCTAGACGGCAGCGACTATGGGTGGTTTTGCTCCTAAGGCTTCTCCTCCACCTCCTTCAGTAGTTTCTAATTTTGAGGCTGAGGATGATGATGATGGTGATGGTGATGATACTTCTGATGATGATGATGATGGAGATGCTAGCTCTACCGATGAGATGTATACTTGACACTCTACCCTTTGTCACTTGTAACAAAAAGATGGAGTAGTTTTGGTATATGAGAGTAGTCATACTTAGGGGGAGAGTTAGTATAGGACATTTTTTTTGTTAGAGGGAGTGTTGATACTTTTGAGAGATGTAGTGAGGATTTTATGTATCTTTTCTTTTCTTTCTTTTATAGATACATTGTTCTTGTACCTTTGGTTTTGTGACCATTTATTGACATACATTGTACTTTCTTCTCTATATATGGATGTATGTTTTTCTTTCACCTACTCTTACATGTGTTGTTTCTTTTCTCTCTTTATGCACATGCTTCTTATTACGTGTATGCAATCTATTATTTCTGTTTCACACAAAGATGCCTTGATAAGTTTTGTTTAAAGTGTTTCAAAAATACAGGTTGTCAAAGTCTACTTGCCATAAACTCTTTTCTTGCAAAGTTTTTCAAGAGTTTGTGTTAGGATAGATTTTATTGTATTCAACAAGTGAATATGAGTTGAGTGATTTATGACTTCTCTCATATCTCATTTGTTTGTTGTGGTTTTGTCACGGATTGCCAAAGGGGGAGATTGTTAGGACATATGTGATTCACTTGTTAGGAACATATGTCACTATTTTATGAAATTGACTTATCTTTTGACAAAACGCACTTTACTTGTAATTAGGTAGATCTAGGATGTGTTTAATACTTCAAGAAACTTTGTTTCAAGATTAAGTGTTGAACCCATGCAAGTCTGTCCAAGAAACAAGCTGAGAAGTGCAAGATCATTAAATCTCGACAGCTAGCTCAACAATTAGCATGTGTCAAGGTTTAAGAAGCTGTTCAGCCCGTGTGCTCGACACCTTCTCGACACCTCCTATCTGTCGAGGTTTAAGAAAAACAGATTTTCTGTTCTATTTTCTTGGGATCCGTGAATGTGTCTTTGGGCCTTCTTTTCTCACAACCTTAGACATATAAAAGGATTGTTTTAAGGGCCGTCAAAGTGTACATAAGTTGCACAAGTGTTGAGCAAAGTTTGTTCAAGCAAATTGTGTTCAAGCAAATTGTGACCGGATACAGAATTTGCCCAAGTTCATCATTCTTGAAGAAGTTGTTGTGTATGTGCACCATAGGGTTTTGTAACCAAACATCTTCTTGATCTTCATCGTTGGGATGAACTGAAGAACTTTGCAGCCAACAACCTTCTCTAGTTGGTGATTGAAGTCACGCACTGGGATCCGCGCAATTGGTTAGTCACGTACTGGGAGCTGTGCATTAAAAGGGGAAATTGTCACTACAGAACAAGTCCAATTAGGTATTGGGGTAAGGGTTCAATTGTAGGTTGGTATAAGGTACTAGGATTCCTTTACTTGTAACCGCTTGTTGTGATAATAGTGGAATTTCGAGAGTGGTGACCTGAAAAACACTCGGTGGGGTTTTTGCCGTTAGGTTTTCCCCATTTGTAAACAAATCACCATGTCAAATTTATTTTCCGCTGCATACTTAGTTTAATTGGTGATTTGTTTGTGCTACCACGCGTTTGCATGTTAATTTGATTAATAAGTAAACTTGGTTAATTAATCAATTAATTAATCACAAGGGGTCAATACGTTTTTGGCCTATCACCCTCATAGGTAGTCTCAAGAATCATCCAAACTTCCTTGGTAGTCTCCACATGCGATATCCTGTGAAATTCATTAGTAAACACACCACAGAATATAGCGTTAATACCTTTACTGTTTGAATTAGCCAAAGCAAGAGCTGCCTTGTCCCATTCGGACTTGGCTGTCATGGGTTTAACATACCCATTCTCGACAGAGTCCCATACCGACTCATCTATAACTCACAAGAAAGCCCTCATGTGGACTTTCCAAAATGCTTAGTTGCTTCCATCAAAGAATGGTGGAGCATTTAGCGATTGTGATCGATCCATCACAAAAGGGTCAAGGATCACACTCAGGTAATAAAACCATAGCGAGTGTACTCGCTCTGATACCAATTGAAAGCTTGAAAATGTGTTAAAACACAAGAGCTATTTAGACTCCCAAATTAAAGATTACGGCTCGGTTGATTTTACTCTTACTTAAACTAAGTGCAGAAAAGAGTAAATGCGAGCGTACAAACAATAAAACTACTCTAACCCATATTCATCACAACACAGCAGTAAAATGAAAACTAAAAGAGTAGGGAAGAAGAATGCAAACACAAGATAACACCCCGATGTGTTATCGAAGAGGAAACTGAAGTACTCGGCGTAAAACCTCTCCGCCGCCCTTCAAGCGGTAAATCGATCCACTAGACAATCAGTTGGGATACACGAATAGCAAGAGACTCTCTAAGTCTAATCTACCCAATGCACTTAAGCCCTCCAAGCTCTTACTCTAACAAGGCTTCTCGGAACCCTGTCTTGTCTAGCTCTCCGGATCCCGCAATACTCCCGATTGCATCCGCTAAAGCTTGGCTTCTTCCAATGCTTCCCAGCAGCACCAAAACCTCACTTGACACTCTGAAAGGGTGTGGTAAGTGTTTGGGCTATCAACCTCTCAAGGGTATGAAAATGGAGAGGTAGGAGTTGAGGAAAAATCGCAATGGATTGCGTAGAGAAATGTGGGTATAACACTTTCTAACTCTCAAGGATAGTGGCTAGGGTTTTCTCTCTGAAGCACTCCTCAACATCTGTGGGTAATATGGGTATATATAGTGTGGGTACATATAGTGTGTGTTAGGTTCTAAAGACTTAGGAACTAATGTGTTTAGAACTCTAATGTGTATTGTTGGCAAACCATGATCAAAACAGGTTGTTTAGTCTTGTTTAGACTTGCTTAAAGTTGTGTCTTTTATGTAAAGTTGGATTCAAGCTGATGCAGAATTGATAGTGCATTTCGGCCTGGTTCGATCGATCGAAGCTTAGGCTCAATCAATCTAAAATCGGGCAGAATGCGTTTTTCTGTAGAATTCCAACTCAGCCCTAGTTCATTAAAACGTTTAGGGTTTTATGTTTTTGCCCTAGGTGTAAAAGGCAAACCCTAGCCACGTTTTTTTGTTGCTCATATTGCTGTTTGTGTGAATCTCTTGTGAGATCTATAAGGAGCTTTCCTTTACACAAGCTTAGGATTATCAAGAGGAGATTCGTTCAAGAACTTGATGATCATTCAATTGTTGCCATAAGAACTTAAAGAAACTCAAGCGGGTGTGCTTGTACTTGCTGGAGAATCCAAGAAAGAAGGAGTCCGTGGTCTCGGAGCTTACATGTGGTCGTGTTAGTAAGTTTCTACTGGTGGGTAGCAATAGTTAGTGGTCTAAGTCGCTATTGTAAAACTTCGATTCTTTCATAGTGGATTCAGGTTTACCTTGAGGATAGCTAGGTTAAATCCTCCCTAGGTTTTTACCGGTTTGGTTTCCTAGGTCATCATATCATTGTGTTATTTATATTTTGGCTGCTATGCATGATATGATTGTTTGATTGTGATAACCTAGATCTGGAATTTGGACTAAGTAATAACTTGGCTAATTAACTAAGTTAATCCAATTGTATTTTAAGGGGTCTAAAAACGTACAAGTGGTATCAGAGCAGGTAGCTCTTTTGTTTTAGATCTTTTGATCTAAGAGCTGATCCTTGACCCCTGTTGTCATGGATAATTTGAAGTGTCTTTCTGATCATGTTTCTGCTCATGCTTCTGTTGATTTTATTGATGCCTGTGAAACTTTTCCTAAGGAATTATTGAAATCTATGAAAATTGCTAAGAAATTCAAGGAAGAGTTAAAATTGGCTAATCTTGAAAAAGAGGAATTGGTTGTTAGATTAGATGAATCTAATAAAAAGAATGAATTTTTGAGAAATCAAATTTCCGCTCAAGATGAGAAGATGAAAAGCTTGGAACAAGAGTTAGTTGAATCTAAAGCTAAAATTGAAAATTTGACTAGTACCAAGCCTACTGTTGATAATAGAAGTGTTTCTGTTTCTCTTAAGCCTAAAACTGAGAAAGTTTATATCCCTCCTTTTAAGAGGAATAATAAAGAAAAGGCTTATCTTGCTAGGTTAGACAAATGTAAAAGTTCTGATGTAGACGCTGAAGTTTCTAAACCTAAGTCTAAACCTACTGTTAGAGAGCATAATAAATCTGTTTTTGTGCCTACTTGTCACATTTGTGGTGTTGTTGGTCATATTAGACCAAATTGTTCTTTGTTGAGGCAAAAACCAAAATTTGAGACTAGATTTACTGTTAGGAATACTGATGTTCCTAAATTTGTTCATGTTTGTCACTTTTGTGGTGTCTCCGGTCACATTCGTCCTAATTGTCATAAATTGAAATTTAAGCATTCTATGTTTCAATCTAGGATATAAGATGATATTTCTCCTGCCAAAAGTCCATATAAATTGTTTCATATTATTTTGAAAAATTTAAGCTTGTTGGCTTGTGAAAGGAATTTGCAGGATTTCAGTCTTTCTCAGAAGATTGGTGTAATCCTTCAAATACACTCTGCTTCACATGGATTTTCACCTACAAAGCCGAAGACTCGTGCTATCTAAGGTGTGATTGGTCACCTAGCTCTATTTGATTTTATTACCAATTATAGGCGAAGAAAAAGGTCGTTTTTCCTAATATAATACAGATGGGTAAAAAATATTGATTCTTGAGTTTGAAAGTCTGGTTACGTGCAGGGAAGGTGTTAGGCACTTCGCAATGCTTGTCTGGAGATAGTCCTTTGTTTTGGTAAAAACAAGCTTTGATTTTGGAGGAGGTGTGGTCTTTATCGATGCTTTGCTAGCACATTTGAAATTGTTGCTAAATTTTTATGACGAAAATCCAGCAGCATTTCGCCTTATTTTCGCGATGGAAGTCCGTTAGCATTTTGCCTCAGGTGCGTCATAGCACACAAAACACTATCCTTACCAAGCTTTTGCGATGAGATAAGGCAAAAAAAGTGCCCCATTTTCAAGGAAAAAATTTCGTAGAGTTTCGCGTTTGGTGCACTATGGCACACCAGCATGGTTTCGCATCTATGTATAAGGCGCGTGTCAATATGTTGATGTGTGTCACATACACGGGGAAGCCAATGTCACTGACTGACATGAATCGAGACAATCACACCATGATGATCATGCACACAATATAACATGAATATGCACCTACAACAATCGCCTTGAGTGCATACCCATATGACAAGGTTAAGAGCACCTGTGATCTCGAGGGGGTTGCTCTCCTAATCATGTGAGTCCATCTTACAAAGTGCACAACTATCCATAAGCAAGAAGATATAAATATATATATTTATATATATATATATAGCATGCACAATGCAAGTACACAGAGTAGGAAAATAAACCAGACATCGCCTACATCCAAAAGGGTATGGCCCAACAAGGTACATGAAATGTAAAATAGACATTGCCATACCCTAAGATTGCGGCCCAAGCAAGATACAAAGAAAGGAAACCCTAATCTAGGTACATGGTTCTAAAGAAAGGCTAAGAGAGAGAAAGAGATAACCACATGGAGAGGCTAAGCCTCTTAATCTACTGAACATTGCCCTTTTTGGTCTTGCATCTTCTTGCTTGCATTCTTGCCCCTTTTGGCTTGCATTTGGAAGTTGCGCCCTCGCACCAAGTGCGTACATGCAACAACAAAGAAAACAAAAAACCAACAGACAAGCAAAAGAGATAATAAAGAAACAAAGAAAGCACACAAAAAGGACAAACAAGGAAAGAATGCACACAAAAGGGCAGACAAGCACGTTATCAAACAAAAAAGGGTGTCCTAGAAGGACAAATGTAGGTTTGGATTTGGTGTCCATAGTTCCATTAGATTGGAGTATGGATGACACATGTGCCATCAAGAAAAGTTCCTAAAAAGGACTTAGGATATTGTGTACAAAAGACGAGTGCGAACCAGCATGAGATTATAGGTAGAAATTAGGCTTGATGAGACGAACAAGCATACAAAGACACATGCATGAATAGGTAAACAAGGATGCAAAGATGCAAACAAACAAAGAAAACCAAACAAGAAGGCACAAAGCGAGCATGTTATCACACAAAGGGTAAGGGTAAGCATGTTATAAGGCACATAGAAAGGCTAATATGAGAAACCCTAACATGCAAAGCAAAGAAAAGGAGAGGAAGGCAAGCAGCAAGAAATCCAAACATCATGAAGATGTACTCCTAAACATGGTTGCATCCAAACAAGCCACCAAAGGGGACGGATGCAACTAAACAAACAAACTAGCCCCAAAGACCAACAAGCACCAACCCACAAAGGGAAAACAAACAAGAACATGGCAAAGGCCTAGATCTAAGCAAACAAGTATGGATCCTAACATAAACACACGAAAAAAAGCAAACAAAGCACAAAAATGCATAGAGGAACTAATCCAAACCCTTTATTGAAACTTGGGTGTATGGATGTAGGCCTAGACCACTAGATCTAGATCTACACGCTACCCGAAAGCCAAAGCACAAGTGTAGACACCACATTTTGTACCCTTTACGACTCGGGCACCCGTTCCTCAATGATGTTAGAATTCTAAAGCCCAATGTTGGTTTAGGGCCCGATCAAATGGAAGTTGACTTGAGGAAAGTGTTTATGGAAAATATAACTTGTTTTAATGAGCAAATAAACTATTTTTGGAAAAGAAAGGTCACAGAAACCCTAGGGCGTGCGTTCGCATACATGTGCATGCTCTTTGCATGCATGTGCATACATATGCATGCGTGCGCATGCTAGGGTTCCAAAAACTATGTAAGGCAAATTTTCTGCATTTAAACTAGGTTTGGAATGGATCCCACATCGTCTGGGAGCTGCCCTAAACCCCTATTGTTCGACTAAATTAAGCCATGAAATGTACTTTTTCGAGGAGGATGGATTCCGGTGGTAAAACACATAAGATTCACTAGAAAATAGTAAATCAAAGAGTGAGCTTTTCACAAAACATCCTCTAGTCAAGTTTTGTTTGATTGGGACATTTTCTGGTCTTGATCTTTGAGTTCTAAAGTTTACTAACTTATTTTGAATTGGTTGTGACTAGATTGAATGAAGGGAACAGTCAAAATCAATCTCTAGAGAGTTCTAGTGTTGAGGTAAAGTTTCTAACTTTAGCTTTTCGCTCTTTTTTTTTTTTTGTTTCTTTACGTTTTTATATGTGTTTATGTGTTTATAATACGTTTGTTTAGCCTAGGTTTACTTTGTGTTTGTGTTTAAAGCATGTTGGGTTGTTAAATTCTTGTTTCTAAGTTTCTGTTCTGTACTTTTTGGTTTCTGTGTACTGGGTGTGAATTCGTATGCATGCCTTGTGCATGTGAACACATACTCATGATATGCATACACATATAATTGGGCTGTGCACACATGACCTATGTTTGTGCACACATATCTCTGCCCAAAAACCCTAATCTTGTTCCCGCTTGTTTTCCTTTTGTTTTATTTACATGTTTTAGCCTCCGTTTAACCAATTTTGTCTGTCCTTAAGTCTCTACCTTTCTATTTTTAACTTGTTTTGTTTTGTTTTATTCCTTTTTATGCTATTAGGGTTTTAACTTGTTTGAATAGCATGAACATGCATATGAATATGATTATGCATTGATGTATAGGTGCTGTGATGCAGTAAAGTAAGTGAGGTAGGCCATGCATTATCACATGAACATGCATTCTGTTGGTTGATGAACATGATATGGGTGACGAACTTGATATGCTTGGTTGAATCCCATGCTTTTGGTGTTTACATGCTATAATATGTTTATCCTGATCTGCCTTGTCATGTTTCTTCCCTTGGATATATATGCTTATGTTAGGACATATGTGAATCGTGTTAGGAACATATGTCAATGTAGAATTGGCTAATCATTTGACAAAACACGCTTTACTTAGATCTAGGATGTGTTTAATGCTTCAAGGAACAAGGTTTCAAGTTCAAGTGTTAAAACCATGCAAGTCTATCCAAGAATCAAGTGAAGAAGTGTTGGATTTTAAAGCTCGACAGCTGCTCGATAGATAGGGTATCTATCGAGATTTAAGAAACTCAGATTTTCAGTTCTAATTTTCATCCAATCCGTGTATAGATGTTTGGGCCTTCTTTTCACACAACTCTAAACATATATAAAGATTGTTTTAAGGGCCGTCACAGCTGATGCAAGTGAGTGCAACTTGATAGATGCTAGCTGTCGAACTTTAATGACAAGCACTTTTCAGACTTGAATCTTGGACAGACTTGCATGGCTTTAACACTTGAACTTGAAACAAGATTTCTTGAAGCATTAAACACATCCTAGATCTACCCAAATACAAGTAAAGTGCGTTTTGTCAAAGGATTAGCCAATTACATAAAATAGTGACATATGTTCCTAACAAGTGAACCACATATGTCCTAACAATCTCCCCCTTTGGCAATCTGTGACAAAACCACAACAAACAAATGAACATATGAGAGAAGTCATAAATCACTCAACTCATATTCACTTGTTGAATACAATAAAATCTATCCTAACACAAACTCTTGAAAAACTTTGCAAAAAGAGAGTTTATGGCAAGTAGACTTTGACAACCTGTATTTCTAAAACACTTTAAATAAAACTCATCAAGGCATCTTTGTGTAAAACAGAAATAATAGATTGCATACAAGTTATAAGAATCATGTGTATAAAGAAAGAAAAGAAACAACACATGTAAGAGATAGGTGAAAGAACATACATCAATATAAAAAGAATATAAGTACAATGTATGTCAAAATGGTCACAAGACCAATATACAAGATATGATATATCTAAAATAGAAAGAAAAGAAAAAAATACATCAAGTCCTCACTACATCCCTCAATGTATACACTCCCCCTAACAAAAATCTCCTATGCTAACCCTCCCCCTAAGTATGACTACTCTCATAAACCAAAACTACTTCCCCTTTTTGTCACGAGTGACAAAGGGTAAGAGTGTCAAGTAGAAATCTCGTCAGAGCTGGAAGAGCTAGCATCTCCATCATCTTCATCATCGGAGGCAGTAGCATCATCATCATCGCCGGAGCCATCACTCTCATCCGGAGTGGAAAGCACGGTGTAACCGCCCATCTCAGCCTGGTGTCGAGCAAAGCGGCTAACACGGGTGTTCACCTGACACAACTTATCACTGAAAGTGTCGAGGCCAACATCCATGCGCTGAAGCTGCGTCATGATTTCCTCAAGGGTCACACTGCTCGTAGAAAAGGAGAGAGCAGAAGTGGATGGAGCAGAAGGAGTGGGAGGAGCTGCCGTACCGGACCGCCTCGAACGAAACTGCGCCTCGCTCCGTTTAACAGTAGCGGCGTCAATGGCACACATAACGGAGAAGTGGTCAGAAACAGGAAAGGGAACAGAAAAATTGCGTAAAATCCGCGTGATAGCTGAAGGGAAAATGAGCTTATCACGAGTCGTCGTATCCCTATAAACATCTATAATGGAAAGAATGAAATGTGAGGGAAAATCTATAGTGAGATGCTCTAACAAAGAAAGCAAAAATCGAGCACGGGGCTCGGTAATAAAGTTATAATGAGAAAGAGGATGAAGAACAAATGTCATAACCATGTTCATGATTCTAGGACCTTTAGCAAAGGTCGAACATAGAGTAAACTGACGATCGCCCCAATCAGCGGGACGCTCACAAAAAGCAGAAATCATCTCGTCTTTGGACACAGTCCTCAGACACTCACAACCGGGGTAGTCAGGATACTTTACCCTCGGGACATAGAGCACCTCGGATACATTATCCGGTGTGACCACTATGTGCGTACCTCGAACGCGAGTATGAAAGAGAGGTACTAAATAATCAAGTCCATGCAAGTTGGAGTAAAACTCCTGGATCAGCACGGATGGACAAGTGACCGAGACGTCACACAATGACTCCCACCCCCGACTGTGAATGACAGTGGGTAGGTTAGTGTTGGAGAAATCCGACAAAATGACTCGGCGTTTCGAATGAACACCTCGTCGAGAAAAGTTCTCCGAGAAGTCCTTTCCGGCATCCTCATCACGGAACCGAACAGAAGAAGGGGTAGGATCAGAAGACGAAGATGTCCCGGAACTAAGAGGGTTCCGAGACGGAGTAGAGTTACGTTTTAGTGCCATGACGCACTAACGTAAACTAAAGAGTGAGGGGGGGAAAGAAAGATACACTCAGAAAAGTCCCAAAAACAGTTCAAATATATAAAAAATATATTGAATGTAAAGGACGTACACATGAAAATGCATGAGCATGTGACGTGCAAAGATAATTGCATCATGGGCTCAGCCCAATTTAAATCTACCAGCACACAAGCAGTTTAACATATATAACACACATCTAAATGCATGAAGATATAGTTATAATGCACATGGGATGCAATGCATGAAGATTTTAAAGCATTTTCACAAAAACCAACCCAAAAATTTCACAATAACTTCATCAATTTTGAAAAACCCCAAAAAATTTCCAAAAACACAAAAACTTAGGTTAAAAATTCATGAAATGCATGAATATGAGAGATTTAGACATTTACCAAGTGAAGAATAACTTGATTAAGGCCGAAAATCTCTTTGAGATGAAGTTTGGAGTGAGAGAGAGAAGCTTGGGAGGTGAAAAGGCACAGACAGATCAAGAGAGATCGAGAAAATGAAGACCGGATCGTGCTGAACAAATATATAGGTATTCAGTAAATCTCGACAGATAAAGGTGTCGAGAGGTGTCGAGATTTAAAAGCTTAGACAGATGCAGCTATTGAGAAGGTGTCTAGAGGTGTCCACAGCAAAATAAGCTCGATGGATCGAGAAGGTATCGAGGGGATAGGAACATTCTCGATCGATCCACCTAACTATCGAGAGATGTCGAGATTGCGATAAAAAGCAACTGAAGAGCTCGACAGATAGGCTAGGTATCGAGAGGTATCGAGAAGCTGTCGAGATTGCTTAAAAACAGTTTTTCAAGAAGAGAAAAACACATATATGAATGCAATCAAACATGCAACTCAAACAATGATCCAAACAGCATTTTGAACTCTCAAAATCATCTCTCAACCAAAAAAAAAAAAATAGCCCATATATCCCAAAACACACACACACACACACACTAAACAAGTCTAACCAATTTTATATTTCAAAAACAAGTTAAGACAGTTTAGTGAGCATACATTAACACATGTAAACCTTGTGATGGCCAAATCACATTGTACCTGCACATGTATCAAGAGTAGCAAAGAATATTGCGTGTTGTGTGTGAAAAACATCGCAAGATTGCATAAGTGTATACATGTTATGATGATTTGAGATATGAGTAAATCACTTTAATTCATACACAATCATAACAGTTTGATGGGGACTATCACCTTCGAGGTACATCCTATAACTCTCACATCTCCTAGAATACACGCTTGCAATCATATATAAAGCATTTTAATCTTTTTGCTTTTTATTTTTCTTTGCATATTTTTCTTTTAATGAGCATATTATGCATGGGCATATAAGAGATATAAAATAAATACCCAATGATGTTAAGCATTTGACATTCCAATTTTGCTATGCCAAAGCACACAAATGTCATTTCATGATTGGTGGGCAACAGTGGTGAGTGTTAAGTACAAGAGTGATATGAGTGTTAAGTACAAGAGATAATTTAATCTTACTCATCACAAACACGAGCCACAAAGCTCACTTGCTTAGTTGTGCATAGAGATGCTCATCTAAGCTACAAAAGATACAAAGTTTAGAAAACTTTGTTTCAATGGCCATCCAAGGTACACATGTACCAATGTACACAAACACACACTGTTTTTGTATTTTCCTGATTTTTCAATTTTTTTTTATTTTTTTTATATGAAAAACAAAGTAAACAAAACTGAAAACAAACAAAAACATGTTAAACAAAAGAAAGCATAAAACTAGATTAACTCAAAACTTGAAAGCAAAACACACAAGTAATGCAAACAAAAACAAGAAGAGAGAAAGAAAAAGTGATAGAATCACTTGGAGCCATTTTCCTTCCATGCTTTGGAAGAACCTTTCCTTTGAGTGAACCCTTGAACCGACAGTGAGGGGGAAGAATTGAAACCGTTCAAGTTTGAAAGGAACATGAGGGCTTTGAGAAGATCTCCAAGAGGAGTAAAAGATGATGGAAACTGATTCTGGTTTCCCGATGCGATCATGCCGTTGCTCTGTTGAGTGGCTAACCACTTATAGCAATTGGGTCGAGTATGACCGGCTGCTTCACAGTGATGACAGAGATGCTGCTTCTTCTATTTAGGCTTTTGAGAGTTAGCCTTCTTAGCCCTAGGGTTTTTAGCTTCTTTCTTATCCTGCTTAGGGGGTGCTCCTAAGATAGATTTACCATTGTCTATGTTCTCATTAGCTAATTTATTTTTAACAACATTGTTCTCAATTTCAACATTATTACTAAGAGGAACAAAAATAGTAGTGCTAGTAGAAGCAATATTAGAAAAAGAGAGATCATACCCTAAACCGGTTCGATCGGAAGCAGATTTCTGAAGATTTAGCATCTCATTAAGCTTTGCACTTGAAGTCCTTTCCAACTGGGCTCTGACTTGGAACTGTTCTGCCTCAAGCTTCTTAGTCTTCTCAGCCAAAAAGTTGTTCTCAAAACACAGTGCTCCAATAGTCTGATTGGCTTCATCAAACTTTGTGAAAAGCTCTTCACGATCAAGTTTCACATCACTGAGCTTCTTGTTGGCCAGCCTATAAATTTTCTCATGCTTCTCAGAAAGCTTGTACAGTTTCTCATAGGCTGTATGGATATTATCTTGATCATCCATCTTCTCGAACTTGGACTCCACCAATTTCTCTTCTTCATCCACATCTTCAACAATCCCCTCAGTAGGATTGACAGTGGTAGTGAAGGCATTTAGGATTTCGTCATCCTCATTGTCGAAATCATCCTCAGGCTCGATGTCACTCAATGTAGTAGTAAGTGCCTTGCTTTTCCCAATAGTCTTAAGATAGGTGGGGCACTCTTGTTTCATGTGACTGAAGTCTTGACACCCAAAGCACTTTGGTCCTGCGAGAACAGTGTACTGACCGCCATCCCTAGCATCTTTCTTCCCTTTGTCTTGGCTCTTGAACTGAGAAGAACTGGATTGCCTACGGTCCTTGTCGAAACCCTTTCCATTTGCATTCTTCATAAACTTCTTGATTTGCCTGGTGATGTAGGACTTCATCTTAGAATCTTCATCGTCTAAAGACTCATCTGTGTCACTGCTCTTGACCTTCAGTGCCATGCTTTTGCTCTTACCCGATTTACCAGTTCTTGTTAAACCTAACTCATAAGTCTGCAGATTACCAACCAGCTCTGTCAAAGGAATCTTGTCAATGTCCTTTGATTCTTCTATTGCGGCAATCTTGGCATGAAATCTCTCGAGTAGAGATCTGAGCACTTTTCTCACAATCTTGGGTTCAAGAATGGTTTCCCCAAGATTAAAAGCTGAGTTCACTATGTCCTTGAGCTTGGCATAGAACTCATCGAACGACTCATCCTCCTCCATCTTGATCTCTTCGAAGCTTGTAGTGAGCCTCTGAAGCTTCGAATCCTTGACAGCCTTAGTTCCTTCATAGGTTGTCTAGAGGATGGTCCATGCTTCCTTCGCAGTTTCAGTGGAGGATATTTTCTTGAACTCCTCATTAATGACCGCACTGAATAAAGCATTCAATGCCCTACTGTTGAAGTTTCCCGCCTTGATCTTAGCATCATCCCAATCGGCCGGCGCTTCTGTAGACTTGGTCTAGCCTATCTCCACAGCTTGCCATACTTTTTCATCTAAAGACTGCAAGAAAGCTCTCATGCGTACTTTCCAGTATGCATAGTTAGTGCCATCAAATAAAGGAGGTATAATAAGAGACTGCCCTCTATCCATGACAAACAGGGGTCAATGGATCACACAGCAAAGATTAAAACCTAATCAGAGTGTGTCTGCTCTGATACCACTTGATAAGCCAAAATCGAATTGACCCCTTGTGATAAATTAATTGATTAATTAGCTAAGTTTATTAATTAATCAAATTAACATGCAAAACACGTGGTAGCACAAACAAATCACCAATTAAACTAAGTAGACTAGGCTTAAATTGACACGGTGATTTGTTTACGAATAGGAAAAACCTACACGGCAAAAACCCCACCGGGTGATTTTAAGGTCACCACTCCCGAGAATCCACTATTGTCACAACAAGCGGTTACAAGTAAAGGAATCCCAGTACCTTCTACCAACCTACAATTGAACCCTTACCCCAATACCCAATTGGACTTGTTCTGTAGTGACAATCTCTCATTTTGATGCACGGCTCCCAGTACGTGACTAACCAATTGCGCGGATCTCAGTATGCAACTTCAATCACCAGCTAGAGAAGGTTGTTGGCTGCAAAGTTCATCAGTTCATCACACGATGAAGATCGAGAAGCTCCTTAGTTACAAAACCCCACGATACACAAACACAGTAGCTTCTTCACAAGAAAGATGAACTAGAGAAAATTCTGTCTCCGGTCACAATTTGCTTGAACAAACCTTGCTCAACACTTGTGCAACTTATGTCTCCTTTGACGGCCCTTAAAATAATCCTTTTATATGTCTAGGGTTGTGAGAAAAGAAAGCTCAAACATACAATCACGGATTGGAGTCAAAACTAAACTAAAATTCTATTTTTCATAAACCTCGACAGATACCCTATCTATCGAGCTATTGTCGAGCCACAGGCTTCAACAACTCTACAGGTCTCGATAGATGCCAGTTGTCGAGCTTTAATGACAAGCACTTTTCAGACTTGAATCTTGGACAGACTTGCATGGCTTTAACACTTGAACTTGAAACAAGGTTTCTTGAAGCATTAAACACATCTTAGATCTACCCAAATATAAGTAAAGTGCGTTTTATCAAAGGATTAGCCAATTACATAAAATAGTGACATATGTTTTTAACAAGTGAACCACATATGTCCTAACAAGAAGTGTTGGCCCTAATAGGATTGATCCCAAAATTCTTTGTCAAGTCAGGTACTATGCAAATATGACATCAAACTACTAGGATGAACTTTTCACTTTACATTATATTTACATTTGAATTTTAAAGGTACTTCTATAGTCTATGCAAGGTAAGGAAAGGACTACATACTTTTTCTTAGTATCATGCATCTTGGAAATGTTTATTTTGTTAGTGAAAAAAAGGGCTTAGATGAGTAGTTGGGTAGTTTCAAGGTAAAGTTTAATATGACATATCAAGTCTTATGTCATTATGGAATCATTAGTATTTGACCGTTGCATAAACCAAAGATTTTGTCATCCACTATCATGCACATTAAATTAAGCAAGTTTTATTTAGATTGGGAGATGATGAGATATTCTTGAGGTTGGTTTGTATTTTTATAATTAAAATTGTCTTATCAAAGTTAGTGCTAAATTTGATGTCTAAATCTCTTTGATTTTTTTTCCTGTTAAAGTTAGGTTCATGGGTTCAATTTCTTTAGCTGAAGAAGTATTAAGACGAAGAATGTGCAACAGACAACAATCTTGCTTCTCCACCAATTTGCTTCCAAGGAAGGATGATCACACCATTCTCTTTAGTTGGATTTTTTTTTTCCAATTGCTAGAAATATTTTTCTCTCCATCATAGTGGATGTTACAGTTTTAGTTGTTTAGAATAGGCTTAAAAGAAAATCTATTTGTAAGACAACACATATTTTTATGGATAGCATACTGAGTGTTATATACATTTTAAATTTGAAATTCATACCAAGTGTTATTTTTTAAAATTTATAAATTCAATTGCATTAGCTACATACTTATTTAATTAAATTTATTTAAGTAAGACTTTTGAAACAAAATGTTTCTCCAAATATTTACCTAAAATTATTTGAATACATTTGCTTTCTCAGATTCTAATTATTTTTATGTACAAAAAAATTTTGTGGACTCTTACAAAATTTTCATTATTTTTATTTTGTTGAAAATAGATGTACTTTTTTTTTTCCAAGAACCCAAAAGTACATGTACTTATGTAATTCCCGTGCATTTGCACAGGTTTAAAAGCTAGTATATATAAAAGCAGAGACCTTATGCAAGAGTGCATGAGGTCCTGCCATGTGGCGCTCTAATCTTGCATTTAGCCATTTTTACCTCTTTTTATTAAGTTATTTTTTACTGTTACCCAATAGATTATAGTAACTTATTTTTACTGTTATATAAAATATGGGCTGCTCTTGACAATTAAAGCAAATGTTATTCTCTACAAAATAGACCAAACCTTTTTTTTTTCTCAATTTCAATTCAACCCACTTACAAACTCTCTTCCTCCTCCCCCACGTATAGATGATATTTCTAGAAAATCACATTCTCATGAAATTATGTCTTTCTTTTTTCTCAATTTCAATGCAACCCACTTACAAACACTCTTCTTTCTCCTCCATGTATAGATGATAAATCATGTCTTTCTTTTTTCTCAATTTCAATTTAATACGCCTTTGCCTATTAATAATGTTCTATGAAATGTATGCTGGCAAATTCTCTTTGTGATTGACCAGTACAACAAAAATTTATATGAATCTTGAGATTCCTAAAGTTGCTGAAATAATTGATAAGTGCATATTTCTAAAATTTATAATAACAAGAAGGTCTAATAAATAGCATATACTATCTCACAAAATATCATTTACATAATATTTTCTTTAAAAAAATTTAATGATAGGAATGGTCAAAAACATGATCCTATACAAGAAATACCAAAAATTCATACAAAACAATTTTCATAGGAGGATTTATCTTTAAAGAATATGAAGACAATAGCAAAGATAAAATGCATTTTTGGGATCCTATGAAACAGGTTTGTTAATCATTTCAAATTATACTCATCATTTACATCAAAAAATAGTAATACATCATATTATTTACATCAAAAAACTAAAACATAATAACTTCAAAATTCATTGCAGGATGTGAATTGCTAGGATATTGCAACAATAAGCAACATTGATACAACGATGGGTTGGTATTACATTTCGTGCATGCTTTTTGGAAGGAAGGTCAAACCACAATCAGGATCATTTTGGTGTGCAAAAATTAAAATAAAAACAAATCTCCCTATCCCAAGGTTAGAGGCACTTACATTAACTACATACTCTCCATAATATATTTATAATTTATTCATCTCACTATAACTACTATATATACAATTGAAAACTACATCAGATACAAGATGCAAATTAAATTTTCAAATTGAAGTTTTTGATGCAACTGACAAAACAACTTTTGTTATATTTGATCGAGGTGCTGAGAAAATCCTAAATAAATCTGCAAGAGATCTTGCTGAAAAATAAACTGAGGTACAACTTATTTAAATTATTAAATTATTGTAAAACTATTGATCATAATATATATTAAATTCCTAACATACAGATTTGATAGCTCGGATTTGTGTGAAAACACAAGAGTTTGTTTAGACCCCCAAATTAAAATTACGGCTAGATTGCTTTTACTTTAACTTATCTAAGTGCAGAACAAGAGTAAATAAAGCGCAATCACCGGATCTACTCTAGTGCATACACATGAACAATAAACAATAAAAGTAAAGCACAAGAGTAAGGGAAGAGAGATGCAAACACAAGATAGACGTGTTATCAAAGAGGAAACCGAAAAACTCGGCGAAAAACCTCTCCGCAACCCTCCAAGTCGAAATCAATCCACTAGAGAATAAAGTTGGAGTACACGAATAACAAAAGACCCTCCAAGCCTAGTCTACCCAATGTACTTGAGCCCTCCAAGCTCTTGCTACCAACGGACTTCTCGGAGTCATGTCTTCTCTAGCTTTCGGAATCCCGCAATACGCATGATTGCATCCACCAAGCCTCATTGGCTTCTTTTGGCAAATCCTCAAAGCTTCCCCAGCTCCAAAACACTCTCTACACTCTGAAAAGGTGTGGGTTATGTTTGGGTACAAATCTCCTCTCAAGGTATGACAATGTGAGAGGGAAGGAGAAAAGGCTACAATGACTCTTCATCTTCCAACATGTGCTTCTCACGTGCCCTTTTTGTGGGAACCCTTCTCATGAGCTACTCACGAGCCAATCGCGAAACTACACTAATTCTTCATTTCATGCTCGATTCTTCACCAACTTAATACAAAACCCAATACAATAAAATCCCACAAAATACAAGGAACAAAATTAAAGCAATTACAACACTTTTTGTCATGGAATAAAGCCAACATAAAACATAGTTGTAAATCATAACTTTACAAAATTGATATTGGAAAATGAATCCCACATGATTTGAAGAAAATTTTAGGAAAAAAAATGCATTTTCATAATTAATTTGAATGAATTCAATCTAAAGGAAAATTTTGAAAATTATACAATTGCTAAGATTTTTTATGCACCTTCAAATGACAAAAAGGTACGGAAGAAAAAAAAAATACACAATCCAATATTCTATATTAATTCTTTTGCTAAACTATTCATAAATTAACAAAAAATATATATAAAAAATTACAAAAAATTATCACATCACTGAAATTTAATATAAGTGCAAATACGTAATAAAAATCTTAGCGACAACAAATCCGCAAGTTCAAACTTTGTAAGATCCAGTCAAGAATCTTCCAGTGCCAATTCTTTAGTGATTATTACAAATGATGCAATAAAATGAAAAAGTGATGAAAGTTAAAAATGAACAAATAGGGACAAACCAAACTTCAAACGTTGAAGATGAAGAAACAAATGATGATAAAATACCCCCAAACAAACTTAACAAGCGTCGCCATACCGTAATAACAAAGCATTGAAAAAAAAAAAAAGTTTTCGTAATGAAACTCTTTATTACATCATATAATAAAGATCAATAATATGGAATGAATTAATATTCTTTTATCAACTTTTATTATACAAAATTACTCCAAAGTTGTTTTTTTATTGCTCATTACTTGAATTGAATAATTATAATGGATATGTGTGTGCAATTTATAATTATTGCTTCTTATGGTGAACTATTACTTACAAAGTTTTATAACAAATATGCTATAATATATGTACAACATTCTTCAAAAAAAATTTGCAAAAAACATTACAACATTATCCATGCATCATACAAGCAACTTACTAGTTAAGTTATAATATACGTACAACATTCTCCAAAACCATCTTACATAAACCATTACAATATTGTGGATTCCAGTTAGCTCAACTGGTAAAGTTTTTTATGGGAATAAGAGATTTGAGGTTCAATCCCTACCTACACCAAAAAAACTAATTGGTGTCTTGATTTGATGATAAAGAACTATCACTATGAGCAAACGCCATAAGTTGAAACTTTCTCAAAAAAATAAAATTACAATATTATCCGTGCATCACTGCGAAGGGGAAGATGAGATGATGAAGGTGGTGCCTATAGCTCGAAACTATGGCTGTTGAAATGGAAGATTGGATGATTGCGTTGTCTCCTAATATTCTGTGACCTGATTTCTTTCGCAACGCTTGTTTGAAGACTTGGAGGGCCACACACAATAACACCAACATCAACGCAGCCCCATTTCTCTGATATATCCCCAAAAATATCTGCAGCAAGACAAAGGAAAGGGAATCAAGAAAGCCTTGTTGTTGTACAACTAAAGAGGTTAAACTTTGTTATTAAGATTTTTTTTTTCTTTCATGTTTCTTTTAGTTTACTCCATCCATTTATGTCATATATTTTGTTCATAGTTGGTCCTAAGCCTGGTAATAGAGGAGGGCTGTGGTAGATTGATGGCTTGTATGAAATTTAGTCACTATAGACACACATTAAGGTGTCCCTTACAAGCGAGAATATATGTAACCAACCTTGATTAGTCTACCATTGTTGTTGGGACTAAAATTTGATTATTGTCATCATCGTTGTCATTGTTGTTGTTGTTGTTATATTATTCTTTTAACTTATGTTTTGAACAAAAATTGAGATGCTATACCTTTGAAGTCTGGTCTTGAACCATAATAAGTATTGGTTGAACTCAAAATTTTTTGCTGACATGAATCCTTGTGAGCTAAAATTTCATCATGCTGCATGTTCTCAACCATTATCCTATCATCCTTGCTTGCCTCCCTTGCTTCATTTCGCCTTTCCCAAAGATGCCACCAACTAACCACAACACCCCCAAAGATAAAGACACTTGCAAGCATGCAAATTACAAGGAGAAGCGCTTTGTACCACCATGGAGATATGTCATAAGGGTTTACGTAGAAAATATCCAGTAAATACAATAAGATGACAAAGCCTAGTGTAGACGAGATAACATACAGTCCAGACCATATATTATTTCCTGTACCAACCAAAACTGACATGCTATTGCTGTTAGACATAGGAGGAGATGAGTACGTAGCCTCGTGTACTTGACCCTCTTCCTGCAAATAAATAACAACCATTAAATGTCACAACATGAACATGATAACTTCAAATACAAAACAAAATAACAAGGGTGTGAGAGCATCATTAAGCATACCAGTGAAGGTTGTGATTCTCGAGTGACAAAAATGTGAATCTCAAGACTCAGTTTATCCGAAAAAAATGGACAGATTAATTCCATATCGTTGGTAGAAAGAAGAGGAAGCTCATTTGACCTTTTCACAGCCCAAACAATCAAGATGTTTCGAGGCAAACAAGGTTTTCCTTCCCTAGTACGATGGAGAATGTCACTCAAGATAGCCAGAAATGGTGAAATTCCTATGCCACCTGCTACTAAAATAAGATTTTCATACCTAGAGAACCAAATGGTGAAGTTAGTTCATAAAATGGAAGATAATATGAAACTTAAAAGCTTGATATCTAGTAAATTCTAGTGAAATTGACTGTTTGGTTGCATACATCAAGTGATATGGTAATTCATGCCCATAAGGCCCCTCAACAGAAGCTGTTATCTTTGTTCGAGGCTGAAGATGTAGGCCAGCTCCAGAACTATTTAGGACATTTCCTTTGAGCTTTTCTGTCCATTCTCCAATAACCTTTATGAGAACACATAGATGATATTTACCATCCAGAGGACTAGATGAAACACTGAAAGGATGCCACTGCAGCCAAGATAATTCCCGAACTTGAAGGAAAATAAAACTGAGGGCATTGTACCGCAGATCTACATTGTCAAGGAAATGTGTCACAGCTATGGTAACAAGAGAAAAACAAGGAAACTACAAATTTGAGGGGAAGTAGTATTACTCGCAGGTTTTGGAAACATCAATTCCATAGTTCCACAAGGTAGGCACTTGATTGAAATTATATCAACAGTCTTTCGTGATTGGCAGAATCTCAGAAAGCGATCTAGAATGAAAAGAAATATTCCTCCAGCAGGTACACAGAAAATGAAATGGCCAGCATGGAAAGCAAAAAAGACAATAAAGATTACATATAGTTGATGAGTATAGATGAACAACTCAAACTTGTTCCTTCTCACTGGATAAAGTGATGTCATCCACATCAGTAGACCAGCTATCAGACTTATAACACCTGCAAGATGAGCAACACCGGTATCTGCCCACTCTAATATCTGCATCAAACAATTATATATATAAGCAGCGTCATCTTCATATGACCTTATATTTCTTTCCATGAAGGTATTCTTAGATACATTCTATGAAGGAAGAAAAAGCATTTGGTTTAGGACATTGACAGGGGATACAAAGGAGATAGGCTTCTCTTGTTTTTCTTCTGTCATGCTACTCGATGACTTAACTTACCTCTCAATTAAGTCTTGAAGAAGAGGATGAAATTAGTCACAGCCTAGTTCTATGCAATTTAAAAATGGCTTGAACAGAAATTGGAACAGATTCTGTGTGATGAGCATCAAATTAATTAGAGATACAGATAAACATGGCTACAGTAATGGGCCCCTATAACCATACATATAGGTACATATCAGCTTGGCTTGTTCCAAAAGCAAGGAGGCATTCTGACCTATGTATGCATACCAAAATACCAAGCACTACATAAGCTAAAAGATTATGACTACAAGCCAAGACTAAAGGGACTCACTTTTATGCTCGTTTTTTTTTTTTTTTTTTTTAAATCATGAACTAGTTAGAATCATGAATGTTTTGTCATATGAATAAGACAACATGGACAGGAGCCAAAGGTCATCAAAAGTCAGGTCAATGACTTGTAAATTAGCACCATACTTTCATAGTTTGTGTGCGCTAAGTAATTATCAGTGACCATATCATTGAATCAAGAAGATGATATATTAAAAAGAAAAAAAAAAGGAAGAAGAAGATATTTTTAGCAACAATCAATATACAAGGTTGCCGACAGGTGTATTTTAACCACAACACAATCGCAAAATCCCATTCTGAAACTGTTTATAGTGTCGTGCACCATCTCTGAGCTCAAGCAGAACTGCTCAAGAATAAATCTATTTTTAAATTGCAAATCCCACCTCAATCCCAAATTCCCAGCTAGTCCATCTTCCATCAGGCTTCTGATCGAGCTACTTGCTCCAACAAGAGCAACATGAAGGCCCAAGGCCGTTCTGTGAAACTACAGCCAATCTTTATGGAAGTCAAATTGCTATTTCTTCATTCCCATTATTTCTGTCCATAACTTAAATTTTTATTTCACTACTCTTGCATTGGAAACTGGCAATTCATGGTAATTTGTGCATATGAATAATAAATAAAAATTTTTAACCAAAGAATTATGAATAAAACGGCCAAACCAGAAGGTAGCGGCATAAAGGATCATTTTCAAAGAGGGTCAAATCAAATTAACAAAAATAACAATTATTACTATATATAGCAAGGGGATAATTCAACTTTCAGTAATTATAAATATACTCTTCTTTTGGCAAACAAACTAACAAATATATATATATATATATATATATATAAGGAAAAGAGAAACACATATGTATAAATACGGCTATGCACAAGAAAAAGAATTACACCATTAGCACTCACTTCTTTTAGAAGGTGTCCCTCAATTGTCCATGCAATTACATAGAGTAGTCCATGGAGAGTAAACAGTAGCATAGTGAGATGTCCAAGCCACACATGATATCTTATTGCTTGCTCGAAAGGGATATTTATAAGGCGGAGAAGAACTGATCCCCTTGCAACCGGAATAAACAAAAATGCCAAGCAATATAATCCGATAGTACCAATTCGAAGTCCCAGATTTTCCAAAATGAAAAAACTGAAAATTTCAAAAAAACTAGGAATGTCAACCAGTGAAACCAATCTTCATGTACTGAAGAAAAAGAAATCTAAAAAATTTTAAGGGAAAATGCACGCTCTGAAGAATTTAAATTTCTCATATACAACATGTTTTATGATTGCAAGGAGATGAGTTCAGATCAATGATAATGACTTGTAGTTTGAAAGCTCTCAAATGGTGTCCTTGAAGCTGTTACAGAAGTTTGTTAAATTAGTTTTAGTTATTAGCCATGTGTTAGTCTATTATTTCTTACTTGGAAAGTTTATTAGGTTAAGCACCAAACTCCGTTTCTTATATGGAAAATGCTAAAGTCACAAATTATTTTACAAACTTTTTAACAAATTGTTGAGGTACTGATTAGTTATTGGTAAGTAAAAAAGTAATGTTAATAATGGGCCGAAATGAGAACCAGTAAGAATTTGCCACATCAATAGTTCGTAAAAATATTGTAAAATAGTTTGTGACTGTAGCCATGGTTCTAAAAACCAGACTATGCCAACCAGTTCAATAAAGAATCAAGCCCTAATCCAGTCCAATAAAAAAGGGAAAAACTGGTAACCAGACACAATTCTAGTTCTTTGATAGTTCCAGTTTTTAAAATCATGGTTGTAGTGTGTATATATATTCAGAACTTCCATATGTATTTAGATTAGAGAAGCATTTCTTCACTCTAATAAGTGAGATCAGTAATTTTAATTCCATCTTTGTTATAAGAGTTTGGACAAATTACAGTAAACCCATTTGTGGTTAAGCCTATTTTCATCTTGCCTATCTGTGGTTCTAAACTTGACACTTTGCCCACTTGAGATTAGCTCCGTTTATCTCTCATAATCCACCTCTATTAAAAAAATAAGGGTAAATATGTACTTTTAATTTGCACCCCTTTTATGTCTCTTTCCTTCCAACACAAAAAATAAATATAAAAATAAAAGCACAAAAAAATAGATCAAACAAGTAATTTTGTAAAGAAACAAGCTATATGTCAAAACTAAATGAATGGACTCTCATCGACTCTCTCTCAAACTCCCATCGTCTCCATAACTTCAATACCAAAGGTGAATTTCGCCAAGAAAAGAAACATAGAGAAAAAGGAAAAGGAAGAGAGAGTGATGGGTTTTGGGTTCTCTATAATTTTTATCTTAGTTAATTTCTTCAATCCCTCATACAATCTGGAGACTTTATGAGGAGGCCAGGTATTCGATTTAATTCCTTTCATTCTTCTTTCATATTTTTTTTATAAATACAAAACTGTGAAAATAAAGAGGTGAGTTACGGAAGTCTAACGGAGCTTATTTTTGGTGGGCAAAATAACAACTTTTGACTCATGGGTAGGAAAGGTGAAAACGAGTATAATCTTAGATGAGTTTACTATAATTTCCCTAAAAATTTTGTAAGGATGACAAAAAACTACAAAAACTACTGAAGTAGAATGATCAAAAGAAAATTAAGCAATATAAAAATAGTATATGGTTTCTATTTAAAAGCTGTACAATAAAGTTATAAACAAAGTAACACCCAACCCAACAAATATCGTACCTCTTTTCTATGGGGGTCGAGTCACCAGGTAACGTTCCAATGATCACTACAGTATAGACATAAGCAGACCAGATAACAAACACGATAAAGAGGATTATGCCAATTAACTCAGCAGCGGAAACAACCCCAAGTGGTCCATCCACTAGAACGGGAAAAGTCCACAATCGGAATCTTGGAGTCTTCTTCCTGAAAATAAATGAAACTTAAGCTTTTTCTTCATCTTACTCCAATTTAAGCAAATACATTATTATATTATTCCTTTTGCAGCTAGCTATCATATATCGTAAAAACAAAATGAAAAGACGTAAAAGGAGTGCATATATAGATTAAAAAAATACATACTCTTGTAGTTGTAGTTGGTCTTCCCCAGAGATGAGGAGATGTAGAACAGCAAGAAAAGCAATAAAGATAATTGGGGCACTGTATAACAGCAACATACTCCCTGAAAATGCACATTTTTAAGCCAAACTCTTTTGAATGCGACAAGAAGTTTGAATAAAGAAGTAGCTACCTATGTCCCCAAATAGGCTTCCATTGGTTGCAGCAGTCCAGTCAGCATAGAGTTCAGTCCCGAAGTCTGTAGGAATGAGAAAAAAGAGAGCAACATATGCAAGGAATACAATCCACATGGTAAATTTGAGAACCCATTTAGCCAATGATACAAAGTTGATGTTTTTCTTCTTGTTGTTGTTGGCATGAGCTCCATTGGAATGAAGAAGAGGGTCAGTGTGTAAAAAGTCATCGACGGCCATGAGGAGGAAAAGGAAGCAGCAGCAAGAAGCAGGGTGATGTTGTTATTGGAGAGATGATGAAATCTAAAGGCCATTTTGATATGGAATGATTCTCACAACTAGTGTTCACCTGTATTTCAAAAACTCTACCTAATAAAATCATTCTCCTCCGATCCGAGAACCCATCTAATTTTCTTTGTGGCAGGCAAAGGCAATCTTATTTTTGTTTAAATGTGACTATGTCTGAGGAAGTTGACCCTCAGGTTAGATTGCACTAGATACTATATAAAAGGAGATGTGCAGCCTGGGCGTTTCACTTCTACTCTACACGTTTGGGCGTTGGAAGAAAATTAGTTGGTCAACAAAAGGTCTTTACTTTAGAGGATTTATTTATTTAGTTCTGTTCTTTTCTAAACGTTTATATTATTGTCCTTCCCATCTCAAAAGAAATTGTTTTGACTCTTTTGGAGGACTACGCTAACAAATGAATGGGGTACATCAAAGAAAATTAGTTGGGGCAATTTGGAGAATGCGTGAGTGATTCCTGTAGTCCTATGCTCCGACAGACTATGTATTTAGCTCTCAGAGTCTCAGTCAAAGTATATGCATGCGCTTGTACGCCAATGGCACCTAACCTCCTCTCAAGGCCACACATGTGGTTGTGTGTCTGAGTCTGAGTGCGCCTCTTATTATGCAATCAGGATTTTAGGAAGAAGAGCAGGTGTGCAACTGATAATATCATGCCAAGGAATTTACAATAAATATTTTATGCGCCTAAACAATTTAGGATGCCACTGATTTACTAGTTGCTGTATGGAAGTAGTCTTAACATTAAATGATGTTGGCCCCAAGTACGAATGGGCCCAATACTCGCCGGCCCGAATCTAATACCTAGCCTCTTTAAAGGAGCCTAACCTCGGACCACAAAATAGAATATGACTCCCCCTTTTTTACTAGATAGGTTGGAGTTCGGTTAGCCGAGGACTAGGCATTGGCCAAGCTAATCGGGAGGAAACTGAAAGATGTAGAGTTGTCTAAGGAAGCCTGCTGAAGCTTCTTGATAAAGTGGTAGTCACCTCCACATTAATGAGATTCACCTGTCTAGCACAATCGCATTCTTAATATTGTCATTTCTATATGACTCTTGTGCAAATTCTTAGAGGCATAAATTCCATATGGGAGATGCATATATCAAGGGGGTGAAGATATTGTTTTTATGAAAAAACCTTGTTTTGTTTTTGAAAGCTTAATAGTGTAAAATACTATAGCTTTTTTAAACCCCCAATTTTAAACTTATGGCTTAATTGGTTTTAATCTACTCAACTAAGTGCGGAATAAGAGTAAATGAAACGCAATTAACTGGAACTACTTTCTAGTGCATAGGCATATACAATAAACAACAAATGTGATAGGCCAAGAATGTATTGACCCCTTGGGTAAATTAACCAATTAATTAGTCAAGTGAATTAATTAAGTCAATTTAACATGCAATAAGCGTGGTAGCACAAACAAATCACCAAATAACTAAATACAGCGGAAATTAAATTTGACACGGGTGATTTGTTTACGAATGGGGAAAACCACTAAGGCAAAACCCCACAAGGTGAATTTAAGGTCTCCACTCCTGAGAATTCACTATTATCAAAACAAGCAGTTACAAGTAAAAGGAATCCCAGTACCTAATACCAACCTACAGTTGAACCCTTACTCCAATACACAATTGGACTTATAATGTAGTGACAATCTCTCCTTTCAATGCACGGCTCCAATACTTAGCCTTGGTGTATGGACGATGACAAAGACCATAGAGCCTAGATCGGGTCCTAACCATTAGGCCAAAACATAAGAAAATGCGATAAAAGGAACAAAATGGCTACAATAGCACATGACATGACAAACAAGGTCTAGGCCTAAGCACATAAACATGGCGTAGGCCTAAGCACATAAACATGGCGTGAAGCACGCAAGCACATAGATGATGGCATAAAGCATGTAGAGAACATCGATCTAAGCATGTAAACGCACAATCTACACATATAAGCATGGAAATATGCATGTAGGCATGTAAATGTACATCTAAGCATGTGGATGTAAGTATAAAAGCATGGAAGAACACAAATCCAAGCATACAAGCGTGTGAAGAAAAGGATCTAACCATATAGCATGGAAATAAACACATAGACACATAGATCCAAGCAAGGATACAAGCATGTGAGCATATAAACCTAACATCATCCTAGAACAAAAAGAGGAACAAAGCATAGGAAAACATGGCATATAGCATAAAGCATATAGATCTAAACATATAAGCATGTAAGGACGTAGATCTAGCATGAAACATGGCATAGGGCATAAAAAGCAAGGAGATTTAAGCTAGAAGCACAAATAAAGCAAGAAACATGCTAAATAAAGTAATAAAACATGTTATTCAAGTAAAAAGAGCAAGATAAATGCTAGAAAAAAGATTTAGAGAGTTAGGGGGTGTGGATAGTAGCTAAAAAGCTACATCCACACCCCTAAACCCCAAATCTAAGGTGTTGAACCAAGGAAAAGAAGATTGAGAATAAGAACAATACCTTGTATTTTTGGTGAAGAAGGAAGAATCGAGAGGCTTTGATGTATTTTTTGTGTGTTTTTTGTGTTTGGAGGAGGGGAGAAAAGCTCAAAATTTGTCCAGGTAAAGAGCAGGATCAAGGGAGTCTCTTTTTTGCAGTCTGGAAGGTGTCTGGGCCTTTTATAGCCCCAGCATGCTTTTCGAGGCAACAGCCCTTCAAAGGCCGCCACCTTCAAATCTCCTTAGATCGGGTTGATCTTGACACCCCTGGAAATATCCTGACTTCTTGTTTCTAAAAAGGTATGGAACTTGAAAATACAATAGTCGGATCAAAAGTTATGGCTCTCGGAAGTTAGGGTTGCATCGATCGGTGCGTTATCCCGATTTTCGTGATATCTCGACCATTCTAACTCCGATTTCGACCCATGAATAGTCGTTGAACTGAGAATTTGATTATCTTTGCAATGACATTGGTTTCAACCAATTCTGACGGCCGAATCAAAATTAGGGTGTCTAGGGCCCACCGAGAGTCAACTCCGGGTCAACTAGGTCAAAATTGGTCAAAGTTGCCAAAAATATCCAAAAAGCTCGAGTTTGGTATAAAACTATGAAAAGTGTTATTTTGTGAGGATTTTGACCTCGTTTGACCTTCAGTCAACCCTAGGTTAATTAGGGATATTTTGGTCATTTTAGCTGAAAAAGGCACTTTAGGTGCTCCAATGTCCGAACGGGTTGCACCACGTCATTTTGGATGTTCTCACGACCCCATGGAGAGAAAATAGTATTTTTGGATTTTTCAAGGTCCGGCATGCAAATCGAGGGCGGACAAAATACGGTATTAGAAGGCCCGACAACCCAAGTAATGATCGAGATCAGCGGGAAACAATAGGGCCTGCCTAAGGCTATATGAGACTTGTCCTCTAAGGCCGCTCCTCCAAGTCCAAACAGAGGAATCAGAAGGCAGAACTTTATCACCCAACTGGAAGGTGCCTTCCCATCCCGAAGATGGAGTTGAGGAGGTAGAGGCCATGTGGGATCCAATGATGGTAGGTTGACTAGTGGGCCTTATCTCTTGGGGGGTTCCACCGGGCTTTAGAGTCACTACAGCGCCCGAAGCCGAAGTGGGGGGCTAGTCGGTAGGAGGGGTACCAGATTCTGTAATGGGGTCATCGGTATGCCTCTACCTCTTCCTGCATTGACGAGGCGTAGGGGGATTGGCTTGCTAAGGAGTCGATTGAGGAGTAGCCTGGCCCCCGACGGGCTGTGCTCCCGAGAACCAACGTTCGAGGGCCATAGTGTGTCGCTGAACCATCCCTGGAGTCAGATTAGTGGGAACGGGAGTTTCTATAGCAGGGACTTCGATCGAAATATGTTCCGCCCGACCGTGAAAAACCGTGTCGGCCGAACTGTGGCGAACGAGTTCAAGTAAGCCTTGCCGAACTCTTCTAGTCCCCTAGTGTCTAGCCTCACCACTAGTAAGTGTTAGGATTAGTGACCTAAAATCTTGTTGTATGATGCTATGTATGTTATTAAGTAGGACATTATGTATGACTTAATGTTGTGATTAATAAAGTTGTTTTATTATTATCTAAAATAATTGTAACATGAATATTCAGACATTATCATATAGTCCATGAGATGCATAGTATGTGATTTATGTGAAAAGTCACAGAAGATACAAATCACAAGCTCTTTGTAAACTCAGAATTTTAGTTCGTAGTCGGTGATGAGATTGGGCATTTTATCTGCGAACACTATAACATATCAACTAAAATGATTTGTCTTGATCATGGAAGTGAAAACTTCTAGTTGATGTGTTGATATATTTTAAGAGTTAAGACATATTGAACTGGACCGCTGTGAGATTTATTATTCTCCTAAAGGCTGTCAAATGAATAATAAATCTCACGACTTCTTTTTACATGAACTCTTAATCCTGAGAGAATAATGGACCTGATCATAAAGTGTAGATTGCTTTGATATATCAGGAGTGAGATCTAGAGTTACGATCAAAATCTCAGTATGTTGGGCAACCACATTTAGTGTTGATGGAACATTTATTCTCAAGATAGAATTCATAATCTCTTAACGGAGATATAAAATATTCCCTTGAGATAAGTTTAATGGGTTTGTTATTCAGAATGTTAGGCCTAACTACTTTAGTAAATAGTTACTAAAGTATATATTTATGAAATTGGATTTCATAAATATATGATGAATAACTTAAAGGATTAAACCGGGTACTCAAGGATTAAGATGTAGTAATCTACAAAGTGGCAGTCTATATTTATGACTTTGTATTACTACGAATATTTTATGAAGGGGTTGCATGTACAATAAAGTCTTGGGATATAATTTATTAATAAGGCTTAGAGTGCAATTATATTTATATAGTGGTATTAAATATAATTAATGGTAACTTTGGACTTGTCAAGAGTTGACAGAAAAGCCCAAGGCCCATTGGAGCTAGTGTCTTATTTGTTCCTTTTTGGTCCCATTTCAAGCCACATACTAAAGCCCAATTGGAAAGGCCCAAAAGGCTAGCCCAATTAGATAATCAATTGTAAGGAGAGAAACATACAGAATTTTTGAGAAGAACATGAAATAGTATGTATAAGAGTGTTAGACATTTTTTTCATTTTCTCTCCTTTGAACAAACTGATTAAGAGACCACACTTCTTGGGCACAAGTAGAATTGGAGTGAAGATTGAAAGTGTTCTCAAGAACTTCTGATCTTTGGTTTTGAAATTCACCATTCCAAGGTACACTCTCCTATTCTTAAATTCTGAAACTTACATAGTGCATGTTATCAATTGCGAATGAAGTAAATCCGTTAATTTTTCGCTGCGTACATTCATATTTTCATCAGTAAGTCCGTGCGGCAGAAATCCTAACAACCGAACGTCTAGGTAGGATAGGAGGGGACTGCCAACTGTTAAAGCACCCGAAGAGTCTTGATAGCTAGTATATGAAGGCATGCAACTGAGAATCAGATGAGATGCTCTTAGCTGCCCGTCGTAGTGCACAAAAATTCCCGAGCATAGGATAAAGTTAAGCTCCCGAGCTCATACAACGCTAAGGTCAGGTTGGAATCTTTTGGAATCTACAATGAGAAACAACGACCAAAATTAATAAAATATATATATATATATAATAGTAATAGTAGCAGAACAAATGTACCATACTAAAGAATCGGAAAAGGAGATACCGACCTATCTAGCGAGGAGAGGTCGGACAGGTGAGTTCATCGTTGAGCCAATTCCCGTTCACCCTCACAAACTCCCCTACGGAGTTCCTATTAGAGTCAAGAAGACATGATATCAACCTAACCATGGTATTTCGGGTCTGAAGGTAATACCCATTTTTTATACTCCCCTGAATAGCGTATAGGAAATTAATATCATGATGTATGAGGCTTAGGCCGTATAGTCGGTTAAGACGCCCCCACACAATTTACTACCCTGTAAAAGTTGGGAAGACATTGGTCAGGGCTGAGCCCTTAAAAACTGAGAGTCCTAAGTAAAAAGGTATCTACTGGAAATCTAACCCCACCCTCTAGTATAGACATTAAAAAGAAAAAAGACCACTTGAGGCAATCTTTGGTCTTCTATATCCCCCTTGTGACAGTATGATATATTCACATCACAAGGGATATTAAACCTAGTTTTGAAGGATTCTATGTCTGCATTAATGTTCAAAAGAGATGAAAAACCCATTTTTCCTATTAAGATAACTACGAAAGAACAAGAATGAAAGAGGCAAGAAGAAGAAGACTTACTGAGTAACTTCTTAATGGTAAGGATGGTCTCGGAAGAAATTTAAAGGCTTGAGAAGAAAGAATAGGAAGGACTCCGAACTTGAAAGAAACTAAAGAAAGTTATAACAAGTATTATGACGGTATTTATAGGAAAAAAGATCATTTAATGCAACTTCCATAAATTAATTAATACTTGTCATTGTTTCTTTTCACACATGCCTCGGTAATCGAAGCGTCAGATCATCTCGACCATCTGATGTAACAGATGTTGTCACGCGCACATAAAGAGTGAGCTGTCATGTCTACTGCATTAATTGAGTGACGTTTTGTCTTCTCAAGATATAACCGACGTTTTTGAGAAACTTAGCCAACCCCCAAAGCAGGAATCCCCGATCCCATCTCCACTATGTGAACATAGGATAGTAGAGGCCTATTGTAGGGGGCTCGGGCCTGGGTAATCAGTACTGGCCCACTTAACTTAGGCCCAAGATCGGCCTGAGTAGCCAACACTGGCTCAAAAGATTGAGCTGGGCCCAAACCCTGTAGGAATAGTCCAGCCCAACGATAAGTATGTCAGGACCTAGAAAGTATCGTTTAGGGAATACCACAGTGTTCGGGCTGAGCTAGGCCCACTACCGACTATTAAAACAGTGGGAGATCCACAAGGAAATGGTTAAATTCAGGTCGATTCCCAAGTACTATTAGTGCCTTTGGGGAGTTTGCTACCAAACGCCATTTGGCGTCTGGAGCAAGTTTCAAGAGAATCTTCAAAAGACATGATTGTTTCTAGGAATTCTGAGTAAAAGTGGGATTGCATGGGAACTAGTGAAAAAGTAATGATTTGAACCCCATTAAGGAGAGACTATATAAGGGGAGTGAGGGCAGACAAATAGGGAGTTGGAAAATCTAGGAAAAAGGGGGGAAAGAAAACTGAGGGAGTGAATAGGGGAAAGTTGGGAGAAAGGAAGAAGAGAGATTAGAAAGTAATGGGGTGTTGGACTTAAAATCAGAGAGATAATGAAAATTGGACTGTCAAAACTACGTTTAAAGCAACTACCCGTAGGACTGTGAGGAAACCCACAAATAAATAAATTGGGAGCCCAAATCCTTTATCCAGGACAGTAACTCACACAACTTTAGGGACCACAACAACAATTTGTCTTTCGAGATGGAACTCACAACAGGCACAAAATCAAGTTTCACAACAAGATTGCAACAAAAAATTTCTTCCTTTTTAACAATAGGTTCGGCAATCGAACACTTGGCATGCATCTTAAGATATTCATTCTCACATTTAAGATCATCAACAAGTTTGTTAGACAAAAAAATTTTTTAGCATCTAAGTCCATATTCAAACATTCAAACTCTTTCAACTTTTCAAAAGAATGTTCAGCAAGTTTCTTATACTTTACAACTATTTTATGTTGACTTTAATTCCATGCCAAATTTGATTGTAATTATGTTCAATCTTATGTACCCTGTATTTTATATGGGATTTATTTGTAAGGGTTGTGTGTGAGAGATAGAGTGTGAAGACTCAAGGCAATTGAAGACTAAAGCAGTTTTCGTGGCTAGCTCGCGAAGTGAAGCATGTGCCCAGCACATGACTGGAATGCGAAGAGTTAAGACAGGATGTAGATAGCTGGTTTTCGCGAGTGTCTCGCGAGTAAGGCCTTCCCGCGAGATACCCGCGAAACATTCTGTTTTGCTGAACTGTCATATCTGATACACACTGTACATTTTTAGACCCCTTAAAACACAATTGGATTAACCTAGTTAATTAGCCAAGTTATTACTTAGTCCAAATTCCAGATCTAGGTTATCACAATCAAACAATCATATCATGCATAGCAGCCAAAATATAAATAACACAATGATATGATAACCTAGGAAACCAAACCGGTAAAAACCTGGGGAGGATTTAACCTAGCTATCCTCAAGGTAAACCTGAATCCACTATGACAGAATCGAAGTTTTACAATAGCGACTTAGACCACTAACATCCTATTGCTACCCACCAGTAAAAACTTACTGACACGACCACGTGCAAGCTCCAAGACCACGGACTCCTTCTTCCCAGGACAGAAAGTCAGCAAAAGGCTTTTGGGAAAAAAGCACCATAAGAAGAAAATTATGAGAAACAAGGAAGGGACCAGCCACCAAAGCTGCTGGCACAACATTGACTCTGGTACTCAGGGGAGCAAAGAAGGGGAATCAGTGGTACCCCGAAACTCTAGGATGACACTATAAAAAGGGGAAGCAGCCAGCAGTGAAGGGGCATTGAGCAACGGTGAATCAGAATAGAATCATTGAGAAAACTCTGTCAAAAACTCAAAGAAAGTAGTAAAAAGAAAGGAAAACACCGCCCGGTATCCTCAAACAGCCACTATAGAACATACTTGGATTCAAAGAGATTCAAACTTTGCAAGTCTTAGAGGCTTGGAGAGCCATCTAAGTCTGTAATTTTTGAGTTTATTTGGACCTTGTAACACGTCTTAGTGAGCATATTGTAATATACAATTAAGAAAAGTAATGAAATATCTCACATTGTCTTAAGGATCCTTAACGATTATTCTGTGTCTCTCTTTATCACATTGCTCCTTTACTGTTTCTTGTTGTTCCATGCATATATATTTCTTGTTTGCTAGTATGTGTGTATTGTAGGATTCTTGCTCTGTGCACCACTTGGTTTGTAATCAGCCCATTTAGCTGCGGTGAACTAAGCCCAGTTCCTTTAAAACAACAACTAAAGGGCCCAGGGTCCTTGCTTCTACTTGGGCCTGGACACTGTCCAAAAAAAGGACCCTCATATTTTGGCGACTTCACTGGGGACTGGGTAAAGGAGAGGGAAGAAGCAGTCCCTTTGCAGAGCATGGCTCCAAGACCAAGGAACAGCAAAGGTACCAATGTGCCACTTATGGCATCTGAGCCCGTAGGAGAAAATGAAGTAGCTTCCAGACAAAGGAACGAAGTACCTTTGGTAGAGCAGGAGGTCGTCTCAAGACAGAGGCGCGCAGGGCAAGAGCCAGACCCTGTGGCCCGAATGGCAGAAATGCTGAAGGATTTGCAACAAGAGATCCGCTTCATCAAAGAAGGCAGGACCCAAGAAATCAGAGATAACGCCCCCCTGTGGTCAATCAAGATAGAGCCCAACAAGAGGGAGGGTCAGCGGTAGGAGGTGGAGCTAACCCCCAATACCTCACACTAGCAAATGTCAATGCCCTGCTGGAACATGAAAGGGAAAAACTCTCGGGGATCCCCAAAAAATTTTCTCGGAATCCCCCGTTCCCGCCAGAGCTCCTTGGCAAGCCATATCCCAAAGGATATGAACCCCTAAAGTTCCATCTTTGTGATGGAAGAAATGGAAGTGTTGTGGAACACATGAGTAGGTTTATTCACACTATGGGCCCTTACGCAGGAGATAGGGAACTATGTTTAAGGGAGTTTACTAAGTCCCTAGTGGACATAGCATATACATGGTACACCACCCTGAGGCCTGGGTCCATTAAGACTTGGGACGAAATGATGGAGAGGTTCTGCGCAAAGTACTATCTAGGTGAAGACAAGGTCACCTTCCAAAGCCTTCAGATGGTAAGGCAAAGGCCTGGAGAGGATCCTGTCCAGTTCATCAAGAGGTTTGAAGACGTTTCTCTAGACTGTTATGGAGACCATGAAGAAAAGGAGCTCGTGGAGACCTGCATATCCAACATGCTTTTTGATTACAAGCTTAACCTCAAAAATTTATGCATAAACCAATTTGCTGACCTGTTGCAAAGAACTAGAAGGATAGCGCAGACTATGAGAACAAAGAAGGTGCGAGTACCCCAGGCCATGACAGCGTCAGTTGGAGAAAAAAGGAAGAGGTTTGAAGGAAAAATGGCCGAGGAACCACCCATGATCCCATGTACTGCAGAGGAATTGAATCATGTTTTGGATAAATGGATTGGAGATGGAATTGTCAAGCCATTTACTGTGTCCAGGCCACCTACTGAGGAAGAAAGGAAGAATCCCTTGTTTTGCAGGATTCATAACTATGTCAAGCACTCTACCAAGGACTGTTGGACCCTCCGTAGGCTTTTTCACAAGAAGCTTAGTGAGGGAACCCTGGAGCTAACTCAAAAGGAACCCGAAGTGTAAAGGAACCCTCTACCCAACCACAAGGGAAAGGGAGTAGTGGCTATAGTGATCCATGGGAACCCGGCAGAAGCAGAAAAATCTGAAGGATCCTTCAATCCAAGCACAGTCAGGACCCTTCAGAAGAACCCTAAGTTCAGATTTCTATTCAACCAGTTGGGATTTGGGCTAGAAGCAAGAAGGGTGGCCACAGAGTCCCTCATGAGCATAGCAGCAGATTCGAGGATGGAATGATTCACAGCAGAATCCCATGCTAGTCGAGCCTACTTGGAGACAACCAATGCAATAACCTTCACTGATGAGGACATGGAGGTTGAGCATTTAGACCATCGTAGACCCCTTTATCTGATGGCCACCATAAACGGTGTCTAAGTCAGAAGAGCATTAGTAGATACAAGGGCATCACTTAACCTCATAGCCCTGAGTATCGTGGAAGCCGTGGGCCTGACTAGCAAAAGGATCCTGAGGGCTCCCATGGAGATAACAGGATTTGGAGGATCAGCAGAATCAATTGAGGGATATGTGCAGTTGGCCTTAAGGGTAGGCCCAATAGTAGCCCTGACCAGATTTCATGTGATTAACCCAGAAGTTTCTTACCATGTGTTGTTGGGACGCCCATGGCTCCATAAGCATTGCTGTATTCCTTCCATGTACCATCAATGTGTTAAAGGGAGATTGAATGGGAGGCCCGTAAGGATCCCTGCCAACCATAATCCTTCAGCCAAGGAGAAGTGAACTTTGTGGAAACAATGTTTTCTAATGAGTTGGAACCAGATGATGAGAGCCCCACACCGGGGACCCTAGGAGCACCTATCTTGGAAGAAGAAGAAGGAGGGGGTACCTGTGACCTGAGAAATCTCCTGGACAGAAAAAGGCAAAAGAGGGAGCCCGGTTCCTCAGGATCCCGAGAATGTGTGGTAGTACGAGAACCTGGAGGAAGGTTAATTTATCATTTGTGAAGGT
Source organism: Notholithocarpus densiflorus (assembly GCA_030021035.2). Lineage (NCBI taxonomy): Eukaryota > Viridiplantae > Streptophyta > Magnoliopsida > Fagales > Fagaceae > Notholithocarpus > Notholithocarpus densiflorus. The sequence continues at coordinate 908,964 of JARYZH020000012.1, forward strand.
GCGCGGGGCCTGACTGCATCATGCAAGAGGGTCTCGGACCACTGGATTGTATGATGGCCCAAGAAGAAATCCTAAAGGACCTAGTTAAGGAAGCGCATATTCAACTCGAGGAAGAATTGGAAGTAAACTTGGGGGCTGAGTTGGGATCCCAGAAGCCTGTTTTCATTAGTAGTCAGTTGATAGCATAGGAGAAGGAGTAGTTAGTGGCATTACTCAAGAAATATGTGGATGTGTTCGCATGGACGTATGGTGAGATGTTTGGTCTGGATCCAGGACTGGTGGTCTACTCTCTCAACGTAGACCCAGGAGTCAAGCCAGTAGTTCAGCCAGCAAGGGTCTTTCACACTGATGTAGAAGCTCAAATAACTCAAGAAGTCAAGAAGTTGCTGGCGGCTAGTTTTATCAAGCCCATCTAGCACCCCAAATGGCTTTCCAACATAGTACCCGTGAAGAAAAGGAATGGCCAAATCCGGTGTTGTGTGGACTTTTGCAATCTAAACAAGGCATGTCCAAAAGATGAGTTTCCCCTGCCTAATGTTGACCTCCTCATAGATTTAGCTGCAGGAAGCTCTATGTTTTCATTTATGGATGGGTATAGTTTGTACAACCAAATTCGCATGGCTGCCAAAGATGTAGAGAAGACAGCATTCAGGACTTCAAACGGAAACTTTTATTACATTGTAATGCCCTTTGGCCTTAAAAATGCAGGGGCCACGTACCAGCGAACCATGACAGCTATCTTCCATGATATGGTGCACAAGGAAATGGAAGATTATGTGGATGATATTGTGGTAAAATCAAAGACCAGGGCAGGACACTTCCAGATACTTTAACAAGTTTTTGAAAGGTGCAGGAAGTACAAACTACGCATGAACCCCATGAAGTGTGCATTTGGAGTATCTGCTGGAAAGTTTCTTGGGTTCCTAGTACATCACAAAGGCATAAGTATGGATCTAGCCAAAGCCACAACCATTGCAACAATGAAAAAACCTACAACGGTAAGAGAGCTCAAATACGGCGACCCGTGATAAGCTTATCTTTCCTTCTGCTATCACGAGGATCATTCGCCACTCCTCTGTCTCTTATCCCGAGTCTGCTCACTTCACCGTTATGGGTGCCATCAGCGCGGTGTCTGTTAAATGGAGCGAGGCCCAGCTTCGACCGAAGCGGCCACGGACCGAGATGGCGACTCCTCCAGCCTTTTTCGCTTCTTCCACCTCCGCTCCTTCTTCTTCTTCCATGGGTGGTGTGACACTTGAGGCGATCATGGCGCAGCTTTAGCACATGGATGCTCGCCTTGACACTCTTACTGATGAGATGAGTCAGGTGACCACTTATGTGGGTCATATTGCATGACGTCAGGCTCATCTTGGTGGCTTCGTTGCTTCTCCCTCTCCATCTCCACAGGCTTCAGAAGACGAGGACGATGATGATGGCTCCGGTAATGATGATGATGATAAGGATGAGGATACTAGCTCTTCTAGTGACGAGGAGATGACTGCTTCTCAGTGACTTGCCCTTTGTCATTCGTGACAAAAAGGGAGAGTAGTTTTAGGTATGAGAGTAGTCATGTATTTAGGGGGAGAGTTAGCATAGGACATTTTTGTTAGGGGGAGTGTTCTCTTGTTTATGAGGGATGTAGTTAGGACTTATGTATCTTTTCTTTTCCTCTCTTTTTAGATATATTATCTTTTGTACATTGGTCTTGTGACCACTTAGTGATAGCAAACATTGTATTTATTTTTTGATATATATATATATATATATATATTTGATGTTGTTATCACATTTCACCTATCTCTCCATGTGTTGTTTATTTTCTCTCTTTATACAAATGTTTCTTGTTATTGTATGCAATCTTTTATTTTTATTTCACACTAAGATGCCTTGATGAGTTTTGTTTAAAGTGTTTCAAAAATACAGGTTTTCAAAATATATCATGCTATGAACTCTTTTCTTGCAAAGTTTTTCAAGAGTTTGTGTTAGGATTAGATTTTATTATATTCAACAAGTGATTATGAGTTGAGTGATTTATGACTTCTCTCATATTTCATTTGTTTGTTGTGGTTTTGTCACGGATTGCCAAAGAGGGAGATTGTTAGGACATATGTGGAACATGTTAAGAATATTTGTTATATAGAATTGGCTAATCCTTTGACAAAACGTACTTTACTTGTAATTGGGTAGATTTAGGATGTGTTTAATACTTCAAGGAACAAGAGTTCAAGTCCAAGTATTGAAGCCATGCAAATCTATCCAAAAATCAAGTGAAGAAGTGCTATTCATTAAAGCTCGACAGATGTATCTATCGAGATTTAATATTTGAAGCTCGACAGATAGCTCGACAGCTGTATCTATCGAGAATTACGAAATTCAAATTTCCAGATCTGTTTTTCACGCATATCCAAGTTATTTGTGTAGGGTTTCTTTTCTCACAACCCTAGACATATATATGGATTATTTTAAGGGCCATCTCAGTTGATGCAAAGGTTGTTGCACTTATTGTTACATACATATTGTGACCAGAGACAATCTGCCCTTGTTCATCTTTCTCTTGAAAAAGCTGCTACGTTTATACGTTGTAGGGTTTTGTAACCATGGAGTTTCTTGATCTTCATCATGTGGATGAACTGATGAACTTTGCAGCCAACATCCTTCTCAAGTTGGTGTGTTAGTCACGTACTAGGATCCGTGCATCGATTGGTTAATTGTTAGGATTAGTGCCCTTAAATCCTATTGTATGATGCTATGTATGACTTACTTTTTATTATTATCTAAAATAATGGTAACATGAATATTTATACATTATCATATAGCCCATGAGATGCATAGTATGTGATTTTTGTGATTTAGTCACAGAAGATATAAATCACAAGTTCTTTGTAAATTCAGAATTTTAGTTCGTAGTCGGTGATGAAATTGTGCATTTCATCTGCGAAAACTATAACATATCAACTAAGATGATTTGTCTTGATCATGGAAGTGGAGACTTCTAGTTGATATGTTGATATGTTTTAAGAGTTAAGACATATTGAACTGGACCACTATGGGATTTATTATTCTCCTAACGACTATCAAATGAATAATAAATCTCACGACTTCTATTTACATGAACTCTTAATCCTGAGAGAATAATGGACATGATCATGAAGTGTAGGTTACTTTGATATATCAGGAGTGAGATCTAAAAACACAATTAAAACCTCAGTATGTTGGGCAGCCACATTTAGTGTTGATGGAACATATATTCTCAAGATGGAATTCATAATCTCTTAACAGAGGTATAAAATATTCCCTTGAGATAAGTTTAATGGGTTCGTTTATTCAGAGTGTTAGGCCTAACCACTTTAGTAAGGAGTTACTAAAATATATATTTATGAAATTGGATTTCATAAATATATGATGAATAACTTAAAGGATTAAACCGGGTACTTAATAATTAAGATGTAGTAATCTTCAAAGTGGCAGTCTGCATTCATGCTTTGTATTACTACGAATATTTTATGAAGAGGTTGTATGTATAATAAAGTTTTGAGATATAATTTATTAATAAGGCCTAGAGTGCAATTATATTTATATAGTGGTATTAAATATAATTAATGGTAACTTTAGACTTGTCAAGAGTTGATAGAAAAGCCCAAGGCCCATTGGAGCTAGTGTCTTATTTGTTCCCTTTTGGTCCCACTCTAAGCCACATACTAAAACCCAATTGGAATGGCCCAAAAGACTAGCCCAATTAGATAATCAGTTATAAGAAGAAAAATATACAGAATTTTGGAAGATAATGAAATCGTTTGTATGTGAGTATTGGACACTCTCTCATTCTCCCTTGAACACATACATATAAACTGATTGAGAGACCACACTTCTTGGGCACAAGTGGAATTGGAGTGAAGATTAAAAGTGTTCCCAAGTACTTATAATCTTTGGTTTTGAATTTCACCGCACTAAGGTACATTCTCTTATTCTTATATTCTGAAATTTACATAGTATATGTTGTCAATTGCGAATGAAGCAGATCTGTTAATTTTCCGCTGCGTATGTTTTGTATGCATACAAACATGTATTTTTCCAACAATAGTCACGTACTTAGAGCCGTGCATTGAAAGGAGAGATTGTCACTACATTACAAATCCAATTGTGTATTAGGGTAAAGGTTCAACTGTAAGTTAGTATAAGGTACTAGGATTCCTTTACTTATAACCGCTTGTTTTGATAATAGTGGATTTTCAAGAGTGGTGACCTTAAATTCACCCGGTGGGGTTTTGTCTCGGTGGTTTTCTCCATTCGTAAACAAATCACCCGTGTCAAATTTAATTTCTACTGCATTTAGTTATTTGGTGATTTGTTTGTCCTACCACGCATATTGCACGTTAATTGACTTAATTAATTCACTTGGCTACTTAATTGGTTATTTTACCTAAGGGGTCAGTACATTCTTGGCCTATCACTTTTAAATGTTTTCATTTTGTTTTCACGATATATGATAGCTAGCTGCAAAAGGAATAATATAATATTGCCCATAATGTATTTGCTTAAATTGGAGTGAAATGAAGAAAAAGCATAAGTTTCATCTATTTTAGGAAGAAGACTCCAAGCTGGGAAGCACGGGGTGTGGCTCTAGGGCCGCCACACCTGCACCTGACTCGCGTCGATGAGCTGATTTTTTGTCGACGGGCTGATTCACCACTTTTTTTTTTTTTTCGTTCTCCAATTCGTGCCAATTTGGGCCGAAACCGGCCAAAATTCGCTGAAACCAGCCTAAAAATTTGCCAAAACACATGTTAAAAAAATAAAAATGAAAATAAACTTGAGTTGATTTCTTATTTAGTTATTAACTTATTATATATTTGTCAAATTATTTGTAGGTTAAATAACTTAAATTGAAATTACTGAATTATTTGTAGTTATTATTACTCTTAAATTGATAATGTTTACCATTATATGAAAATATATTTAATAATTTGTAAATAAAAAATATTTTTAATAATTTAATAATAAACGTATCCTGTCGCACCTGCACCCTACTTTTTCAAAAATTACTAAGTCACCACACCGCACCTGAACCCGAATCCGCACCCGTGCTTCCTAGACTCCAAGATTCTGATTGTGGACTTTTCACGTTCTAGTGGATGGACCACTTGGGGTTGTTTCCGTTGCTAAGTTAATTGGCATAATCCTCTTTATCGTGTTTGTTATCTGGTCTGCTAATGTCTATATTGTAGTGGTCATTGGAACGTTATCTGGTGACTCGACCATCATGGAAAAGAGGTATGATATTTTGTTGGGTTGGGTGTTACTTTGTTTATAAGATTAGGTTGCATTTGGGAACTTGGATTTGGATTTGAATTTGAATTTTAAATTAATAGATTTGAAATCAAGTGAATTTAAATCATTGATTTTAGGAGTTATTTCAAATCCAAGCATTTTGAAGGTTTAAAATCCTTGACCTTTTTAAAACTTTTTAAACAACTTATTTGGATTTTAATCACTCAAATCCAATCCAAATGCCCAAATCATGTCATCCAAACACACCAGTATAGCTTTTAAATAGAAACCTTATACTATTTTTATATTGCTTAATTTTCTTTTGATCATTCTACTTTAGTAGTTTTGTGTCATCCTTACAAAACTTTTAAGGAAATTACAGCAAACTCACCTAAGATTAGGTAAATTTTCATCTTGCCTACCCTTGATTCAAAAGTTGACACTTTGCCCCATTTTCACCATGCTTAACCATGACTTAAAAGTTGAGACTTTGCCCACTTAAGATAAACTCCGTTAGACTTTTAGGGAAATTTTAGCAGTTTTGTGTCATCCTTACAAAACTTTTAGAGAAATTACAGTAAACTCACCTAAGATTAGGCCCATTTTCATCTTGCCTAACCTTGATTTAAAAGTTGACACTTTGCCCTATTTTCACCTTGCCTACCCATGATTTAAAAGTTGACACTTTGCTCACCTGAGATAAGGTCCGTTAGACTTCTGTAAGAGTATCTCCAGCAGCTTCTCCAAAATTTTGTATTGTTTGGATAGTGAACAGTTACAATTACCTTTTACCTTTTACCTACCTACTTTTTTAAATGTATTTTTCAACAGACTTTCTATTATTTCTCTATTTCATTTAAATATTATTTCTTTATTATTTCTTTAATATATTTTTATTCTTTTTTAAAAAAAAATCTTATTCTTAATTTTAATTTTTAAGAAGTGTTACATTCACAATATTTTCACAACAATTTTTAGGTGGTAAGCTGTTACTGGTTTTAATTTGAACCTACCACTTAAATTTTTTTTTTTCCCCACTACTAGTAACTACCAATAACATCCTACCATTTAGAGTTTTTTGTGAAAATGTTGTAAAAATATTGCAGACATAAATTTTTTTTTTTCATCCATACATTTACTCTCTAGAATCATCTTTATCTTCTTTTCTCTTTTTTCTTTTTTCTCCTCCACCCACGTACCCCACTCTTCTCCTAGGTATACATTTTTGTTTCTCCTCCACCCATCTTTTGACTTCTCCTTTGTGTCTACATTTTTTATTTTATTTTTTCCTCTTTGTCTCACTTCACACATACACAGCCAGCCACTCTTCTAACTTCTCCTTTGTGTCTACATTTCTTTTTTTATTTTCTTTCCTCTTTGCTCACTTCACACACACACAGCCGACAGAGAAAGTTGGCATTCGTCTAACTTTGTTTTCTAATGAGAAGAAAGAGAGTTTTTTCTGATGAGAGAGAGAGAGAGAGAGAGAGAGAGAGAGAGAGAGAGAGAGAGAGAGAGTGAGAGAGAGAGGAAGAACGAGATAGGGAGGAAAGAGAAAAAATTCATTTTTTAATCAACTGTGAGATTATTTTAAGGGAAAAAAATGTTTGGAGTTGCTAAAGTGCTTTCTTCTTTAAGAGAGCTACTATAGCAACACTTAAAAAAATTTATAGTTAGAGGGGCTGTTGAAGGGTGTTTTTGGTGTGTTTGATTTCCAAAAAAGGCTTTAGGATGCCTCTTGGAAATGCTCTAATCCACCTCTCTATTTTCACGGTTAAAAACATAGAAAACATAAAATAAAATAAAAAATAAAAAAGAGATTAAAAAGTGGTACTTATAAAAAAATGTGAAAGAAGAACAAAAGGAATTAAACCCAAAACCTGGCCTCCTCATAAAGTCTCCAGATCGTATGACATATTCAAGAAACTAAGATAAAAGTTATAGAGAACCCAAAGCCCATCACTCTCTCTTCATTTTCCTTTTTTTTCTCTACATTTCTTTTCTTGGCGAAATTCACCTTTGGTATTGAAGTTATAGAGACAATGGGAGTTTAAGAGAGAGTCGATGAGAGTCTATTCATTTAGTTTTGACACATAGCTTGTTTCTTTACAAAATTCCTTGTTTGATTTGTTTATTGAGTGATAGGCTAAGAATGTATTGACCCCTTGTGATGAATTAACCAATTAATTAGTTAAGTTAATTAATTAATCCGATTAATATGCAATACGCGTGGTAGCACAAACAAATCACCAACTAAGTTAATATGCAGCGGAAAATAAAGTTGACATGGTGATTTGTTTACGAATGGGGAAAACCTCCAAAGCAAAAACTCTACCGGGTGATTTTAAGGTCACCACTCCCGAGAATCCACTATTATTACAACAAGCGGTTACAAGTAAAGGAATCCCAGTATCTTATACCAACCTACAGTTGAACCCTTACCCCAATACACAATTGGACTTGTTCTGTAGTGATAATCTCTCCTTTTCAATGCACGGCTCCAAGTACGGCTCCCAGTACGTGACTAACCAATTGATGCACGAATCCAAGTATGTGACTAATTACCAACTTGAGAAGAATGTTGGCTGCAAAGTTCTTTAGTTCATCCACATGATGAAGATCACGAAGCTCCTTGGTTACAAAACCCTACGGCATACAAACACAGCAGCTTCTTGAAGAAGAAGATGAACTAGGGCAAATTATCCTTATATATGTTTAGGGTTGTGAGAAAAGAAAGCCTAAACATGTATACACGGATATGTGTGAAATCAGATTTGAAAAATTGATTTTTGTAAATCTCGATAGATAGGTTATCTATCGAGCAGCTGTCGAGCATCGGGCTGAAGATCCCTTTTAGATAGGTTATCTATACTTGTTCCTTGAAGTATTAAACACATCCTAGATCTACCCAATTACAAGTAAAGTGCATTTTGTCAAAGGATTAGCCTATTCTAGATGACATATGTTCCTAACATGATTCACATATGTCCTAACATTGAGTTTTTATTTTTATTTTTTGTGTTAGGAGGAGAGAGACATAAAAGGGGTGCAAATTTAAAGTACATATTTGCCCTTGTTTTTTTAATGGAGTTGGGTTATAAAAGACAAACAGAGCTAATCTCAAGTGGGCAAAGTGTCATGTTTTGAACCATGGGTAGGTAAGATGAAAACAGGTTTAACCACAAGTGGATTTACTATAATTTTCCCAAACTCTTATAACAAAGATCGAATTAAAATTATTGATCTCTTGTATAAGAATGAAGAAGTTCTTCTCTAATCTAAATACATATGGAAGTTCTGAGTATATATATGTATATATATATATATATATGTATATATATATATTTTACCACATTTCTACCACAAACTATTTTACCACATTTTTACAAACTATTAATGTGGCAAATTCTTACTAGTTCTCATCTCGACCCACCACTAATGTCATTTTCCATATAAGAAACAAAGTTTGGTGCTTAACCTAACAAACTTTCCTACTAAGAAATAATAGACTGACACATTGCTAATAATTAAAAATAACTAATATAATTAAATTATATTGGTCTCAAATTGAAACAATAAATACTATGGGAAGAGTTTAAAAAAAATAAATGGTATACATCTAACTAAAAGTTTTCATAGTCCTCTCTAGTTTCTACCGTGTGGGATTACCAAAATTATTTTTGCATCATTGATTATATGCTTAATATTTGTAGCTAGAATCCTATAAATTGTTTAGATTTTCAAAAGGGACAAATGCTATCAGAATCTATGACCATAGTATCTCAATCGTTTGTCAATATCTGAACTTATGATCATCTTTATGCTTATTATGGATCTAGTACCATAGCATCGCAGACAACTCAAAATTTAATATGAATATAGTTGAATGTAATATGACTATTGTTGACTATGCCATATTGCATATCATTTGACATTTTCTATAACACAGCAAAAGAAGCACTCATTATCTTAGAAGACAATCCTTCCAATGTGTAACCCATTGGTAAGATTGAATATTGTCTTCAATTTGGGGAATCCTAATATACGACTCAAAATGAGAGAGAAAAGCTTTGGAAGAGAAAGAGAAAATAGAGTAGTGGGATTGTTGCAGAGGTTAGACTGTACATTTTTTTTATTATAAATTCTTTAGAGTGATTTTATATTTTCATTGACCGTAAATCTCTATTAGTTTAGACAGAAGAGCATAATGCTAAGAAATCAATACACAATAAATAGCCCATAACATGGCTAACCTTGATTACATATAAATATAGAAAACGTCAGATTATATATTTGAATATTATCTGTTAGGATATATGTGTTTCACTTGTTAGGAACATATGTCATGATTTTATGTATTTGGCTTATCCTTTGACAAAACACACTTTACTTGTATTTGGGTAGATTTAGAATGTGTTTGAATACTTCAAGAAACCATGTTTCAAGATCAAGTGTTGAAGCCTTCAAGTTTGTTCAAGAAAACAAGCTGAAAGTGCAGAGTTACTAAATCTCGACAGCTAGCATGTGTTGAGGTTTAAGAAGTTGTTTCAGCCCCGTGGCTCGACAGATGCTCGACAGCTTATATCTGTCGAGGTTTAAGAAAACAGCAATCTGATCTATTTTTCTTGGGATCCGTGATTATGTGTTTGGGCCTTCTTTTCTCCTAACCCTAAACATATAAAAAGATTGTTTTAAGGGCCGTCAAAGAGTTCACAAGTTGCACAAGCATTGAGAAAACCTTGTTCAAGCAAATTGTGACTGGAGACAAAGTTCTTGCCTTTGTTCATCTCTTTCTCTTGAAGAAGTTGCTGTGTATTTGCACTATAGGGTTTTGTAACCAAGCATCTTCTTGATCTTCATTGTTGGGATGAACTGAAGAACTTTGCAACCAACAACCTTTTCTTAGTTGGTGATTAAAGTCGCGTACTGGAATCTGCGCATTGGTTAGTCACGTACTTGGGAGTCGTGCATCAAAAGGGGGAACTGTCACTACAGAAGAAGTTCAATTGGGTATTGGGGTAAGGGTTCAACTGTAGGTTGGTAAGGTACTTGGGATTCCTTTACTTGTAACCGCTTATTGTGATAATAGTGGAGTTTCGGGAGTGGTGACCTGAAAATCACCCAGTGGGGTTTTTGCCGTTAGGTTTCCCCATTCGTAAACAAATCACCGTGTCTTTTATTTTCCGCTGGGTATTTAGTTGTTTGGTGATTTGTTTGTGCTACCACGCGTTTTGCATGATAAATTGATTAATTAATAACTTGACTAATTAATTAATTAATTTCAATCACAAGGGGTCAATCCATTTGTGGCCTATTAAGTGGTATCAGAGCAGGCACACTCTAATTAGGTATTAATCTTTGTTGTGTTGATCCATTGACCCCTGTTTGTCATGGATAGAGGACAGTCGTTAATTATACCTCCTTTATTTGATGGCACTAACTATGCATACTGGAAAGTACGCATGAGAGCTCTCTTGCACTCTTTAGATGAGAAGGTGTGGCAAGCTATGGAGATAGGCTGGACCAAGCCTACAGAAGCGCCGACCGATTGGGATGATGCGAAGATCAAGGCGGCAAACTTCAACAGCAGGGCATTGAATGCCTTATTCAGTGCGGTCTCCAATGAGGAGTTCAAGAAGATATCCTCCACTGAAACTACTAAGGAGGCATGGACCATCCTCCAGACAACCTATGAGGGAACAAAGGCTGTCAAGGATTCGAAACTACAGAGGCTCACTACAAGCTTCGAAGAGATTAAGATGGAGGAGGATGAGTCGTTCGATGAGTTCTATGCCAAGCTCAAGGACATAGTGAACTCAGCTTTCAATCTTGGGGAAACCATTCCTGAACCCAAGATTGTGAGAAAGGTGCTCAGATCTTTGCCTGAGAGATTCCATGCCAAGATTACGACGATCGAGGAATCAAAGGACATCGACAAGATTCCTTTGACAAAGCTGGTTGGTAATCTACAGACTCACGAGCTAGGGTTAACAAGGATTGGTAAGTCAGGCAAGAGCAAGAGCATGGCGCTGAAGGCCAAGAACAGTGACACAGATGAGTCTTCAGACGATGAAGATTCTAAGATGAAGTCCTACATCACCAGGCAGTTCAAGAAGTTTATGAAGAACGCAAATGGAAAGGGCTTCGACAAGGACCGTAGGCAATCCAGTTCTTCTCAGTTCAAGAGCCAAGATAAAGGGAAGAAGGATGCAAGGGATGGCGGTCAGTACACTATTCCAGCAGGACCTAAGTGCTTTGGGTGTCAAGGCTTTGGTCACATGAAAAATGAGTGTCCTACATATCTCAAGAGCATTGGGAAGAGCAAGGCACTTGCTGCTACTTTAAGTGACACCGAGCCTGAGGATGATTCCAACAATGAAGATGACGGAATCTTGAATGCCTTTATTGCCACTGTCAATTCTACTGAAGGGATTGTTGAAAGAGTGGATGAAGAAGAGGACTTGGTGGAGTCAAATTTTGAGAAAATGGATGATCAAAATGATATCCATACAGCCTATGAAAAATTATACAAAGTTTCTGAGAAACATGAGAAACATTATAGGCTGGCCACCAAGAAGCTCAGTGATGTGGAACTTGATCGTGAAGAGCTTTCCACAAAGTTTGATGAGGCTAATCAGACTATTGGAGCACTAAGATTCGAGAACAATTTCTTGGCTGAGAAGACCAAGAAGCTTGAAGCGGAGCTGTTTCAAGTCAGAGCTCAATTGGAGAAGACTTCAATTGCAAAGCTTGATGAGATGCTAAATCTTCAGAAATCTGCTTCCAATCGAACAGGTTTAGGGTATGGTCTTTCTTCCTCTAATATTGCTTTTACTAGTTCTACTGTTTTTGTTCCTCCTGCTAATAATGTTGAAATTGAGAACAATGATGTTAAAACTGTTTTAGCTAGTGAGAACTTAGACAAGAATAAATCTATCTTAGGAGCACCCCCTAAGCAAGATAAGAAAGAAGCTAAGAACCCTAGGACTAAAAAGGCTAACTCTCAAAAGCCTAAACAGAGGAAGCAGCATCTCTGTCATCATTGTGGAGCTTTAGGTCATACTCGACCAAATTGCTATAAGTGGCTTGCCACTCAACAAAGCAACGGCATGATAGCATCTGGAAGCTAGAATTAGCTTCAATCCTTTCTTGCTCCCCTTGGAGATCTTCTCAAAGCCCTCATGTCCTTTCAAACTTGAACGGTTTCAATTCTTCTCCCTCACCGCCGGTTCAAGGGTTTAATCAAAGAAAAGGTTCTTCCAGAGTGTGGAAAGAAAAGGGCTCCAAGTGATTTTATCACTTTCTTCTCTTTTTTTTTTTCTTTTTTTTTTGCATTACTTGTGTGTTTTGCTTTCATGTTTTGAGTTAGTCTAGTTTTATACTTTGCTTAACTTGTTTTTGTTTGGTTAATTTTTCATTTTTGCTTTGTTTTGTTTTTCATATAAAAATTAAAAAAATAAAATTTGAAAAATAAAAAAAATAAAAAAACAGTGTGTGTTTTGTGTACATTGGTATTTATGTACCTTGGATGGCCATTGAAACAAAGTTTTCTAAACTTTGTATCTCTTGTAGCTTAGATGAGCATCTCTATGCACAACTAAGCAAATGAGCTTTGTGGCTCTTGTTTGTGATGAGTAAGATTAAGTTATCTCTTGTACTTAACACTTGTATCACTCTTTTTGACGGAGAGGATTAGAAAATCCTAAGATAAATGCATAAAAAACCATCTCACCACTATTGCCCGCCAATCATAATGATACCTGTATGCTTCGGCATAGCAAAAGTGTAGTGTCAATGACATTTGTGTGCTTAGGCATAGCAAAATTGGAATGTCAAATATCTTTGGGTATTTCTTTTCTCTCTCTTATATGCCTATGAATGATATGCTTAAAAGAAAAATATGTAAAGAAAAATCAAAAGCAAAAAGATCAAAAATGCTTTAAATATGATTGCAAGCATGTTTTCTAGGAGATGTGGGAGTCATAGGATGTACCTTAAAGGTGATAATCCCCATCAAACAGTTATGATTATGTGTGAGTTAAAGTGATTTTCTCTTATCTCAAATTATCGTAACATGGTGACACATTTGCAATCTTGCGGTGTTCTTCACACACGACATGCAATATTCTTTGCTACTCTTGATACATGTGCAAGTACAATGTGATTTGGTCATCACAAGTTTTACATGTGTTAATGTATACTCACTAAACTGTCTTAACTTATTTTTGAAATATAAAAATTGGTTAGACTTGTTTAGTGTGTGCGTGTGTTTTTGGGATCCATGTGCTTAAAATCTTTGTTGAGAGATGAGTTTAAGAAGTTTATATGGTGTTTGGATCATTGGTTGAGTTGCATAATGGTTTGCATTCATGACTGTGTTTTTCACTTCTCGAAAAACTGTTTTTAAAAGCTAGCTCGACACCTCCTCGATACCTCTTCGATACCTTGCTATCTGTCGAGCTTCTTAAAAGTGTTTGTTTGATCGGAAAAAAAGGTGAGAAAGATGTCTGGGAGAGCACCGGAGAAAGACGCTATCAAGGGTGGCGATTCTGAGAAGGTAACCCTAATATCTTTTTCTACGGGTTTGATTATAAACTTGCTTTTTTTTTTAATTCAATTTTATTTATATTTGGGGTTGTCTTGTAGAGTATACTATTGTTTGTGTAAGAATTGGTTTTTGGAATGAATTGAATTATGTTGTAGAAATTGGGTTAAAATATAAGATATATTCTATGGTTCTTTATCGATAAGAATCACGGTTTTTGTTGGCTTTAGATGTTTTTGAATGTTGAAATTGTTGTCACTGAGTTTCTCAGCTATCTATGTTTGCCTAATTCGTATGCTCAAGTCAAGAGCTTCGTCATTTTTTTAAATTAGGTTATGGTGTTTGCTTCCCAAGAGCTTTGTAGCACAACCCATCTATTGAATTATCAAAAAATTAAGGTTATGGTGTTTTTTTGTGACTTGTGTGGAATTATCAATTGGTTATGCTGTTTTTGCAACACAGTGGTGTATGTGTGTGTTTTATGTAACGTTAGTAACTGAAGTTATCGACTTGGTCCTATAAATCCCGGTATTTTTTTGAAAAAATACTCCGGGAATAATGTTCCATCCTCTCACATGAGTGGTGGGTTTTCGCATGAATTTAATTATTGAGATTCACTATTATTATGTGAAAGGAGGGAGCATTGCTTTTGGAGCGTTAAATAAGTACCTCTTTTGTCTCTGCTAATGAGTTTTAGCTCAAACGTTACTTTCTCGCCAACTTAAGAATAAGGTGGAGGGTAATGTTGAACTCTATTCTTCCCAATTAAAACTTAAGAATAGAATGGAAGGAGGGTAAGGTTGTGGCTTCAAGAAGAATGGAGTGCATGTGGAACTTACATACCAATAGAAAGTATTAGGGTAAACTACATATTTTGTCCCTAACCTTTACATCATATGTCAATTTCCCTAATGTTTCACTTGTGTCAGTTTATTCCCTAACCTTTTGGTATTGCGTCAAAATAGTCTCTGCCATTAAGTGATGGATGAAAAATAATGATGTGGCTAACATAGAAAATTTTAAAAATTATTTTTTATGCCACGTGGATGCCAAGTGTACTGACATGATTAAAAATCCATGTCAACACCACCTCACCCAATGGCTGACAGAAACCTAAGAATCCGTCTCCTTCTCCATTAACACTCTTCTTTGTGTAAGCCTAAATCTCCAGCGGCAGCAGGCCAACAGCAACCGCCTACCCAAACATGGCTGTCTTAGTCCCTCTTCTTCCCAACACTCTCTGCCTTGCTTTACATCCATGTCCTTCCCTGCTTCTACTAATATTTAGTTAAACATGACCATGAGCATATAGCACACACAAATAGCAGCAACGCCACTCTCTTTGCCTTTGGGTTTTCACCCACAATCTCCAATCATTATTATCAATGCTTCTTAGTTAGCAGTTGCTGGTCAAAATTGTAATTGAAGTTGTTGATCTAATCATGTGGTTGCTTGTGCTGGATGTTGAGAAGGCTTTTGACCATGTAAACTGGAGTTTTCTGCTGCAGATGTTAGAAAGAAGTGGGTTCTCTGCCAAATGGAGACAATGGATCTTCTTTTGTCTATCTATAGTCCATTTCTCCATCTTGATTAATGGCTCTCCTTGTGGATTCTTTGGTAACACCGGAGGTTTGAGGCAAGGTGATTTGTTGTCTCCATTGTTGTTTGTGTTGGTGATGGAAGCCCTTGGAAGAATGTTGGATAATGAAGTTCATGAAGGACGCATGTCAGGATTTAGTGTGGGTAACTTGGAGGGAAGATCCATGGCGGTGTCTCATCTCCTTTTTGCAGATGACACGCTAATTTTTTGTGAGGCTGATTTAGAACAGATTTTGATTCTTCGTATGATTTTTATTTGGTTTGAGGCGGTGTCGAGTCTAAAGATTAACCTGGGCAAGTCAGAATTGGTTCCGGTTGGGGTAGTCCATAATTTTGGCCTTCTCCCGGTCGTTCTTGGTTGCAAGCAGGGTTCTCTCCCAATGAAATATCTGGGTCTTCCTTTGGGTGCTAAATTCAAGGATAAGACTATATGGAATCCAATTCTGGAGAAAATAGAGAGGAGATTGGCAGGTTGGAAACGCTTATATTTATCCAAGGGAGGTAGAGTCACCCTAATCAAAAGAACCCTTTCTAATTTACCCACTTATTTTCTATCTTTATTTCCTATACCTGCTAGTGTGGCTAATAGAATTGAGAGGCTTCAGCGGAATTTCTTATAGGGCAGTTTTGGAGATGATCCTAAAATTCATTTGGTTAAATGGGCTACTGTTTGTGCTCCTATTTCTTTGGGTGGCTTAGGGATAAGGAAGATAAGACTTTTCAATGAAACTTTACTTGAGAAGTGGCTTTGGAGATTTGGGATTGAGAAAGATGCCCTTTGGAGGCAAGTGATAGAGATGAAATATGGATGTGTGTGGGGGGTGGTGTACCAGATCTGTGAATGGCCCTTATGGTGTTGGTTTATGGAAAAATATCAGTCAGGGATGGCCTTCTTTCTCATCCCATATTCTGTATGATATTGGTGATGGGTCTAGAGTGAAGTTTTGGCAAGACCAGTGGTGTGGAGAGACTTCTCTTGCTATTAGATATCCTGACTTGTTTAGATTTTGCAGGAATAAGGATGCCAGTGTGGCTGAGCTTATGAAGTCCGCCAATGGTGTCCTCTTTTGAGATGTGAGATTCTTTAGGGGGTGCATGATTGGGATCTAGAGGCTATGTTTGACTTCATGGAAACCATATATGCTTCTCCTTTAAGGGGCTAGGTGAGGATAAAATGTGTTGGATACCTAGCAAAGATAAGGGTTTCATGGTTAGTGATTATTATAGAATTTTAGTTGGCAACACTTTCTTTGGTTTTCCTTGGAAAAGTATTTGGAAGCAGAAGATTCCCTCTAGAGTAGTTTTCTTTGTTTGGGCTGCTGCCTTAGAAATGCTTGACGATTGATAATTTACGAAAAAGAAGGTGTGGATTTTGGATTGGTGCTACATGTGTAAGAGAAATGGTGAATTGGTTGACCATCTATTCCTTCATTGTCCTTTTGCTATGAATCTATGGTCTATGGTTTTGGGTCTTTTTGGAGTAACTTGGGTTATGCCGCACACGGTTTTGGGGCTGTTAGGGTGTTGGCAAGGCAGCTTTGGTCGTCATCGAAATTGTTATATTTGGTCCATCACTCCTCATTGCTTAATGTGGTGTCTTTGGAGGGAGAGAAATAGTAGATGTTTTGAAGATATTGAGAGATCTATTCCGGATCTCAAGCTACTCTTTTTTAGAACTTTTAAGGGATTGGTTGTTTGCTTTGCAAAATCAATCATTCCCTTCTTTTATTGATTTCCTAGACTCTTGCAATTTTTGTATTTGATTTCTTTTCCCTTGTTTACTCCCTGTGTACTAGGGTGTTCCTTTTTTATATCAATATAACTTATTACTTATCAAAAAAAAAAATCTAATTACGTGGTTGCTAGCGTCGCCGCCCTTAAGTTGAAATTGCAGAATTCTTCCTTTATTAATGATTCAGATTTTGTTTGTTTTGGTAAGCTGAGAGGAAGGAGATAGTATTAGTAGTTACTTTTTTTTTTGATAAGTAAGAATGATATATATATGAAAGACTGCTCTATGCATGAAGAACATAGAGCAAGCCTAGAAAGTAGAAGAAAAAGAGAACAGAGAACAAACACAATAGAGAACCAAACAACAGAAAAATTACAACAGAGAAAGGGAGCAAAGAAAAGAAGGGAGGGAATCATTAGACGTGAGTCCCCAAGCCCGAGACCAATCAAAAAGAGTTCCACTAAAAAAAGCAAGCATCTGATCACCGGAACTATCCAAATCCTCAAAAGTCCTCCGATTCCGTTCCTTCCAAATACACCATAGGATGCACAACGGGACTAATGCTGAATGAACTTTTAATGAACCTAGTGAGACAAATGGTTCCTAGGCGAACCAATTGATGATTCTGTCCAGATGGCATCATAACAGGTATAAACCACTTCATTCATTCCCCGAAACAACTACACCGGATTGCAACATACAGGCCAAGCACCAGTAAAAGACCTCACTAAAAAGCCTAGTCATCTACAAACAGACAGAAGAGATTGCTGACTTGGGCCAGCTTCTTGATTGATTGATAGCCCACAATTACGTCCAGTGATTTTACAGAGCATAAATGCATATAGTGTTTCAGACTACTTTTTGTTGCAAAGAACTTCTTCACTGTTGAGAAGGTTATGAAGATGAGACATTTTAGCTAAATCTGCCTCAAATAAGTGAGCAAGAACAAGAGTTGATTGATACATATACTAGGAAAATGGAAAGTCAGCAATATTTACTCCACATGCTAACCTGAGGATCAAATCATGTATCAACTAATTACAGGGGACTTTCAATCACTCTACTTATTGCAGGAAGGAGACATCAGAGAGCTTTTCTCCAACTCCCTTTCCCACACCAACCCCCCCCCCCCTCTCCCAGGGGCCAGAAAATAGGGAGTCGTGTTTGCTTCATTAGTAGTGCAGGGGCAGATCTAAATGGGTGAATCACCCAAGCATGTAGAATTATTGAACCTTTATTATTATATCAGGATGCTGTCTCCATCACACTGCCAATGCTTCAATTTCAGTATGACCTTTCACTTCAGATAAAATGGTTACTGATAAAATAAAACCCTAATTCTGTAAGTGAAAAAAGTATCAAAGAGCAACATATTGGAAATTATCGAAGTACTACATATTAAAACCACTGTACCAACAAAAAGGCCAATTGTCCGTAAATGTTCTCAAATGCAGGATAATCTTGCTTATCCATAGGATAATGAATGACAGTGTTGCCTTAAATATTCAGAAATAACAGAGAAACAGAAGAAATGCTAACAAAGATTTGCTGTGGTACCTTCCAGAATGGTTCTTTGTAAGATATCTCTCCTCCATGTCTTCGGGATTCCTTTTAACATCTAAATTTAGGTCCTCAAGCTTAGAGCAAGGTTCAAAGTCAATCGCACAATCCTTGATTCTAATTCAGAAATGACACTAATAAGTAATGCAGGGGAAAAAAAAAACAAACAAACAAACACAAACACAACCTGAAAATTAGAACTACAGTCCCTGGAACCATACAGGCACAAAAAATGAGAAAGATGACCACTTTTTCATCAAGTAAAAAATAAATCTATAAATAAAGAGGACTGCAAGCAAGCACATAGGTAGGACCAGCAAACGTGGAATACCTCTTATGTGTTGGCACGACTCCTTCATCAGAAGTATCACAAGATGGCCTTGGGGTAGATAAAGCACTTATAAATTGCTGATCACCATCACTATCTGTTCTAGTCATACTCTGCCCAAAAAGAGAAAAATAAAAAAATTCAAAATGATTAACATGAGTAAATAGAGAAGCAAACAAGGGGAAAAATTTTGAGGTACATGGCTCGAAGCAAAGAGATGGAAAGATCAAAACCAATATTACATAGGGTAACAAAATACAATGTTCATTGAAGTATGATTCTCCAAGGTTTTAGCATACAATGGCAGACAGGATTTCTAAATTTATAGAGTGAAAAATCAGCATGTGCACTTAGATTGTAGTTCTCTGTATAGATTACATGGCATGCAAACTTGATCATGCATTGGGCCAGATCAAATCTTACCAACAACAACAACAATTCAAAGCTAGCCATTAACTAAAAGCAGATATGAAACAGAAACTTTGATATGTTCCTAAGAGGAGGTAACAGAGGGTATGACATCAGATAGAATAAAATGGTGGAAAAGAATTCATGTGACCAATTCTGAGTCTATTAAGAATACATATATGATCCCAAAATTTTGTGACTAAAGCTTGGTTGTTGTATGTTCCAAAGAGGTTTACCATATAAAGATTACACTTACAAATCAATCAAAAAATATATAATTTTTAAATCTAAGGTAGAAAATAGGGATTCTGAGCATGAGAAATAGAAATTAGGCCATGTATCTGGGAAAAATGTAATGTATGCATCTGGACCACTATGCAATTGGCTTGACCAGGAAAATAGTACAGAACCTTTTTTTTTTTTTTTTTTTTTTGATAAGAAGAAAATAGTAAAGAACTGGAAATAACAGTGCAGGATCAAAGTGAGAATGAACGTGTGGGGACAGAATGGGTTTCAATTTTTTTAGAAGAAACTCATATGCCTAATCAGACATACAGATTACTCTCTTTTTTCTTTTCTTTTTTGCTATTGGTAAGTTTACGCATGCAACCTTCAAGGAATGGAAAAAAGAAAAAGAAAAGAAGAGGAGGGGTGTGGGTTACACACTCACCAAGTCAGTTTTGAACCCACGACCTTACCCTCCACCCTTTCTTAGAGAGGAGGAGGTGCCGTTTGAGCTAGAGAACTCATCAGTGCTAACCAGAGCAGAAAAAGCTTCTTTTGTGGCCATTTAATTTAAATACATTTTCTTATTTTATTTTATTTATTTATATATATATAACAAAAAAAAAAAACACAGGACTGTAAAAGATAAGATAGCACAGATCATGCAAATTGCAGCAATATATAAAATTAAAACATATTTAAAAATAAACAATATATTGCTTCAATAAATTATGTATCACTGCAAGATAAAATAAGTTAAGAATAATATTTTTCAAGATCCTGCCAAATAAAAAGATTGAAATATTTTCAATTATAAACAATTTGAAGTTTCATATACTAAGTTACCTACAAGGGATATGTGTAGCTCTAGACACACAAATAGAGACATAGATCCTCTCACTAAAGCAGTGGAAAAAATTAAATTAATTTTTTGCAAACAATGATTTCAATTAAGAGGTTTCGGGGGATTTTTCTTATGGACATTTGGTGATTCTGGGGGTGTTTTAGTAAATTTGGTGATTTTGGGAGTATATTGGCCATTCTAGTGATTTCAAGGATATTTTTTTGTTAAAAATAAATTATTTTACCCTAAATAATTGCCAAGATATCAAAAAACCTATAAATAATCAAAAACCTCTAAAAGGACCCCCCTTAGAACTTCCAAAATGACTAAAATGCACCACGATTGTCTAAAGTATTCCAAAACCCTAGAGAATGACCAAAAAGCACCTAAAACGATGAAAACAACCCCGAAAACTTATAAAATGACCAAAATACCTTTAAAACCTCAAAAATAAGCAAAATACCCTTGAAACCTCTGAAAAAGACCAAAATGCCCCTAAACTAAGCCAAAATACACTCTATTTTCTAGGCTTTTCGAGTATTTTGGTCGGTTTCAAGTCGCTTTGCTCATTCTAGAGGTTTTTGGGGCAGTTTGCTCATGTTATCAATGTCGAGGTTTGTTTTCTAATCATTTTAGATGTTTGGGGCATTTTGGTCATTTACGAGAGATATCGAGATTTGACAGCTCATTCTAGCCGTTTCAGGGGTATTATGGTCATTTTAGAGGTTTTCTGATTATTTTAGTCATTTTAGAGATTTTGAGGCTATTTTGGTCAATTAATAGGTTTCGGGGGAGTTTTTTCTTGACATTTGGTAGTTTTGGAGGTATTTTGGTAATTTTGGGAGTAAATTGGCCGTTCTAGTGATTACAAGGGTATTCTTTTATTAAAAAAGAATTATTTTACCCGAGAGAATTACCAAAATATCAAAGAACCTATAAATATACCAAAACCTCTTAATTGATCCCCTTAGAACTGCCAAATAGAGTAATATGCACCACGAATGTCCAAAATATTTCAAAACTGTAGAAAATGAATAAAAATCCCGCAAAAGGACGACAACAACCCCAAAAACATATAAAACGAACAAAATACCATTGAAACCTCAAAAATAAGCAAAATACCCTTGGAACTTCTGAAAATGACCCTAAACTAAGTCAAAATACACTCCATTTTCTAGACTTTTGGGGTGTTTTCGTAGGTTTCAACTTGGTTTACTCATTCTAGAGGATTTTAGAGCATTTTAGCATCGTCGAGGTATATATTTTGCCAAAATATTGAAAATCCTGTAAATACACCAAGACCTCTCAAATGACCCCCTTAAAACTGCCAAAATGACAAAAATGCACGAATATCCAAAACCCTAGAAAGTGACCAAAAAGCCTTCGAAACGACCACAATACCCATGGAAATATTTAAAATGACCAAAATACCATTGAATCCTCAAAATAAGAAAAATACCCTTGAAAACTCTGAAAATGACCTAAATACCCCTCAACTAAGCCAAAATACACTCGATGTTTTAGGGCATTTTGCTTATTTTAGCAATGTCAAGTTGTATATTTTAATCAATTTAGATGTTTGGGGTATTTTGGCCGTTTACGAGGTATCGAGATTTGACTGCACATTCTAGCCATTTCAGGGGTATTTTGGCCATTTTAAAAAATAACCAAAACGCCCCCAAAGTGACGAAAATATCCCTGAAAATTTTTAAAATGACCAAAATACCTTTGGAATCTCAAAAACAAGCAACCCTCGAAACCTCTGAAAATGACAAAAATACCCATGAACTAAGCCAAAACGCACTCGATTTTATAGATTTTGGGGGTGTTTTGGTTGGTTTCAAGTTGTTTTGTTAATTCTGGAGGATTTTGGGGCATTTAGCTCATTTTATCTATTTCGAGGGGTATTTTTTAATCATTTTAGATTTTTGGCGCGTTTTGGCCATTTACTAGGTATCGAAATTTGAGAGTTCATTCTAGCTGTTTCATGGGTATTTTAGTCATTTTTGAGGTTTTCAGGTTATTTTAGCCATTTTAGAGATTATGAGGCTATTTTGGTCAATTAAGAGGTTTCGGGTGATTTTTTTTATGGACATTTGGCGATTTTGGGGGTATTTTAGTAATTTTGGTGATTTTAGGATATTGGCCATTCTAATGATTTCACAGATATTTTTTTGTTAAAAATAAATTATTTTTCCCTAGATAATTACCAAGATATCAAAAAACCTATAAATACTCAAAAACCTCTAAAAGAACCTCCCCTTAGAACTTCCAAAATGACTAAAATGCACCACGAATGTCTAAAGTATTCCAAAACCCTAGAGAATTACCAAAAAGCACCTAAAACGATGAAAACAACCCCGAAAACTTATAAAATGACCAAAATACCATTAAAACCTCAAAAATAAGCAAAATACCCTTGAAACCTCTGAAAATGACCAAAATGCCCCTAAACTAAGCCAAAATACACTCTATTTTCTGAGCTTTTCGAGTATTTCGGTCGGTTTCAAGTAGCTTTGCTCATTCTAGAGGATTTTGGGGCTGTTTGCTCATGTTATCAATGTCGAGGTTTATTTTCTAATCATTTTAGATGTTTGGGGCATTTTGGTCATTTACGAGAGATATCGAGATTTGACAGCTCATTCTAGCCATTTCAAGGGTATTATGGTCATTTTAGAGGTTTTCTGATTATTTTAGTCATTTTAGAGATTTTGAGGCTATTTTGGTCAATTAATAGGTTTCGGGGGAGTTTTTTCTTGACATTTGGTAGTTTTGGAGGTATTTTGGTAATTTTGGGAGTAAATTAGCCATTCAAGTGATTACAAGGGTATTCTTTTGTTAAAAAAGAGTAATTTTACCCGAGAGAATTGTCAAAATATCAAACAACCTATAAATATACCAAAACCTCTGAATTGATCCCCTTAGAACTGCCAAATTGACTAAAAAGCACCACGAATGTCCAAAATATTTCAAAACCGTAGAAAATGACAAAAAAGCCCGCAAAATGACGACAACAACCCCGAAAACTTATAAATGAAAAAAATACCATTGAAACCTCAAAAATAAGCAAAATACCCTTGGATCTTCTGAAAATGACCCTAAACTAAGTCAAAATACACTCCATTTTCTAGACTTTTGGGCTGTTTTGGTAGGTTTCATGTTGGTTTACTCATTTTAGAGGATTTTAGAGCATTTTGCTTATTTTAGCATTGTCGAGGTATATATTTTGCCAAAATATCGAAAAACCTGTAAATACACCATGACCTCTCAAATGCCCCCCTTAAAACTGCCAAAATGACAAAAATGCACAAATATCCAAAATGCCTTCGAAACGACAAGAATAACCATGGAAATATTTAAAATGACTGAAATACAATTGAATCCTCAAAATAAGTAAAATACCCATGAAAACTCTGAAAATGACCTAAATACCCCTCAATTAAGCCAAAATACACTCAATGTTTTAGGGCATTTTGCTTATTTTGGCAATGTCGAGTTGTATATTTTAATCAATTTATATGTTTGGGGTATTTTGGCCATTTACGAGTTATCGAGATTTGACTGCACATTCTAGCCATTTCAGGGGTATTTTGGTCATTTTAAAAAACGACCAAAACGCCCCCAAAATGACAAAAATAACCCTGTAAAGTTTTAAAATGACCAAAATACCATTGGAATTTCAAAAACAAGCAAAATACCCTCGAAACCTCTGAAAATGACCAAAATACCCATAAACTAAGCCAAAATGCACTCGATTTTATAGATTTTGGGGTGTTTTAGTTGGTTTCAAGTTGTTTTGCTAATTCTAGAGGATTTTGGGGCATTTTGTTCATTTTATCAATATCGAGGGGTATTTTTTAATCATTTTAGATGTTTGGCACGTTTTCCCCATTTACTAGGTATCGAAATTTGAGAGTTCATTCTAGCCGTTTCAGTGGTATTTTAGTAATTTGAGAGGTTTTCAGGTTATTTTATTCATTTTAGAGATTTTGAGGCTATTTTGGTCAGTTAAGAGGTTTCGGGGGAGTTTTTTTATGGACATTTGGCGATTTTGGGGGTATTTTAGTGATTTTGGGAGTATATTGGCCATTCTAGTGATTTCAAGAGTATTTTTTTGTTAAAAATAAATTATTTTACCCTAGATAATTACCAAGATATCAAAAAACCTATAAATACTCCAAAACCTCTAAAAGGACCCCCCCTTAGAACTTCCAAAATGACTAAAATGCACCACGAATGTCTAAAATATCCCAAAACCCTAGAGAATGACCAAAAAGCACCTAAAACGATGAAAACAACCCCGAAAACTTATAAAATGACCAAAATACCATTAAAACCTCGAAAATAAGCAAAATACCCTTGAAACCTCTGAAAATGACCAAAATGCCCCTAAACTAAGCCAAAATACACTCTATTCTCTAGGCTTTTGGGGTATTTTGGTCGGTTTCAAGTTGCTTTGCTCATTCTAGAAGATTTTGGGGCATTTTACTCATTTTATCAATGTCGAGGTCTATTTTCTAATCATTTTAGATTTTTGGGGCATTTTGGTCATTTACTAGGTATCGAGATTTGATAGCTCAGTCTAGCCGTTTCAGGGATATTATGGTCATTTTAGAGGTTTTAGGATTATTTTAGTCATTTTAGAGATTTTGAGGCTATTTTGGTCAGTTAAGAGGTTTCGGGGGAGTTTTTTCTTGACATTTGGTAGTTTTGGAGGTATTTAGGTAATTTTGGTGATTTTGGGAGTATATTGGCCGTTCTAGTGATTTCAAGGGTATTGTTTAGTTAAAAAAGAATTATTTTACCCGAGAGAATTACCAAAATATCAAAAAACCTAAAAATATACCAAAACCTCTTAAATGACCCCCTTAGAACTGCCAAATTGACTAAAATGCACCACGAATGTCCAAAATATTTCAATACCTTAGAAAATGACTAAAAAGCCCGCAAAACGGCGACAACAACCCAGAAAACTTATAAAATGAACAAAATACCATTGAAATCTCAAAAATAAGCAAAATACCCTTAGAACTTCTGAAAATGACCAAAAACATAGTCAAAATACACTCCATTTTCTAGACTTTTGGGGTGTTTTGGTAGGTTTCAAGGTGGTTTACCCATTCTAGAGGATTTTAGAGCGTTTTGCTCATTTTAGCATTGTCGAGGTATATATTTTTCCAAAATATCGAAAAACCTATAAATACACCAAAACCTCTCAAATGACCCCCTTAGAATTTCCAGAATGACAAAAATGCACGAATATCCAAAACCCTAGAAAGTGACCAAAAACGCCTTTGAAACGATCTCAATACCCATGGAAATATTTAAAATGACCGAAGTACCATTGAATCCTCAAAATAAGAAAAATACCATTGAAAACTCTGAAAATAACCTAAATACCCCTCAACTAAGCCAAAATACACTCGATGTTTTAGGGCATTTTGCTTATTTTGGCAATGTCAAGTTGTATATTTTAATCAATTTAGATGTTTGGGGTGTTTTGGTCGTTTACGAGGTATCGAGATTTGACTGCTCATTAGCCATTTCAGGGGTATTTTGGTCATTTTAAAAAATGACCAAAACGCCCCAAAATGACGAAAATAAGCTTGAAAATTTTTAAAATGACCAAAATACCATTGGAATCTCAAAAACAAGCAAAATCCCCTTGAAACCTCTGAAATTGACCAAAATACCCACAAACTAAGCCAAAACGCACTCGGTTTTATAGATTTTGGGGCATTTTCCTCATTTTATCAATATCGAAGGGTATTTTTTTAATCATTTTAGATGTTTGGCGCATTTTGGCCATTTACTAGGCATCGAAATTTGAGAGTTCATTCTAGCCGTTTCTGGGGTATTTTAGTCATTTGAGAGGTTTTCATGTTATTTTAGTCATTTTAGAGATTTTGGGGCTATTTTGGTCAATTAAGAGGTTTCAGGGGAGTTTTTTTACGGACATTTGGCGATTTTGGGGGTATTTTAGTGATTTTGGGAGTAAATTGGCCATTCTAGTGATTTCAAGGGTATTTTTTTGTTAAAAATAAATTATTTTACCCTAGATAATTACCAAGATATCAAAAAACCTATAAATACTCCAAAACCTCTAAAAGGACCCCCCTTAGAACTTCCAAAATGACTAAAATGCATCACGAATGTCTAAAATATCCCAAAACCCTTGAGAATGACCAAGAAGCACCTAAAACGATGAAAACAACCCCGAAAACTTATAAAATGACCAAAATACCATTAAAACCTCAAAAATAAGCAAAATACCCTTGAAACCTCTGAAAATGACCGAAATGCCCCGAAACTAAGCCAAAATACACTCTATTTTCTAGGCTTTTGGGGTATTTTGGTCGGTTTCAAGTGGCTTTGCTCATTCTAGAGGATTTTGGGGAATTTTGCTCATTTTATTATTGTCGAGGTCTATCTTCTAATCATTTTAGATGTTTGGGGCATTTTGGTCATTTACGAGGTATCGAGATTTGATAGCTCAGTCTAGCCGTTTCAGGGGAATTATGGTCATTTTAGAGGTTTTCGGATTATTTTAGTCAGTTTAGAGATTTTGAGGCTATTTTGGTCAATTAAGAGGTTTCGCGGGAGTTTTTTCTTGACATATGGTAGTTTTGGAGGTATTTTGGAAATTTTTGTGATTTTGGGAGTATATTGGCCTTTCTAGTGATTTCAAGGGTATTCTTTTGTTAAAAAAGAATAATTTTACCCGAGAGAATTACCAAAATATCAAAAAACCTATAAATATACCAAAACCTTTGAATTGATCCCCTTAGAACTGCCAAATTGACTAAAAAGCACCACGAATGTCCAAAATATTTCAAAACCCTAGAAAATGAATAAAAAGCCCGCAAAACGCCGACAACTACCCCGAAAACTTATAAGATGAACAAAATACCATTGAAACCTCAAAAATAAGCAAAATACCCTTGGAACTTCTGAAAATGACCCTAAACTAAGTCAAAATACACTCCATTTTCTAGACTTTTTGGGTGTTTTGGTAGGTTTCAAGTTGGTTTACTCATTCTAGAGGATTTTAGAGCGTTTTGCTCATTTTTAGCATTGTCGAGGTATATATTTTGCTAAAATATCAAAAAACCTGTAAATACACCAAAACCTCTCAAATGACACTCTTAGAACTACAAAATGACAAAAATGCACGATTATCCAAAACCCTAGAAAGTGACAAAAACGCCTTCGAAACGACCACAATACCCATGGAAATATTTAAAATGACCAAAATACCATTGAATCCTCAAAATAAGAAAAATACCCTTGAAAACTCTGAAAATAACCTAAATACCCCTCAACTAAGCCAAAATACACTCGATGTTTTAGGGCATTTTGCTTATTTTGGCAATGTCGAGTTGTATATTTTAATCAATTTAGATGTTTGGGGTATTTTGGCCGTTTACGAGGTATCGAGATTTGACTGCTCATTCTAGCCATTTCAGTGGTATTTTGGTCATTTTAAAAAATGACTAAAACGCCCCCAAATTGACGAAAATAACCCTGAAAAGTTTTGAAATGACCAAAATACCATTGGAATCTCAAAAACAAGCAAACTCCCCTCGATACCTCTGAAAATGACCAAAATACCCACAAACTAAGCCAAAACGCACTCGATTTTATAGATTTTGGGGCATTTTGCTCATTTTATCAGTATCGAGGGGTATTTTTTAATCAGTTTAGATGTTTGGCGCATTTTGGCCATTTACTAGGCATCGAAATTTGAGAGTTCATTCTAGCCGTTTCTGGGGTATTTTAGTCATTTGAGAGGAATTTACTGATATTTTTCAAGATCCTGCAAAATAAAAAGATTGAAAGGAATGCGAGGAGATTTGAGGGTTGTGAACGTTCTTTGCTAGAGATTAAGTCTTTTTTGTTGCACACTCTCTTTGAATGGAGTGTGGTCTTTTCTCATTTTTATTGTTCTTCTTTTCCTATTTTTCTTGATCGTTGTACTTTTGTCTCCTGATTTGTGCCCCCATAGTACATCCCCAATGTACTCGGCTTGGCACTTTTTCTATTATTAATAATATCCTTACGTTACTTATCAAAAAAAATAAAAAAAGATTGAAATATTTTCAATTAGAAACAATTTGAAGTTTCATATACTAAGTTACCTACAAGGGTTATATATGTATAGCTCTAGACACACAAATAGAGACATAGATCCTCTCACTAAAGCGGCAGAAAAAATTAAATTATTTTTTTGCAAACAATGATTACGTACTGAAGAGCACAAGCTTCTATAATTAATAAATATATAACATAGAAAATCTAAATTACTTTCCAGGACAATTTTTTTACTTTATCTCATTGACATGAGGGTCTTTTTTTTTCTTTTGATTCATAGAATATCAAAAAGGCACGGTTGATAATGAATAAAATATTTTTTTATTGGTAAGTTACACATACACCCATGACCTCACCCTCCACCAAGAACTTACAACGAGAGGAGGTGCCAGTTTAGCTAGAGCTCATTGGCCTATAATGTCCTTTAAGAAGTGGGGATGAGGCATGACATTTAATGAGGTTTTTTTTTTTTTTTTGCAAGGGTATGATGGGAAACTTTACAGACAAATACATCAACTTTAAGAATGAGGACACTTAGTTTTGGACATCCTAGAAAGGAAGGGAAGACATTTATTTTGGATCCTCAAAGCCAGCAAGAAAAGTGTGCAATTACCATCTTCTCTTACTGGTGTTGACATTAGCTTCCTTGGCAGCTTGCAAGAAACTCACTAGAATTCTCTGAAATCCTAAAAACTGGATCTATTAACATGACCAACCTATGTTTATATACACCTTATTACATAGAAAAGGAATCTTTTGATACTCTTTTCATATACACATATTTTTACTTCTTGATGGATACGCTACTGACTAAGAATAAAAGACACTGCATAAAAAGATTACAGACACAAGATTCAATAAGTCACTACAGTTCTTTTGTCTATTAACATTATCAAAGAAGACTGATAAATTATTTGCTCTCCCCAAAATTTGAGTTGATAGGCAATGGTGAATTTAATCACTTAGCCAATATTCTAATACTTCCTCTCACATATGGCTCAGACTTCCCTTTAATAAATGGAGCCCAACACATGGGATTTTTTACTTTTAAATGGAATGTAGAGTGAAAACAGGGATTCAAACTTAGGAACACCTGCTTTGATACCATGATAAATTATCATTTCTCCCAAAAGCTTTGATAGGAAATGGTAAATTTAATCACTTTACCCAATATTCTAACAAAAACATACAGTAATCTGATTTCCCATGTTTGTTAACCAAACAGTATATCAATATCAACACATTAACTAAGCTGCTTTTAAAATTCCAAGCAGTGATAAGAGTAACAAAGATGTATAAAGTTATAGCAATATAAAACATTATGATTATCAAACAAAAAACAAATTATCAGAAAGTACATTCCAAATCATAAATACTAACGCCAACATTCACCACCTTTGCAGTATTCTAAATCATGCACAACTTTTGCCTTTTTCTTCATTTCCACTTCAGCCTCTTTCCTATTCTGGCACTAATTAGAGGTCATAATGCACTACTAACACACTTTCTTTTTTTCTTTTTTCTTTTTTGTAAGTAATGATATTTTAATTGAAAAAAGGCTACTTCATGTACATACACTTATCAAAAAAAGAAGCCTAAAGAATTATATGGAAGAGATATTATATGCAAAAGTGTAGTGACTCTTTAAATTTAGCTAGGGAATTACTATCAGTAAAACCCCACAAATGAGAACAATCAGCAAACAACGTTTTCAATTGAGTCACCAAACTTTCTGTATCCCCAAAAGTATGACAATTCAGTTCCCTCCACTATGTCCACATCTAACATAAAAGGACTAAGTTCCAAATATCCGATGAATGTTTGCCAACCGAATTCCTCCAACCTAACAAAAGATCAATGACTTTTTTGGTAACACCCATTGAATCCCTAAAGATCTAAAAACAAAACTCCACAAATCACAAGCAATAGTGCAATGTATCAGTAAATGATCCATCATCTCTCCACTGCACCAATAAATATAGCACCATCCTAGTAATGTGTAGCCCCTCTTAATGAGATTGTCACATGTAAGGATCTTCCCCCAAGTTGCTGTCTATACAAAGGAGACCCCTCCGAGGAGCCTTAAAACACCAAACTAACATAGATTTATGTGTCGTTATTTTTAGGGGGTTTTACAAAAAACCACCAGTAGACTTTGATGTGAGTATCAATTTGAACAATTAACACCATGGACTTCAGGTTTGTGACAAATCAAGCCTTTGGTTAATGTTTTCCATTAAAGCCTAATGGATTTAATCACGTGATGGTGTACATAGTAATAATGGCATTTCAAAATTATTGAAGATGTGGTAGAAACATGTGCACATCACGTGATTAGCTCCATCAATTTTTTAAAGGAAAATACTAACAAAATGTTTAATTTGTCACAAACCTAAAGTCCAAGTGTTAATTGCTCAAATCAGGACAACTTGCAAGAACTAAACTGACACTCATATCAAACTCCACACTATGCATTCATAAAAAAAAGCCCTTATTTTAACACCTTTTATTCAAAAGAAAATTAGTGAGGTATCTCAACCCAAATTACAGTGGAGTACATAGCTATTGCTACCAGTGCTCCTCTCATATGATTATTTCCTTTTTTGATAGGTTATTATTTCCAAATCTACACATTTTTTACTGATAACTATAGTGCCCATAGCATTTCTAAGCCCAGCACTCCACAATATAATCAAGCATACAACAAGCAAAGGTCGATAAGTTGCCACTTTGATTTGTAAAGATTCACATGAAATCACTTGCTCTTTATCCTTATTTCTAACAGCTTTTCTTATATAACCCAATCTGAAGGGGGGCTGTCTGCATATGGTAATAGTAATACACATATACATCTCTATCAGTGTTAAGTGCCCTGATGTTATGCTATCTAAACACTTTAGACATATAGTTGAGATCAAACAAATTTATGATCAAATGCATACGTCTGTGTCTATCAATATCATATGGAAACAAGAACATATGTATATCTCAGTTCGAACATTTCTTGTTTGTTTCTTTTTTCCCCTTTAATGATCATTTAATGTGAAAGAAAAGTAGGGGGAAAACCTAAATCAAGCTATATTCTCCAAACACTTCATTGTGCATAACAAATGCGTCAAAAGAGATAGGTTCTCCACTTGAACTTGAAGCGAATTTAATTAACCAAAAAATAATAATCCAAATGTTGTTATTGAATCAAATGAAAGGTTTAACCTCCAAGAAACGGATATGATAAACAGGACGCTTCTCTGGGTCCTTTGCCATGGCAAGAAGCTTTTGATGTAATAATACGTCTTCCACTCTATCCATATTTACATCAAGTCCATAACTGAAGAAAAAGAAAACGTAAAGCTATTAGTTTATCAACCCACAAGATAAAAGGCTTTATTCAACACATAACTATCCTCACCATACTACTTAAAAGTACATATTCAAAGTTTAAAAAAATTCTTTTCCTTGAATTGGAAAAAAAATGCAAAATTTCTGTCCATGTTAACAAACATCTAAGCTTTTCCACAATATGGTTCTCTATGCTTGGAAAAAACCTATTTTGAGAGGACAAAGCTTTCAGATAGTGAAGGAACCTGCTAAATGGTCCAGGAATTTGAGAAAGATGTTAAAAATAAGTAAAATTGCTAGAGCATTTGCGAAACACAATTGTGGAAGAGGGATAAACATATTCTTATGACATGCCAATCAGCACCCTAAAGGTCATCTGGAACAGACAAATGATGTATAATGCAGCCCTCCCCGCCAATTCTAAAGTGCTCACAAGCTATTCAGAAGATATGATTGAAGTTGCCTACCAGCAGACTGGAATTTTCATGGAAATACAGAATCCTTTGATTAAGATTATTTGCCAGCTGTCTTCACTTTCTTATAAAAATAAAAAAGATTATTTGCCTGCTGTCAGTAGGAATGACACTTTTCCCGCTGCCATCAAAGTCAGGCATTATACATTGAATATAACTTGGAAGTTATTAGAGGGTAACTTCCTTTAGCTCCCTGAAATTATATTATCCCATTTTCAAGGTATATCCCTAGGCTGGCATTTATAGCTTTGTAGGTTATTAAAGACAGATTGTTACAAAGTTTAATATAAATAAAAGAACCAAAGTTATAAATGAAATTTCCGGCAGGTTTTGAGTAATTGCTTTAGAAAGTAGGGATCTTTTAATAGATATTTGGACGAAAGATTTACAGGTGCGATTGACTTTTAGAAGACCTGGTTGCTGTGATTCAGAGTTGGATTGCCCTATAACAAAAATGAAGGGTAAAAGCTTTTAAGTCTTATTGCTTTATATTGCTTGGGCAGCTCACATCTACCATGGCCGGTTTGAGAGAAATGCCCTCAATCGCACAAGAAGGTTTTAAAGATGAGTATCACTAATGACATTTTTTGCAGATATAAGTGCCACAATAACAAGTTACGTATCAATCCGAATATTTCTTCTGCAGTGTTGGTCAACTAGTTCCTTTGTGTAGTTGCTGTGATCAAAATTTGGTTACTTGTGTTGGTGTTTTCCTAGTTGCTAATAGTGCACTGCCATTCAACATGACACGGTCTAATGCTTTTTAACAGTATGTTTTGAAGTCTATCGGTTCTTCTTCGTCTCAGTGATGCATTTGGCAATACAAATTCAAAATCTACAGTCCTCCTATAATCTCTCAAATGAAAACACAATTTCTTATAACATTTTTTTCAAAAGCAATACCATTCCCAAAAACACGGAATTTGATTTGAAAGATTCCATTCTGAAATCAAAAACAGCAAGAAAGAAACACAAACTTGTTATCTTCAGCATCACAATAATTTCCAAGTCATCATACTTGGTTTAAAAAAATAAATAAATAAAAAAATCCACAATCTATTCCTGTAACTAATACTGATAATACATGCACATCCATTCGTAACCGATTCACAAAGTGATCGCAATCAGGTTTACAACAATAAAATACACAGATTCAAAGGAAAAAAAAAAACGGAGATGAAATTAGAAAGAGTACCTTGGGGGCAAGCGATTGAAGTGAGCGTCCAAGAGGTCGCGAAACTCAGGACTCGACACCGCCTCTTCGTGACCGTTCTCCACCAATCGATTGTACACGTCGTTTCGCAAATCGTAAGCGCCGAAACTCCGCGGCGGCGACGAGCTCTCTCCGACGCCCTCGATCAAATCCATACTTTAATTTTTTTTTTTTAATTTTTTTTCCACTGCTATTTAACTATTGCTATTATTGATAGTATTGTACTGAGCAGAACTTTCATGACCGAGAGAGAGAATCTGAAACTCCTGAATATTGATTTAGCAGCAGAGGGATCTTTGACTGTAGAAAAATAGAATCAAGAGTTTTGTACGAAGATGGAGGGTATTTTCGTCCAAAAACGAAAAAAAAAAAAAAAAAAGATAGAGCTCAAAGTTGAGTGCTGGTACTTTCAAGAGAGAGAAAGAAGGCACGTTTTTGAAGAATGTCAGGTTTGGATTTGAAGTTTGGAGATAGTATAGATAGAAGAAGAGAAGACTCAAGAAAAAGAACAGAGAGAAAGGACATGGTCCCCGTGCTGGCCCTAGACGTAGACTTGAGGAGGAGGCTTTTTTCAGTTTTTTCTAATTCTGTTTCTGACCAAATTATTAAAACAAAATAAATTTAATCATTTAATTAATCACTTATTATGTAAAAAAAATTTAGAAAAAGTTAAAGAGGTGTGGAGTGGATAGGGTTGTGAATTTTTTTGGCAATTTTAAAATGAAAGCTTAGGAGGGACCGGAGTGACGGAAATGCCCTTGGGATTGGAGAGAATTCACGGTGGAGACTTTTTGCAGACGTTTGGATTGGGTCTCAGACTCAAAAAGACTTTTTTACAGACTCAAGAATGGAATTTACAAGAAGAAGGCCATTTCGTATCAACTGGGCAACAACGACAGGATCAGGTGCGGTGCGGTCATGCCATTACTGTGTTATTTATCACGCAATTGGCCTTTTTTTTTGTTACGGGCTATGTTAGATTCACTTGCCAGTTTTCTATGGCACTGTCACAGTTTGGGGACTCCCATAAACTTGAAAAACGTGATGCAAATTTCTTTATCATTTTATTCGTCTATGATATTTTTAGGATATTTTATTGGCGAAAAACACATTTTAGTCCCTACATTTTCATGCAATTCCCATTTTAGTCCTTACATTTTATTTTTACCACTTTTAGTCTCTATCTTGAAAAACGCTTTCCGTTTTGGTTCTTGCCGTTACTCATTTAACAGAAATATCCTACGTGGCAAACGGTCCAACAGTAAATGCTGACGTGTCTATTAAAATAATATTAAAAAAAATATTTGCATTTTTAAAAATGCCACATTAGCAATTTAATTTAAAAAAAAAAAAAACCACCTCAGATAAAAATAATATAAAAATTTATAACCTAATTATTTAAAAAAAAAAAAAATTAGTTAAATTAATTTTTTTTCACAGTTCTCCATCTCTCTCTCTATATCTCTTTTCTACGTTTCCCATTCCTCTTTCTCTATTCACAACATGTTTCACTCATCTATCTCTTCTCATCTGACTAAGTTTTGGTTGGATCGAATCGGTGGTTGCTGGGTTTTAGTGGTGGCGTTTCGATGGTGGGTTTCGGTTGTGGAGTTGAATCCGTGGCCGGCTTTGGTGGTGGGTTTTTTTCGGTGTTTGTTGGATCCATTTGGTGGTGGGTTTCGGTGGTGGAGTTGAATCGGTGGCCGGCTTTGGCGGTGGGTTTTTTTCGGTGTTTGTTGGATCCATTTGGTGGTGGGTTTCGATGCTTGCTGGATCTGTTTGGTGGTGAGATTTGGTGCTTGCTGGGTCTGTTTGGTGGCTGGGTTTCGCGATGGTCTATTTGGTAGTTGGGTTTCGTTGGTAGTCGGGTTTTGGTGGTGGCTGGGTTCTGTTCGAGGTGGTGGTGGTCGTGCCTTTGGGTTTTGTTTGGGTGTTTAGTGATTTTTTGTTTAGGTGTTTGGTGAGTTAGGTATTGGGTTTGGGTTTGAATTGCTCGGCAATGGGTGGTTTGATTTCTGGGTTTGTGGTGTGATTTATGGGTTTGTGGGTTTGTGGTGTATGTTGTCTGAATCCAAATCGACTACTCATTTGGAGAAGATTTCGAATTCAGAGTGGAATTAGGTGTACACTGGGTTTGGTTGTGCATGGAGGCCGAAAATCTGGGTTTGAGTTTTGTGTTTTTTGTGTTTGGTTTCAAAGCATAAGAAAATCTTGTTGAATGTTTGTGTTTTGTAAATTTTTATGGGCATATCTTTTTATTTTGTAAATTTGAGTGATTTTATGGTTTTGGTTGCTAAGAAAATGCAAGAAAAGAAAAGTAAATTTTTAATTTTTAATTTTCTGGGCAAGCTTAGTTGGGGAAGAAAAATGAAGAACACGTTCTTCATGTTCTTCCAAAAAAAAGGAAAAAAAATTAATTTAACTAATTTCTTTTCTTTTTTTAAAAAAATAATTAGGTTAGAAATTTTTATATTATTTTTATCTGAGGTGGCTTTTTTTTAAAATTAAATTGCTGACATGGCATTTTTAAAAATGCAAATATTTTTTTTAATATTATTTTAATAGACACGTTAGTATTTACTGTTGGACCATTTGCCACGTAGGATATTTCTGTTAAATGAGTAATGGCAGGGACCAAAACGGGAAGCGTTTTTAAAGATAGGGACTAAAAGCAGTAAAAATAAAATGTAGGCACTAAAATGGGAATCGCTTGAAAATGTAGGGACTAAAATGTGCTTTTCGCCTATTTTATTCTCATTGACAACGAATGGAATTCTTCCTTGATAATTTGATAATTGAAGGAAGGGGAATTTTATACTCTGAAAATGTCTTTTCCTTTTAAATCTAAAAAATATTATCCAGTTGAATTTTAAGACTCTTGGGTCCTGGTAACGGTGTTTAAACAATGAAAATTGTTGTTTAAATACCACAACACATTTTTTTACACATTTTTTTACTCATACATATTTCCACAATATTTAAACAACGTTACTAAATCTCTTAGTAACTCGGTGTTTGAATTTTAACTTCACCTCTTCGTTAAGAACTTTGTAACTCAATTAATTGACTATCTGATATTTGAATTTTAAGACTCTTGGCTATCTCATTCTCATTGATAAGGAATGAAATTATTCCTTTATAATTTGATGATTAAGGGAAGGAGAATTTAAACCTTGAAAATGTCTTCTTCTTTTTTAACTCTAGAAAATATTAACCAGTTGAATTTTAAAACTCTTAGCCCGTTTGGTACATGTGTTTAAAAATTGAAAATTTTTGTTTGAAAACATTTGTGGAAATACGTGTAAATGAAAAAGTGTGTGAAAATACGTGTAATGTTGTTTAAAAACTGAAAATGGTTGTTTGAAAACACAAACCAAACACCCTTAGTTGCCTAGTGTTTGAATTTTAATTGTCATATTTTCACTAATAACCTTGTAACTTAATTAATTGGCACTTCTTAAAGGAAGAAGAGACTAGCATCTTCGATTTTCAACGCGTGCTAATCTTGAGATGGAAGGAAAGCTAATATTTAGGCCCCGTTTGTTATTGTTGTTTAAACAATAGTTTTCAGTATTTAAACAACATTACACGTATTTTCACATATATTTTCACCCAGACGTATTTCCAAAAAATACAAACAACGTTATTATAAATTTCTTACCAAACGGCCCTTAGATTGTGTGGCTTATTGTGATTGGGTTGTTTCACTTTTTTGTATCCTTTATGACTTCGTCATGCAAATTGGCTTCGAGAAAAGCCTGTTGTTCTGGTTAAGACTTTAAAAAAAAAATTAAGTAGTAAACAATGGTAATTAAAGGGTTGGACAACTGGACATTAAGGAGCTTCGTTGGAATAATAGGATCAGATAAACTTGAGAGAATCTAGGGTTGGCCATGGTCCATGGATCCTATGTTTTGGAATTGAGAAATTAATTGGACGATGGTCATTGTCAAGAAACGCTGGAAGTATGTGAGAAATGCTATGTTCACAATATTTTTACAACAAATCTTATGTGTCAAGTTGTTACTTGCTCTTACTAGTGGGTAAGAAAGTAATTTCAATGTTGGATTTAAATTAAAAACCTGTAACAACCTACCAACTACGATTTGTTGTGAAAATATTGTGGATGTAATATTTCTCATTATTTTTAGGTTTGGTGTTTTACAAAAGAGAGATGCTATATTAACAACATTTTCAATAATAAATCATAAGTGGCAAGTTGTTATTGGTTATTACGGGTGGACAAAAAGTAATTTAAGTTATTTATTCAAATTAGAACCAGTAACAACTTACCACCTATGATTTGTTATAAAAGTATTGTTAAAATGTTGTGGATGTAGCACTTCTTTTTTCAAAATGAGCTGAAAACCAAATTATTCTTATTGGCTTATACCCAAAAATAAATAAATAAATAAACATTTTGCATTATTAAAAGTCACTTTATTTATTCCTATAAAAAAAAGGGACACTTTATTTATTTTATATAGCTATTTTTTATATTTTACAATACACCATTAATCTCATTTTTTTATTTTGCAGTACACCTCATTAAAATAATAAGTATTATTTACACTATACCATATTAATTTTTTTTTTTTTTTTTTTTTTTTTACACCCATCAACAACGGCAGCTATAAACTCAATCCACCCAATGCCACAAATTCCAATGAGTAAAATACTCAAATATGAGTTTGCACAACGGCTACAATAATATGTATCTTTGAAGAATATCGTAGCAATTTGTAAATTTTGGATGCAAAATGAGTAAGCCGATGCAAGGGGTTTTTTTGTGGATTTGGATGAACTGTATAATCCATTATGCATTTTAAAGGTTTATGAATAAGCCATTGGGAATGCTCTAATGACATGTTAGGTATTTTATAATGGACTAAAATGCAAAATACACATTTAAAGTTTGGTGTCATTTTAATTTTCTTCCTTAATATTTAAAAATTTTGATTCGCTCCCTTAACGTTAAGGGTTTGTTTTGACTCGTAGTTCTTATGTTAATATCGTAATGATGCGTCCGTTAAATGCATAGGCAGAGCAAGGGGAAGCCAAGGGGGTCCATGGCCCCCCCTAACTTTTGAAATTTTCCATTAATATTCTTTTACATTTGGTAATAAATATAAACATTACACAAAAATGTATTTACCGGCCCCCTGAAAAAATTTCCTGGCTCCGCCACTAGTTAAATGACACAAAACCTGCACATGTGCTACTTGGCCGAATTAACTCATGCTACATTAATTTAATTATTTTATGTAATTAAATAACTTAATAAATCTTTTCAAAAAAAATAATTCTTTAAATTGTAAAAAAAAAAATTAAACCATTTTTTTTTCCTTTTCATCATTATGGATGAACAACTTCTATATTCTTCCCCAAAATCTTTTCCACATTCATTCTAAAGAACCGAAAGTCGAAAACTAGGATAAAAAACTCCAATGAAATTTCATTTTACCAAAACCCAAAATTTATGAAACCCCTCATCTCAAGCAATAGCAAGATTGAAAGCTCAATTTGAATCATTAGGTTTTGTCAATATGGATCTAGGTGAAAGGATCAAGAACAAAGCTTATGAGATTGATCTTGATGTAGCTTCAATCGAAGAAAAGGCAAGTGCGATGAGTCATGGGACTAACCTAAAAGGTAGAGTATGTGGTGAAAAAAGTTAGGGTTTTGGTGAGTATAAACACACCGAATCCGAGCAAAGCGACGAAGTTGAAGATGCAAGCTCATCGGTGAGAAGAAGAAGGCAAGCATCATGAGCCATGGAAATATCGCAAAGAGTAGAGTACGACCGAGAAGGTTAGGGTATTGGTAAGTATGAACGCATTGAATCCAACCAAAGTGACAAAGTTAAAGATGCAAGCTCATCAGGTTGATCAAGGTCGTTGACTTGGATTTGATGGATGTGGCTAGGTTTTGATGTTAGAAATTGTGGGTTTGGTTTAAGTTATTTGGGGAGATTAGTTAGTGTTCAGTACTTGGTTTGTTTAGGGTGTGGTCTAGGTGTTGTATGGGGGTTTGAACCACCACATGTGGTGGCTAAAATTAGATCCCTACCAATCTCTGATTTTTAATTATTTTTTCTATAAAATTTCGATCTTTAATCTTGTGAGAAATTGTGCCCCTGGGCCTTGGCTCAACCTTTCAAATGGTTTGGCATAACCCATGCAAATGGAAGGAGTTGTGTTGGTGCCTTTCAAGAGTGGAGTTTTTACTGATGTTATCGATCCTCCTAAATCAAAGGTTTTATAATGAAGTTGTCACTTATTTTAATAGAAAAAATAAAAAACTAAAATTGAAACAATACATTACTTTTATCGATGAGTTGAAATTATACATCTCTTGATAATAAATAGAAAATTAAGTGGTTTTGATCCTATATACAATTTAAAACAAAAATACATAATTTTGTTTCCTAGTTACAATTTAAAAATTGAAAAGTACAATTCACCAAATTTAAACTTAATAAACTAAAAAGAGAAAATTTATATTTAAACTTAGTGTACTAAAATGACAATTCACCAAATTTATAGATTCTAAATTGTATTTTATTTCTTTAAGATATTATTATAGGTAATATGGCCTCATTTCAAAAGTATATTTGTGGAAGATACCAATGGATGAATAAATTCAATTCGCATAATAATGTAAATTAAAGGCCTACTATGTTCTGCAATAAATTCATAGACAGATGCTTATAAGGGAATACTTGTCGTATAGGAACAATGTGTAAGTTAGTGATGCGACTCCACGGAATCCAAGCTTTTCAAGAAAGAATATACTATTGATTAAATATGTCCATTAGCATAGGGTCTCTTTTCCGAAAGACAACCTCATTTGTAGCCTTTTTTGGTCATAATAAAAGAAGGCATATATCAACCAAATATGTATTAAGATGATATATAATCTCTGTTATACAAAAATTCATAATATAAAAAAAAAACAAAAACAAAAACAAAAAAAACAAAAATTCATACCTTTCGTTTTCCAATTTCTCTTTTTGATTATGCATAATCCCCTAATAATACTCCTCATCCGATTCTTCTGGGAATTTCCTTATATGACAATAGGGGTTGATTAATGCAACCAACAAATTCTGCGGCCGGTAAAGGCAAAATAAAAGTGACAAATTTAGCTACAAGCTTGGTTATAGCCAATGGCTAGAACTCTACCTCTACTCAATATCTTTTTAACAAAGTTTAGTTACAAAATTAGTTGTAACCTAAAACTACAATCTTACTTAATATATTTTCTATTAGGGTGAATTTTGATAAATCCACTATTGGATTACATCTTCTTCTTATATCCACTATGCTTGCAAAATTTCTAGAAAATTAAAGTTCAATAGTTATGTTATCAATAAATTGTTTAAATTGCAAGTTTTTGAAATTTAAAATTATTCATAAAATATAAGCTTATAGATCATATGGTAAATAATATCCGATTGATATGAAATTTGACATGTGTATTAAGAGCGTAAAGAACATGCAATTTAACGGTTAGATTTTCAAAATATGTAATAATATTTATTTTATTGAGTAAGGTTATAGCCTTAGGTTACAATCAATTTTGTAGTTAAACTTTGTCATTTCTTTATAGAAGTGCTGCATAGGAATGGCAATGGGGCAAGGTGGGTCCGAAGGATGGGGTATTTGCCCCCACCCCGCATAGTTTTGTCTTACCCCATCCCCGCCCCACTCCACATGACGAAGAAAATTTTCTTGCCCCATCCCCGCTTTTTGGGGCCTGCGAAGACCCGCCCCACTCTATAAAACTCTACTTCTTGTTAATTTGCTCACAACTATTACAATTGTTTTCAATAAAACCTGTTTTGTTAATAAAAATATACTTGAAATTACAAATAAATTTATCACATCAAATCAAACTAATTTTTAGCAAAAATTGAATAATATTATTAAAGTGTTTAATAAGACAATATCCCAACAAAAACAAAAATATCATAATACAAAATCAATAATTCAATAGTATATAAATTTGTTTGTAATGAAGACAAAAGAAAATGTTAAAATTGGTACCTTATTTCCAACCTTGCTAGAAAAAAAAAAAAAAAAAAAAAAAAAAGGCAGAAAGCCTTGTTGGGTAGAATAAAATAAGCTAATAATATGTTTGTTTAAATATTAGGGTTTTAGAGTATGAAAAATTTACAATTTAACCTTTATCAATGCGGGGCGGAGTGAGTTGGGTCTAAAAAGTCTAAACCCATCCCAGCCCCACCCCGTGGTGCAGGGCTGAAATCTTGCCCCATCCCCGTCCCACCACCTTTGCAAGGTGGGAAAAACCTGCGTGCGGCGAAGCGGGGAGGGGTGGGGCAAAATTGTCATCCTTACTGCTACATTCACAACATTTTCACAACAAATTCTAAATGGCAAGTTGTTATGAGTTTTTAATTTGAATTCACTGCTGAAATTACTTTCTTACCCACTAATAACAACCCGTAACAACTTGTCACTTAAGATTTGTTGTAAAAGTGTTGTGAAAATGTTGTAGACATAGCATTTCTCTTTTTTTATTGGATGTGAATTTTGAGAAATCCACTATTGGATTACATTTTTTTTTCTTATATCCTTCATGCTTGCAAAATTTTCCAAAAGATAAAAGGTCAATAATTATGTCATCAATTAAATGTTTAAATTTCAAGTTTTTGGTAGTATAAAATTATACGTAAAAAAATTAAGTTGATGAATCAAATAACATCCGATTGGCACAAAATTTGAAATTCGTGTTAAGAACATAAAGAATATGCAATCTAACAGTTAGATTTTCAAATTATGTAGTCATATTAATTTTTTAAATGGGAGTTGTAGTCATTAACTACAAGCCTACAACCAAATTTATAACCAAACTTTTTACAAAGATTTTTGAGTAATTTAGAGAATGCCTTAGGAGCATCCACATCAGTTCTTTCATTTTACACATCCATTTTTACACTAAAAACCTACTTTTTCTATTTTACACATCTAATTTTACAAAACACCCACATCAGTTCATCTATTCTATCACATCTTTTAATTAAATAATCAATTTTCTCAAATTTTTTATTATTTCCCTCAACCACCGCATTTAATACGCGCGCTCTCTCTCTATTTTACGCATTTTTCTGATATTTTGCTCTACTTCTCTACCCATTTCATTTCTCTACTTCTCTACCCATTTCTCTACTTCATTTCTCTACCCTCTACAGATCAACTCTACTTCATTTCTCTACTTCTCTACCCATTTCTCTACTTCTCTACCCTCTACAGATCAACTCTCTCGATCACGACCAGCTCCGACCAGATCAGACCCACGATCCACCATTCTAGCCTTGTTCCTGAGCCGCGCCACGGGGCGTCGCGGCCCGTCCATGCTGGTGCGAGAGACGGCAGCGCAGCAGCTGGAGGAGCAAGACCCATCTCGGTCTCTCCCTAGCTCCGATCCATAAGCACCGACCGATCTCCCTAGCTCCGATCCACAAGCACCGATCAAATCTGAGATCTCCCTAGCTCCGATCAGGCAAGACCCATCTCGGTCAGATCTCCTTAGCTCTGATCAGGCGAGACCCACGAGTGTATCTCTGTTGATTTGTTTTTTTTTTTTTTTTTTTGAGCAAGTGTATCTCTGTTGATTTGTCTGTGTGGATGTGTTTGTGTGTGGGTGTGTTTGTGTGCATCTGAGGAAAAAGCGAGACCCACGAGTGTATCTCTGTTGATTTGTCTTTTTTTTTTTTTTTGAGCAAGTGTATCTCTGTTGATTTGTCTGTGTGGATGTGTTTGTGTGTGGGTGTGTTTATGTGCATTTGAGGAAAAAGAAGAAGATGAAGAAGATGAGGAGAGGAGAAGTTAATTGGGTTTGTTGAGCACGGAGAAGAGAGAGAAAAAAAGGAGCGAACGGAAAATTAATAAACTAATGTATAAACGAGCTACAGTAACCGTGGAAATATACACGGTTACTGTAGCTCATGGATAGATTTGCACAATTTTACACATTTTTACACCCACTGATGTGGGTGTTTTTTTGCTTAAAATGTGTAAAATTGGTAGTTATTTCTATTTTAGAAGACTTTACCTGAACTGATACGGATGCTCTTAGCCGTAGAATCTTTAAGAAAATGACAAAAACATTCTTAACTGGGACAAATGTCAATAATATGTATACTTAAACAACATATGAATTATGTGCAAGCAACATATTGATCTCTAAAATTAAAAATTAAAACAAAAAATGAGGCTGGCTACCAAGAACTTATGTTAGAATGTTCTTAATAGGGTCTTCTTGCATTGGTGAACTTTGAGAATGCATGTCTTCTACAAAATGGGCCTCGCTGAACTAGTCTGTACACAAAACAAGCACTCTCGCCGAATTAGTACAGACACAAAACAAGCACTCCAGAGAAATCAAATAAAAGCAATATGGCCCAGTAATTGTTAATTCACAACAGAATTAGCATATATGTCTCAATAATTATCTTATTATATGAATATATTTTAGGGGTGGCAAAATAAGCCTAAACCCATTTGTCAACCCAAACTCGCCCACTCTAA
Source organism: Notholithocarpus densiflorus (assembly GCA_030021035.2). NCBI lineage: Eukaryota > Viridiplantae > Streptophyta > Magnoliopsida > Fagales > Fagaceae > Notholithocarpus > Notholithocarpus densiflorus. The sequence goes on from JARYZH020000012.1 coordinate 953,142, forward strand.
TTAAACCCAAACCCACTCAATTATTAGTTGGGTTAAATGGGCATCAACCCAATTAGACTCAATAATTATTGGGTTTTAACTAAAAGCTCATTGAACCCCATTTAACCCAAAAACAATTTTAGTGATTTAATCACCCAACTCTAAAATACCCCAAAACTACTAAAATTACCAAAATACCCTCTCAACCTAAAAAATGACCAAAATAATATCTAAACCTAAAAATGACTAAAATAACCCTAAAACCTACAAAATGACCAAAATACTCCCAAAAACAAAAAAATGACCAAAATACCCCCCGAAACTCAAAAAATGACCAAAATACCCCAAAACATAAAAAATGACCAAAATACCCCTAAACATAAAAAAAATGACAAAAATATCCTCAAAACCTAAATATTACCAAAATACCCCCAAAACCTAAAAAATGACTAAAATACTCCCGAAACCTAAAAATAACTAAAATAACCCTGAAATCCAAAAAATGACAAAAATATCTCCAAAACCTAAAAGATGACCAAAATATTCCCGAAACCTAAAAATTACCAAAATACCCCTGAAATCCAAAAAATGACCAAAATACCATTGAAACCTCAAAATTACCAAAATACCTCCAAAACGTAAAAAATGGCCAAAATTACCCCGAAGCCTAAAAAATAATCAAAATAACCCTAAAACTTAAAAAAATGACCAAAATACCTCCGAAACTTAAAAAATGAATAAAATACCCTCGAAACCTAAAAATATATTATATTTTATGGTATATAGACACAAAAGGTATCCATTTGCAGAATAGTACTTAGTCAAAAAATATCTCAGCCCCAACTCCCATAGTCTTATTATTGTCTTGGATCAGCACAAAACTATTGAGTTTGGAACTTGAGTCGATTTTGACTATGTTGAAGCGAGTATCAAGAAGCTTGGATAGAAACCTTGATACAGTTGGTCGGTGGACGGACTGATATCTCTCTTGATAAGGGTCTTGGCATCTTCATCAATGGAAAAAATAATTTGCCACTACTCCAGTTTTTCTACCCCCATAATATTTATATTCCTTTTATACCCACTTAGCACTTCCCTGATAATTTATCAAAGATAAGAAGTGTCTGATATATTTTTTTAATATTTTATACTACTTTAATATATAGTATTCTAAAAATTTAATCATTACATTTTAATTTTCTCCCTTAAAAATAAAATTTTGACTTCACTTAAAATCCCAACTCAAGCTAGTTTGTCATGATCCATAAACTCACTTAAAAGTTAAAAATTTGAGGTGAGCTTGTTAAAATATTAAGTCAGGATCCAGATAGGCCAAAGTTGAGTGTGCTATTGTACTATCATACTATGTTTAGGTTTAGTTGTCCTACCATAGACCATAGTTATTTTTATATTATCAACATAACACAAATAAAAAGTTTCCTGCGTTTGGTCTACAAATGTGATGGTTTTTTTTTTTTTTTTTTTGAGAGAGAGATGCGATGGTTATGTTGCCTAGTCATGATTGATTTGATCATTAAAAGGTAGATATGTATTATCTTTAGAGCAAGACTTAGGTACAGTACTTAGGTGCTGTTCCTTAGGTTCTCATTTTAAGATTCTGCCATATGAATTTTTTCTCATAAGATGAAAGTGTATTTTTAAATTAAGTAGCCACATGACTGAATCTTAAGAGGAGAATCTAAAGAACAGCATCTAAAGTACTATTATACCTAAGTTTTGTCCTTATCTTTAATCTTATTTTTCCTAATAGAATCAACAAAAGAGAGAGATAGAAAGCATTGATGCCCCACCATTGTGTTACTTTATTAGCAGTGGCAACATAGATTATGTATGGAAGTGGATATGATTCACTGTCCATTATTGTTTATTGGGTTGGAGGTCCACTTCCTTCGAGAGGCTCACTAAATGGAAGAGAAACAGTAGGTTCAAATTAGAATCAATAACTAACCATCTATGATTTGTTGTGAAAATGTTGTAAAGATAACACTTATCAAATGAAAAATAGGACCGGAAGAGCGTTGGATAACACGATGGGTCCTATGACGATCGATTTTCTATTTCTAGTGACTGTAAACAGTGGGACCACTGTGACTTCAGGAAATTTATGATGCTACTTGGAGGGAAGGAAAGACAAGTTTTTCTGGTTTGGTAAGAAATAATAAAGGTGAGTTGTTGAAGGTTTGGGTAGAACAGGGGGATACTTTGTTAGTGACAGTAGCAGAATGTATTGCTGTTGAAGTAGCAATTCAAGTGGCTATTGAAGAAGGATATGAGCAAGTTATTGTGGAAGGAGATTCAAAGTCTGTTATAGATGCTATCAACAACGTAGGCAAATCAGTAGGATGAGAACTCTATCTCAGTATATTAATTCTTTTAGAATTGTAGTGAATGATAGTAAGGAAACCAAGTTTTGTTTCAAATGGGTTCCAAGGAGTTGAATAAGAGTGCTCATGCTTTAGCTAAATGGGCCTATTCAGATTTTGCTAGTTTTTTAGATATCGATTGATATATATACTATCGTTATTGCAAGTGGAGTCTCTTGTTCAGTCTCTGTGCAATTTGTGGTTCCTTGGGATTTTTTTTCAAAATAACACTAAATCTCAAACAATTTCGTTAGTTAGCATGTTTTCAAACAATTTAGCAAACTAACATCTCGAGCGCAAGGGAATCGATTTTGTTGCGCTAAATCGAGTGTGATGAAGTCGAGTTCCATGGAACTCGAGTCTTCAAGACTCGATTTCCCAGACTCAACAAAACATCATCAAACCCAAAGACCTAGAGAAGAAAATGAAGGAGCTTTGTTTGGAGCTTCATCGCCGCCACCTCCTCCTGGAACCTTCGTCGTCGCTGCCTGGGTTCAGTTTGGTTTGTTTTTCTTCTTTGTTTGGTCTGGGTTTCTTCCTTTTGGGCTTGGGTTTCTTTTGGGTTTCTTCTTCGTTTGATCTCTTTATGGAAATCGAGACTATAATGCTCGATTTCCATGCATAGAACCATGGTTTTAAAAACCGGTACGGTGAAAGAACTAAAAAATGAGCTAATTATCGGTTTTATGGTCGAACCGGTGACGTCATAAATAATTTAATTATTATTTATTTAAATTATATAAATAAATAATAATTTTTTAATATACTAAAGCTAACAAACCAATAGTAATAAATATGTTTCCTTTAAAAAAAATACAAGTATATAAGTATATAATATCTTTTTAAAGAATTTAACATAATAATATTACAAAACAATCATCTTTAACATAATAAACTTTCAACAATTTCAGACTAGACGAGGATTGAATCTCAAATATCTTATTCAACTATCAGAGACTTTACCACAAAATCTTTATTTCTTAGTTCATTTAAATAATTATTTTTTCTCCCTTGTCTCTCCTCTCAACATACACAGCCACCACCGCACCATAGCCAGCCACCACCCACCACAGTCGCCAGAGACCACCACCACCATTTATAACCCAAATTTAAATAAATTAATAATTATGTATTACACTTTAAATATATTCAAAATACAAATAAATCGAGAGAATAAATTAAAATGATAAGAAGGTGCTATGTGGAGAAACGTGGGCCACAAATCAGATAAATGCCTCCAGCTCCATGATCCAAGTTCCAACACCTTCATTTGCTTTCTCTTCAATTTTTTACCTCCACATCCTTATCTTTACTTTTTGACTTCTCCACTTCTCTTTTTTCCTATATTTCTTTTCATCTTTTCATTTCCCCCCCCCCCCCCCCTCTCTCTGCTTTGTCTTCCTCATGAGAAATAAGGAAGTTTTCGCCTGAAACTTCAGCATTTTCTGAGCAATATTCATGAGTTTTTTTTCTCTTGGACAGTTTTCGGCCTCCATTCGCTAGGTTTTTTAGGTGTACGGCGTACCTGTACAAGTTTGTGCGTGCATTTTCTTTATATTAGTAGTATTTTAGGTGAACTTGTACTAGTTTTTCTTTGAGAGAGTGAGAAATACATTCCGGCTGAATTTTGATTTCGGCCGGTATTGACCGAAACTGTAACGTGAGAGCGAGAGGACAAAGTCACAGACCACCACAGCAAAACCAGTTCGACCACGCTGGTTTCCGGTTCTCAGGTTGAATCGGCCTGTTTGCACTATTTATCGATTTTTAAGCTATTTTCAGTTTTTTGCCATAACCAGACCGGATTGAAGGCCAGTTTCTAGTTGAACCAGTCGAACCGGCTGGTCCGGTCCGATTTTTAAAACCATGCATAGAACTCGAGTCAGTAATGCTCGATTTAGCGCAACAAAATCGAGTTTCTCACACTCGAGAGGTTAGTTTGCTAAATAGTTTTGAAAACATGCTAACTAACGAAATTATTTGAGTTTTAGTGTTATTTTGAAAAAAAAAAATTAGTTCCTTGTGTCTTTATGTTTTTTTTAAGGTGTTTTAATGAATTTTTTATTCAGCAAAAAATACAAATTTTAAAGAAATACTTTAGTAAGGAATACATGAGATAATTACATTTTTTTTCTTGAGATTTGAAAAAATAACACTGCACTCTAAACTTGAAGAGGAAAAAAAAATTTCCCTCACTTCTTTTTTTTGGGAAATTTTCCCCCACTTAAATTGACTAAATTTTGTTAAATTCATTGTTTTAAATTTTTAATTAAATTGTATTTTAAAATATTAAATGTGAATTTTGCTTTTTATTTTTTTATTTTTCAATAGGTTGTAAGAGATTTGCCATTGTAAGTGTTTTGGTGCTTGATAAATTTTGTATTTTTATTTTAAATTTATCAATTATTTTTTTACTAACCAATTAAACTTGAGATTCTTATAAGATTTTAGAATATTTCATTACTAATATAAACAAAATAAAGGTGTTATTTTTTAAAAATCTTAAGTAGGGGGAGTGTAATTAACCCGAAATACTTTATTCGAAAAGTCGTCAAAAACTTTGTAATTCAATTAGTTGACACCAAAGCTAACTTGATATGATATGAGACCTTAGGCAGTAAATTTAAATGAGGCCTTTTATATTTAAATATTAATTAAATAAAATTATTTAAACTAACTGAATCAAATTTAATTATATCAATTAATTTAAGGTTAATTTTATATAGAGAATTAAATATTATAGTTCAAATACAAAATTTAACAAAAAAATGATTTTTTTATACAAAAAATAGGTTTACTTTATCTTAGAAAGGTAATGCATGATTAAGTAAAGTTGTAGATTAATTTTCAATTTTATATTTCAATGTAGATTTTTTGGTGTGTCACTATATGGAAGATTAGGTGGTCAGTGTTAATAATCTATTGCGTAGAATATTAGCTTACAAAAATTAAAGTATCAAGGTATTAAGGTAAATGATAATATAAAACATCTACTTTTTTTTTTGCAAATATTTTAGGGTCTCAGTTGGGTTAGGTTTCTATTGGTCTAACATTTTGGAGGCTTTGTTAAATGGGAGCCTTAGGCCTAGGTCTTGAGCTTGTCCTGGTTGACACTTCTTGGTGTTTCTAAATGAAACATCTAGAGTTCAAATCCCCACTATCAAATTATCAACAACAAAAAAAAGTCTCCTAAATTTTTAGCTATAAAGGATATGCTACTCTTCTCCTCATTCTCATCCTTAGAATTGTCACTTTCTATCTCCTTAATCATTTTTAGGATCATGGAATTGTTTTTGGAGGTTTGGGGGTAGGGTCACCTCATAAGTTTGCAGGGATCTAACTAATTCACCTACTTTTAAGTGCATCTAGATCTTTACTCTCCACTATGGTAGTGACTTCGGCCTAAAACTCTTAACTAAGAATCTTAAAATTTTCCTCACAATTTTGGGCTTTGAATACTTCTCACCTAGGTTGAAGCTAGAGTTGACTATATTGTTAAGGCTAGCATAAATTTCATCAAACCTCTCACCTTCCTTCATTTTTAATTCTTCAAACTGTTTCTTTTTTAGATCGTTACAATATGTTGCTAACTCCGCAACTCGAATATTTTCCTCCCTAAAACACTTTGTGTATAGAGAGGTGCCAACTAACTTACAAGGCCTTCAGCTTAATTCTTCAAATTGGTTGTAGGCTTGTAGCCAATTGTTTGTTGGTCCATTTATCAAAGGTCACTTGAGGTCTAGTCCAACCCATCACAACAGACATCCACACAATGACCTAGGGATTATAGAAATGCTCTCATGTGTACCTTCTAATAGGAATAATTACTTCCATCAAAATATGGCGAAATAGACAATGACTAACCATGATCTAGTTGATAATGAGGGTCAAAGAGTGCCAAAGCTTTCATACCACTTGTTTAGTTATTTTAGACCCCGATTGTATATTATGCAATAGAAAATGTTAATTAAGTTCAATTATGCGAATTAAAAATTTTCAGTTCAACCAATTAAACTATGTGCTCTTAAGTCATGCGGTGGTATGGGTTTTAAGCTTCACAAATATTTTAAGTTGGCACTCAAGGTTGGAGATTACAATCTGGCCATTAATCTTTGTTTTTTCGGGTCTTCAAAACTAAATATTTCCCTAATTGTGATTTTGTACATGCTGTTATGGGAAACAATCTGTCTTATGTTTGGAGAAGTATTATGGTGGCTCAAGGATTGGTTAAAGAGGGGTTACGTTGGCAGGTAGGGAATGGGTCCAAGGTTCGTTTTTGGAATGATAAATGGTTGCCTTATTCATCTACGTATAAGAGTAATTGCATCAATCATTGCAAAATACAAAAAGTGCAAAAATTTACACAACATAGCACTTAAAACACTTGCATCAGTCTTTCTAAACCTTTGTAAATATACACAGATACTACAGTAACCGTGTAAATATACACGGTTACTGTAGCTTTGTATACAATATTTTATTAATTTCTCTCTTTCTCCCTCTTCTTTCTGTGTCCGTCCCAATTTGCTACAAATCCACCCAACTGTGTCCGTCCTAGTTTGCATCAAATCAACCCAACACCGCCCAACCACCACAACCCATCACAACTCATCACAACCCATGATATTCCAATAACAAATTCAACCAAAAACAAAGGAAAATTAAACTAAAAATCAATCCAAACCCAAAATCAAACCTTCAACGGAAAACTCTAACAACTTTGAACCCAAAATGAAACTTTCAACAAAAAACCCATCAACCCAAGCCCAAAATCAAACTCAAACCCAACCGCCGTCATCACCACTGCCATGGAGAGCTTGCTACTTTTGTTACTCATGGAGAGCTTGCTGCTGGCATGAGAGAGGAGAGAAACAAGTGCTTGAGAGCTACGGCAAAGGAAAAGATAAAAAAAAAAAAAAAATGAAGAGAAAAGACCGTGGGAGAGGAAATAGAGAAAAGATGTGATTTTGTGAAAAAAAAGAAAAAAAAAGAGGGTCAGATATTATGTGGTGGGGGTCAAAAGTGAATGGGAAAGGAAGCTTCCTAGTTTGCAAATATCTCTACAATATGATTTAATTACAAAAGAATCATAATTGATATTTTTTTTCTTCCAAACAAAGCTGATGATTTTATTTGGAATTTTATTAAAGTCTATATTAAAAATTTTAATTCAAATCAATACTTTTTTTAAACTAAAATTTTATATCATTCACCGTACTAATAGTAAATAATATATATATATATATCTGATGCGTCACCCCGAAACGACACACCGAAATATTTCATTGATGGCGGTATGATGGTCGGAGACACCGATCTGTCGGCAGTCGCCGGAACCACTATTTTGGTGGTCTAACCACCGGTGATGGTGGTACGGTGGATGAAGGTACCGATCTGGCGGTGGTCGTTGAACCACTATTCTGGCAGTTCGACCACCAGACCTCCGGCACAAGTGGCTCCACTGGCCGAGCTACCAGTTTTGGTAGTTTACTTGAAATATAAATTTAAATTAAAAAAGTATAACCATTAGAAATAATAATAAAAAATTAACGAAGAATGAATATTTTTTTGAAATATCTTTTAAAATAAATTGACTGATGTAGGTGTTTTGGAAAACCGGTTGTGTAAAATAGAAAAAGTAGGTTGTTATGCTAAAAGAGATGGAAAATTTTACACGGACTGACGTGAATGCTCTAAGGTGATATCTCCTAGATTGGGTTGGCCGGTTGATTCTCGTGTTTGATTTTATTAATCTGGATTTGGGTGAATGGAGAATTGATTTGGTTGGTCAAACTTTTATTCCATTTGAAGCTGAATCTATTTTGGGAATCCCCTTTAAGTTCTAGATTTTCGGAGGATAAAAAAAATTGGGCTGCTACATCGAATGGTATTTTCGGTGTTCGCAGTGCATACAAAATTGCTGTACAATTATCTTCCTCTGAGCTTGAGGCTGTTGGGTTTACTTTGATGATAGTAGCACTCCGCGGTCTTGGAAGAAATTATGGAGGATTCTTGTTCCCCATAAGATCTATCACTTTGCTTGAAGAGCTTGTCATGATATTTTGCCAACAAAGGAGAATCTAGGGGTGGCAATTCGTGTTCACGAGTTGGGTTCATGTCATGTCGAGCCATGTGTATTCGGCTATATGGGTTGACCCGAACCCGACTTGTTTAGTAAACGTGTCAGGAATCCTCAACCCGAACACGACCTATTTATTAAACAGGTCGACCCGACCTTACACGTTTAACTCGTTTAATTAACAAGTCATATAAATGTCAATACAAATGACCTATTTTATAATCTATTTGATTAATAGGTTATACCAAACCTATATAATTTTTATCAATTCCCATATATCTAAAATTAAAATACAATTACAATTATAAATATAATAATAAACATATAAAAACAATCATTAATTAAGCAATAATATCAAAATAACTAATAATTTTATAAGCTAAACGGGTCAAATGGGTCAGACGGGTTCGCATGTTGAACACGAACACGACCCGTTTATTAAACGGGTCAGACAGGTGTTGATGCTCATTTTGGAAGCCCAGCAGTAGGAAGAAGCCTAATAATATGGGTAGAGAAGAGTTAGTGGATTGATAGAAGAACCATTAAGCTCGAATGATAGGAATAATGAATCATGGCCCATAAAGTAAATAAATGGGTCTTGAGAAAAGCAAATGGGCCTAAAGGAGCCCAGAGAGAGAAGTTATAAACCCATGGGCATTATGTGATGTAGAAAAGTAAGAATGAGCCACAGCAAGTCCGAAGTAATGAAGTAAGAAAGTAAGGGGTTAATGGAAAGCCTATGAGCCCCAAGGATGAAGAATAAGGTAATTGGGTCGGGGAAGCCCAAAAGAGTTAGTAAAAGCCCATGGGAATGCAGAATCAGAAAATGGGCAAAGGATGCCCAAGGAAAGCAAATGGGCCAAGGATGCCCAAAGAGGAAAGGAAGGGGACAAAGGGGCCCATAAGCAATGTAATGGGTCAAGAAAGCCCAAAGTAGCATGAGTATAAATCCAATGACCATACTGGGTCATTATAGCCAATTGAGAGAAGAATACGCAGCAAGCCTAAAAGAGGTCCAGCAAGTTGGGGTCAAATGACACAACAGCAAGAATAGCAGAGTAGCATGGCAGGAATGGTAGCAAGACCACAGAAGGAGCAAATGAGTAGGCTGAAGAAAGAAAAACCCACAATCAAACAAGGCCCTGCCCTTGAGAGAAGCAAGTCGTAAGGAAATGAGAAATCAGAAAGCAGTCCATGCCATAAGAGGTCAAGGATGAGCGGCAGAATGCACAGACGAACCTTCAGACCACGGCAAACACATGAGTGGCAGACAAGCTTTGGACGTACACAAAACTGGAGCACGCGCAAGACCTAGACACCACCAGCCTGTACCCAGCCAATACAGGAGTGGTGGGTCATGGGTCAAAGGTAAGAGGCGGTATGGTCTGGCAGTGGGGAGAAGGGAAAACCTATTCTGAGGTTCCTGCTCAGATTATTTTGGGGGTAATGTCCTGCTGGGATGACTTACCACCCAAAATAAGTAAGGATGAGTTGGAACCACTAGGTGCATGTCATAGGGGATAGAGAAAGAATACCTACGCTATGGTGGATAAGAATGTCACGGTGAGCAAACAAACAAAATAATCTTCTTTGTTTGATGATGGGGAGTGGCACAGCCAGCACATGTAAGTGGTGGTGGCTGGACAGTTGACAAACCAGTGGTAGTTGGCAAGGACACCTAGACCAGATAAAGGTAGTTAAATGTTAAAACGGTAAAAGCCAGTCACGGTAGGCAGTATATAAAGGACCCTTGCCGTGCACAATATCATCATCATCACAGCAATAGTAACCACTAGGAAAGAATCACAACATTACTACATGGGTAAGCTCTGAGAAAAGAAAAGAAGAGAGAAAGAATAAATAAAAAATATAAAGAACAGATAAGAGAGAGAATCGGGAAGAGAAGACAAAGAGTGTATAATGGCAGGCATGCACCAATAGGCTAATCCATTCTCTCTCTTTAAAAGTATATCCTCTGTTAAGAGTAAAGGATTTATCTGGGCACAAGCCATTCAGGCCCGTTCCCTCAAAATGGATAATTTATACAGCAAACGAGGTTATCCACGTTGAGGGAGTGGTTCCCTCCTTGGCCTTAGTCCTGTAACACAATTAAAAACAGCAGACTAACCTTTTTCTTTTGATTTCGCCGTTTATCAAGATTATTTATTTTTCTCGCATTTGTAATCTCACTTATAATGTGTCTCTTATACAGTTCTTTTTTTACTTTGCTTAAGGATTCCTCATTTATTCTGTTTAACGAGAAACAATATTGCCTTTATTGTTATACACATATCTATATCAGGCCATATGTGCAACAAGTATGCAGAAACTTTTACTGCAGAAAACTAGAACACCAAGAAAATGATTTTTCTTTAATTCTAAAACTCAATCACATGTTATACAAACATGATATTGAAGACCGCTCTGATACTATTAGTTGGAAAATCTGGTTTTGCATCTCATAAAAAACACACAGCGAAAGCATCAATCACGGATCTACTTCATTCATGAGAGATAACATGTAACCTTGAATTCTAGAACAAAGAATAGGGAGCGTACCTTGATGCAGTGAAATTCAAAACCAAGACTTGAGAATTACTTGGGAAAACTTTTAATCTTCACTCCAATTTCACTTAATGCCCAAGAAGTGTGGTCTCTTAATTAGTTTCCAAAGAGAGAATAAAAGAGTGTCCAACACTCACATACATCATTGCATTCCTTATGTGATCTAAATGAAAAACCACTTCATTATGTTTTTGTATGTTTCTCTCTTTATATAAAATTGATTATCTAATTGGGCTAGCCTTTTGAGTCATTCCAATTGGGCTTTAATATGTGGCTTGGAGTGAGACCAACCCCTTCAAAGACTTTATTATACATACAACCCTTTCATTAAAATATTCGTAGTAATACAAAGTCATGGATGTAGACTGCCACTTTGAAGATTACTACATCTTTATCCTTGAGTACCCGGTTTAATCCTTTATGTTATTTATTATATATTTATGAAATCCAATTTCATAAATATATATTTTAGTAACTACTTACTAAAGTGGTTAGGCCTAACTCTCTGAATAACTGAACCCATTAAACTTATCTCAAGGGAATATTTTATATCTCCATTAAGAGACTATGAATTCCATCTTAAGAATATATGTTCCATCAACACTAAATATGGTTGCTCAACATACTGAGGTTTTGACCGTAACTTACAGATCTCACTCCTGATATATCAAAGCAACCTACATCTTATGATCAGGTCCATTATTCTCTCAAGATTTAGAGTTGATGTAAATAGAAGTCGTGAGATTTATTAGAAACAATATTGCCTTTATTGTTATATTGTACGTGTTTGTCTTAACCTTCTTGTAACAGCTCCGCCTGCCATGGGTATGTGACCGAAGTTTCGACAAATGAGGCATAGCTTGTGCACAGGCCGGACCAAGGTGAATTACAATTGGATTGATCCCAACTCTCTTATCGAGAACACTTGGGCCTCAGTACAGCAGGAGGCAGTCTAGCCCAAAATCACAAAAAGGCCTACCACACCATGTCAACCCGAATATGACCTGAACTCATTTAGCCTCAACTCATGATCTGTTTATAAACGGGTTAGTCGTATCGGTTTTGCGGGTCGTGTTAGATTTTGCCTCCCCTAGGAGAATCTCATGCGTTGCCATGTGATGCAGGAAAATTTTTGTGAGTTTTGCAAATCAGAGGTCGAATCTTCTGGTCACTTTTTCTAGACATGTCTGAGAGACTAGGAGGTTTGGAGTTGTTCTAAGCTGGTCGTTAACTGTGGAGTTTCTTAGTTCCATAATTTCATGGACTTATTGTGGGTTTTACTTATGGTGGACCAAAGGGATAATGATAAATTGGTTTTTGTGGTCACTAATATTGCTTGGGCTTTATGGAATGACCGAATTGTTGTGCGGCATAAGGGTACCAGAAAGGGGAATGTTGTGATATTTCAGGGGGCTATTAATTATTTGAATGAATATCATGATGCAAACCCAGTGGATTAAGGATGACAATTTTTCCCTTCCTGCTTAACCTGCCCCTCCCCGTTTTGCCTCATGCGGGTTTTCCCCGCCCCGCAAAGGTAGTGGGGCGGGGATGGGGCAAGATTTTAGCCTCGCATCACGAGGCGGGGTGGGGATGGGTTTAGACTTTTTAGACCCACCCCGCCCCTCCCCGTCCCCGCCTCGCGTTACTAAGGATTATAATTGTAAATTTTTCATACCCTAAAACTTTACTATTTAAATGAACATATTAATATTAGCATATTTTATTCTACCCAATGTGGTTCTCTGCCTTTATTTTGTTATGTGTTATACTATGAGTTTTTATTTTTATTTTTTATGATTGTATTGTTAAACACTTTGATATATTATTCAATTTTTTCTAAAAATTGATTTGATTTGATGGGATAAATTTAGTTGTAATTTCAAGTATATTTTTATTAATGAAATAGGTTTCATTAAAAAAATTATACTAGTTGTAGGGCAAATTAATAAAAAGTAGAGTTTTACGGGGTAGGCCAGGGCTTCGCGGGGCCCCAAGGGGTGGGGATGAGGTGAGAAAGTTTTCCTCGTCATGTGGGGCGGGGTAGGGATGGGGCAAGACAAAACCATGCGGGGTGGGGACGAAGACCCTATCCTTCAGCCCCGCCCCGCCCCGCCCCATTGCCATCCCTACAGTGGATGTAGTTCCTGTGTAGGCTTGAGTAATGAAGTGGCTTCCTTTTATTCAAGATTAATGTGGATGTGGCGGTGTTTCCATCTCAAAAGGAAGTTGGTGTGGGGGTTATCATTAGGGATGAGAGGGCTTTTAGTTTGCTTATGATATGGGTATTTAGGAGTTTATCTTAGAAGAAGATTAGTTGATTAGTTCTCGAGCTTTAGGTGAACATTTTCCTTCCTCTATGGCGTCAATCATTTATATTTTATGGTATGCAAGTGGCTTGTCATGATTTTGTTGTGTTGAGTTTGCCCACGTTCGTAGGTAATGGTAATCAACCTGCCCATATGTTAAATAAATAAGTAAATATACCTTAGGCATTGATGATTTCCCAACTTGGATTGAAGAAATTCCTTATTTTCTTGAACAAGCTCTTATCTAGAATGTAATTTCTTTTTCCGCCATTGAATAATATTTTAAGTCTTCCCATAAAAAAAAAAAGGAATGTTATGAAGATTGTATTATTAAAGTGATAATGTAAAATAAATAAAATGATTGTTAAAATGATTTTTTTTTTTTTTTTTTTTTTTTTTTTTGCATTTTCAAATGAGAAATCACTAAGTAGGCAAATCGTTGTTTGTATACTTTGGTGAAGTGAGGAAGTAACTAATGATAGTATTTTATTACCTAGTTAATAATGGACCGTACATAGTCATGGTATATCACATAAATAACTTATAAATTTGAATTGTTTTTAGTTAGGCGAAAACACCATTTTAGTCCCTACATTTTGGAGTCACGGTCAATTTGGTCCCTACATTTTGGAAGCAGTCAATTTGGTCTATGCTATTTTCAAGTCACAATCAATTTCGTCCCTACCATTAGATGACTAACGGAATCTGCTTAGGTGGCAGACGGAATGCACACGTGGCATAAATTAAATTAAAATATAAATAGTATTTCCATGTCAGTCTTTCCACATCAGCTTCCTCTACTATTAATCCCACATGACTCTCACATGACCCACTTATCATCAACACCTTCCTCACTAGTCAGACGACTCAGACTCGATTGATTTCAAATTCCTCAAAATGAAATTTCGAACCCTAAGCCAAGATGAAATCTTTCTTGACAGCCACATCTCTTCTTGCCTAATCCCCTTTTTTGGATCTTAAATTCTTAATAATAGCAAAAAGTTTTGTATGGAAATCTTCTATTATTTTTTTTCTGTAAATTAATTAGAATCTTTTCAATGGGCTGCAAATGTTTTGGTCACCTCTTTATGTTTCCACATTGTATTATTACTTGATGATATTTTACTTGTAATTTTATCTGAGAGATGGTGTTTTACTAATATATACTCACTGTAAATATTTTATTAGCGATAATACTTTTGTCGATTTCATTAAAAAAGAAGAAGAAAAAGTGCGGAACACATTATTACAAGAAGGGTAGGTTCAGCCATTACAATTAACGATGGGTAGGACTGTAGGTCTATTTATTTAACAAATGAATTTTGAAAAGCTACCGTCATATTAGTTGAGCAAGCACAACGTGAGGTCCATGCTGGTGAGGAAAGACGACGAGGTCCAGGTGGTTGTTAAGAAGGATTTCATCATGGGTTAGGGATTTGAAATTTCATTTTGGGGATTTTGATTTCAATCGGTTTGAGTTGTTTGACTAGTGAGGAGGGTGTTGATGATAAGTGGGTCATGTGAGAGTCATGTGGGATTAAGATTAGTAGTAGTGGAAGTTTTATTTTTTTTGAGTATCAGTAGTAGTGGAAGTTGATGTGGAAGGACTATTTGTATTTTAATTTTATTTATGCCACGCGTGCATTCCGTCTACCACCTAAGCAGATTCCGTTAGTCATCTAACGGTAGAGACCAAATTGATTGTGATTTAAAAATAGCAGGGACCAAATTGACTGCTACCAAAATGCAGGGCTCAAATTGACCGTGACTCCAAAATGTAGGGACCAAAATGGTATTTTCGCCTTTTAGTTATACAAAAAAATGCTCATAAATATAAAAGGCGTAAATGCACTTTTAGTCCCTACATTTTGACTTTTTTCTATTTTAGTCCCTACATTTTATTTTTACCACTTTTAGTCCCTAAACCAATTAACGCGGGACATTTAAGTCCTTGAAGCACTATTCTGTCACCAAACTAACGGAAAAGTTGACGTGGTTGGCAGATCAATAAAATAATGATTTTTTTTTTTTTAATATGATCAATAAAATAATAGGAAAATAGGGAAAGCTCACGTACCAAGCAATCTGGCGCGCATGATTTCTCCAACTCCATTTGGCAGAGCTACTTCCTTGAATAAGATACCAAAAATGCTTGGGAGAGATACACATGCAATTTCTTTTAGTAAATAACAAGATCTTTCTCTAAATATCTGTTTATTTCAGTGGAACATATTTTCCAGTATTCCATACTACAGAAAACAAACATCAATGGAAAACTAACCATTTAAACTACGAAAACCACCCCATTTGAGCGGTATAAGTTTTCCAGAACATTACAGAGCTCATAAACCAACTACTCTCAACACTCTCACTCTCACCTGCACACCACAGACCACACACCAACCAACAGTAACGCCACTCTCTCACTCTCTCTCTCTTCTCGGCTTGGTCCTTGAAGGCAGAGTCGTTAACCCCACCATCACCATGTCACCCAACATGAAGTTCGTCATCACTGACCTCATCACCAGTATTTTCGTAAAATACTACTACTCCTTGCCAATTTGTTTCACAAGGGCCATTTCGTCATCATTGAAGGCTTCATCAAGCACTTCATGGAGGAGATCAGGAAGGAGGTCTCAATAAAAAGTGAATCAAAAGCAAGCAATCACTTGGAATTATAAGAAATGTTAATGATTTTCCATGCACGCAAAATCGCAAAAAATGCTTTCTAGCTCATTTTCAAGATCACAACTAAAACACAGGAAGACAAGTTAGTTTTCCTAAAAACATTTTCTAGAAAATGAATCATTTTTAGGAAAATGTTTTCTGCTGAGACAAATAGATCGTTAAGTCTTTAAGGATATCTAATTGGAATTTGAAAAGAAATGAGAAACATTAAACATAGGAACTGCACAATGATGCATTTGGCCCTAAAAAGGCATTCCATAATTGTAACAGAAACAAGCAGTACCCAATTCTGTTGAATATCTTTAGTCATTAGCGATTGTATACATTTAAGACAATTAAGCAAACAATAGCACTAAAGAGTTCCCAGAGTAATATAGAAGATTATAATGCAGAAGCAATTTGCAATGACAAACCATTTGTTTTACTTACTCTTGATGAAAGGCCACGAGTTCAGTAAAGTCATGAGAATCTTGAATATTAGCTTGCAAAACATTCCATTGAGATTCTATAACATCCACCTAAAATAGAAACATGAAACTTTTAAAAGGGATAGAGAACTCATAAATGATCAATGAGCATAGAGAAATCGCAAACTTCATGATTTAGGTTTAAAGAAGAGAGAAAAGCATACAGTTACTAGATAAGAATGGGCACTTTCTCCAGATTATTCAAACAGCACTAACTGATATGAAAAGTATAAACATCTGAAGTAACTTGATCAGTTACCCATTCAACCAACTTATGCAGCATATTGATATAGAAAATAATTCAGAAATAAATTATATTCAACTATTCCTTAGTTGTAATTATAACCATTTCTCTTGTTTCTTATCTTGTAACATGCCATAGTTGGGAAAGCCTACTTAGGATACCACAAAAGATTGATTTGATTGGTATGTACATGACTACATTCCATATGTAATTAACAAACGTATATCAATCGATACTTGAGAAGTCTCATATGTGCCATTGTATATCATCTAATAGACATCCCATATGGGTCATTGTTTTCTATTCACTTTTTTTATCAGACTGAGTCTGGATCAGATCCTGTGTCTTTGCATCAGCATATACCTCACCATCACCCTTAATGTAAATATTGAGCAAACGGCGTAGAATATAAATGGATGGGTTTTTCATATTTTCTTTCTTCTGTAAATATATGGTAAAACCGTAAAAGTACAATTAGTATAAAATACTTTTTTTCCTGCTTGGCTTGTTCCAATCTCGAAAAAGATTAATATAGAAGTGAAGCTTAAAGGCATCAATAATGACCTGGATATAAAATTGAAGATTTCTAATCAAGAATGCCATATGTTCTCTAACACGCCACATTGGTCTAAACCACTGCCTTCGCTACTGAGATACTGGGCGATTTACACGGTCATTTCGACGATTGGCAAAATTTGTGTGATCTTGATGCATCACAGAGGCCCATGATTTCTCCAACTCCATTTGTGTTCGCTTTACATTGATGTTTGTTTTCTGTAGTATAGAATACTGAAAAATATGTTCCACTGAAATAAACAGATATTTAGAGAAAGATCTTGCTATTTACTAAAAGAAATTGCATGTGTATCTCTCCCAAGCATTTTTGGTATCTTATTCAAGGAAGTAGCTCTGCCAAATGGAGTTGGAGAAATCATGCGCGCCAGATTGCTTGGTACGTGAGCTTTCCCTATTTTCCTATTATTTTATTGATCATATTAAAAAAAAAATCATTATTTTATTGATCTGTCAGCAACGTCAACTTTTCCGTTAGTTTGGTGATGGAATAGTGCTTCAAGGACTTAAATGTCCCGCGTTAATTGGTTTAGGGACTAAAAGTGGTAAAAATAAAATGTAGGGACTAAAATGGAAAAAAGTAAAAATGTAAGGACTAAAAATGCATTTACGCCAATATAAAACTGTTCAAACTTTTTCTTTCTCTAATTTTATATATAGAGTTAGATATATGATTATATTTTTTATGGTTTATTTATATTGGACTCCTCGTTTTCTACACAAAATTAACTCATTTTGCACAAAAATTAAAAAAATTTAGATTAAATGGGACACATGGTGCAAAATTAAACTCTAATTGAAATCCAATTTTTACACTGAATTTCACTTGGCACAAAAATTTAAAAACTTAGATTATATGAGGCACGTGGCACAAAATTAGACTCTAATTAAATTCTAATTTGAAATCTAATTGGATTTTCTTTCAGTTTTGCTTATATATATATACATGCCTTGGAATGCTTTTACAATCGTTGAAGTAACACTAATTATATATGGATCTTCATCTTGTTTGAAGTGATTTTCAATAATTGTTACAGCAACTCCATCCCACAATGAAAGTTTTATTTCTCTATCCTTGAAGATATGTTATTAGCATTCAATAAATATCAAAAAGGTTAAGATGATGTGTACAGTATTTGTAATTGAGATTAAATTCTAAAAGGACGGGGTGTAAAACCTATGTTTTACACCATCTAATAAGTAATTGCCACGTTAGCATTTTATTTAAAATTCAATATATCCTACCCCACCTAATAACATCTCAATAAATTCCTAATTTGGTTAGATTTATATATGGGTATTAAAATTGATTGTGTGTGATTGTGTTTATTCTTAAATATGTGATAAGATGATGTGGCATATTGAGATTGGAGGGGTAAAACATGAGTTTTACACCACGTCCTTATAGAATTTAATCTCTTT
Source organism: Notholithocarpus densiflorus (assembly GCA_030021035.2). Taxonomy (NCBI): domain Eukaryota; kingdom Viridiplantae; phylum Streptophyta; class Magnoliopsida; order Fagales; family Fagaceae; genus Notholithocarpus; species Notholithocarpus densiflorus. Next base: position 971,852 of record JARYZH020000012.1, read on the forward strand.
GTAATTACTAACGGTAAATGAATGTTCCTCACTCATGTAGGAGAACTTGAAGATTTCTCATATTTGTGTAGCCGTTGTCAATTTGAACCGGTTCAATGGGTCCAACAACAGTAACTTTTCCAATTATATCTGCAAGTGCTTGTATATGTTAAAAAAAAAAAATTGAAGCATTAAGTCTGATTAATTAAAATGGAGAAAGGTAAAGTAAATTATGATTTGCCGGTCAGGTAAGAATTATCATTGAAACGAAATTTTCAATTCAAAAAATTTATGAAAAAAAAATACAAATGAATAGAACAACAATTTATTTTTGCTAAAAACACCCACAAAAACAAACCTAGCAAAATTTAAGCATTTATTACATAGGCTAAATATGGTCTCTATTACATTAAAGAAACAAATTTTTGAATAAAACCAAAAAGAATTTCACTTAATTGACAGAGATATCGAAAAGGAATAGCGGAGTTCATGTTTCTTTGATTGAGGATATGCGACTTTTCTATCAAAATCCAGCCCCAAATAACATGTAGAGCCCCATATACTTGAAAATATGCAAAATGTGAGGCACAGTGGTATATAAAACACTGAAAAACGTCTTCTTTTGCGTTTGCATTTAAAAAATGAAGCATAAGAATTTCAATGGAGAAGATTAGCATTAATATTTCCATATTTGGTTGGCCACAAACTTTGCAGGATCAAGATGAATGATAACATCACGAAATGGTGAGTAGTGTTACCTTGAACAAATATGATGGTATACACTACAGGAACATGAATACAGTAGATCACTTACCATGGAATAAGGAGGTGTAACTAGGATAGGCTTATATAAGTAACTTTATTTTAAATGAATATGACATCAGGTTTCTAGTGTAAAACTGGTTTATTCTCAAAAAAGAAAAAGAAAAAGAAAAAAAGTGTAAAACTGGTTTCTTATACATCTATTTCCCTTTTTTCTTCCACTGGCAATTTGTGACCATTATCTAATTTATCCCATCAGAAAAAAAAAAAAAAAAAAAAAAAAAAAAATCGACAACAACAATAATAATAGGTATTAGGGAAGATGACATGTCCTATTTGTCTATAGCAAACCGGGGATAGCATGTGAGACCTTGAATTTTAAGAGAAGATATCCGTTTCCTCCAACCTACTGGCTAAGAGAAAACTTGCATTTGACAAATACGACTAATGGAGTTTTCTTTTAAATCATGAAGAAACTAATAAACATTGAAACTATACCTGGTGTACGGCACATATATAAACAATAGTATAAGGCCAAATTCATTGTACTCATTAAAAAAAAAAAAAAAAAAGGATTTCTCGATTATTGCAAGACACTTGACAAGATAACTATAGTGTGGTCCCCACATTTGACACTAAAATTAAGATTTTTTTTAGACATATAACGCAAAATTGAGCTCCAATTACATATTCTAATTAAACTTTCTCTGAGTTTTGCCTATATATATATATATATATATGTATAGATGTCTTTATTAAATTTAGATGTATCTTGACATGCATTTTTTGTCTAGACTCTGTAATTTTTGTTCACCGGTAATGATAAACCACATTTCAAACCTTACAATTTAGTTGTAACAATTTAAATTTTGTAGTTTAAAAATAATAAATTAAACCTTGGAATTAAAAAAAAGTATGAAATAAACTCTATAATTTCAAAATTAACAATTTAAACCTTAATCTTTCAAAAAGTATCAAATTAAATCTCACCTCATATTTGAGTGTTTGAGGTTTAATATAAGTTGATGGTTTAATCTTACTTTTTAAAACTTCTAGATTTAATTTACTATTTTATTTTTTAAACTAAAAAAAATATTAATTTATGACCTTTTAAAATTTCCACATTTATAATATAATTTTTAAAATTATTAAATTAAAAGTATTACATAGAGCGCTAAACGATATATTTTAAAAAGAAAAGAAAAACTCTTAAAATGAACTTTTAAACTTTTCTTTTTAGAGCAAATTAGAAATTAATTTTTTATTATAAGAAATGAACTTTTTAACTTGAGAAAAGGGTAAGAAAATTGGAGGGATCTTATCCCAAAAAACAAAGAAGACAGTAAGAAAAAACTTTGTTGAATATTTTTAACTTTTTTACCTATAGTCGAATGAGGAAACGGCCTCAGCCAATGACTTGTATCCAAAAGCACAAGTGTCAGTCAACTTAAGCATAAAAAAAATAAAAAACACGACTCTCTTCTATCTTTATGACCACTGACTCTCTCCCCGAAATCTCTGAAATCCCCCCATTTTATCAAATTGTTTCTAATTTCTTCACTATTATATCAGAGCTCTGATCCTCTGCTCCGCCATCCCCGTCGGAATTAAAATGGACGCATCCCCGCCGATCTTCCGCCTTCCACAGGACACTCTCCACCAGATCTTCTCTAATCTCCCGCTTCGGCAGATCATGATCTCCCGATCGGTATGCAAATTCTTTTACCAGATTCTGACCTCGCCTTGCTTCGTAGACCTCATCTCCACACAACCACCTCTCACCCTCCTTGCTCTCCGCCCGCCTCACCACCACCACCACCACCACCACCACCACCGCCACGTGTCGTGCCCTCACGATCTCCACGTGTTCGATCCCAACCACAACGAGTGGCTCAGATTCACCCTCGACTTCCTCCCCTTCCGGGCCCCACACCCGGTCGCGTCGTCTTTTGGACTCATCTACCTCTGGGCCGACTCGGCCGAGTCACCCGAGTCGAACAAGTCACTCGTGGTTTGCAACCCCTTGACTCGCGAGTTTCGTGTCCTCCCCCAGCTTGGCTCGGCATGGTCACGGCACGGCTCAGTCCTGGTTGACTCGGCCAACCGAGTCATGGTACTGACAGAACTCGCAGCCCTGTATTTCTCCGGATCAGAGCAAAAATGGCTCAAATTTTCATCGAATTTACCATCCAAGCCACGAAGCCCGATTCTAGTTTCGGATTCCGTATACGCTCTCTGCGACGTGGGGTCTCCATGGAGAAGCCAATGGAAGCTATTCTCATGCACGATATCGAAGATGAAGAGTTGTCAGAGTTGGACTCGGCTCGAAAAGCACGAGTGGGGGGACGTGTTCGACATCCTAAAACGACCGCGTTTGGTGAGGGGCAGCGGGAAGAGAATCCTGATGATCGGAGGGCTAAAATCGTCATTCACTTTGAACGCGTCGTGCTCGACGATCTTGATACTGAGGTTGGATCTGGAGAGCCTGGAGTGGGACGAGGCTGGGAGAATGCCTGTGGAGATGTTCAAGTGTTTTCAAGAGTCTAGCAAGTTTAAGGTTTTTGGCGGTGGTGATGACAAGGTCTTTTTCTCTGCCAAAAGGCTCCCCAAATTGGCCATGTGGGATCGGTCTCTGGGTAAAGGAGACTGGCGTTGGATTCACGACGTGCCGGGGACTGGAGATGGCCTTTGTCGCGGTTTCGTGTTGGAGGCTAGGCTCACTCCTTTGCTTCTGCCTCAGGTTGGTAGTGTTATTCAGTAAGAATTTTGTTAGTTATGTTATGTAATTGGCATTTGAGATTGCCCCTGTTGTGTTTGTACCATAATTTACGAATTCCACAAATGGTTTTATCCTTGCTAATTGGAGAGCAAGCTTGTTGTATACTTTACATGATTGGTATATTTGATGCAAGGGAAATGTTAACAAATGCCCTGAGGTAGGGAACCAGTTTTTATGGAAAAAGAGAAAAAAGTAATTAATGTTTTTACAGTCTTTTCAATTTTCCATAAGAGTGGTATAAAAATTTTCCTAAAATAGTTTATTAACAAACAATTGCCCGTTAACATGACCCTTGATGTAATCCTTAGACTTTCACGTTAGATTAGTATTTAGTAGTGTTTCTTTATCATCTTTGGTGTATGTCATAGACTCTTGTCTATTACAGAATCGGTCATGTGCTAAACTTGCTTTTCTGTGGTTTTTGTTTTGGGATTTTCAAATGTATTTTCAGTTCCCATAAAAAAAAAGAAAAAAAGAAAGTATTTTCAGTAAATTTGGAAATTTTACTATACACTGAGACCTTTGTTAATGAGACACGATTCTCCTACAACTACATGCAATGTGCTAGTGGATTGTGAGATTTAGGACAATTTAATGAATTGGAGAATTTGATGGGCTTAAATGCTTCTTCTTCTTTTTTTTATTTTTTATAATTGATTTTGTTTGTTTTCTGATTAGATCCTGACAGTGTTATTAGGATAATAATTATTACAGTTCCTTAGTTCTTGCGCATTGAGTTCCAACTCCCAATTAAATTCAAACACATGGTTGCATTGACCAATGAAGCACAAACAGTGTTATCTTTTGGAATCTTATGGGAAGTTCTCTGTCAAAATTTATTTTTAGTTGAATTGGATATTGAGCTATGTTATCACAATGTGGACTGGTGTTGAGCTTTGAGTGTCTTGATGGATGGCATTGAATCTGTTGGTATATCATGAACCTTTACTATACTAAGAGTTTATGATTCTGATCAATCTATAAGGCTTTGATAAACCAACCACATCCTCAAGTTATTCTAATTCTGGGTCACTGTTCAAGCATTCCAATTTCCTTCTTTGTTCTTTAATTTTTTTTCGTGGGGGGCTATGATTATAAATCTTTTCAAAATATTTACCAAACGATAAATAGGTTTAAGAAATAAAGCTACAAACTTGTGTTAAATTAAGAGTTGTTGTTGAAATTATACATATATGCTGCTCAAATCATTGAATTTGAAACAATTGAACTTCATATATCATTCAATTCTAGGCATTATTTTGTGCCTTTTAATATCACAACTCTTCTTGTTCAAAACATTAACTTCAACTGCCCCTGGTTGTTAAAATGTTTTTCTTGCATTCTACAAACTTGTGTTATGGGATTAAGAAATAAAGCTATGATATTGCGTAAAATTAAGAATTGTTGGGTTGTGATTGAAATTATACATAGATGCTGCTCGAATCATTGAAATTGAACCAATTGAAGCTCAAATATCCTTTATAATCTTATAAATAGATGTGTTGGGTGTGTGAATTGTAATGCTATGTTAGTTGCCATTCTCATTCATTTCTTATTAAGACCGCATGTTGTCAGGTATACCAATAAATTCTATGCATTATTTTGTGCATTTCAATGTCACTGCTCTTCTTGTTCAAAACATTAACTTCAACTGTCCCTGGTAAAGGTGTTTTCCTTTCATTCTACAGACTTGTGTTATAGATATAAGAAATAAAGCTACAAACTTGTGTTCAATTAAGAATTGTTGGGTCTTGATTGAAATTATACATATATGCTGCTCAAATCATTGAATTTGAAACCAATTGAAGCTCAAATATGATGTATAATCTTATAAATAGACGTGCTGGGTGGTAAATTGTAATTCTATGTCAGTTGCCATTCTCATTCATTTCTAGTTAAGACTGCGTGTTGTCAGGTATATATCATCAATTCTAGGCAATATTTTGTGCATTTCAATTTCACCACTCTTCTTGTTCAAAACATTAACTTCAACTGTCCTTGGTTGTTAAAATGTTTTCCTTGCATTCTATGAACTTGTGTTTTTCATTAAGAAATGAGAGATGCTACGTCCACAACATTTTTACAACAAATCACAGGTGGTTAGTTGTTATTGGTTCAAATTTGAATCTAACACTAAGATTACTTTTTTACCCCAACAATAACAATCAGTAACAATTTGCCACTTAAGATTTGTTGTAAAAATGTTGTAGACATATCATTTCTCTTAAGAAATAAAGCTACAAACTTGTGTTATAGGTATAAGAAATAAAGCTACAATCTTCTGTTAAATTAAGAATTGTTGGGTCTTGATTGAAATTATACATATGTGCTGTTCAGGTCATTGAATTTGAACTGTTTGAAGCTCAAATATCCTGTATAATCTTATAAATAAATGTGTTGGGGGTGTAAATTGTAATGCTATGTCAGTTGCCATTCTCATTCATTTCTTATTAAGACCGCATGTTGTCGAGTCCAAATCTTTTGTTTCATTTTTCCTGCTCCACCCCATGCTCCACCAATAAATATTTGCCATATGTACACCTATTTAAGTCAAATCTAATTTTCAGATTTTTATTATTTAGTTTCCTAAAATAAATCAAAAAACCCAAACCCTCCCCACAGCCACCATTACTATTCCTCCACCACCACCACCAACAACCTTCGTTGGCGCCACCAAGAGGAGATCCGACATCGTCAACGGCCAGCCAGCCAGCCACCACCACCGGTTGTTAGTTACCAAAAATAAATTTAAAAAAAAACCAACACATCCCCTATCAATCACCACCGGTCCACCACTCTTATTCAGCGCCTCTATGAAGAGATGGCGACGCCATCAAAGCTGCCATGTTTGGTTACCAGCCATGGATTTGAAGAAGAATGACGATCATGGATACCCACCAACAAGATGTCATAAAACTAATATTAGACATGGATTTTGAAGACAAGGAGCGGTGGTGGATAGCCATTGATGTCACCGGCGATCTTCTCCAGGTAGCGCTGGCGAAGTTGGTGGTGGTGGTGGTAGAGGAATGGTGGTGGTGGCTGGTAGGGATTATATGAGTTTTTGTTTTTTACTTTTTTGGTTTTTGATTTATATTAGGAAACTGAAACCATGAAAGGCTGAAAATTAGATTTGACTTAAATAAGTGTACATGTGGCAAATATTTATTCGTGGAGCATGGGGTGGGGCAAGAAAGATAAGACAGAAGATTTGGACTCCATGTTGTCATGTATACCAATCAATTCTGAGTCCAAATCTTCTGTCCAACTTTTCCTGTTCCACTCTATACTCCACCAATAAAAGCTTGCCACGTATTCACCTAATTAATTAAATACTACCATTAATTAATAATGATAATATTAATAAGTCAATAATGATAGTATTTAATTAATTATATTAACACGTGGCAAGCTTTTATTGGTGGAGTATAGAGTGGAGCAGGAAAAGTGGGACAAAAGATTTGGATTCAATTCTATGCATTATTTTGTGCATTTCAATGTCACCGCTCTTATTGTTCAAAACATTAACTTCAACTATCCCTAGTTGTTGAAATGTTTTCCTTGCATTCTACAAACTTGTGTTATAGGTTTAAGAAATAAAGCTACGAAATTGTGTTAAATAAGTGTTGGGTCTTTATTGAAATTATACATATATGCTGCTCAGATCATTGAATTTGAACTAATTGAAGCTCAAATATCCTGTATAATCTTATAACTTGACGTGTTGGGGGTGTAAATTGCAATGCTATGTCCGTTGCCATTCTTATTCATTTCTAATTAAGACCGAATGTTGTCAGGTATATCATTCAATTCTAGGCATTATTTTGTACATTTCAATCTCACCACTCTTCTTGTTCAAAACATTAACTTCAACTGTCCTTGGTGGATTGTTTTCCATGCATTCTCTATGTTGTAACTCATGTCCATAGAGAAATGTTATGTCCACAAGATTTTCATAACAAATCCTATGTGGTATGGTAGAAAAGTAATTTCAGTAGTAGGTTCAAATTAGAACCAATAACAACTAACCACCTATAATTTATTGTGAAAATGTTGTTTACGTAACACTTCTCTCGGTTCTTTTTGTTGTTTAGTTTTCTTGTGGTTTTGAACTTACGTGAAAAAAGAGGATTGGTTTTTTGGGCTTGGTCAGATCAGGGACTCCTGGTTGTTAAAATTAGGGCTGTCCAGAGACCCGGCCAACCCAACCCACCCGCCGCCGCCGACCGAACTCGACCCGCCGTCGACCGATCTGACTTCTCCGGCGGTTGGCGACAGGTTTGTTCCTCCAAAACCCGAGTTTGGCGGGTCGGAGGTCGGTTTTCCTTCTCCAGAATCCGATCAAACCGATCCGACCGACCTACAAGATTTCCGGTGATTTTTGGTAGATCCGGTGAGATCTAGACCATTTTTGTCAAGATCTCGGCGAGATTTCGCCGGATCTAGCCAAGATCTTGCCGAAAATGGCCTAGATTAGGCTGGATCTGGAGAAACCTCAAAGATTTTGGCCGGATTTTCGTCGTTTTCATGTGTTTATTTCGCCGTTTTCACGCCAGTTTTCGCCGTTTTCTGGATTTTCGACTTTGACCGACCCGCCCGTCGCCTGTTGATGGTCTGATCCGCCCGATCCGATTACTCCGGTGGTTGGTGGCGGGTGCATTTTTTTGCCACTCGATTCCGGCGGGTCGGTTCCGGGTTGGGCACAAACCTGACCCGGACCGACCCGTGGACAGCCCTAGTTAAAATGATAGGCAATGTTGAAGACCACGTATCCTAACTGATGGGCACAATAAATATGCTCAGATTTTTTTATTAATTTTATGGGATTGTTTGAAAGTACCTAAGAATTCATCCTGTTTCTTTCTGGGAAAATGGTTGGAGATACTTCAGTGTTACTACAAACATTTTATAAAATGGAAAACTGCACAACCTCAATGTGATTTCTCCCTGAAACAATAAACCCAGCTGAAATTTTGAGTGTAGTTCTTAACCCTTTTGGTATTATTAGATAATTTGAGGCTTAAGGTGACAACTTTAAATGAGTTTTTTAATATTTCAATATCAAGTAAATAATATTTAGTTAATGTTTAATAGTATAATGTTTTTTTTTCTTAAATCCATTATCCCTATTTTTGAATATAATTAATTCACTTTTCCCAAAAAAATGACTAATTCACTTTATGCCTTTATGGTGATTGGGTTAGATTTATATTAATTCATAATTATAGGAAAAATACTAAAGTTAATACAAATTTTATTATAAAAAAACTGACAAAGTAATTGTCAATAATGTGACAATGAATGTGTTTGATAGCATCTTAACAAGTTAATAAATGATTATTTGAATTATTTCTTGTGATTTGTAATGTACAAAATTACCAATTTGTAAGATTTATGTAGTATCTTCAGGGTCATTTATTAATTATTTTGGTGTTCATGAGGAAAAATGCATAACTTGGGTGTGTAAATATATATATATATATATATATATATTCTTTAAAAAAATAAAAATAAAAAATCACTCATTGTCTCTCTCATTTGGGGGCTTTTCTTTAGTAGGAGCCTAGCCATGGCCTAGGAAAATGTAATTGCCAATTGGTATCAAATTAACAACATAATAAATAAATTCTGGTAGTTACTTTTTTTTTTTTCGTCTTTAAGGTTTGCATTAATATTGTTTTTTATCCCTAAACTAAGAAAAAAGTTCCACTTTCTATCCTTTAACCTAATAGAGACTCTATTTTTCATCCCTAAACAATTAAAAGGAGTTTTTTTTTTTCTTCTTCTTGCTAAACTATTGGAAAAAAAAAAAAAAAAACAAAGTTTAGAAAATGAAAATTGAACTTTTAAAATTTAGGGATGAAAAACAAAATTTATACAAATTTTATGGCAGAAAAAAATATTTTAGCCTAAACTTTATAGTATCTCAAACATCCCTCTTTACTAACTGATATGGCCGTATATGTGTCTAATGTCACACTTGCAAGTTAATTAACACAAAATTGTCACGTGATCCTTGATATTTTTTAAGGGGTGAGCTTAAGCTACATAATTTTTTAAAGTTTCGCTCATCTTTATTAGAGAAAATCAATAAGTTTAGGGACACATCCAATAAATATGTCAAATTGTTACAGTTGCAAAATAAATTGAGTGTTTGTAATGGATCTATGTAAGAGTGATGTTGATCCCATCATCAGTTGACAACTCAATGAAATGTAAAATTGGGTGTTTATGTAAGATTGAGATAAAATTTCTCTCCACGTTTAAATTCGTATTCTCACCCACCCCGCCCCCCAAAAAAATAAAAATAAATAAATAAATAAAAATTCACTTAGCACCTTCATTTCCACAAGTCCAACTCAGCCCACTGTCCCAAACCTAACCGTATGGGCCATAAACTTAAATAAGTCTGGCATAAAGGGGGCCCAAATCAACGCCATTGGACCATCAACGCGTAGTTTTTTTTTTTTTTTTTTTTTTTCTATTATTATTATTATTATTATTATTATTATTTTCCTTTTTGCTGAGAAGCAGTTTAAAACTGAGATAATCATTTCTGAGAGGGTCATGTTAACGGATGCTTTTAAGGCAATTGTTAATAAATCATAATAGGAAAATATAAAAAGCTGTCAATAAAATTAATTGTTTTATCATTTTTCTATAAAATATTTCTAAAAATAGTTTTTAAACCAATACTTGTATGGAATTTGTTAACATTTACCTTTCTGAAATAATGAAAGTCTCCTAACAAAAATATGAGAGGGGGACAAAAAGGGTGGACGACAAAATGGAGGTCTTAGGTTTTACTTGGACACAAGTTATGTGGAAGCTGCTCGGCTAAAAATTCATAACTTTTTTTGTAACTTATTTTGAGGTAGCAGATTGCATTTTGTTTCTTTTGGCTCTCGATGTAGTTTGATGGTTGTCGGTACATATTGTAATTTCTTTTTTCTTCTCCTCTGCACAGATTAAAATTGTTGCAAATGTATTAAATAAAAGAGAGCGAGGAAAAGAAGAAGAAGATATTAATCAAGTATGTTGTTGCTGAGTTAAAGGATTGGTTAAGTATCCGCGTTGAACGCGCGCGCACACACACACATATATATATATACAAAATAGCAGATTTTTGTTAAAGTTAATCTAAGGAAGATAAACCATTGATTTTGAGACCATAATAAGCATATAAATTAGATCAAAGTTAAGAAAATAACTTAAACAAAAGTCAACCTGTGCTCTGAACATATTTAATTTGATGGGAAAAAAGAAGAAGAAGACAAATACAAATCTGTAAGGTTGATAAGTAGAATAGGTAGGAGAAGGGAAATTGATGAAAAAATAAAAAGAAAAAGGAAAAAAAGAAGAAGTCAAATACATTCCTACAAAGCTGCAAGGTTGATACTTAGGGTAGATGGAAGAAAGGGAGAATACATCAAGAAACCATATGATAAGAAAGGGAAAAATACACCAAAAAAAACCAAAAAGAAAAATGAGGAGTTTACGTCAATTACATATTAGTTTTTTTTTTTGTTACTTTATACCAAAAAGAGAAAAGTTAACGTTATATATATTAGTATTTATTTTAAGTTTACGTTAAAGTTAATGAATGTTAGCTATTTTTTGTTACTTTATCAAAAGAAAAAAAAGAAAAACTTTTAAATTTGATACTTTTTTATTAGGAAAAAGATGGTGGAGGATGCATGTTATCCCAAGAAAAAAGAAAAAGAAAAGGAGAAACGTAGGTTAAAAATAAGAGTGTAAATTGGGTCCGGTAATGGTGTAAAAGCCATGTTTTTTGCCACTTAATGTACCCAATAATTAAATGCCACGTCATTCTCTTACTAAAATAAGAGTACAACTTACCACACACAATAACAACTAAATTATAATCTATTTCAAAATTAAAAAGTAAAACCTCTTCTTTAGAACAAATAACACCGATTCAGCCGCCACCAACACCGGAGATGCTATCGTCACTACTGCCCGATTTACTCCCCCGCGCACAATAACATCAAAAAGAACATATTTGAAACAAAAATCTGGACGTCGATCAAGAAAAATGAGTTTGGGAAGCGAAAATTGGTTGAGAATATCAATTTTGAAACTTCGAAAAAGAAACCCAAGTACACATAATCTTCAATATGACTTGGAACCCATAATTACCATCAAGACCAAATTCATTTTTTCTTAAAAATTCATTTTTAATGGACTAAAATTTATGCTAAAAAAATTCATTCAGTTAATTTGAAACACAATAAATGACAAACCTAGCAACATAATTTCTTTGAATTTTTACTAAAAAAATGGTTTTTAAAAAAAAAAAATTTAATTTCCAAGCCACAAGACCGAGTATGAGATTTGCGAAGTGTGCAATCTGAACCACAATTAAAGCCAAAAACATAATTACTTTATGACCCACAAGAGTTTGCTCTTGAACTTCCTTTCTTGCTTTTAGTCCAAACTCTTCGATATCCCTCTTTTCTTAAGAAGCTTTGCTCTCTCAAGTGGCGTGTTTGGCACCTTCTGATTTGTTGTTGATGTGGAGGGTGGGAAAATAGATCAGACGGTGGTGATGGTAGCATCTCCGGTGGTGTGTAATGGCATTTGTGGCCGGATGGCGACGTGGCTGGATCGGTGCAACCTTTTCTAAGGAGGAGATTTTTATTTTTATTTCTGAAATATGTTATAAATAAGTTATAAATAAGTTGATATTGTGTGTGGTAAGTTGATATTGTGTGTGGTAAGTTGATGTTATAAATAAGTTATAAATAAGTTATAAATAAGTTGATATTGTGTGTGGTAAGTTTGCATGGGTTATTTAGGTGATGTTTGGTAACAGTTTTTGTTTTTTATTTTCAAAAACTTGTTTTTGGGTATAGTACACCTCTAAAGTTTGGGGTTGCTTGGATTTTACACCTTAAAGTTTGAAAATTTTGATTTTACACCCTAAAGTTTGGCTCCTTTAGCAAAATTACACCCTCAGTTAGTTTTGAGCGCTAAGTAACAAGTCATTGTGCTGACTTTTTATTTTTATTTTTATTTTATGCCAAATCAGCTCTTAAACTACCCGTTTAGCCCAAAACTCAACACAAAATCTGGAATTTTATAAGATAATGTTTCACCATCTGAACCTATCCCCAAATCAAAACAACAAACCCACCCCTGAGTTTCTATTATACTCTGCTCATCGTGAACCCCACTAACCCTGTAACCCAGCAGCCACAGTGACAGCGAGATGATCTGACGATTAAGAAAAATATATAGGCAATCCACCATGTCTGTCTCGGCCATCAGATGAAGAATTATGTTCTAAATAGAAGAAGTATCAGTTGAGGATTAAAACTCCATAAAATAAGTAGCAGAAGTGCATGCAGAATATGGCTATGGGGAGAAACCAATGGAGCTGATGATGGTGTGGCATTGAAAACGAGTTGGTCATCATCAAATTTACAGGCTTTGCTTGTACTATTGTGGGTTTTCTTTCTTTCTTTATTTATATGCTAGAGTCAGACGAATTCAAGTGCTAGTTTGGGAGAGTGATGCCTCTATATTTATATAAGCCCTTGCCATGGCTGCTGGGTTCGTGGGGCATGATGAGTAGAAGAGAACCCTGGGATAGGTTTGATGTTTTGATTTGGGAATAGGCTCATTTAAGATGGTGAAATGATATCTTATAAAGTTCCAGATTTTGTGTTGAGTTTTGGGCTAAACAGGTCGTTTAAGGGCTAATTTGGCAAACAAACAAAAAAAAAACAAGTAAGAACGATGACTTGTCACTTAACGGCCAAAACTAATTGAGAGTGTAGTTTTGCTAACAGAACCAAACTTTAGAGTGTAAAATCAAAATTTTCAAATTTCAGGATGTAAAATCTAAGCAACCCCAAACTTCAGGAGTGTACTTTGCAATTTACTCTTTTGAAATCAAAAACATGTTTGGTTAGTTGAAATTAAAAAAAAAAAAGAAAAATTTGAAGAAAAAAAATACTGAAATATGTTGTTACTAGGATTTGAACTCTAGTGCTAACTCATTAAATCATACGTATGTTTTCATTGACTTTTGAAAACTATAAAATGAAAATAACATTTTGCATGTTTTCAATTTCCTTCATAAATTGAGTTTTGAGAACAGTTTTTATTTTCAGTCTATTTTGGGTTGCCAAACAAGTTTTTTAATCTCAAAAATAGAAAATTGTTTTTGGAAACAGAAAATAAGAGGAAAAAACAGTTACCAAATATACCCTTATGGTTACTTTATCCAAAGAAGTTGATAAGAACAAATACTTTTTTGTTTTTATCACTGTAATTTGGTGCAGTCATGTGTGACCACGAGTCCACGACTTCTAACCCCAATATAAAAATGATTATAATTTGGTGCAATCATGGTTTTGAAGTTCAACTTTTATTATATAGTATATAGTATATGATGATATATTAGAGGTATTAAAGCTATAGTGTTAGGTGGGTTTCAGTTAGCTCAACTGGTAAAATCTCTAATAGTTGAATAAGAGATCTGAGGTTCAATCCCCGCCTACACCAAAAACCGATTGGTGTCTTGATCTGATGATAAAAAGCTATTATCAGGCGTGAACGCCATAGGTTGAAACTCTTTTAAAAAAAAAACTGTAGTGCTAGCCATCCTCACCTACATAATGAGTTGTTTCAAACTTCCCTTTGGATTTGTGCAACGATATTGAGAGTTTGATCTGAAAATTCTAGTGGGGGCAATGAGGGAATCACAAGAAAATACATTGGATTAGCATAGGAGGATCCATGAAGGCCAAAAAATGAAGGTGGTATAGGGTTCAAGGATTTGGTTGCTTTCAACGATACTCTATTAGCCAAGTAAGCTTGGAAACTTCTCCATAATAAAAACTCCTTATTTTACCAAGTTTTCAAGACAAAGTTTTCCTCCCATTGCTCAATTATGGATGCCTCAGATTTAATGACTGGTTCTTATATTTGGAGAAGCATTTTAAAGGGCAGAGATGTTTTGTAGAAAGGCTTAAGATGGTGAGTAGGAACTGGTGAATCTATTCAAATCTAGTCAGACCTATGTTTACCCTCCATTGATCAACCAAAAATGCTTTTTCCAATTGATGATGAATTTACAGATGCTCAGGTTAGTACTTTAATCAATCCAGTCACTAAAAAATGGGATCTTAATATTTTGAACCATTTGTTTGATCCCCGAGATGTAGATTTGATTCAATCTATCCCTCTATGTTGAAAACCTACTAAAGATAAACTTTTTTGGCCTCACAACCAATCTGATCTATTCACTATGAAATTAGGGTATAAATTCTTGGCTTAAGATCAGTTTGTTGCAAATTCAGTACCATTAGCTGTAGGTCAAGAGGTTGGGTAGAAAATCTAGGGGATGGTTGTCCAAAATAAGGTGAGAAATTTCCAATGGTGAGTAACCAAAAACTCTATTCCTACTAAAACAAACCTTGTTCGAAGGAGAGTCATTTCAGAAGACTTGTGTGATCACTGTTGATAGGGGTATTTTAGACAGAGATTCAATACTCCTAGACACGTCACGCAAGGGAGCCAACGATGCCCACGGCCCGTCAGCTTCACGAAAACAAATGGAAGACCTAGGGCGACGATAACACAAATGACAACCCTGCAATGACAACCCGATGGGGTGGAGAGGTCGACGGGTCCAGCGTGGCTTGGCTTGATCCCCACAAATACCTATACATGGAAACATCTTGTGTAACACAAAGCCCATTACTTACCCATATTGCTCTCATATGGAAAGGTATCCTAAAATCTCGAAAACCCTAAGTGCCAAACCCTCCCAGCAAAGAAAGATCCCTACTTTGAAGGGATTTCGTTTCACCACTCACCACTATATAAGCGCCAGACCCCCACTTTTCTCAGGTATGTAGAAAATCCCTAGCTCTCTCACTAAAGAGTTCATAGAGATTTTTCATTCGCTAACTTGACCTTCGAAGGGTTCTTGGCCGGTACCACATTGGTGCCTTTTGTTTGGTCCCTTTGTTCTTACTCCACAACTACCTATTGGAGTGATTTGAAGCCTACAACTCACTGACGATTTCAGCATATCATCAACTGTTAGCAAGCTCTAGAAGATGTTATCCATGCACTATGGCACTGCCCTTCTCTCTCTCTCCAGTTTGGGACTCTAATCCATGTTGGAATTTTCGCTATTCCTCCCATTTCAATCGGTTTGGAGAGTTAGTGCAATATGTGATCAATACAAACAAGAACTTGGATCTATTTGGCCAAACTATTTGGACCATTTAGTATCAAAAGAAACTCTTGAGATCAAGCAACAAAAAATATGCTATTAATCACGTCATTCCAGATGTGTTGGTTGCCTTGAATGGTTTCATTCAAACTATCCCCCCAAAACCTCCAGATTTAGTCATTCGGGTTCCTCAAAGGCTTAAGTGGAAATCCCCTCCAAGTTCATGCCTCATTATCAATTTTGATGGGGTCATATTAAAAGAAGAAAATTCAACTGGTATAGGTGTTGTAATCTGAGATGAAAAGGGACAAGTTATAACTTCTATGGCCGAGAAGGTAGCCCTTCCGGGTTTTGTTGCAGCTTGAAGCTTTGGCAACAGTTAAGGCTTTAATCATCGCTCAAGAAATTGATCTATCTTCTATTATTCTTGAGGGAAATTTAGAGATAGTTATCAATAAGTTGAAGATCGAGGATGCTTTTTTTTTTTTTTTCACAACATTACTAGATATGTATGTAATCTTAGCTGATATCACTAATCTTCTTTAATAAAATTGCAGCATTCTTCTTAAAAAAAAAAAAAAAAAAAATCATTTGAAATTGTTCAATCAGATCTAATTATCTTCTAAAAAAAAGTTGATCTTATTTTATTAGCTGTTTCTAATAGCTATGTTATGTAATTGGAATTTTTTTTTTCTTATTTTGATTTTTAAATTTGTGGAGAATATGAGGTGTCAGAGAGGAAGTTCTTTATTTCATCTTTAATTCAAAAAGTATCGGCAACATTAGCCCACAAATGTTCTCTGCAAGCCATTGAAAGAAAAAGATGTTGCTCATGAATTATATATTACTAGTCATTAACCCGTGCGATGCACGTGAAAGTTATTGTGTATGAAAATTTAAACAATTCTTTGTTTCTTCCTCTTGTACACTAGGATTCCAGTCTAAAAAATTCTTATCTTTGATATGAAACATTAAATTACTAAATGAAAAATATTAATCAAACTTAAATTAAAATTAACAAAAACACAACCACCATAAACTTAAATTAAATCCAAACACAAACAAATGAAAAAAAGAAAGAAAGAAGGTCTCATATTAATACAAATGTACAGAGCATAAATTGAGAATTTTAAAAAATGGTCTTAAATGAATACAAATAGAGTATAAACTAGAAATTAAACTACTGCTTTTTCTGATATAGTAAAATTGTAAACAGCTTTTTTAGACATGTTTATACCCGTAGCATCTCAAGTAATGACTTATTGGTTATACACGTTTATGCCTTTATGGATATAGCACACACCAAAACTGGTCTTGATCAGAATTTTAGAAACTAGAAGCAACCATCCCAAAGAATTTGGTTGTTAGGAATTAATTATTTCATACCAAGACTTTAATGGCAAACCAAACTGTGCATAGGCAATCTTACATAAATATAGGGTTTTAAGCTCCACAAAGTTCCACACAAAACCAAATTAAACAACATCAACATGAACATGAACTAAATTTTCAACCAACCCAGATAAATTAAGAGAGCAATAAAAAGTTACAATAAAATTTGGAGTTGGAATAGAAAACATAATAGGTTAGGTTAGATTAAAAAAAATGCTTTATTTCGTAAATTAACTTTAACAATTAAGCAAATCTCAAAACCAAAGACAAATACATTAATTTACAATAAGCAACACTATCATGTATATTTGATATTTATAACATTCTCTCATTACTTAATAACATGGCATTGGCAATAGGAAATCTCCTTTAAAAAAAAGAAAAAGAAATCAACTACACGGTAATATAATAATATAAAGGGTAAATTACAGAAAACTACCCTGAGGTTTGAGGAAATACCAAACACATCCACAACTTGTAAAAATTGGCCAATTTAATCCATCAACACAAACGGTGTTAACATCCACTGTTAATAACAACACAACAAGAATTGAACGAAACTTTCTCCCGTTAATAACATCCACTCTCTCTCTTCGTTTCTATTTCCTAATCTCAGTCTCCCTCAACTTTCTTTTTCTTTATCCAAATCATTCTCTAAAATTTTCTCCCATTTTCTTCTTAAAATAAACAACACATCAATTCTTTTTGGTTCTTTTTTCTTCAAAAAAAAAATTTAATGAAAAAGGTGATTACTTTGTTACTTTCTATTTGGTAGCCGAGAAAATCAAAGAGAAAAGCTTAGAAAATCAAAAGAAAAATCCTTAGAAAAAGCCTCATCTCCTCAATGTAGTGTTTGGAAGCCGAGAAAACAAAAAGAAAAAGAAAAAACTCCTTAAAAAAAAACCCTTTTCTCCTCCACAAAGAAACCCAAGAAAACCCAATCCAATCACACCATCTAAGCTCCTAAATCCACCACAAAATTGCCATCAACCACCAAGCAAACACCAAGCAAACATCAAAACTGTTGATACCCATGTCAGCCAAACCCAAATCCAATCCCACCACCGCAAGATCTCCACACCGAAATAGAGAGATGAGAAAGGAAGCGGATCCATCATCCATCATTAGCAAGATTTAGACAACCAAAGGCAAAGAAAATTGAGAGAGAAAGAGTGTTAGATGAGATTGTGAAAAAGAAAAGAGAAAGAGAGTCAGATTTGGGAAAACAAAAATTGAGAGAGAAAGAGAGTACGGTGAGACTAAGAAAAATAAAAGAGGTGAAAGAGTAAGACTTTGTTATTAACGGAGGATGTTAACACCGTTTGTGTTGAATGATTAGATTGGCCATTTTTAACAAATTGTGGATGTGTTTGGTATTTCCTCAAACCTCAAGGTAGTTTTCTGTAATTTACCCTAATATAAACCTAAAGAAATTGACAACCACAAAGTTATTTACTATTTTTTTTTAATGACATTGGCAGACAACTACAAATGAAAATCAGTCAAAAGCAGTAAACTACTAAACTTAAAAAGTCTAGTTTAGTCTCCACACAGTCACTCTTCAGCATGTTAAAGTCTAGTTTAAGTTTAGTCTTCACACGGTTACTCTTCAATTAACAATGTGACCTGGGTCTAAAAAAAAAAAAAAATTTAAAGCGTGAGAATCGCAATGATGGAGAACGAAGCTGACTTGGTCTTCCTTCCCTCCAGGGACTTCAGCCAAATACAACATGTTAATCCCGATTTCGAAGATCAATGCCAGATCCAAAAGTTTGAAGGAGATGGTCAAATCTGAGATTTGGGGGTAGTAGTTGATCGCTTTTGAGAGATATGAGAAAGAGAGATTATTTGAGTTTTGGGTTTTGGGGGGAAGGAGATGGTAGTGTGAGAGATATGAGAAAGAGAGATTTTTTATTTTTTATTTTATTGTGTTTTTGGTTTTTTTTTCTCAGAAGTATCATTTTTTTTTGGGTTTAAGTTTGAGTTGAACTTGTTAGAGAGATAGAGTTTTACTCCTTATTAAGTTTTGATTAAACAAAAATAATTTTATTTAAAAAAATAATAATAATGATGTGGTAAGCTCTGGATAGGTTAACAAAAAGTCAAGGCTTCGGTTTTATATATACAATATATATTATTATTTATATCTAAATGTCTTGACCTATCTAATAACTATAAATTGTGATCACTGTCGGCAACCTGTCTTGGCTTTGTTTCTTTTTTTTTTTTTTCTCTTCCAATATTCTCATTGACTTTTTTTTTTTTTTTTTTAAGGAACAAAGGTTTTACCACAAAATCCAATTATTTCAAATTATCAAGACATCTGGATCTAGCTATTCCACGCAAGATCCTGTACATCCCCAACCATCTTCAAGCTTATCTCCTTTTTGAGAATGGAGATGTTTTCTTTTATATAATTTGTTTTTAATATATATATATATATATTTTTTAATTTTAGGACATACATCCAGTTAATGCATGCCCTTATTAACTATTCATTTTAAAAAAAAATTTCTGGACCATTCATTTTAAGAAATGTTGTACAGAGAGTTGCAAAAACTATCAAAAACAGTTAATTATTTTTTTATTTTTCATAAAAAAAAGTCCCTATTTTTATATATTATTTATCTTTAAAAAAAAAAAAAAAAAGCAGTGCTATATCATCGCACGTGAATCCGGGATGAGTAGGGTATCTCTATCTAGTGCACAAACCACTAGTCTAGGGATAAGATTCCAAATGGTTGCACTGCACGTGGTCGATTCTATATAATATGAATTATGATATCTGTCGGATCTCATTGCCCAACAGAATCTTCAACTTTTCCTTCCCTACCTACGCGCCTGCCATTTTCCACGTTCTAATTCATAATTGGGCCCATCTAATTACTCTCGTTGGCGATTCATTTTGATTGGTACGCAACGAAACTGTTTTTCTTTTTTGGAAGGAAGAAAATTTGACTCATCAAGTTTGGCAACTTATTAAAATCATTCATCTTGCGTTGATTGATTCTTGAGCTAATTTTTTTCGTATAAAGAGAGGAATAGATTCTCAAATAAATAAATAAATAAATATTAATGGAGGAATATCAAGACGATTGGACGATATAAATTTGTCGTGTACTGGCCAGTTTGGATGGAGGGTCCATCCAAACTGGCCTCTAGGGTCTGCTAGTGTGTGTGGCCGACCCTCTCAAGTTTTTTAAGGGGTGTTTGGTGCATGTACTTAAAAATTAAAAATATGTGTTTAAAAATATGTGTAGAAATACGTGTAGGTGAAAAAGTGTGTGAAAATACGTGTAATGTTGTTTAAAAACTGAAAACATGTGTTTGAGTGGGTGTACCAAACGGAGCCTTAAACATTAGTACTTCAAAGTTCAAACACTCCAAATGTTTAAAATGTACTAATAGTGAAGATTATTAATTTTTTCCTCATTTACAAAATAATCTATTATAACTTAAAAAAGAAAAAGAAAAGACCATGTATCATTCTTTTCGAGGAAAAGACCATCTATTATTCTAATTCTTAATCAGGTTGTTGCGTTCAATAGAAAATAATGAAAGACGTTTCACATATTTTTCAATATCAATTATTTACCAAAAACAATTTTTTTTTAATAAGTCAATAGTCACATAAAATTTTTACAACTCTTGATGTGACAAGTTGTTATTGATAAGTAAAAAAATAATATCAATAGTAGTAAGCCTAAATAATAATCAATAAAAACCTATCAACTTAATTGTTGTAAAAATTATTGTGTTTGTAGTATTACTCTTATTTTTTAGGCTAAAATATTATTTCTGTTATTTGCATGAATTTCGTTTTTCATCCTTAAACTTTTTAAAAATAGTTAAGAGAAACAATGCATAGTTTGTAATTTAGGAAAAACAGTACAACTTCATTATATTTAAGGAGGAAAAATGCATTTCGCCTTCAATTGTTAGTAAACTTAGTAAAAGTTATAAATGTCTATAAAAACGAATTTACAAATGATTAAATGATAAAATTTAGTTACAAAATTGGTTGTAACCTAAAACTACAACCTTATTAAATAAAATAAATATTAATAAAATATTTTGAGAATCTAACCGTTGAATTGCATGTTTTTTACTCCCTTAATACACATGTCAAATTTTGTGTCAATCGTATATTATTTACTATACGATCTATAAGCTTATATTTTACGCGTAACTTTAAATCACAAAAACTTGCAATTTAAACAATTTATGGATGACATAGTTATTAATCTTTAATTTTTTTAGAAATTTTGCAAACATGAAGGATATAAGAATAAGATATAATCTAATGCTGGATTTGTCTAAATTCACCTCTAATAAAAAGATATTGAGTAAAGTTGTAACTAAACTTTGTACATGATTAAATTATTTGCAAATGGTTTTTTTTTTTACACCCCAAATGTTTAAAAGGTACTAATAGTGAAGATTATAATTTTTTCCCCTCATTTTCAAAAGAATCTATTCTAACTAGACCATCTGCTACTCTTTTTGAGAAAAAAGACCATCTAGTATTCTAATTCTTTTTTGATCTAGTATTCTTATTCTTATTCAGGTTGTTACGTTCAATAGAAGACAATGAAAGATGTTTCACATATTTTTCAATGTCATGTTAATAGGTCATTTAGGGCAATTGTTAACAGATTATTTTAGGAAAATTTTGACATCACTTTTATGAGAAATAAAAAAAAATATCAAAATATTAATTGTTATTTTTCTTTTCCCATAAAAACTTTCCTAAAATGATTCACTAATAAATGCCCTCAGGGCATTTGTTAACATTTCCATTTTTTTCAATATCAATTATTTACAAAATATTCTTATTTTTTAATAAGTTAAGAGTCACATAAAAATTTCACAACTCTTGATGTGACAAGTTGTCATTGATAATTAAAAAAATAATATTACTAATAGTAAGCCTAAATAACAATCAGTAAAAACCTGTCAACTTAATTGTTGTAACAATTATTGTGTTTGTAGCACATAAAAAATTTGGTTGTAGCCCAAGACTATAACTCTCACTAAAAAAAATTAACAAGGCTAAATATTTTTAAAATCTAACCATTAGATTTTATATTGTTCATGTTCTTAACATGCATATCAAATTTTGTATCAATTAGATGTTGTTTACTATTCGATCCATAAACTTATTTTTTATGTATATTTTTAGAATACAAAGACTTGGAATTTAAACATTTAATTGATGACATAGCTAGTGATCTTTGATCTTTTGAAAATTTTGCAAGTATGGAGAATATAAAAAGAAAATATAATCCAATGATGAATTTGTTAAACTTTAATTTTTTAGGCTAAAATATTATTTCAGCCCCTAAAGCTTGCATACATTTCGTTTTTCGTTCCTAAACTTTTTAACAATAGTTAAGAGAAACAATGCTTAGTTTGTAATTTAGGAAAAGCATTACATATTTTTTTTTTTAAGAAGAAAAAACATTAGAACTTCATTAAATATATTGTAGGGCAGGTGATCCGAGCACATTTTTGGGCTACGAGCCGTGTCCGAGGATGATCAAATACCCGAGGATGGTTAAAAGATACATGCGTACATGATTTAGAAGGCCGGGGAGGAAAGTGGAGTCCGACATGGTAACCAAGGTTCTCAAGGAATAAAGGCAACTCGAGAGCACTTTAGGAAGTCAACCACTCTGGAAGGATGAGCTCTAGGGGAAGTAGCAGAGCCGTATCAGCAACGGAAAGAAGAAATATCTAAGAAGGTGATTGCTACCACCACATTAAATGCACTGTACCAATTGAACTGGTCTTATTTATGGAGAAATGACACTTGAACAGTATTTTCCCAGCTCATAGCCCTTTCTATTATCTCCAGAAAGGCATTGATGAGACAAGCATCCAAAAGATTTCCTAGAAATTGAACAGGTGGAAGGCTGGGATGTATTGGGGGGACTATATAAGGAAATTGCCTTCATAAAAAGGGGCAGGCAAGATTGAGGAAAAAGGAGGAGGGAGAAAAAAACACTTTGTGAACAGAAAAGCTTGATTAATATAAGAACACATTGTCCTCGGATTGGCCTGAGGAAGATGTTTTGTTGAATTTGTGTGTCTAATTCTATCAGCCTGAACTTACGTGGTTTTGTAGTTTGCTTATAAGATCCACTCTCTAACAAATATATTGTTTTGGGCTTATTTCGCCGACCTTCACTGTTCTTAGTGGGCTTGGGTCGCAAATTCCAATCCTTACATATATATATATATATATATATATTTTTTTTTTTAAGAAACAAACACACACATACAAGGGAGAGAAAAATGAGTTCTAACACAAATGCACACCACAATTCCACTCAAAAACCATGGTAACTTTTAAGGGAGGGTGGGGCAAGTTATACACACAACTTCATTATATTCAAGAAGGAAAAGAAATGCATTTCGCCCTCAATTATAATTAGCAGACTCAATAAAAGTTATAAATGTCTATACAATTTTTTTTTTAAATGATTAAATTATTTGCAATTTTTTTTTTGAAATCCCCAAATTTTTAAAAGGTACTACTAATGAAAATTATGATTGTTTTCGTCATTTTCAAAAGAATCTATTCTAACTTTAAAAAGGAAAAGACCATCCATTATTCTTTTTGAGAAAAAAGATAATCTATTATTCTAATTATTTAGTAAAGTTGTTACGTTTAATAAAAGACAATGAAAGATGTTTCACATATTTTTCAATATAAATCATTTACAAAATATTTATCTTTTTTTAATAATTCAAGATTTACATAAAAATTTCACAATATTTTATATGACAAATTATTATTGGTAAATAAAAGATGATATTACTAATAGTAAGCCTATATAATAATTAGTAAAAACTTGTCAACTTAACTGTTTTAAAAATTATTGCATTTGTAGCTCTACTCTTATTTTTTTAGATTAAAAATATTTTGATCTAATCTAAAATTTGTATAAATTTTGTTTTTCATCCCCTTAACTTTTTAAAGAGTTTTAATTTTTTTTTACTATTTAGAGAGTAAAAATAGAGACAAAAAAAAAAAAAAATTTTCAAAAGTTTAAAGATGGAAAAAAAAACTTTTTAAATTGAAGATTGATAAATAATAAGTATAATAGTTTCAATAGTTTAAGGATTAAAAATGAACTTTTTAAAATTTAGTAATGAAAAATAAAAAATAAAATTCATGTAAATTTTTTGGAATGAAAAAATATTTTAGTTAATTTTTTTAATAAAAAAGTTTAGAGTCTTAACACGTGGCAAAAAGTGTGTAATGAAAAGTAGTAGTTCTTAGCTTAAAATGGATAAGTCAATTATAGGGTTGAGTTAAGCAATCCTGCTTTTTTTTTTTTTTTTGTAGTTCCTATTTTCTACTTTAATAAATTCTTATTTCCCAAAAAAGAAAAAAAGAAAAGCTTAATACGTAAGGAAAACCGACTGGCGATATTTTATTTAATAAGTGGCGATATTTTAAGCTGGTAGCGCACCAGACTCGCTATTGAATTTGAGTATTGACACACGGTCTCGGGGAAGGTGTCCCTGTGGGCCCTGTGGCCGTGTGAGAGAGAGAGAGAGATATACGCGCTCGCGCCTATAAATCAATTCCTACTTAGTCTTCCCCCTTGCAAGTTGCAACTCTTTCTCTCTCTGAACGGTTTCACCAATCTGGTACTCTCTCTCTTTTAATTTCATTTTATTTTTATTTAAAAAAAAAACTAAGTCATTTTTTTTTTTTTTTTTTAGATTTGAGGGTTGAGAGAAGAAGGGCACGATGGTTAGGAGCGTAGAGAATGGAGGAGAGGCAGTGGAGATCTTGCCGGACCACTTCGATCCGACGGCTGTGGTCCCTGAGCCGCTGCCTAAGGTGGTGGAGTCCGACGGCGAATTAGTGAATGGGAAATCGAACGGCGACAGAGAGATCGTGTTGGGGCGGAACGTGCACACCACGTGCCTGGAGGTGACGGAGCCAGATGCCAATGACGATTTCACTGGCGATAAAGATGCCTTCATGGCTAGCATCCTTGCTCGCTATCGAAAGACCCTCCTCGAAAGGACCAAGCACCATTTAGGTAATTTGTTAATAAAAACATGGAATTTCTTGTTTTCTATTATAGAAAAATTGTTGCTTTTAATCAACAAAATTTGAATTCCTTATTCATTTTCCTACATTTTTATGCTAAGTTAGTTCTGGTATTACCAAATCTAAGGCATTGTGTGTACTATGTATTACTTATTAGATTGAGAGAGAGCGAACAGCTGAAAACAATTGACGTGTATTGCATAGTCCGAACTTGGGTTCTCTATGGATCCTAACACCCGATTTGGAGTCAGCAATTTTATTCAAGATATTGGAATATTATTCTGTTTTCATGTATAAGCATGTCTGGTTCTTACCTGAAATGCTATAATAATATTCTCTTGCGTCAGGTTATCCGTATAATTTGGACTTCGACTATGGTGCTCTAGCGCAGTTGCAGCATTTCTCCATTAACAATCTAGGCGACCCTTTTATTGAGAGCAACTATGGTGTCCATTCAAGGCAGTTTGAAGTTGGCGTTTTAGATTGGTTTGCTCGTCTTTGGGAAATAGAGAAGGATGAGTACTGGGGATACATCACAAATTGTGGTACAGAAGGCAATCTTCATGGGATTTTAGTTGGGTTAGTAATTTTGAGCCTTATTCTAGTTGACTTTCACATCACAAGAAATTCTCTTTTTGTCTGAGAATAGTGAAACTAAACATAGCTCAACTGTGCAGGAGGGAAGTGTTCCCAGATGGGATTTTGTATGCGTCACGGGAGACACATTATTCTGTTTTTAAAGCCGCGCGAATGTATAGAATGGAGTGTGTGAAGGTTGACACTCTGGTCTCTGGTGAGATTGATTGTGCAGATTTTAAAGTTAAACTACTAGCTCATAAAGACAAACCAGCTATCATCAATGTTAATATAGGTCTCTCTCTCTCTCTCTCTCTCTCTTTCTCTCTCTCTCTCTCTCTCTCTTTCTCTCTCTAACTGCTTATCTTAGCACATGAGTTTCTCCTTCGTTGAACTGATTTGATGAATCACTCATTGCAGGGACAACTGTCAAAGGAGCTGTTGATGACCTTGATCTCGTAATAAAAACTCTTGAAGAAAGTGGATTCACACATGATCGGTTCTACATTCATTGTGATGGAGCTTTATTTGGACTTATGATGCCTTTTGTCAAACGTGTAAGTATTCAATTTTCAACTCCTGTTGTTGAGGACAGGAAATTATCACCACATGCCTTTTACATTCATTGTAAATGCCCTGTGCATGTAGAAGGCATTTGGTTCTTCCTTCAAGATTTTGAAGTTTATGAGGTGTGATTTCTATAAGTCCTAAATATTTATCATGGTGATATTTTAAAGAATCTATCTTTCATATAAAAACTGGAGTAGATATAGTGGTAATGATGTCTTTAATAAATCCATTAAATGGATAAACCTGAGTTGTTCATGTTTAGGACTCATAATTAACAAGTGTAGAGAGTTTCTATGTTCCACTTTGTCAGTGAATCAAAGTTGAAAGCTTGTCCTAGATGGCTGTTGACTTTATGTTGCCTTTCCCTCGCGTTTCCTTCCTCATATTTAATTATAACCTTATTCAAATCTAGGCAAGTTTCCTTTGGCTCATTTTACTTGCTGGTGAACAGGCACCAAAGGTTAGTTTCAAGAAGCCCATTGGAAGTGTTAGTGTCTCTGGCCATAAGTTTGTTGGATGTCCAATGCCTTGTGGTGTTCAGATAACTAGGCTGGAGCACATCAATGCTCTGTCAAGGGACGTTGAGTACCTTGCTTCAAGGGATGCTACAATAATGGGAAGCCGCAATGGTCATGCTCCTATTTTCCTCTGGTACACCCTCAACAGAAAAGGTTACAAGGGATTCCAGAAAGAAGTCCAGAAATGCCTTAGAAATGCTCACTATTTGAAGGACCGCCTACTTGATGCTGGAATTAGTGCCATGCTAAATGAGCTCAGCAGCACAGTTGTGTTTGAACGACCTTGGGATGAGGAGTTCGTTCGCCGGTGGCAGTTAGCTTGCCAAGGAAATATCGCACATGTGGTGGTGATGCCCAATGTCACCGTTGACAAGCTGGATGATTTTTTGAATGAATTAGTTGAAAAACGCTCTACTTGGTATCAGGATGGAAAAGTTAAGCCCCCTTGTATTGCAACAGAGGTGGGAAGTGAGAATTGTCTTTGTACTCTGCATAAGTGACTAGTCATTGGGGAGGGAGAATCGCCCTTGCACTCTCTACACGAGCGAATCATTGTTCTATTCGAAGCTTTTCATTTGGTTCTTGTTTTATCTGAAATAAAACGCTTGATTCAAGTAGAATGTAGGTCCCTTCCCGAGGATTTATTTTTTTTCCTGCTTCAGTGTAGCATTGTAAGAGCATCTCCGGTTCTCCAAATTTTTGTATTGTCCGGAGAATGAACAGTGACATTTAGTTTTTACCTACCTATTTTTTCAAATACACTTTTCAACAGATTCTCTATAATTTTTTTCATCTCATTTAAATATTATTTCTTCATTCATTTTTTTTTTTATCAACATTTATTCTTCCTATATTCATTTTCAACAATTATATTTTTCAATAAAAAGTGTTATATCCACAATATTTTTTACAATACTGTTACAAAAATCACATCAAAATTTTATGTGGAAAGTTGTTACTAGTTCTAATTTGAACTCACCACTGAAATTATTTTTTTACTCACCAATATTAGCTAATAACAATCTATTACTTAAGATTTATTGTGAAAATATTGTGGTAGCATTTTTTAATTGCCATTTCTTATTTTTTTATATTATTTTTTCTTTCTTAATTTCATCCGTACGGTTTTTTTTTTCTCCACCACACAAGTATCCCTCCCCTATCTCTATCTACTCTTCTTTTTCTTTTTCTAGTTCATTCTGGAAACTCTCTTTCATTCTCTAGCTCTTTTTTTTTTTTTTTTTTCTACTTCTACTTGATTCTAGAACACTCTTTAGCATGATCTTTTGACTTCTATTTCTACTTCTATTTTCTTTCCTCTTTAGCTCACTTCACACACACACAGCCGACATGGCCTTAGTCTATCTTTCTTCTTTTTTTTTTTTTTTTTTTTTTCTTGTTCTGATTCACTTTGTTGTTATAATGGAGCTTAGATAGGCTTTCATGCTCTTGATCTGTTGTTTTTGTTTTGATTTTAGATTTGTTGTTCTAATTAAAATTGTATTTTCTCCAGTTCTTGATTTGTTGTTTCTATTCTGATTTTAGATTGTGTTTGTGTTTTGATTGTGTTACCGTTTAAGAGAGAGACAGATGAGCAAAGAAGAGAGGAGGAAAGAGAAAGAATTTTTTTTTATTCAGTCGGGTATTTTTTTAAGATAAAATAATGGTTTGGAGTTGCAATAACGTTCTCTAAATTAAGAGAATTACTGTAGCAACTTCAAAAAAATTTTGGAAAAGTTTTGGGTTTAGATATACTGTTGGAGCGTGAATAGTGAGTTTTTTTCTCCAAAAAGTAGAGATACAGCATCTATTGGAGATGCTCTAATGACTTTAGCAAAAACAAAAAAAGAATTTTGCTATATTTTTTAATCATGATTTAATTTAATTTATTTTTCTTATATTTATACATATTGATAAGTATCAGTTTTCTTCTTTTGATAAATAAAAATATTGGCTCTAGAAGAAAATACCCGAGAGAAGATGGAATGGATATATGTATATATATATATATATATATATGGTTAATTGCTAGTTTATAAAAAAATATATGGTCAATTGCAATTTGCCAGTGTCTTGTGAGCAATTTCCTGCAACAAAATACAAAAGCAGTTTAACAAGGTGGGATGTTATGTTAGTCATGGTACTTGGTAGTAAAGAAGTTAAAAGATTGGGGTGAATCCGTTTCACAATGTTTTAAAACCTAAATTCCAGGCCAGTATCAATCATTCTCACATTGCCCACGATTTTACAATATTACTAGCAGAAAGCCCTATATTGATATTAAAAAAATTAAAAAACCACAATCCAATTACCAAAGTGATCTCAAATATTTCCCTCTGATCCTAGGACTTGGATTACCTTAAAGAGCTATTATGTAGCTATGTTAAGATTGACAGTCATTCAGCAAAAAAAAAAGTTTGACAGTCCCTTCAGGAGGAGGGGTCCATGAAATCCAATGTGATTGTTTAATGTGAGAATCGTGTAATCGAAGTACAATAATAAAATTATGTAGCATGTTGAATGGTGGTATGAGTAACTTGTGTGATTGTGGTGTCCATTTGTTGGAAAATAAATTTATTTCTAGATATCCAAATCTTCCAAATGGAGAAAATAAACAGTGAAGGTCATGCAGAATAATGTTGATAGACATATTAAAACGACAGCATTCGAAGATGTTATTTGAAGAAAAAAATTGGTTTAAGTTACCTTAAGAAAAGAATTGGTGTAAGTTAGGTGGTTGCAATTGATGTCATTTCAATTGTGTCCAACTAGTGAAGAGGATACTCAGAAAAGTCATATCTAAGGAAACACTGTAATTGGGGACAGGAATGAGAGAATAAGACTGATTTTGTCATAATGCATATATGTGCAAATTAGAAAATCATTAGATTCTCCTAAACTATGATGATGTGGTACTCCCTCTCCTTATATTTATAGTAAACTCCGTTATGATTTAAATTAGTGAATTTATCATAAATGTGAGAGGATAGAACACCACATCACTATATTCTTGGTGTACAATTACTTATGAGAAAACTAGTTGGGATGGTGCTTGTAATGTCCAAACAAAAAGTATAGAGACACTTAACACTCTTTACCACAAGTTGTACATATTTCAAGTGGTTATTCGATTAATTTTCACAAGTATCGGTGACAATTCTCACTCCTCATGTGTAAGTGATGTAATCTAATTATACATTAACAAATATGCAAGTTGTGTTAAAGTGTGTGTCCGTAAAAGAACTTGATATCCAATTCCAATTCTAAGATTTTTTATTTTTAATGGGAGTACTTGGATGGGGGAATTTATGTTGAACAAAAAATTGGAAAACTAGAACAACAGTTTTCAGTATTTAAATAACATTACATGTATTTTCACACATTTTTTCACCCACACGTATTTTCAAAAAATACAAACAACGTTAATAGAACAACATTACCAAACACCCCTTAGATGTGTTTTTCTAATTTTTATATTCGAAAAACACTCCCACGGTTGTTTTCGAAAACCTGTTTTACACAGTGAAACGTGATAACAATTTTCGAAAAACAATACTTAAAAAACAAGAGCCAAACAAAAATGGCGTGACACAAAAATAACACAAGGACTGTTACGCATGACTGACAGCTTTCATTATGAATTCATCTCATGATATATATTTTCTCCATTAACCTTTTCTAGGTGAGCAACTCCTTTGGTTTTTGTGGCTGTTGGTTCAATACCATCTTTTCCCTCCATCAAAAAATCAGCTACAATCTCAAGTATCCAGAACCTTGAATTAGTCTTGTTCACCAGTTTTCTATCATCTTCTCATCTACCAAATAACATGTTAGAATTTACAATATAAAAAAAAAGGAAGAAAAAAGAACCTACTGAACAACCAGTAACAACCCAAAATTCCCATCCAAAATCTCACAGTTCACGATGATGCAGCTGAGATGAAGATCAAGTGATGCTTGAGTGGTATAGGCGGGGTTTGAATTTCAAATTTCTTGTTCGACAATAAGAAACTTTACCAATTGAGTTAATTAAAACCTGTGCCTGCCCAATTTCCCTTGCTGGACCAGATTTGAAGTTGGGCTCACAATTAATTTGTATGGTGGGTAATGAGTTTCCTATTATGGGTAGCTCCTGGCCGAGCCTTAGTAAGGAGTTGCCCCACACAGTATAATTTCCTCCCCTTTTCTCCCTAGACTACTCTTGCTACTGCTTTGTTCCCTCTCTCTCTTTCTCTCCTCTTTCCCCCCAAAATCACCAACCCCTTCTCTTCTTGCTCTTCTCTTATTTATAGCTTAAGGTTAGTGGGAAGCTTATGATTACTCTATGGTTCCACTCGTGTGGGTGCGGCTCAAATTGATTATTCCTGACAAGGAATATGTTTCGTTGCTAAGGGTGTCAAGGGCGTTGGAACTAGTTCCCGCCTCCAAAAGATCGCTCGGCAGAGCAATTCCCCAGGGCATTATCGGGCTGCCAGGGCATTGCCGCCCACCATGGGGGTGTCTACCGACTGTTCTATACCTGGACAGTATTCATATGCTGAGCCTGTGACTAGTGAGCCAGTCATGCAATTAGGCCTGGGTTTGATAATATTATATGGGCTTGTCTAGACCGAGGCCCAAGACAAATGGGTTTGTGGCCGAGTGTTGTACAAAACTCATTAAATATTTTAAACTTTAAGGGTATAATCAAAATTACATCAACTAAATTGCAATTTAATCTTAAAAAATAAATGTGACACGTGGGCCAAGTCTCCTAATGGCGACCATCTCAGGCACTTTATTACATTTCCATGGATGATTGAAAAACTAATGACTCAAAAAAAAAAAAAAAAAAAAAAAAACTAATGGTTTAAGAAATACACGGATTTATTTATTTTTTTAATCCAAAAAAATGAAAAACATGTTTGCTTTAGGCATAAACATATTGGGTCGTAGAACTAGAGTCTATTAAAATCTAGGAAGCACGGGCATGGTAAAATGAGCTATGTGTCCATGTTGGACACGTTTCGGTCTTATTAGACATGGCTATTTGCGTGTCCGACCAAAAAATAATAATAATTTTTTGGAAATTATTTTACTAACTTTTAAGCTTAATATTTTTTAATTGTTAAAAATTATCATATTTGGTTTTTTTTTTTATATTATTTATTATTATTATACAAGATAGAAATTCTACTTTAACCTAATCTAAGTGTATATGCGTGTGAAGCTCTCTTCTAGAGACTTGAACACCGGCCCTTATCCCCCATACCCTACAAGCATTTATACTTGGAAAGTGACCATCATACCAAGTGGTCAAATTTGGTTATTAATAATTGATGGTCCTGTTAGTATTTAATGGGTTGGACACTTGGACTTTAAAAAATATATATAAATTGTATTCTAAACATTATTTAATAGCTATAAATTTACTTTATTATTTATTATTGTTCTTAAATTGTTACATATTTAATCATATATGAAAAATAAATGTGCTTGGAAATATATAAGTAATATAAAAATAACAATATATTTAATAATTAATTAATATACCTATCTCTGCCCTGTCATATTTTAATTTTTTGTACCACCCATACATCTATCCGTGCTTCCGTGATTTAAATCAAATCCACTAAAAAGTAAATATGCTTCTTTTTTTTTTTCTTTTTAGTTTTTCGCATATCCTTATCATTTAATCTGACATTTCTTTCAGCTTCATCATTCGCAATTTGAAATGAAAAGTATGAGCGATGGCTCGATTCCATACTACTTATCTGTACTGTCATGATTTCTCATTCATTACAACTGTAATGGAATGTTTCGAAGTATCTTATTGCAGCTGATATAGGGGTATACGATACTTGTACATGATTGATGTCTAGTGCCATTGACAACTAATCTATTGGCATGTTATTTCTAGACAGGACAGTTGATTTTACTATAAGATAGCGGTGGTCTTCTGTTACATCCTTCTCTATCTCCTTATCTTGTTTATATTCCACTTCTTTGGGTTCTCCTGTTTTTATGCCTTAGGATTTCCTGCAGCAGAAATGCTTTACAGTGACTCAACTACAATCGGATACTTGTTTTTTGGCATCCGTACAAGTGTTGGCTGGACTGAGTCATCCTTCTCCAGAGCTCTCCACCTGTGATATAAGAGATCATAATTTCAGAAAAAGAATTCTAGTTCTGCAAAATTTGAGGTAATGGTTACTGTTAAGTAATATGAGTATTTCAACTGCTAAGAAACCGATTCAACTAATTTTTCGATAATTCTAGTTCTTCTTTTTCCAAATCCAAGAGCCTTGTATCTTAGTGGCATTGTCCAGTTCTCTCATAAAGAAGAACTCGAGTTCAAATCCGACCTCCCCCACTTATATATATTGTAAGCAATAAAAATCCCATAATTTATATTTACTGTATAATCTGTACATCTTACTTGTATCTGCAGACAAGGTAATGAATGAAAATGGATATTTCGAGTTTGGCCAAGTTGATTCCAGGGCACATTCGTGGTCCGCTACCAAAACCAAGAAAGCTGAAAGGCTTTAGGGGTTCCTGCATTTGATTGAAAAATTATTTCCAAGTATGAAATCTGTAGGAATATAGGTGGACTTCTGATTGATTAAGTGGGAAGAGCTTACATCAAATCTAGAAGGGTCAAACTTTTGGGGATCGGGGAAAACTTCAGGGTCATGGTGGATGGAAACAACATCCAGATTAACTGACCAACCTTTCTTGATTTTATATCCTGTAATATTCGAAAAGAAAAAAAAATTATAATTATATCATATTTCTGTTAGCTTATATTCGGAGAGGCTATCCAATTTGTGGAGTCATACCATCAATCTCAAAATCCTGGGCTGCTTTTCTTGAAAACCAAGGCAAAATTGTGGCTCTCCGGAGAGTTTCACTAATTACCTGAATTTGAATGAAGGACAAAAGAATTCAGAACTTGTAAGCTGTTAACAATATATATATATATATATATATGTTAAAGATAATAATGATCATTGTGCTACTCACTTTGGCGGTGAAAGGCATCTTGTTAAGTTCAGACCATGTGAGATATTCTCCATCCTTTCAGTTTGCTTGAATTTGTCTGTGCTCCTCCTGCATATCCACCGTACAAATTAAATTCAATATCTAAAGCTGAAGAAATTAAAACTTCCGGTTATGAGCTGTCGAAGTTAGAATACTCTGAGTTGTTCGAGAACATCTGAATTTTCTCCAAGGAATTTCACGAGCCATGTGAGTGCAGCAGTTGTGGTGTCATGACTAGCAGAGTTAGTATATATTGTCTTTCAACTGTGTATCAGTGAGTTTATTTTCATCATCTCCTCCTCCATCTGCTGCCTTGCTATGTTTCATTATCAGGGACTCTAAGAAATCTTGTTGAAAGCCTTCTCCATTTCTTCTCTTGGAAATTATGGAGTCTAACATGGCATACATCCTATCCCGAGCCTGGTGAAACAGACGAAACATTGTATTAGACAAAACTTAGAACTTTTATCCCCTTACATTTGAAGCTGCAGAACTTCTGATGCATGGTCTCAGGCATGAATTTGATTGTCATTAAAATGCAAGAATGAGTTTCTAAAGAAGCTCACTGTCAACAATTTGGTATTGTAATGAATTGTTACCTGAATGCCACGATAAAAAGCTGTTCCAGGAATTTTAAATGGCAAAGATGCAAACGAAGAAGAAATGATTTTGAAATTGGCCCGAAACTTTTCCGGCTCCTCTCCAATGGGCTCTAAGCTCATTATCATATTTCCAATCACTTTGAGAGTGAGCTGCAACATTCAAAGATTTATTTATTTTTCCAGAAACAGCATTAAGACTAGGCAATATTATGTTCTTTTGACTATATAACCAAAACTCAACTGTAGAAGCCTCTTCAAGAACAAAGACTGTTCTTCCAGGCCATTGATCCAATGTTTGAATTGCCAGCATATTGATAAACTGAAAATAGTTTTTTCAGACCATCAAGTGATAGGGGCTCAGCAATCAGCCGTCGAAGCCGTTTGTGCATTTCTCCAGTGGTTTGAAGCAAACTGGTTGGGCCTAACACCTGCTTGCCTGTATAGAAGAGGTTCAAGCTTACCATCCCATCTTTTCCTGTTAATAAGATCTTGCTTGCTTCTCTCCCTGTCATAAACACAGTGAATCTACCCAAGACACTTGACTTAAACACCTTTCCATACCTAGAAGATAAAATCCACCAATAGAAACAGTAAAAGTGATTATTTTTTGTAAATTGTGGCACTTGTATATTACCTTTTACATTAAAAACTTGATGGATTAGTTACCTTTGTTGCCTCTTTTTCATGAAGTTGTAAATACCAGATGGGCTTGAAAAGTCAGAAAGAAACGAGAAGCTTTCACCTACAATAGGCCAACCCATGGAACCTGGGATTTGCTCCATTTCTTTTGGCGAAGCCTGTGATTTCAGCAAGAAGAAAGCTGAAAGCACGAACGTCGACAGGAGCACTGCAGTTAGTAACATGCTTAAGTCCATTGCCAATGAGTGACAGCAGACAGCACCAAATCTAAAGGAAACTAAAGATCGCTCTATATGTATCAAATGATTAGCTCCGGTGTATATATTCTTCAGTGTGTTGTTACATTCATATAGGCCACATGGCTATGTCAGGACACTTTGTGTTGTTTTATAACTTAGGCAGCAAGCCAGCAATTAATTTGTACCTATTTAAAATCCTGACAATGGAAAATGGTGCTGAAAATTATACTTGAAAATTAATATAATTGGTAGTGTCAGAATAATTATTCTTCTTTAAAAAAAATTATGATAATAAAATTTGTGAATTCTAGTTAGCTTAATTGGTAAAGTCTCTTATTATTGAACAAGAGATTTAAGGTTTAAACCCCATCTACACCAAAAATCTATTGATGTCTTAGCTTGATGATAACAAGCGGACGTTATAGGTTGAAATTCAATATTATCTAATAAAATTTGTAGAGTGCCTAATATCACCCACTAATAATTACTTTGTAATTAACTAGATCCTCCCACAAGTGAGTAATGAGTCCATACATTACAAGTTATGCCTTTGTGCGTGTTTTATCATTTTCTTCAGATGGTATCCAAGGGAAGCTAGTTCTTCTTGTTTATTTCGTCAAATGCTTAATATTTTAAATTATAAATTTCAATTCTTGTTGCCAAGTTAGTTCCATACACTTGTCCTCAACTCAACGGAAATGGACAAATTGCTGGACGCTTCACCGGCTCTAAATTGTGAGCGATAGTGATATTTTGTTTGCCGTCCTTACAAATCTGATGCATGTCACGATCAAGACAGTGATGATACTGAGGGTCTGCGTTGCAGGGCATGAATGAATTCTAGCCGAATGACATTTTCTAGTATCATTTTGTCACTGTTTCACAATTGTCTTAACCATAGTTGCACAACATTCAAAGGACTAATTATTTTTGTATTTCAGATTACTTACTTGTATAGCTTAGATGGACTATTTTTCTTTAGTAGCAGATATTGAGGATTGGGTTTTTTACAACCGTTGAAAACTAGTGGAAAGAATGTTTTAATAGCAAAACTGGTGACCACAAAGGGTTTTAACTAAGATGCTATGAAGAGAACCCTATTGAAGGTTGTAGGTGCTTTTTGTGTTGATGGGCTAAAGCCCGTTCTGCTGGGTTAAGGCCCTTTTCTGTTGTGGGTCGGAGAGTTGAGCCTGGCCCATTATACTAGCAGGACCTTGCTAAAGGGCCAGTTTTTTAAGTTCCAGTTTGCTCAACTGGTAAAGTCTCTGATGGTTGAATAAGAGATGTCTACATTAAAAATCAATTGGTGTCTTGGTCTGATGATAAAGAGCATCATCAGGAGCGAACGCCATAGGTTGAAACTTTCTCTCTCTCTCTCTCTCTCTCTCTCTCTCTCTCTCTCTCTCTCTCTCTCTCTCTCTATATATATTAGTCCACAAATGCCAGTACACGTTTATAGATTTAAGAGCAAATATCTTGCAGTAAGAAGGTTAGTTACAGCAGGAAGGTTAGTCAGGAAGTAGTTAGCGTAACCAATACAGTAGAATGTGAAATAATACAGCAAAGTGTAAAATGACAAATTTTTCTGCAAGAAGTGAACAAAAAAAAGCCCAAACCTCAACTTGGACAATCTTACTATTGGGCTAAGCCATTGAAGTTGTGCATTTTGGGGAATGAGTCTGGATAGCTACTTGTTAATCCGTTGGGATTTCAAAGAGCGGGTTTGTTATAAGAGGGAGGGGAAAGATGGTCTATTGATGCATGCATTTTCTACCGTGCTCACTCTTCTCTCTTTTACTTAGCTCTTTCTTTTTTTCCCTGTTATTTCTCTTTCAATTCTCTCTGTTTCTTACCTTAGTCGCTATCCCCCTTTCATTTATGGCTACTGTTCCTATTTATACTAGGTTAACCCCATTGGATTTTTCTATTTTACCCCTATTGCTCCCCAACCATTTGTGTCTGTTGTGAGCACCCCTTCAGAGTTGCCCACTAGCCCATTGGCCTCTCGGCTTCCACTACACCTGGGCATGCCTAGTGCTTTCTCTCTCTTCAACTACTTATTTCACGACAAATCCTTATCTGTTTGGTTCTGCCGTGAGTCTATCTCTCTCATTCTGATGGGCAAAGCTTTAGGTTTCTTTCTACCTATCTCTATAGCATGCATCAAGTGGTCCCAGCCATTTACTACCTATTTTGGGCAAAGATGCATTCCTAGCAGAGCATCTCCCAAAAGAGGCCTTGGCTGGGTACCAGAAATAAACCATTTTCCCCCCTCCACCAAATTACACCCTCTACAAATCCTTTGACCGTGGGCCTACCTCCCTTGCGTTGGTTGGGTATAGGTTGGTGATGCACTGGCCAAGATGTGGTTGTCTTATTGCTTTTTGCTTTTTCTTCTTTCTTTCCCACACCATTCCTGCCGCGGACGTATGGCCTTGTCTTGTTCTGGTCCTACACTTTCTCTGCCCGTGCTTATCTTTTATGGGAAATGTCATAGGCTTATTGCGCTTTGCCCCACTTTCGCCCCTTCTTGGGCCCGTGGGTCTACCTATTGCTACTTTCTACCAGGGCGGCCCGTTGGGCCTTATTTCTTTCTCTTCTTTGTTTCGGGCTTTTACATCCCTTTGTTTCTGCCATTACTTACTAATTTCTTATTGCATTCCTTTTTTACTTGTTATTGGGCTTTTCTGCTATTGGGTATTTTTTATATAAAAAAATGGGCATCAACAAAGGTGAAGGAGGTTACAGTTAGAGGTTTGGCAACAACCTTTTCCTGTTTGAATTTGGGGATGATGCAAACAAAAACAGGGTGCTAGCCAATTGTCCAAGGACATTTGACAAGCTACACTCTTTTTTTTTTTTTTTTTTTTTTTTCTCCTTCTTTTTAAACTAAAGTGTGTGTACAAAAATCTTTGAACACCTAAACATTTTCTACATGTGATCTTTTATTTTGCAAACACTTTAGAGTTTGTTTGATTGGAGTGAGAACATGGAACATGAGGGTTGAAAAATGAGGGAGATAATTGTTTTCTCACTAGGCCACATTTTGTGAAGAGGAGGTTTTCTCCCAAAATTGATGAGAAAATAGGGGAGAAATTGGGCTTAAGATATGAAATTACCCATTTGCCCCTCTCCCTCCTACACTTTGGTTTCCTCTTTTTTATTTTATTTTTCAAGCTTTAAAAGTCCATAATTTTTTTAATGAAATATTTATAAATTTGATAAAAAATAATAAAGTATAAACAAGCATTAAAAGATTTGTTTTTAGTGATATTTCAAATAAAAAACTTATTAATCTAAAATAAAATTACATTTAACATAAATTTGTAAATTACTTTTTTTTATGAACAAATTTGTAAATTACATATTAACATGTAATGATGTAAAAGCATTATTCTTAAATCACAAATTAATGGACATTGAGTGAGGCAACTATAAATGCCGTCAAATTATAATAAATATAATAAAAATTCACTAGAAGATACAACAAAGTCAAGCAGCTTAATGGTTAGCGTCAAACTATAATGAGGATGGGTTTGATGAAACTCATTGTGAATTACCTAAAGAAAAGCAAGAAAATTGCTTGTGGAGCAATTTCTCTGAGCAAACACGAACTTACTAAGTTGGCTCTGAGACTATATCACAAAATAATTCAATTCACAAGTTACGAGATTATTTGCCTCATAATTTTTAAAATATATTTTCAAAATAGGTAAAAAGTAATATAGAGTAGACCATATATTAGACTGTTAAGTTTTAGTAATGTTAAAAGCCTAAGTCACCACCAAACAAAATCAATCCTCCTTAACATCAAACAGAAATTTAATCCAATCGATTCCAATAATAATAAAAAAATCAATCTAATCAAATTGGTGATGGTGAGAGGAGGATTTAAAGGATTGGGCTTGAGAGTTCGAGTTCCAATGGAAGTGCTCGCCCAAATTTGTGACAGTGGGAGGAGTGGTGTTGGTCAAAAGAGTTACCCCAATCAGTGCTTGATGTGATCAATTTAATTTTAATTTCAAGTATAATTTATATTATTGTAACATGTTTTATATTAAAAAAAAAATTATAACAGATATGGTACGTGGTGAGGCTCCATTGGGTCCTGTGGGGTGACAATGGGGCAAGGCAATTTGTCCTAACATGCAGGGCGGAGGGGGGCGGGGGGTGAAGCACCGATGATCCGACCCCGCATTACCCTACTGCCAACCCTAATTGCATTGCTCTGAGAGAGAGAGGGGGGGTAAATTAGTCCTAAAACAAAAACCAAAGCATCAAAAAGACGCTTTCTAATTTGGTGTTTGCACAGTAAAATATGAGTTAGCATGTATAAGTTATGTTTTGTTAAAACACCCGACCAAACAAACATTTTTTTAGTGGGATCCACAACCTTTCGATTTTAAGGCTTTTTTTTTTTTTGAGGACAAACCCTTTTCACAGTAATAAAACGATATTCATACATTAATTAGCAATAAAGCATGAGTACATGACTGACTTGAATGATATAAAAGGAATTCAATAGCTTTGGAAAGATAGCTTATTATGACAAAAAATCAAAAAACAGAACTCTGACTCTAAACACATTCAACTTACTAAGAGCTTGTGTATACCCAGAATCATGTGAAAGATATGCCTCTTGAATCTTCACCAAAAAGACCATCTTTTAGCAGTTGAACCTCCAACAGGCTCATCTTTAATTTCATTCTCCATTCCCTGTTTCAAAGACTCCAGCCTTCACGATTTTAAGGCTTGAAAGCTACTTTTTAAATGGGGGCACGAAACACGCTCAAAATACGTGCTCGTTCAAGTTTAGATAATATAATCTTGAACCATATTATAGATGGAATCCTAACAATTTCATTCAAACTAAACTTTAGAGATCAAATTTAACAATCGAAAGTTTGTACACTAAATTATGATAAAGCCAAACTATAGGGAGTAAATTGCAATTAAACCTAAAGAAAATGGTAGTCAATATATCAATCAATTTGAACATCTGAGGAGACTTCCCCCATCCCCATATAAGACAACCAGAAAGGATAGTTTTCTGTTTTACTAATGGTGAAAAATGCCTCATATTTTTACATCTGGCCAAAATGAGAAAATATTATCTGCTAAGTTCCATCATTCTAAAGCAGAGGCTGCTTGTTCCGTTGGTAAAACGTAACAATGTTCATCCACCCATTAATTGTACTACTAGCATACTTTTACGTGACTCTATCCTAATACTAGAAACATAGCCATATATGTGACTGATACAAGGGGCTATTCTGAGCAACACCCTTCACAAATTTACCTGCAACACATATACATATACATACATGATACATACATGTACAAGATGCTACCTGAGATGAATTACCCTCTATTTTATAAGTATCAATTTGCTACTATAACATGTGATGTTGCTAGACCCTCTGGTTGTAGTCCAAGAAGTTAGGGCGAGGCTGCCCATTTATAGTCTGGTTGTTTGTGGATGACTGTGTCATGTGACGCTGTTGCTGTTGCTGTTGCTGTTGATGTGGCTGGGTCTGGGTCTGGAGACTACCAAAGTGATGTAAGGCAGGCTGATGGGAGGAATATTGAGGGGGCAGCCCTCTGTTGAAAGGATTGCCGTTGACAGCTGGAAGTTGGCCGGCTGCTATCTTAAGCCGCTGCACTTCGTCCTTCAGTGCTTCGTTGAGAGCTGTAGATCACACAGTAAATAGTTACATTAATTCCTGACCTGACCTGACCTGATTTTATTCTTCAAAATCCATTAGAATAGAATGCAAGTCATCAAAACCCAAAGGTTCTGTTCTCTAGGAATTTGCAAACCAGATGGAAACCAAATCATTGTGTATTCTTTTTAATGGCACTTGCAAGAAATATTTCATAAAATTCAAGAAATTTTTATTGATTAAGTTGTTTGGTACTGCACTTTATATGAAATGGTGAATGGGGATAGTTTGTATCAACCCATCCTAAAGGCTTCAAAAGGCCCATTACAGACAGTTGACAAAATGCATACCATCTCTAAGTTGTGCTTGCTGCTCCATAGCTTGCAATCGCAGTTTGAGTTCCTTGTTCTCATTAGTCAAGCCAGTGGTGTCTCTCTGCATCACACAAAATATACATGAGAAGCCTTCTTAACATTTCTTCTCCGTTCTTCCTTATTTCAGTTTAGTGTGTTCTAAGTTTCTAACCAATATATAATAGCCTAAAAGTTGCCATGTCGGATCAAATTTAGGTGACCACCACACTTAGCCTATGCCTCTATACAAGAATCTTTGTCATATAATATTATTCTACATTAAAAAAAGGGGGGGGGAGGGGGAAGAAAAATCAGATCAGATGAGGATGTGCACAAAATGACAAAAAGAAAATGGAAACACGAATAATATATGGGGACATTTACTGGAGCCCTTGACGCAACACAAACATATACGCATGCACATGCCTAGAGTCCATGGGAAAACCATATATTAGGCTGGTACAAAACAAATATCTACCTTCTTAAAAAAAAAAATATAGCACATGTTCAACATTCATCATTGAATGGAGCAGTCAATACAAGGATGCAAAATGTGGCTACTCTTGTTCTGGTTATGGCAAAGTATAATGAACACACTGCCAGTATACAGACTGATTTAAGCACGCATTGTATTAACAAAAATATTATGCAGTACTGGCAGAGAAGCATTTTACATATCATAAAACTAACTAATACTGACATCCACTGCTCTGAAACAAATATCACTCGCCTCTTCCCACAAACTATTTTTGACATCCACCAACACATGATGTAGCTACATCAATTAATCCCTTTTTCATGAAATTAATCACCTTTTTTCTGTTGGAATAAATGAAATCAATCATTTATTAAAAGGCCCCCCACACGCCCGGGCCCCGGGGTGGGGGGGGGGGTGTGGGGTGGGGTTCAATTATTTAATAAACCCCAGAGTTTGACATTGTTTTCAAATTAAACCCTGAAAGTTCAATTGTAGTATTGTACCAATGTTCACCTGATAGTTTTTGCAATTTAGACCCTTTGTAAGTCTCTGTTAACTAAAAATAACAGTAACCCACATAAACAGCAGTTGAGATCAATCTCAACACTTAAAAGATTTTCATGTCAACACTGCGCAGTATCTTGTGGGGCTAAGGAGAGAGGTTGACCCTGGTTTCAAATTAAACTCTGAAATTTCAATTTTATACAAGTTTTGAAACCATAGCAATCTAGACCCCAATAGTCCAAAGTAAATGAAACTCACATAAATTGCACTTGAGACCATTTTGGGAACTAAAAGGCTCTTCAAGCAAATTCGAGAGCAGTATTTTAGTGCAAGAAAACCCACAAAATGATGGCATCATCATTAGACTTCACTGAACTGACTGGGCATTTTACGAATGAGGAAGCCATTTTGTGATCCTATATTGGTGTCAAAATACCACTTACGACTCACATGCTAAATATTTAGAGCCTAGTCAAGTTCAAGTACAGCTTATGTGGCTCTTTGTTAACTTTCAATTAACATAGACTCATAGAGGTTCAAATTGTAACAATTTCAAACTATAATATGAATATGAACATCGAGGTAAATGAACTCATGGGGAATTTAAAAATAGGCTCAAACTTAACACTCCCTTTGGGAGGAGGGAATGGAATAAAATGAAAATAATAATTTTAGAATATTCCTTTCATTCTCTTGTTTGGGAGTTTTAATGAGGGGAATGGAAAATCTATTTCCCTGGAGTTTAAGTGGGAAGGAATGAATGGGTAGGAAGAAACACTTATTACTCTTTTTTCCCTTAAAACCTCAAATTTTCATTCCCCTCAAAATTAGGAGGAATTGGAGAAAATGAAATTAAGTTTAACGAAATTTTCATTAGAACTCCCAAAATACCCTTATACATTCAACTCTTTATTTTAAATTAGGGGTATAATAGTAATGATGTTATAAAATGATTACATTACATTTCTTTTATATTACTCTCATATTACTCCCAAATAAGGTTACTTTCACTGCTTTATTTTAAAACATCCAAACAAGATTTTTTTTTTGATAAGTAAAACATCCAAACAAGATTGCTTAATTCCATTCCATTCCATTCCTTTCTTTTCCATTACTCAAATACATTCCATTATTTTCCATTCCTTTATGATTTACTCATTCCATTTCATTCCTTTCCTTTATGAACTCCCAAATGAAGGCTAAGGTTTATTACGTAATTACATTCCCCAAACCACACCCCCCCCCCTCCCCCCAAAAAAGGACTATTACATTGTTGTAATTGATAATCAAAAGGATCCAACAGTTTCTGTAACCTTCAGTAAACAATTATATGTTAGTTACTCATCCCCCCAAACAAAAAAGAAAAAAGTAACTCATTGTATGTTAGTCAATACTCAAAACCTTATAGACTTCAGAAACTAAAGTGAAAATTGATATTTACATATATATTACATGAATTCTGTAGTATACACCATTATGAAACACTAACAGCAATATGTAATGTCAAGTCACAAATAGAAGCATAAGATGACTCAGGGACAAGCCTTTCCCCTGACTAATGCAATTAAGACTACTATGTGTGTGTGTATATAGACATATAGGGTTACCTATCAAAAAAAGTATATAGACATATAGGGTTGGATTTAAGTTAAACTTGGTGATGTAGCCATGGAAGAGTAATTTGTTACTACTTACTACTTCGCAAATTCATCTTGAAATTCAAGATTTATTTTGTGGACCATTTTATAGGGTCTATGTGTGAAGTCTAATTGAAGTAGAAGTTATCTAGTTGAAGTGTCTAATTTTGTGTGTCCTAGGATAAAAGTTAGAACAATTTCACATT
Source organism: Notholithocarpus densiflorus (assembly GCA_030021035.2). NCBI lineage: Eukaryota > Viridiplantae > Streptophyta > Magnoliopsida > Fagales > Fagaceae > Notholithocarpus > Notholithocarpus densiflorus. The sequence goes on from JARYZH020000012.1 coordinate 1,016,060, forward strand.
TTGGTTTTTATGTAAAAAGTTATGGTCAAATTCGTATTCATGAGTAAAACTATAATTTTTGCAATCCTTGTGAATTAAGGTATTTTGGTAATTTAATTGAGTCCAGAATTTTCTAAGAGATCTTAAATATCTTAGGCTTTATTTTCTTTGGTTCCAATTAGTTGTATTATGTTTTTAGTTTACTAGTCAAACTAAGGGTGTGTTTGTTTGGAGGTGAAATACGGTGGATGAAAAACTTTGGAGAGAAAATATGAGAGAAAATGGAGAAGGGTGTTGTTTGGTAAAGAGGAAGGGAGAGAATTTTTTGGTGGGGCCCAAGCATTTTCCACCCAGGCCCACCTAAAACTTGTCTCTCCAAAATGGAGAGAACATGGTGGGAGGAGTTTGATGGATAAATGACAAAATTGCACATTGCACTAATTTCGTCCAGTTGCCTTGGTTTTCTTTTTTTTTTTTTTTTCTTCTGCCTGCTTTCCTGGGCGTTTGCTCCTTTTAAGGCCTTTATTATTATTATTATTTTCACTTCCTGGGAACGTTGCCTACTTTTTTTTTTATTTCCTGGGCCGTACGTGGTGTTATTTATTTATTTAATTTTTAATTAGACATGATTTTTTTTCCTGGACATAATTTTTATTGTTTAATAAATTTGGGTGATTGCTTTTTTTTTTTTTTAATTGCTTGTCACTTTTTTATTTTAATTGTGCATCATTTTTTAACAAGGGTATATGAGTAAATTTATACAAACTCACTTTTTCCATCCCTCCACTTTTTCACTCCCAACCAAACAAAAAGAAGAGAAATTAAAATATTTTCTATCCTCCCACCATTTTCTATCCTCCCACTTTTCCACCCTTTCAACCAAACACACCCTAAGAGTCCAAACTAGTACAAGAAAGAGTCATATATATTTATGCTCAATCTACTCGGAGAATAATGGAGCTAATTTTTTATTTATAATTCAATAATTTGGGAAGAGGGGATTTGAACCCTAGTGCTTCTTATAAAAGAGAGCAAGACCTCTAAGCTACAAATCTATTGGCAAAGATTGGAGTTAATTAATAAACAATATTGAGTTTTTTGAGTATTAATTTTTTTTTTTTTTTATAAGTAAGTTTTTTGAGTATTAATGTAACAACTCGAGGAAAGCACTAGCTACATATGCACTTACACCTCAAAATGACTAGTCAAGTTGCAATTGGGGCTCCTTGTGATCACTCATAAACCCAAGTTCCACCTAGTAACTGGTAAATACCCAATGTGGGACTTAGCACACGCTCACACAACACACTCCCAAACAATCCAATCTGGACAATTTGGGATATCATAATCTTCCCCACTTTTTCTCTTTTCCCTTTTCTTCTTCTCTCTCTTGTGGTACTAATCATGGGTATTGTTCATACAGCTCCTCAACAGCATAAAATCTCACCCTTTTCCTTCTTCCTTACAACCCTAGCTCAAACCATTTCTTTTACTTATCAAAACCCTAAAACTCCACATGCTTTCTTCTACCAAATATCCATTAAATAGCTCATCAAATCACCTTTTAATTCCAAACACAACCTTGTAACCTTTTCTTCTACAATTCTAAACCCTAGATCCACAAATTCTCACAACCACAAACTCACCACAAGCACGCATAAACAAATTCCCTAATTTTTCCTATGTCAATTTGGTTTCCCTAATTTGTCCTATGTCAATTTGGTTGGTATCAGAGCCAAAATCCTACCACAAGTTCATTGATAAACTTTTCTCCACCCTTGACTCTCACCAAAAAAAAAATCTCATTCAAGATGGTGGTCGCCAACACAAAACTAAATTCAAAGTTACATGCATTTTCTCAAGATTTTGTAGAAACCAAGAAAATTTTGCAACAATTGAATGAAAGGGTGTGTTTAATAGAAGCAAAGCTATAAAATTTGTGTTCTATATGACAAACTTTAGATAAGCTGGCAATTGCTAGTTTATCCTATTAGGTTAGCAGATGTCAATAACTTAGATATTCTATATTAAAACCCCAAATTTATCCCCACCCTTGTTGGCAACCAATTCACCATTATCCATTCAAAATCTAATTATCTTTTGGATATGGTCCTACCAATTTGTTGCCATAGCAACCTCAATTGGGTATTGGTTCAATGCCTTAAAGGTGTGGTATTAAGGAGAAAACTAAACCTTGTGATTCATTATTAGTCCAACTTCAAGAAAAGCCAAAATAATGCATTAGAAGAGCAAGGAGACCACAAAGAAGCAAAATGAGCATAAGGTTGATTATGGAAAAGCCAAGACCAATAAAGAAATTGATGATCTTACTATGAATCAATTCAAAAAGGATTTTAAATTGAATGCCTTAAAAATATTGATTTTTATTATTTCAAAAGAATTTAATCATTTAATGATATGGTGGGAAAGAAACATTTGTTATCTGTAATGCTTAGGAAGGTGATTGAAAAGTTGGTTCAAATTTCAAGTTCAAAAGTTATTATACTTCAACACTTTTAAACTCAAAACTTGAAGCCAATTTTTTTCTAACCGGGAAAAACGATGCACACATAGAAGAGTAATTTGTTACAACTTTGCAAATTCTTCAATTTAAGATTTATTTAATGGGGTCCAAGTATGATGTCCAATTGAAGTAGAATTTATGTAATTTTGAAGGTCCAGTTTTGTAATTTCAAAGGTTACAAAATTGGTTTTATATCAAAAATATTATTTGTTTTTAAATAATTGTTAAAAATTCTTTTGTAAGTAGACAATATATATATATACACACACATGTATCTATTGTCTACCTAAATAATGAAAAAAGAATAATAAAAAGTAAACACATAAAAGAAAATTTTAAAAAGAAGTTGGCCTAACCTACACAAACAAAACAAAAGAGCAAAAGGGGGAAATCACAAAATGGATTTAGATCTGGCCTGACTCCTTCGGTCCTTCTTGAGCAAGAAGAAGAAGATCTGTGATGGGCTGGGTTAGTCTTTTTTTCTTTTCTTTTTTTTTTTTTTTTTGCACAAGGCGTGTCCCAGCCGTGTCCGATTATTGAAAAAAAAAAAAAAAAGGGAAGGACCCGCATGTAGCCGTGTCCCATATGTGTACGACACAGGCATGGCAAGCAAATTGCCATGTCCATGCTTTCTTGATAAAAGGTAATAAGTATATGTATGTATATATCCTTTCCTTACGTACTACTTACCTCTTTTTCCATGCCAAACATGGCAATATTGATACCATTTCCTCTATAGGCAAAACATGAGTGATTGTGGTAAAAGGAAATTTTTTTATTATTTTAAAATGAGTGATTCATTTTGAACAGAGTTGGCTGCAATATAAAGCAATATCAATACCATTCCATTAAACATACTTGGAATTACTCTAGTTGAAATAATATCTTGTGTGAGCTACCTATGCACCACCCAGAATGTATGTTAATTTAGGGCTGAATTAAATGATTGGAACAATTGTAACTATATCTTTGAACCTCATTGCAGGTTCAACCCTCCATTACAGAGTGATACAGGTGTAGACAACAAGACTTATTGTAATACCATTTTGACATATTTTCTATGCATGCATCATATTACATCTGTGTCTTCAGTTGGTGTTTATTCTTCATAGATGTTGAGAAACCTTACGGCACTTCCTTTAACATGGTAGAAAAAGAAAACCGAAAAGCTCTAAGAGAAAGCATGGAACTTCAAGTTGATAAATTCATGCAACCACAATGCTTTACTTTCAAGGAAGATATGCACAAGCCACCAAACATTAGAAACTTCACAAATGTAAAATCTAAAAATTTTTGTGCATGTGTGTAGAGTGTGTGCATGTGCTTATCCATATAAAGAAGGAAAATACTGTATAGTTCCATCGAATACGTGTCTCTTTGGGTTTTTTTTTTTTTTGGTTGAGGGATGAAGGTATAAGTACCCATATAAATGAGGTAAATGTTTTATAGTTTCCATTGATTGGTCTTGTTCTTTAATCAAAATAAGCCAATGAAAATAACCTATACCACACCTCACTTAAATATACAAACAAGTTACCAATGAGCTGTAGTTCAAATGGCACTTCCTACTCTAATGAGTTGTAGTTCAAATTGATCACAGATCAAGTATGTAACTTACCAATAAAGAAAAAATCTACAAATGCGACATACCAACAAAATTCACATCATAGTTAGCCGAGGGTTTCATTGCATATGAAAAACTTAAGATCTCTCTTATCAATCCATATAAAAAGCTATATAAAGCTATAAGTGTAATGGTGATACCTGTAGCAGAGTGACCTGAGCCGAGAGCGTGGTAGCTTCGGTCTGAAGTGTCTGCACCTTCCTCTCCAGCTCATTAGTATAACGTATCTTCCTTTCCTTTGATCGCGCTGCGGATTGCCTATTAGCAAGAATCCTACAATACCCAAAATGACAAATACCCAATTGCACCATTCACTTCTCAAAAATCTAGATAATTCATCAACAAAACAAACCATAAATCTCAAAAAACATAGCATCATATAAATAGTAAATACAATTTTACCTACCACTAAGTTTCAATAAAATTGACAAGGGCTCCTTTACCTTTTAGCTCTTTTGGGATCAATCAGAGAAAGCTCGGCGAGTCTATCAGGCGCCATAGCTTTCTTCATAGCATCAATCGAGGAGTCAGCCTCAAACGACGTCGTGGAAGACCCATCCATGGAATTGCTATGCCTGTGATGGCGGACCCTCTTGTCCCCAGCACCATTTTTCTCGTCACCAGTTCCGAGACTGAGACCCTCGAAGAAATCAGAGTCAACAGACAAGCTTCGGAAGTGGGCCATGGACCCGGATGTGGGCTTAGCGGACTCGTCAGACGAATCAACGGCCATGGGGGTGCCACGTGGAGTGGGGGAAGGGAGGGTGGAGAGGTCGAGGTCGGAAGGGTCGAAGAGGAGAAGGTCGTCCAAGTTGGGAAAACGGAAGGAGGTGTCGGAATGGGCCCTGCGGTGGTGGGACCCACGCAGCTGTGGGGTCTCAGGCATCTGTGATATGTCAACTGCCATCGGCGGTGGCTTTGCTGTGAACTGTGATTCCATCTTTTTCTGCTGTTGTTGTTGTTGTTGGTGGTGGTGGTGGTGGTGTTGTTGATGGTGGTGGTTAGGTGGTGGTTGTGATGGGGGACATTTCCGGATGTGTCGGGGGGCTGTGGAAGGAGAGAGAGAAAGAGTGGAGTCGAGAGAGTCTAGGATGACTTTCGTTTTTGGCCCCTCGTGAGTTGAGGGTATTATTGGAATTCAAATTTGTCAACTCAGAGATTTTTTTTTTTTTTTTTGATAGGCAGAGATTTTTTTTAATCATTAAAAGTGGTATTATAAGAAGTTCTTTAATTTGCTTCCATTTTTAGTGGAACGTGTGACACCTAATCCTATTAGATTTAAAGGATTTAATAGGAGGGAATCTTATCTTCCTTGAGTAAGGGAATCTTATCCTTGGGAAGATGTAATTTTGTTTGTAATTTTATTTATTTATCTATAATTTTTTTTTTGATAAGTATTTATCTATAATTTGATAGTTCGAAAAGAAGATTTAAACTTAGATATCTTTGTATGAAGACTTTTAAAGTATGAATTGAGTTTCAGGTTCTTGGCAACTTTATCCATAACATTGAAAATCATGCTGTTAGATTACATCTTTTATTTGTTTCTAAATGAAAAGCATGTTGTTAGATTACATATTTAATTTGTTTCTAAAACGCACATTGAATTCCATATTAATCAGATCTTATTTATTAGACGAAAAATACCATTTTGGTCTCTATATATGGTTTACCATTAACTTGATCCTTACATTTTGGTAGCACTCAATATGACCTCTATTATTTCAACTTGCAATCAATTTGGTCATTATTGTCAAATCACAATTTTTTTTGCATTTTCTTGCACTTTCTTAACAGCCAAACACAAATCAAATTTACCAATTTCCACTCCAGGAGACATGCATATTAACTTAGCAACTAAAACAAACTCAAATTTGGACCCAGAATTATAGCAAATTGAAAATAACATGGACCTAATTGACTACAAGTTGAAAATAATAAGGACCAAATTGACTACAAGTAAAATATAAGGACCAAATTGACATTGATCCCAAAATGCAATTTTAGTCCCTACACAAATTTAATGCACAAATTTATGTTTTGTGTATAATTTTAAAGTTAAAAAAAGCAAAATTACTATTTACATCCTTTGTGTTTGGTGAATTGCCATTTTAGTCCCTTAAAGTTTTACTTTTATCATTTAGTCCCTTAAGTTTAAACAACATATGCAAACTTGAGTTGTCATTAGTTTGCAGTAGGGGTGTTCGCGGTGTGGTGCGTTTCAGTTTGGGTCATTTTTAGCACCGCACTTTGTGGTGCAGTTTAGCCAAAACCATAACTGCATTGCACCTCATTTTTGTGGTCACATGTGTGGTGCAGTGCAGTGTATAAGATGCAGTTAAAACTTAAATGTTTTAACTATCAAAATCTAATGCTCTTCACTTTAGATCAAGAATATGAAGTAAAGAGTTTATGTGAAACACCAGGTACAAAGCAAAAAAGATTTACCAAGAATTAGAAGAACAGAGGAGGCTTTTTTGATTTTCTCCATGGCATTTGGGTTTCATGCTTGTGTTGTTGATCCAGCGAGATAGGCTTTGTGATCGTGCAAATTATTTTTATGGTTGAAGTCGAAGTTTGGGTGAGATCAATGGATTTGTTTTGGGTTTCTGTTTTGGTTAAGATTTGGGTATGGGTATTTGATATTTGAGAAGTTTGTGGGTTTGTTGAGGATCAATGATAAACTTGGCTATTGGCAGCAGTAGAATCAGAATTTGATTTTGTCAAGTTTGTTGGCTTGTTTTAATTTTGCTTTGATATTTCTAGCTTATGTTTGATTTCTAAGAAATTTTTAAATTTTTAAAGAAAACTTTGGATACTGATATTTTGTTTTGGTGTAGCTTTGCCAAGGTTTTTCATGCTTGTTTGGCTTTAATTAATCTGCTGGATTTTTTTTTTCTTTCTTTTGATAAGAATCTACTTGAAATTTTTGTTGATGGGGGCGGTAGCTTTTGGTTGAGGAAGAAGAATAATAAAATACTCGGAAAGAAATAGTATCAAGAGAATAATAAAATATTGGTAAAGAAATAGTATTTTAATGAAATGTAGTGTAGAATAGATTGTTTGATGTGGGTGTTTTGAAAAAATGGTTGTGTAAAGTAGAAAAAGTAGGTTCTTATTGTAAAATAGGAGAAGATATTTGGTATAAAATGATACCATATCAGCAATATCAAAATTCAATAAGTGTGAGATATGTCGACAAAAAATAACTACCCAACTAACAAATAAAAAACATGGGTTAGTGGGTAGTTATTTTTACACACATGTCTCTCATTTATTGGGTTTTGATACATATGACGTGGTATCATTTGATACAAAATAATTTTTTTTGTAAAATAGACAGCATTTTTTACAAGTGCTGATATGAATGCTATTAGTAAATTAATAAACAAAGAACAATACACTAATATACAATTTAAACATATAGTTTTAGAAAATTACCTACTTCAACATCTTGCTCAAAATATATAAAATCTATTGGCCTATTGCGGTATTTACTTAGGACAAAGTAGCTTATATATGATAAAATTGTTGATTCTATTATTATTTTATTGATTGTTGCCGTCGCTATTTGGAAAGTGATGGGTCAATAGCTATATGGCCTATGTTAGATATTTAAGTCTAATTTTTGTGGGTTTTCTTCATTTTTGTTTGTTGCTGAATCTGGGTTTATATCTAACATAGGCCATAGCCATTGACCCATCACTTTCCAAATAGCGACGGCAACAATCAATAAAATAATAATATAATTAACAATTTTATCATATATAAGCTACTTTGTCCTGAGAAAATATTAACAAAGAGAAACTTGAATTGAACACATAGAGAAAGATAAATACCGCAGTAGTAGATTGAGCTAGTGCAACAGCGGTGACAGTTCAAGTGGTAGTGTGGCGGCTAGGATCTGAGGGCTGAAAGAGTGATAAGATTTTTAATTTTTTAAGAAACAGAAACAGTAAGATATGGCTAGGGAGCTGCTACTAGGGTATTAAATTATTAATGTATAATGTATTTGATATTTTGTCCTTATAATATATATATATATATATATATATATATATATAGGGTACGGTGCGGTGCGGTGCGGTACGGTTAAACCATTTTGCGGGCGATTTTAGTTTAGTTTTTGCGATTTTTGCAGTTTAGTGAACACCCCTAGTTTATAGTCACATTGAAGTTAAGTTTTATGCAATTAATGGGAGTTTTAACCCAGTCATGTTGCTTCACAAAACCTTTCATTGATGCGTTAGCGACTGGGTAGCCACATTATAAGCCTTATAAAGTTGTCAAATTAAACCATTTATAGTTGCCAAGAACTTGTAACTCAACAAATTGATATATATATATATTTTATGTTTCCAATAGAGATATCCAGAGTTTAAATTCCCCTCCCTGTTGTATTCCAATAGAAATATCCATAGTTTAAATTCTCCTCCCTATTGTAACTGATGATGCACAGATTTGTTACTAACAATAAGCCCATTGTCCATACAATGTCAGAAGACCTGAAAAAATGAAACATGTACAGAGTACATCGATGTAGTGCCAAGCAAAGACCATCTGATAGTTAAGTAAAAAACTCATAACAATCTCCAAGAACTCTAAAAGTGAGAGTCATGAAATTACTGATATGGTAAGGAGGAGGCTTGGTGCTTATTTAAATGGATCTTTTGATATTTAAATAGCACTTAAATAATATTTAATTATTGTTCTACATTAGTTTTTTTAAATTTTAAATCCATTATTTTTCCTTTTTTAATATGACTAATTCACTTACTAATTCTAAAAAAAAAAAAAAAAAACTAAAATTACTACAATTTTTACTACAAAAAACTTACAAATTGATGTAACAATGAATGTGATTGGTGGCACTTTAATAATAAATGAGTATTTGAATTACTCCTTGTGGTTAGGGACACATCAATTTGTAAAAATTTGTATTATCTTCAATATCACTTAATTTTTTGAACATTTCACATTCTTGATAGTGGAGAAAAAAAAATCACATTTTTTATATTAAAAAAAATCACTTATTGTCCCCATTTGAGGGCCTTTCTCTAGTAGGCTGGCTAGGCATTGGGCTGACACTAATATGCATATTTGTCCTAGGAATCTCAAGATTCTCAACCATTCCCACTTGAATTACCCACACATCACAACTAATGAACACTGACACTCTATTTGTTTTAATGAAAAACCTTATTTGAAGATAGTTTTCTGCATATTTATGTATTTGATAATATTATAAAAAAATTGGGTTGAAGGAAAATTATTTTTTAACTTTTCTTAATAGCTTGGAGTGAGACAGAGTTGATTTTTGGAAAACAACTCTATCTCACTCCAAGCTAAATAAAAGAAGTTAAACATATTTTTTCAACTCATTTTAAGGTTGATATCGAAGATAGGAAAATGAGATAATTTTCAAAAAAATACATTTTGAAAAAAAGTTCTTTTTTTAGAAAATATTATTGTTGAAACAAAAGTTTTTTTATAATCTAAAAAATAGACCAAACGAAACCAATAACAAAAGTAACCTTTAATATTTCTGCTGTATGGATTGCGTGGTTTTTAATTCAAGTTTATGTTGATGCTTAGCGTCCACTGAAATTTTGATAAGATTTGTGCTATGGACACAACAAATTGTTACAATATTTTCATAACAGTTGAGGTGTTAGTCTTTCATAGGTCAAAATAAAACTAAATAAATAAAAGATACTATTAACGGATGCCCTTAGGGCATCTGTTAGTGGATTGTTTTAAGAAAATTTTAATACCACTTCTTTGAGAAATATAAAAAATTGTCAAAATAATCAATTACTTTTTCCTTTTCTCATTAAAAAAGTTTTTATAAATATTTCCTAAACTAATATCCTTAGAGCATCTATTAATTTTTCACTTTAGTAAAATATTAGACTGGGACCTACCACAACTAAAAACAATTGTGAAAACGTCATGACATTTTGTTGTGTGCCTACTTTCTCTTTTGATAGTGTATGGTATTTACTACTCTTGCTCTTGATAAATTATCAAATTAAATGAAATAATTCTACTATTACATACTTTCTTACACACTTTTTATAATTGTTCTATGTGACAAACTATGAGTGATGAAAAAAATGATCATATTAACGGGTGCCCTTAGGGAATTTGTTAGTGGACAATGTGGGGTACAGAAATTTAAAAAGGAAATCATGCCACGTGTCATACGCAAGGCCGAGGAAGCCAATACAGTTTCGAGGAGTCTATACACTCAGATGGTAAGGCCGGAGAGGCGGGCCATGGCCACGTCAATGGCACATTGCAGGAGGGGGCCACACTGTAGAGGAAGAGCTTCACAAAGGGGGTTAGCTTTGACGTGACTGAAGGGATGGTAGCTTCCACCACATTTAATGCATCCCACCAAACCTCCTGGCCGCATTTATGTAGAGAAGACCCCTGAACAGTATTGACTTGGTTGCCGCATCTCACAGAAGGTTTGGGAAGGTATCTGATAGGACAAGCACTTGAGTAGTGGCTTGCATGATCAACAAATGGAGGGCCAAGATCACCTGAAATGGACTATATAATGTAAGAGATCCTCCAGGGAGAGAGGGATCGGGAAATCTATAGAGAAAACACTGTAGCAACAAGAACTGAAATTGTATCCAAGTCTAAAAGAAATATACTCAAGGACCACTCTCCTCGGATTTTGCCGAGGAATGCTTTCTTTACATAGAGTTTGTCTTTATTTATTTTCTTACTATCTTTAATCCACTATACGCGTTGTTCAATCCACTGAAACCTAGTTTTTAAGTCCACTCTCTACAAATTCATTGTGTTGGGCTCTTTGGGCCTGAATCCTTCTACCTTTTGGGCTCAGGAACCAAAACGCCACCCTTACAATTGACACCATCTATGGGGAAGCTTGAGCTTTAGTGAGATCAACGACTAGCTATGGTAGGTTCGGGGTCCAACCGGGAGGAGTTTGTTGGTTCTTAACGTCACGACCAATTTCTCAATCTTGAACGAAGGAGGGATCGCAAGGTTAGTGTGCACACCACGCATACTAGCAGGAGCTAGTCTTGAAGCGAGAGTTACATCTCTCATAAGGAGAATACCAGAAGCATGCAGTTGGAGATTGACCGTCTTTGCAGGAGGCTACGCCACGAGCGACGGAGAAGGACTCCCTCAGATTTTGACCCTTCTTCTGATGATGATGGAGATGGTAGCTATAAGCCCAAGTTCAGGACCCCTCTTAGTGAGTCTTTTTCGTATGATGAGAACCGTTATTATAAGCGGAGGAGTAAAAGTCCATCTCGCAAAGGTCTGGGTAATGATGCTATGAGTAGGGCTTTTAACCAGATCGCTAAATCACTGTTTACACATAGAATTGAAGAGGGAAAACTTCCTCGGCGATTTACTTAGCCAACATTCACCATGTATAATGGCTGAATGGACCCTGTGGAGTACGTTAGCCACTTCAATCAGAGAATGACTATTCACTCTAAGAATGAGACTTTGATGTGCAAAGTATTCCCATCTAGTTTGGGGTCCATGGCAATGAGATGGTTTGATGGCTTGAAAGAAGGTTCTATTAGCTCCTTTAAGGAGCTTACTAGGGCATTTGGGGCTCGTTTTGTGACTTGCAGTAAGGTTCCCCGGCCTTTGGATTCTCTGCTGTCTATGACCATGCGAGAGGGGGAGACCCTGAAAACGTATTTTGACAGGTACTGGGAGATGTTCAATGAGATAGATGGAAACTTTGATGACGTGGCTATAAGGACTTTCAAGGTCGGTTTGCCCGCCGAGCATGATCTGAAAAAGTCTTTGACCAGGAAACCAATTAGGAGTGTGCGTCAGCTCATGGACCGTATTGATGAGTATAAGCGGGTTGAGGAGGACCAGCAATAGGGAAAGGGGAAAACTAAGGTGGTCCCTCAGGATAGAAGGGATTTCAGGTTGGATAGGTACAATAACAACCAACCTCGGAGAGATTTTATGGGGCATTCTAGATCTACTACTACTCAGGTAGTCAGTACTGTGTTCCGAGAGCCAGTACTTTAAATCTTGGAAAAAATTAAGAATGAGCCATACTTTCAATGGCTGAACAAGATGGGAAGAGACCCCACGAAGCGCAACCAAAGTCTTCACTGCCAATACCACCAAGAGCGGGGGCACACTACTGAAGATTGCAGGACGTTGTGGAGTCATTTGGAGCAATTGGTTAAAATTGGGAAGTTAAAACAATTCCTGTATCAACCCAATAGACAGGGTAGTCAGGCAGGGTCGGGAACTCAAAGAGACGCTTCTACAAGACCACCTTTAGGTACAATTAATGTCATTCTTGCTGCTCTAGGAATGACTGGGTCTCGGCCATCAAGGGTGCTGTTTATAGCTCAGTCGTTTACTGAAGACTTGCCCCCTGATTCGAAGAGAAGTAGAGTGGAGGTCCGACCAGCTTTGAGCTTTTTCGATGAGGACAAAGTTGGAACATTGCAGCCACACGATGATGCCCTAGTAGTTACTCTTAGGATAAGAGGGTATGATGTGAAGAGAGTGTTGGTAGATCAGGGCAGCGATGCAGAGATCATGTATCCTGACCTGTTTAGGGGACTGAAGTTGAGGCCCGAGGACCTAACCTGCTATGACTCTCCTTTGATAGGGTTTGATGGGAAGATTGTCTTTCCGAAGGGCCAAATTAGGCTGCCTGTTCAGGCAGGGTTAGAAGTCGTGGAAGTGAACTTCATCATAGTAGATGCCTACTCCCCCTATACTGCTATTGTGGCGAGACCTTGGTTTCATGTCATGGGGGCTGTTTCTTCCACCCTACATTTGAAAGTGAAGTATCCGTCTGGGGACCAGGTTGAGGAGCTGGCGGGGAGCTAGTCTATGGCCAGGCAGTGCTTGGTGGCCGCAATTAGACATTAGATTGGAGGTGAGTCCTCGACCTCTGTTGGGTGGGATTTATAGCAATTAAAGGTGCCAGTGTTGTCCAATGAGCGAGTGGTAGAAGGGGCAAAATGCGAGCAACTAGAAAAAGTTGTCACTGGCGACGATGAAGAGAAGTTCTTTCAGGTCGGAGTTCAGCTGTCTCCTCGGGAGAGGCAAGAGCTGATAGATTTTCTTAGAAAAAATATTGATGTATTTTTTCGTGGAGCACCTACGAAGCCCCTCAACTAGAAAAAGTTGTCACTGGCAACGATGAGGAGAAGTTCTTTCAGGTCGGAGTTCAGCTGCCTCCTCGGGAGAGGCAAGAGTTGATAGATTTTCTTAGAAAAAATATTGATGTATTTGCGTGGAGCGCCTACGAAGCCCCTGGGGTAGATCCAAATTTCATTTGCCATCGTTTAAACGTCAATCCATCTGCCATCCCCAAGAAGCAACCACCTCAGCGCTCATCCAGGGAACATTCCGATGTTGTCAAGGGAGAAGTACTCAAGCTCAAGCGGGCTAGGGCCATAAAGGAGGTATTTTACCCCGAGTGGCTGGCCAACACAGTAGTGGTAAAAAAGAAAACTGGGAAGTGGCGAGTATGTGTAGACTTTATAGATTTAAATAAGGCTTGCCCAAAAGACCCTTTCCCCCTGCCTTGGATAGATCAACTAGTGGACGCAACTGTAGCCATCCTCGGATGAGCTTTTTAGATGCCTTTCAGGGCTATCATCAGATATCGTTGGCTCTGAACGATCAGGAAAAGACTACTTTTCTTACACCCACTAGGAATTACCACTACAAAGTAATGCCATTTGAATTGAACAATACAGGGTCTACCTATTAGAGGATGATGACCAGGATGTTTGAGCCTCTGTTGGGCAAAAATATTGAGGTGTATATAGATGATATGGTGGTAAAGAGCAAAGTAGAGTCCGAGCATATAGATGACCTCGGGAATATTTTCGGGATACTAAGGAAACACAAATTGCGCCTTAATGCCGCTAAGTGTTCTTTTGGCATAGGCGCTGGTAAGTTTCTGGGTTATATGGTTACCCACTGCGGAATTGAAGTTGACCCTAATCAGATTAGAGCAATTAACGACTTGCAGCCTTCTCGAAACTCTAAAGAGGTCCAGAAGTTGACAAGAATGACTGCCACTTTGAACCGATTCATTTCTCGGTTAACAGACAGGTGTAGGCCTTTCTTCCAGTTGTTGCATAAGTGGAAGGAATTTGAGTGGACAGAGGAATGTTCCTCGGCCTTCCAACGATTGAAGGAATATCTTTCTCGGCCACCTATTATGTTCAAGCCCGAGGAGGACGAGGTTCTATTTGCTTACATTGCTGTAGCCTCACATGCGGTGAGTCTGGTACTGATACGGGTTGATGATAGGGTGCAGAGGCCAGTTTATTACATGAGCAAATCATTATATGAGGCAGAGGTTCACTATTTACCATTGGAGAAGGCCATTTTAGCCGTGGTACATGCTACATGGAAGCTCCCACATTACTTCCAAGTTCACACGGTTGTGGTTCTAACCCAACTCCCTATTCAATCACTACTCCGGAAAGCTGATTACACAAGGAGGATTGCAAAATGGGGAACGATCCTAGGAGCTTTCGATATTAAGTATATGCCTCACACTTCTATAAAGGGCCAGGTCCTTACAGATCTGGTGGCTGAGTTTGTTGAACCTTCGCTAGAAGAAAAGGGTAAAAGGCTGAACATGGATGGAAAATCAGTTGGGATGATCTCCTTGCAGGAACCTCTATCTTGGAAGGTGCATGTTGATGGCGCAGCAAATCAAAGGGGATCAGGAGTGGGGCTAGTCATAGTATCTCTTGAAAGGATCATCATTGAGAAATGCTTAAGGCTGGACTTCTCGGCCACGAACAATGAGGCTGAGTACGAGGTTTTGTTGGTGGGAATGACTATGGTTTAGAAAATGGGAGGAAAAACAGTTGAGATATTTTCAGATTCGAGGTTGGTCGTAGGTCAAGTAAAGGGAGAGCTGGAAGCCAGGGATGTGAGAATGTAGGACTATTTAAATCAAGTTAGGCACTTGCAATCAGGGTTTGAATCTTTCTCCTTACAACAAATCCCAAGGAGTAGAAACACGTATGCTGACTCTCTGACTACTCTTGCTACCTCCTCGGCACAGGGTTTACCTCAGGTCATCCTGGTTGAAGATCTATGCAAGCCTACCGATTTGAGAGAGGAGAGGGTCCTTATTCACCAAATTAGGGTGGGGCCTAGTTGGATGGATCCTGTTGTGCTATTTTTTAAGGACGATATCTTGCCCGAGGAGAAGGGCAAGGCTAATAAAGTGCGAAGAAAAGCTCCTCGGTTCTGGTTATCCAAGGACCAAAAGTTATACAAGTGCTCTTTTTCTGGGCCATATTTGCTATGCATCCATCTTGAGGCAGTGGACCCACTCTTAGAAGAGTTACACGAAGGGATTTATGGAAGTCATACGGGGGGCAGGTCACTATCTCACAGGGCCCTTACCTAGGGGTATTGGTGGCCGAATATGTAAAAGGAAGCACAAGAATATGTGAAGAAGTGTGACCAATGTCAAAGATATGCCCCAAATATTCATTAACCAGGAGGTGTCCTCAACCATTTGTCTAGCCCCTGGCCTTTTGCTCAGTGGGGTTTGGACATTGTGGGGCTCTTCCCTAAAGCAGCAGGAAATAGGAGGTGGCTGTTGGTCGGCACTGATTACTTCAACAAGTGGGTTGAAGCTGAGCCCCTGTCAAATATCAAAGATGTGGATGCCAAGAAGTTTGTGTGAAAAAATATTGTCACTTGGTTTGGGATCCCTCACACCCCCATTTTGGATAATGGTCTTCAGTTTGATAGTAAAACGTTCAGAAGGTATTGTTGTGAATTAGGCATTAAGAATAGGTACTCCACCCCGGCTTATTCACAGGGGAATGGACAGGCCGAGGCTGTCAATAAGGTCATAGTGAGTGGACTCAAGAAGAGGCTGGATGATGCAAAGGGTAGATGGGTGGAAAAGCTGCCACACGTTCTTTGGACATATCAGACTACCCCTCGTAAGCCAACAGGCGAGATACTCTTTTCAATGACTTATGGAGTTGAGGCTGTGATTCCTTTTGAGACCGGATTTCCAACGCCGAGTACAAGCTTATTCGCTCCAGACAGCAATGACAACCTACTGGAAAGGGGTCTGGATTTAATTGAAGAATGGAGAGAGAATGTCATGGTTCAATTAGCGTATTATCAGCAAAAGCTTAAACAGGGGTATGACTCAAGCGTGAAGCTAAGACCATTAGCCCTTGGGGACTTGGTATTGAGAAAGGTTGTAGGTACTGCAAAAAACCCAACATGGGGAAAGTTAGGGCCCAATTGGGAAGGGCCATATCACATCACCTCGGTAGCTGGGATAGGTGCATACTTCCTAGAAGATCTGGATGAAAATGTTGTACCACGCCCCTAGAATGTAAATAACCTGCGAAGGTATTATTATTAATGAAAGGCAAATCTGCCGTGTTTTTGTTAAAGTTATGTGCCCTCTCGGTTACTTGTTCGAATATTAAATAGAACCTTGGTCATGCCTGGTTCCTCGAACCACATACCTTGGGTAAATTAATATTTTTAATTACTTAGGTGAATATTAAATAGAACCTTGGTCATACCTGGTTTCTCAGACCACACACGTTGGGTAAATTAATATTCCTAACTACTTGGGTGAATATGAAATAGAACCTTGGTCATGCTTGGTTTCTCGGACCACATACCTTGAGTAAATTAATATTCCAAATTACTTAGGTGAATATTAAACAGAACCTTGTTCATGCCTAGTTCCTCGGACCACATACCTTGGGTAAATTAATATTCCAAATTACTTGGATGAATATTAAACAGAACCTTGGTCATGCCTGGTTCCTCGGACCACATACCTTGGGTGAATTAATATTCCTAATTACTTGTGTGAATATTAAACAAAATCTTGGTCATGCCTGGTTCCTCGGACCACATACCTTAGGTAAATTAATATTCTTAATTACTTGTGTGACTATTAAACAGAACCTTGGTCATGCCTGGTTCCTCGAACAACATACCTTGGGTAAATTAATATTTTTAATTACTTGGGTGAATATTAAACAGAATCTTGGTCATGTCTGGTTCCTTGGACCACATACCTAGGGTAAATTAATATTCCTAATTACTCGTGTGGATATTACACAGAACCTTGGCCATGCCTGGCCCCTTGAACCACATGTCTTGGGTAAATTAACACTTCACAAATTCACCAAGGATGGGACCTCGGCCTATGCATCATTATATGAAAACAAGGGCTCACCCTGGGTCTTGGTTAAAGGATTCTAAGGGTACATTCATAAGTTACTCTTAAAATGAGAGACCTCAGACACCCCCTCTTCGTACTAAGTGTTTTGTTTGTCTCTAAGGACTTAGACCTCCCTGTTGATTACACAGTTTTCAGTACCAACACATAGTTATTTCTCTCACTGTTTACGTGGGTTTAATTTGTTTGAATTAATAGCAATTCATTACTATTAGCTTTTGTTAAAGTATGGGTGTTCACCCTTAGAAGCACCATCAATCTAACCTTTCAGCAGAGGGTAAAACAATAACTACAGCCAATCAGAGATAAATATTGCAAGAAAAACAAAGGTTCACAAAGTAAAAGTTGATGTCTTTTCATTAAACAAAAGAAAGATACATCATAAACAATGGCAAACTGCCATAACAAAAGAAAAAGTACAAAAAAAAAGAAGGGAGAAAAGAAAAATCCTAAGCTAAGCCTTGGCTGGAGGGGGGTCTTCTTTGCTGGCTGGCTGGGAGGCATGAGGATCAGCAGCCTTGGGAGTAGTTTCCTTGGCCTTGGGAGCAGCATCCTTGGCCTTGGGAGTAGCCTCTGGGCCCTGGGTCTCTGGCAGAGTTTTGGCTTCTTTACCTTTTCCCTTGTCCTCTGATCGAGCTTTTCCCTAGCCAACTTCCTTGCCTTTGGCCACTTCCATCCCCCGGCCTTGGTCACCAGCCTTGCTAGACCCTTTGGAGGCCTCAGGGGAGGGGAGAGAGACCTGGGTGCTAGGAATCTACTCAGGCACAGTTGCTGCAGGGGCAGCATCAGCTTCAGGGCCCAGAAGGGCTGCAGGAGCTTCTTGGAGGTCTTTAGGGTAGTAAATGTTTTCAGCCTTCCTCTAATCCGAGGTTACAGGAACTCCGGCCAGGTTCAGTGCCTCGGCCCACACCTCTTGGCAGTATTCCTTGCAGACCCTAGCTAGCTCCTCTGTTAGGCGGGCCTCAATCTTCTGCACGCCAAGGTCATAGAACCTCTACTCCAAAGCCTCCGCAGCTGCCTTAGCCGCTCAAGCCGCCTCCTTGGCCTTGTCCAATTCTGCCTTTAGATCCAGGACTTGCTGTTTGGCCGTGGCCAGCTCTATCTCAGCATAATGGAGCTTTTTGTGCTACTCCTCAGCTTGGTCCTAGGCGTTCTTCAGGCCGGCCTCAGTGTTTTTTCGCCCTCTCTCCTTAGCGGTCAGCTTCACAGTGAGCTCCTAGTTCTTCTGCTCAGCTGTGCCCAAGGCCTTGCTGGTCTCGGCATGAAGGTTGGCCTCAACCCTAGCCTTATTTCGGGCATCTTTCAGCCACTCCTCGGCCATAAATACCTCCTAGATGGCCTGTGCAAAAATGACAGAGGAATACGTTATCAAATAAGAAAAAGGTAACTTAGCATGATGTCAGTAGGGTGTGTCGAGAAACTTACCAAGGCCAAGTCCCTCTTCAGGGACAGAAAGAGGTCTGGCTGCTTTATAGTCTTTAATGCAGCCATGTCCCTCGGCAACAGCAGGGGCTGCTCTAGGGCTTCGGTGAGATGATGGGCGTTCCCTCTTTGGAACTTCCTGATGGTGGAGTTTCGGGGTATAGCTGCCCCATCCAACTCCAGCCGAGGGTCCTATACTGGATTCTAAAGGTGCACCTCGGCCACGCTCTGATCCTCCTTGCTTTCGACCAAGGAGGCCCTCCCCTTGCCTTTGGCCATCTTTTGCTGAGACCCCGAGGCGTCCTTGGGCGCCGACCCCTTGGCCCTGTTCGTGAAGAGCTCACGCAAACCTCTCTTTCTATTCAGAGACATTTCCTCTTCTTCTTCCTCTAAACTATTGTCTATGTGTGCAACGACGAGGCCGGAGGTGTGAACACCTGAAAATCTGTCAAGCTCGTCTTCCGAATCTGAGACTTGAATCACGGGCTCTCCCTGCTCCTCTCTCCCTTCCTCGAGCTGAAATTGGTCCATCTTAGTCTCAAGTGACAGGCGTGAGGAAGCTGTCTCTTCTCTCAAAGCCGCTGCTTCACGGGGAGAACGATAGGAGGGTAGCTCAACTTGCACAAAGTTTTCTCGGGCCAAGAATTCAAGCACCGAGATGTCAATTCGAGCCAGCCAAGGATCACCCGCCCTAATCGCGTTTCCCACGTCCTGGAACTTGTCAGACAAAGGCTTGAAGTCGATGATGAGATGAACGGCTCTAAGTTATCTGTCCTCACTCACAAACACCTCGGACCTCAGCACCTTGTTGAGATCGGGGACGTTGACAAAGTTAAGGTTGGGAGCCACATATCTTTTCTCTGCAAAAACAGCCAAGGAGCAAGACAACAATCAGAAAAACAAGCCTTCAACTAGGAGGAAACAGAATACTAAAGAAAAGGAGAAAGCAGCAAACTACAGAACTAATGCCCATGTTAAAAGACCTAAACCTAGGGTACCCCACCTGGCTCTCCCTCATGGACTGGGCAATGAAGACTGTCATGCCACTCACCCGAGACGATTAGAAAGTCATCTTTCATGCCCTTGTTGAATTTGGGGAGACACAAGACGAGCCTAACAACTTAAGACCTAGACTTAAGGTAGTAGCCCGAATCTACAAGCAGATGGCACTTGTACATCCAAACAACGTCGTGCCAGGTGAGGCCTAACCTTATTTGCTCATTGAGAGTGTCTACATTACCCAAAACTCTAAACAGGTTGGGCGTGTATTGGTGAGGGTAGATCCTATGGGCTAACAAGTAGTCCCTAGTTACCCTCCTTATGGGTAGCCTCATTCCCCCTTTTATAAAGGCGATCATGGGAATGACTACCTCCCCCTCTTTTCTAAGGTTAATCCACCCACCCGGAGGACAGTATCGCAGGAAATGCCCCGGGGAATGTGATACAAGGCCCTAAACCCCTCCATACCAGCGACATAATCTACTAAATGAGCAAACCTACCCATCTAAGCAGACTAAGGAGAAGGAAAGGGAATTTTTGTGAAGAAAGAAACAGAAAACAGAAGGCCGAGGAGAAGAGAAACCTAAGTATAAGGGAACTTACAAAAATAAGGACAAGGGTCACTTCAGGAGCTTCTTAAAATTTTGAAGATTTGGGAAGTCTTGAAAGTTTGAGGATTTGGGAGGTCTTGAGAGTTCGAAGATTTGGAAAGTGGGAGAAATGAATCCCCCTGGCGCCTTATATAGGAGGCGGAGTTGGGTGGGAGTTATCCTGCCCCAAATTTTGAAGAAAAATATTAGTCGTTGGATCTTCATCTCATGGTAGGACGTGGGAGATAAGGCGCTGCCTGGAGCATTTAATGAAACGTTACGGACTCCGAAGCACCAAGAGCGGTTATGGGGCATGCGAAGTGACATTCTCACGTGGTAAAAACAAAGACGCGTGTGGAGTCAATCACTTAGGATCAAAACTCTGTTTTGTACATAAATTTAAAAAGGAAATCATGCCACATGTCATACCCAAGGTCGAGGAGGCCAATACAGTTTCGAGGAGTCCATACACTCAGATGGTAAGGCCGGAGAGGCGGGCCATGACCACGTCAATGGCACATTGCAGGAGGGGGCCACACTGTAGAGGAAAGGCTTCACAGAGGGGGTTAGCTTTGACGTGACTGAAGGGATGGTAGCTTCCACCACATTTAATGCATCCCACCAAACCTCCTGACCACATTTATGTGGAGAAGACCCCTGAACAGTACTGCCTTGGTTGCCGCATCTCACAGAAGGATTGGGAAGGTGTCTGATGGGACAAGCACTCAAGTAGTGGTCTGCATGGTCAACATTATGCGCGTTGTTCAATCCACTGAAGCCTAGTTTTTAAGCCCACTCTCTACAAATTCATTGTGTTGGGCTCTTTGAGCTTGAATCCTTCTACCTTTTGGGCTCAGGAACCAAAACGCCGCCCTTACAGACAATTTTAAGAAAATTTTGATACCACTTTCGTGGAAAATATAAAAAGATTGTTAAAAAAATCAGTTGTTTTTTTTCATTTCCTATAAACAGTTTCTAAAAATCATATCATATCATCATATACTATATAATAAAAATTGGGCTTAGAAGTTGTAGTTACGCCAAGTGACTACTCTCACTAATTAGTAAATTAATTTTATATTATTTATTAGGATATATTTCCTCAAATTAATGGATAATATTTAACAACGATTTAATTTAGGTAAAACTTTATCATTTAAATTTCAAAAAATTTAAATTTTATTTAAACTAAAAGTCTATTATAAAAAATTATAAACTTAAATTCCAAATAACAACCCACATTTTCTTTCTGAAAAAACCCCCATGTTTTGACTTCTGCTCCAACTAAAAGTCTATTATCAATATTTTAAGAATAACTAATTTTTAAATTAATTTTATACATTTAAACTTAAACAAATTTAAATTCTATCCAAACTAAAAGTCTATTATAAAAAAATTCTAAAATTAAATCTCAGACAACAATCCACATTTTCTTTCTAAAAAAAAAACTTTAACTTCTACTCAAACTAAAAGTCTATTATCAACATTTTAAGAATAATTCATTAATAAATTAATTTTATATTATTTGTTATGATATATTTCCTCAAATTAAGGGATAAAATTTAACAACTGTGTAATTTAAATAAAACCAAAAGTCTATCATCAAAATTTTCTAAACTTAAATCCCACACAACTCACGTTTTTGTTTTTGTTTTGTTTTTCCTCAAATTGCATCTTATTAAATTAATATTTTATTACGATATTAAGCTACAAGACTCTTGACTAAGGGATAAGATTTAACAATAATTTAATTTAGATAAAACTTTATCATCTAAGTTTTAGAAATTTAAATTCTACTCCAACTAATAGTCTATCATCAAAATATTCATATAAATTTATATATATATATATATATATATATATATATTAAGCCATGATTTTTCAATATAACCTCTCTTAACCAATAAAGTCATTCCTATAATTAAATCTCACACAATACATCCCACGTTGTTGTATTTTTTTTTTCACTTTTTTTCCCAAGATGCAATTTATGCTTATGTTTTAATCTAGTAAATCCATCTTACTTATTGTTCTTTGCTTTTGAATTTGCGTGTTGAATATTATGCCAAAGAAAGTTTACTATAAAGAAGTAAAACAATTGACACCCATTTAAGTTCTTGGTTCTCTTATGTAAGTTTTTAATTTTTTTACTCTCACTAATTAGTAAGTTAATTTTATATTAATTTTAGAATATATTTCCTCAAATTAAGGGATAATATTTACTTATAAAAAAGGGATAATATTTGTTGATGCTCATTTTGGCAGAAAAGCCCATTAGTAGGAAAAAGCCCAACAATATGGGAAGAAAAGAGTTAGTAAATTGGGAGAAAAGCCATTAAGCCCGAATGACAGAAATAATGGATCATGGGCCTAGAAAATAATAAATGGGCCTCAAAGGAAGCAAACGGACCTAAAGGAGCCCAGAGAAGGAAGTAGTAAACCCATGGGCATTATATGAGATAGAAAGCAAGCGAGAGAGAATGGGCCAAAGATGCCCGAAGCAATGAATTAAGTGAGTAAGGGGTTGATGGAAAGCCCATAAACCCCAAAAGTGAAGGATATGATAATTGGGCCGGAAAACCCCAAAAGACTTAGCAAAAACCCATGGGAATGCAGAATTAGAATGGGTCGAGGATGCCTGAGGAAAGGAAATGGGCCAAGGAAGCCCGTAAGCAATGGAATAGGTTAAGAAAGCCCAGAGAAGCATGAATGCAAGCTTAATGATAATACTGGGCCACTATAATTAAGTAAAAGGAAAAGCAAACAGCAGGCCCGAAAGAGGCCCAGCAAGCATAGACCAAGCGATACTACGGCAGGAATAATAGAACGGCATGGCAGAAATGCTAGCAGGTCTATGGAAGGAGCAAAGAATGGGTTGAAGAGAGAAAAGCCCACAATTAGGCAAGGCCAAGCCCATGAAGAAAGCGAGTCATAAAGAATGAAGGCTCAAAAACCCGTTTATGCCACAAGGGGTCAAGAATGAGCAGCAGAATGCACAAACGGGCCTCCAGGCCATGGCAAACGCATGAGTGGCAAACAAGCTTTGGACACACATGGAAGTAGAGCATGCACAAGGCTTAGGCACCACCAACCTGTACCCAGCCAATACAGGAGTGGTGGGCCATGGGTCAGAGGTAAGAGAGGGTATGGTCTGGCGGTGGGGAGAAGGGGGAGCCTATTCTGGGGTTTCCGCTCAAACTCTTTTGGGGGAAATGTACTGCTGGGATGACATATCACTCAAAAGAGGGAAAAATGAGTTGGAATCACTAGGTGTATGCTATGAGGGATAGAGAGAGAGAATGCCCACGCTTATCCTGATGGGAATGCCATGGTGAATAAGCAAACAAAATAGTTTTCTTTGTCTGGTAATGGGATGTGGCACGGCCAGCATGGGTAAGTGGTGGTGGCTGGGCAGCTGACAGACCAGTGGGTGGTCTGGAAGGACACCCACACCTAGACAAAAGTGGTTAAGGGGTAAAAGGGTAAAAACCAGTCACGACAGGCAGTATATAAGGAGCCTCCGCCGTGCACAGTAACACAACATTACAACGACCACAACACTAGAAGAACAACATCACACGAGTAAGAACTAAAATGAAAAGAGGGAAAAGCAGAGTAACAAAACTTGGAAAAGGAAAACAGTGAGAAAGAAAAATAGAGAGTAGGCAAGAGCATGATAGCAGACATTCACCAATAGGCTAATCCCTTCTCTCCCTCTAAAAGCTTACCCTCTATTAAGGATTAAGGATTTCTTGGGCATAAGCCATTTAGGCCTATCCTCTCAAAGTGGGTAATTTCTACTGCAGGACCTTCCTGTGAGGTTATCCACATTAAGGAAGTGGTTCCCTCTTTGGTCTTAGTTCCGTAATACAACTAAGCATGGCAGACTAACCTTTTCTCCTTTAATCTTATTGATTAATTATCGGTGTTACCTTTTCTTTTATTATTATTATCATTTCTTCTTATAATGCTTTTCTATTGTTGTGCTGCTCTTTTCTTTAATTGGGAATTCTTTGCTTGTTTTGACTAACAGTAAGCGCTTTTCCTTTATTGTTGTTATATTATGCTTGCCTGCTGTAACTCTTTTGTATCAATTTCATCTGCCACAAACATGTGACCAAAGTTTCAACAAAAGGGCTTTAGTTTACGCACAAGCCGGTTCAAGGTAAGTTGCAATTGGACCGGTCCTGACTCTCCTACCCAGAACTTTTGGGCCGTAGTGTGGCAGGAGGCAGCCTAGTGAAGTCGCCAATTTAAATGTGGAGGGCCTTTTTGAGATTGTGGGCTGGGCTGCCTCCTGCCACACTACGGCCCAAAGGTTCTAGGTAGAAAAGTCAGGATCGGTCCAATTGCTACTCACCTTAAACCGGCTTGTGCGCAAACTAAAGCTCATTTGTTGAAACTTTGGTTACATGTCCGTGGCAGATGAAACTGTTACAAAAGAGTTACGGCAGGCAAGCATAATATAACAACAATAAAGGAAAAGTGCTTACTGTTAGTCAAAACAAGCAAAGAATTCTCAATTAAAGAAAAGAGCAGCACAACAATAGAAAACACATTATAAGAAGAAATGATAATAATAATAAAAGAAAAGGTAACACCAATAATTAATCAATAAGATTAAAGGAGAAAAGGTTAGTCTGTCGTGCTTAGTTGTATTACGGAACTAAGACCAAAGATGGAACCACTTCCTCAATGTGGATAACCTCACAGGAAGTCCTGCAGTATAAATTACCCACTTTGAGAAGATGGGCCTAAATGATTTATGCCCAAGAAATCCTTAATCCTTAATAGAGGGTTGGCTTTTAGAGGGAGAGAAGGAATTAGCCTATTGGTGTATGCCTGCTATCACGCTCTTGCCTACTCTCTGTTTTTCTTTCTCATTGTTTTCCTTTTCTAGGTTTTATTACTCTACTTTTCCCTCTTTTCTTTTTAGTTCTTGCTCATGTGATGTTGTTCTTCTGGTGTTGTGGCGATGTGGTCGTTGTAATGTTGTGTTACTGTGCACGGCGGAGGCTCCTTATATACTGCCTGCCGTGACTGGTTTTTACCCTTTTACTCCTTAGCCAATTTTGTGTAGGTGTGGGTGTCATTCCAGACCACCCACTGGTCTGTCAGCTGCCTAGCCACCACCACTTACCTGTGCTGGCCGTGCCACCTCCCATTACCAAAAAAAGAAAACTATTTTGTTTGCTTGTTCATCGTGGCATTCTCATTCAGATAAGCGTGGGCATTCTCTCTCTCTATCCCTCATGGCATGCACCTAGTGATTCCAACTCATTTTTCCCTCTTTTGGGTGGTATGTTATCCCAGCAAGACATTTCCCCCAAAAGAGTTTGAGCGGGAACCCTAGAATAGGCTCCCCCTTCTCCCCACCGCCAGACCATACCCTCTCTTACCTTTGACCCATGGCCCACCACTTCTGTATTGGCTGGGTACAAATTGGTGGTGCCTGAGCCTTGTGCGTACTCCACTTCCGTGTGTGTCTAAAGCTTGTCTGCTGCTCATGCGTTTGCCATGGCTTGGAGGACCGTCTGTGCGTTTTGGTGCTCATTCTTGACCTATTGTGGCGTGAACGGGTTTCTAAGCCTTCATTCTTTATGACTCACTTTCTTTATGGGCTGGGCCTTGCCTAATTGTGGGCTTTTCTCTCTTCAACCCATTCTTTGCTCCTTCCTTAGACTTGCTAGCATTTCTGCCATGCCGTTCTGTTATTCCTGCCGTGGTATTGCTTGGTTTGTGCTTGCTGGGCCTCTTTTGGGCCTGCTGTATGCTTTTCCTTTTACTTAATTACAGTGGCCCAGTATAATCATTAGGCTTGCATTCATACTTCTCCGGGCTTTCTTAACCCATTCCATTACTTACGGGCTTCCTTGGCCCATTTCTTCCTTCTTAGGCATCCTCGGCCCATTCTAATTTTGCATTCTCATGGGCTTTTGCTAAGTCTTTTGGGCTTTCCCGGCCCAATTACCATATCTTTCACTTTGGGGTTCATGGACTTTCCATCAACCCCTTACTCACTTAATTCATTGCTTCGGGCCTCTTTGGCTCATTCTTACTTGTTTTCTATCTCATATAATGCCCATGGGTTTACTACTTCCTTCTCTGGGCTCCTCTAGGCCCGCTTGCTTCCTTTAAGGCCCATTTATTATTTTCTAGGCCTATGATCCATTATTCCTGCCATTCGGGTTTAATGGCTTTTCTCCCAAATTACTAACTCTTTTCTTCCCATATTGTTGGGCTTCTTCCTGCTATTGGGCTTTTCTGCCAAAATGAGCATCAACAATATTTAACAACTATTTAATTTAGGTAAAACTTTATTAATTAAATTTTAACAAATTTAAATTCTATTCAAACTAAAAGTCTATTATAAAAAATTCTAAACTTAAATCCCAAAAAAATAACCAAGTTTTCTTTCTATAAAAAAAACCTTCGTTTTGACCTCTACTCCAACAAAAAGTCTATCATCAATATTTTAAAAACAACTAATTAGTAAATTAATTTTATACTTTTAAACTTCAACAAATTTATATTATATTCAAATTAAAAGTCTATTATAAAAAATTTCTAAAATTAAATATTTCAAAAAATTTAAATTCTATTCAAACTAAAAGTCTATTATAAAATATTACTATAAACTTAAAACCCTGATAACAACCCATGTTTTCTTTCTAAAAAACAAAATACATTTTGAATTCTACTTTAACTAAAAGTCTATTATCAACATTTTAAGAACAACTAATTAATAAATTAATTTTATATTATTTGTTATGATATATTTCCTCAAATTAAGGGATAACATTTAACAACTGTCTATCATTAAAATTTTCTAAGCTTAAATCTCACACAACTCACGTTTTTGTTTTTGTTTTTTTTCCTCAAGTTGCATCTTATTAAATTAATATTTTATTAGGGTATTAAGCTACAAGACTCTTGACTAAGGAATAAGATTTAATAATAATTTAATTTAGATAAAATTTTATCATCTAAGTTTTAGAAATTTAAATTCTACTCCAACTGATAGTCTATTAAGACATGGCTTTTTGATATAATATCTCTTAACCAATAAAGTCATCCCTATAATTAAATCTTATGCAATACACCCCACTTTGTTGTATTTTTTTCACTTTTATTTTTTCGAGATGCAACTTATGCTTATATTTTAATTTAATAAATTTATCTTACTTATTGTTCTTTGCTTATGAATTTGCGTGTAGGATATTGTACCAAAGGAAATTTACTACAAAAAAGAAAAATAATGGACACCCATTTAAGTTCTTGGTTCTCTTATGTAAGTTTTTAATTTCTTTTATATTCTCAAATTTTGAACTCTTTTGTTTATGTTTTGATTTTGGGTTTTGGTTATTGTGGTGGGCCTTTTTGAGATGTTGGGCTGGGTTGCCTCCTGCTGCACTGAGGCCCAAGTGTTCTGGGCAGGAGAGTCAGGACCAGTCCAATTGCAACTCACCTTGGTCTGGCTTGTGCACAAACTATGCCCCTTTTTTGCTGAAACTTTGATCACATGCCCACGGCAGGTGTAGCTGTTACAACAGAGTTATGGCAGGCAGATGCAATAGGGGAATAATAAAGGCGACACACTTGCTGTTAGAAAAAATGAAACTATTGCAAAAGAGTTAAAGCAGATGAATATAATAAAACAATAATGAAAGAGATGTGCTTACCGCCAGGCAAGACAAATAAGGGATCCTTAAGGAAAAAAACAACACAACAACAAGATTCGTATCATAAGTAAAATCGCAAAGACAAGAAAAGAAATGATAATGAGATCAAAGAAAAAGATTAGTATGCCGTGTTCAGTTGTGCTACAGGACTAAGACCAAGGAGGGAACAACTTCCTCAACGTGGACAACCTCGCAGGAGAATCCTGCTGTAGAAATTATTAACTTTGAGGGAATGGGCCTGAATGGTTTATGCCCAAACAAATCCTTTATCCTTAACAGAGGGTAGGCTTTTAGAGGGAGAGAAAGAATTAGCCTATTGGTGCATGCTTGCCATTCTACCCTCTCTATTTCTCTTACTAATTCTTTTTTTTTTTTCTCCGTCTTGTTACTTTTATTCTTTCCCACTCTTTTCTCTCTTTCTTAATGCTTACTCGTGTAATGTTATGATAATGGCGGTGTTGTAACTTTGTCCTAGTGGTTGCTACTGTTGCGATGATAATACTGTGCACGGCGAGGGCCCTTTATATATTACCTGCCATGACTGATTTTACCATTTTACCCTTTAACTACTTTTGTCTAGATTTGGGTATCCTTCCCGACCACTCACTAGTTTGTCAGCTGCCCAGCCACCACTACTTACCTTTGCTGGCTGTGCCACTACCCATTACCAAACAAAAAAAACTGTTTTGTTTGCTTGTTCACCGTGGCATTCTTGTCCACCACAGTATGGGTATTCTCTCTTGTTATCCCTCATGGCATGCACCTAGTGGTTCCAACTCATTCTTCCTTCTTTTTGGTGGTATGTCATCCCAGCAAGACATCTCTCCCAAAAGAATCTAAGTGGGAACCCCAGAATAGGCTTTCCCTTCTCCCCACCTCCAGACCATACCCTCTCTTACCTTTGACCCATGACCCATCACTCCTATATTGGCTGGGTACAGGTTGGTAGTGCGTGGGCCTTGCGCGTGCTCCACTTCCGTGTACGTCCAAAGTTTGTCCGCTGCTCATGCGTTTGTCGTGGTCTGGAGGTTCATCTGTGCATTCTGCCGCTCATCCTTGACCTCTTATGGTGTGAACTGTTTTCTGATTTTCCATTCTTTATTGGCTTGCTCCTTTCAAAGGTTGGGCCTTGCTTGATTGTGGGTTTTTCTCCCTTTAGCCCACTTTTTGCTCCTTCCATAATCTTACTACCATTCTTGCCCTGCCACTCTGCTATTCTTGCTGTGGTGTTATTTGACTCGTGCTTGCTGGACCTCTTTTGGGCCTGTTGCATGTTCTTCTCTCAATTGGTTACAATGACCCAGTATGGTCATTGGATTTATACTCATGCTACTTTGGGCTTTCTTGACCCATTACATTGCTTGTGGGCTCCTTTGGCCCATTTCTTTCTCCTTGGGCATCCTCGGCCCATTTTCTAATTTTGCATTCTCATGGGCTTTTACTAACTCTTTTGGGCTTCCTTGGCCCAATTACTGTATCATTCATCCTTGGGGCTCATGAGCTTTCCATCAACCTCTTACTTTCTTACTTCATTACTTCGGGCCTACTGTGACCCATTCTTACTTTTCTACGTCACATAATGCCCATGGGTTTACTACTTCTTCCTCTGGGCTCCTTTAGGCCCATTTGCTTTCCTTAAAGCCCATTTATTTACTTTATGGGCCTATGATCCATTATTCCTGCTATTCGGGCTTAATGGTTTTTCTATCAATCCACTAACTCTTTTCTGCCCATATTGTTGGGCTTCTTCCTACTATTGGGCTTCCCCAAAATGAGCATCAACAGTTATTATATTTAATTTGTGAGCGTGTTGATTTTTTTAATTAAACTATCACTAGGAAAAAAACTTGTATTGAAGAACTATTTTGTTTATTATTATTTGGGTTGGCTAGAGCATAGATTAAACATAATCCAAATAGGAATGATCAAACTCATTCCATATCTCATATTAAGAAATTAAGACAAATTAAAAAGAGAATTTTCAAATTTAAAAATAGATAAACACCGATAAAATCCAAACTCTAAACAATTAGAACTTAAAACAATTTTTTTTAATTAAAATTATTTTCTTATTTTATAATTTATTATTGGTATTTATTTAATAATTTTGTTTAAATTATTTAAAATAAAATTTAGTTTACATTTTTTTTTGAGATACTAAATATTTTTAACACACACACACGGGGATAGGGGAGAAGGTAGTGACAAATAGCTAATTACAATCTACCACATAAAACAATTATAATAAAATATGCGTAAAAGTGTGTGATAGTAGAATTATTCAATTAACGATCCGTTTGTTTCAATGTAAAATATTTGTAGGAAAATATTTTCACACTTTACCGTGTTTGTTTTGCAGTTAAATATTTTCAGTCAACTAAATCAACCTGGGCAAATTTGTGTAAAATGTTTTACACTTGAAATTTTGGTAAAACATTGTACGTTTGCTGTCTCCCTCTCACGCCGATATCTCTCAGCTCTCTCTCTCTCTCTCTCTCTCTCTCTCTCCCTCTTAGTTTTTTCTCTACAACCCAGCCACCTCCAATCCCTCTCTCCCACCCATCATCGGCTCTAAGATCTAATCGGCACCACCAGCAATAAACTATGTTAGAAATATACTTACCATTCCGATCAGCTATTCGAAGTAGTAACGAGACAGAGTGCTCATCATTCCCTTCACCTTTTAACCAAAAGGAATTGTCTTATTGTGGTCTTCTAACCTCCACACACACAGAATGGGACCCAACATCAATAGAGTTATCAATAGTGATGATAATGGGTAGATTACCATCATGTCAGCATCTATGGAATAGGGTTTATTTTGTGTGCTAGTAGGTCCTTTTGACATCAACCAACGATTTCTAAAAGCTCCCATTTTGGGAAGAACAATATCTAGATTTTTTTGGTGTTGATTTGGTTGTGTGAGATTCATTTATTTCTTTGATGATTTTGATTTTGGTTGTTTGATATGAGTTAGGGTTTATATGATTTTCAGATCTGGTTTTTTTTTTTTTTTTTTTTTCCAAGAGGGTTTTTAGTTGTGGCATTATGATCTTTGTGTGATGAAATTGTTGTTAAATATTTTACATAAGATTTTCATGTTCACAACCATACACTATAAAATAAAAATATTTTCTTAAAAATATTTTACATGTAAAATATTTTACCTCTGCAAATATTTTACATCGAAACAAATAGAGCATAAATGAGCACAAAAAAGAACTTCAGAAAAATCACTAAATGGGCTGCATTGTGAAATTGCTAATTGTCGCATCATTGGAAATAGATAATGTGTTTTTTACCGAAGTCCATAATGGTGAAGGGTTCCGCATATTTATTGGTGGTTGAAGTGTTTAATTGAGTGGGAATTCTCGCTTCCCTGTTGGGTTTTATGCAAACAACAAACTCTGGGACTAAGCTAAACCTGCATAAATTTATGATTTATATCCTCTCTATTGAGAAGTTGAAGCTGTGTGCAGTTTCAGTTGGTCTTCTAGCTTGAGGACAGGAGGATAAGTTGCAGTGATGAACGATTGTGTTTGGAAGAATGTAGTTGATGTTGGTGAGTGAACTAGTCTCCAAGTGGGAGATTTGTTGGGTTTTGTGGAGCCTAGTTGCGTTTGATCTGAATTATGACCCAACCTAAAATAATATTGCTACAGTTTTTAATGGAAGATTTTTTGAGACTTAATCTATGGATAAAACTGTTGTTTTGAATATTAAGATTTTGATGTGTTGTTTTTTAGAGAGAAAACTGTACTACTA
Source organism: Notholithocarpus densiflorus (assembly GCA_030021035.2). Taxonomy (NCBI): domain Eukaryota; kingdom Viridiplantae; phylum Streptophyta; class Magnoliopsida; order Fagales; family Fagaceae; genus Notholithocarpus; species Notholithocarpus densiflorus. The sequence continues at coordinate 1,047,891 of JARYZH020000012.1, forward strand.
TATCTTGTTTTTTTCGTGTTTATTCCCTTAGCTCTTCTTATTCAAAGCTTTCAAAATTTTTAAAAATTCCTTATCTGAACAAATCTCAGACATATGTAGCCTTGTCTATGCTCATCTAAGACTCTGACTAAACTAGCACTGCCCCCACCTTGCGGCAGGTGCCCAAGAAAAAACAAAAAAACAAAAAATGATACTCTGTTTTCTTCTTCTTCACTGTTACTTGTTCTCTTTAATGTTAGATATATTACGAGTCAATAGGTCCATCTCAATTATTGGCCATTGTACTTTTAAAACAAGTAAATTAACCTTGAGTTAGTCTATGTTTAGGGTTAGCCTAGAGTTCAATTTAATATTCACTAGTATATAAATGCTATATTGGATTAATTGTAAAACAAGAGTTTACTATCAAGGATGTAGCCATCAAGAGGACTTTTACCTTTTCTCTCTATCAACCTCTCAACAACTTTAACATGATATATGAAATTGCTTTACATATTAGCATATCCAATTGTTTTTTGCTTTGTTTTATATCAATAAGCAAGTCAAAAGCAGTTAAATCATGTAAAATCTTGGAGCAATTATCCCTACAGACTTCTGCTAAAACCACTTTATCTTACCTAATAGCTATATCAAAATTGAACCTGAGGAAACCCAGGGGATGAGGATTCCATTAGAAATTGTATTTTAGAATAGTCTTTGTATTTTGTTCATTGTATTTTTCTCTACACATTTTCCATGATATTTTCTTAGCTAAGCTCTTGTATATATAAGAGTGCTTAGTAATGCAATTTTTATTGTACTCTCTCCATTTTGGACATATTCTTTCTGATTGCCGAAAGTAGATGAGTGATCAATTATGAATCCCACTGATGGAGGAGATGAAAAAGCCAAAAGGCTAGAGATAATTTCATGTCAATTTTATGGGGCCTTTAGGACATTTTTCCTTTCACAATCTTATTCATATTCATTCAGAGTAGATCACAAGTCACAACAAACAGCTGCGTAAAGAAAGATACCATTCCTCTAGTCAAAAGTCACATTGAGCTTTGAATGTACATTAGGTAAACCATTCTGTTGGAGATGACAGGTTCATTGATTAGAAGGATGTAGGCCAAGGAGAGTTTGACCATACTATTTATTGGACATTCCGATAGTATATTTTTTTTTTGGTAAACTCGATAGTACATATAATATAGCAAGATTCATTTATTGATTTGCAATCAGGACAGATTATCTTTGTCAAATATAAACTAGCACTTGAACCTACCTCGTTGGTAAAATATTCCAAGCAATTTTCCCCATGAGTTTTTTCAAACGCTCATTCATCTTTAACTTCAAAGAACTTCACAACTGATTGACCAAATAAGTCGGTTACACCATCTAATAGTCTATTATACCAATTAAAATATACCAAATAATACTATCAACAATTAAAATAATCGAATAGTCTATTTTATATTAAAAAATTGGTATAATAAAGTGAAAACTGAGAATGTTAAGATGAGAGAGAGAGAGAGAGATGATACATGTTGCAACCATGAGCCAAGCCGTCGAAGAGAGCAGAGTTACTGTGACTGCAAAGCCGGGGAAAGTAGAGCTACTAGAACAACAGAGAAGAACTCAAGAATTGGTTGAACAAGTTAAGAATCTAAATGATTAGAGATTTTTATTCATCATTTTTGAATGAGCTTTTTGTTGAATATTTTGTTCATTTGTTGTTGTTTGACCTATTTTTGCTGTTATTTTGCGGATAATTTTATTTTCATTTTTTTTAATTGTTTGTATTTTTTTTAAGAGTTAATAGATTATGTTTAGCCAATATTATTTTTTTCAAACCCAAAATTTTGAGATTCTCAAGATAAGGTGTTCAATTTTTTTAAAGGTAGACAAAACAAATTAAGTTAAAAATAATTATATGCATTAATAGGCCAAAAATATATTGACCCTTTTTGGTAAATTAATTAATTAATTACCCAAGTGAATTAATTAAGTCAATTTAACATGCAATAGCGTGGTAGCACAAACAAATCACCAAATAAGTTAAATGCAGTGGAAAATAAATTTGACATAGGTGATTTGTTTACGAATGGAGAAAACTACCGAGGCAAAACCCCGCCGGATGAATTTAAAGTCACCACTCCCGAGAATCCACTATTATCAAAATAAGCAGTTACAAGTAAAAGGAATCCCAATACCTAATACCAACTTATAGTTGAACCCTTACTCCAATACCCAATTGGACTTGTAATGTAGCGGCAATCTCTCCGTTCAATGCACGACTCACAGTACGTGACTAACACACCAACTTGAGGATGATGTTGGCTGCAAAGTTCTTCAGTTCATCCAACAGTGAAGATCGGGAAGCTCATTGGTTACAAAACCCTTAGCGCAAAAACGTAGTAGCTTCTACAGAGAATATGATGAACTAGGGCAATTTCTGTCTCCGGTCACAATATGCATATAACAACAATTGCAATAATTTTTGCATCATGTGTGACGGTCCTTAAAATAATCCTTATATATGTCTAGGGTTGTAAGAAAAAAAACCCTACACAAATACTCAAGGATATACGTGAAATCAGATTTGAAAATTTTAATTTTGTAATTCTCGACAGATATAGTTTTCGTTGAGCTTCAACATTAAACCTCGATAGAAAGGATTCTGTCAAGACATCTGTTGAGCTTTAATAAACAGTACTTCTTCACTTGTTTCTTAGTCAGACTTGCATGGATTCAATACTAAACTTGAATACTTGTTTCTTGAAGTACTAAACCCATCCTAAATCTACCCAATTACAAGTAAAGTGCATTTTGTCAAAGGATTAGCCAATTTACATCACATGTCTCTAACAATTCCCACATATGTCCTAACATACATAATTTGTTTGTTTTGCAAGTCAAGGTGTTCATATGAATGGTACATAAAACCACCACAGTCGGAGCCAAATGTTGGTTGGAGAGTGATATCTCTCATCTTTACTAGCTTATCTCCTTGCCTATTGCGCCAATAAAACACTGATAGTTCCACGATCGATCTCAACCCCCATTCAGAAGTTCACCTTCTTTATCATCTCCAGGTGAAAGGGAAAAAACAAGGGCAAGTGCATTTGGGCTAATCCCAATCATTCTTTGCCTCCATTAACCTGTGTCGTTTAATCATGAGATTAGTACATGTTGTTTTCAGTAGCATGGCTGGAAAAATATCAACCAAGCCATTTGAACTGTGAGACAAGATGCATGCTTTATGTTATCCAATCATAAGCATGCTGTCAAATACTATCCCAGCCAAACTTTGTTCCCAAGCAAATGCATTAATGCATGTAGTTAACTTAGTCCGATTAAGTATCAAATGCATGTCATTTCATTTTGTCGTGTGATCGAAAGTGCGGCATTTACTTCATTCAAACACAAGTACCTATTCATGCGAATGGTAGTGGGCATTGTTATTCAAGTTTCTTGACCTAACTTAACTCTAGTAGAACATGCTTTGTTTCTTTCTTTTTTCTTTTTTGGGGTTCAAAATTTTAAGATAAATATTTTTTTTACAACATTTTTACAACAAATCATATATGACACGTTATTACCAGTGGACAAAAAGTAATTTCATTGATAGGTTCAAATTAGAACTAGTAACAACTTCCATATAAGAATTTTTGTGAAAATATTGTAGATATGAAGTAGCACTTCTCAAATGTTAAACCTGAGATGGTTTAAAAAGAATTTAGGTTTTATACCATGACCATCAGACTATGCAAATTTGATTCGCAACTGCATTTAAATTATAAATATAATCTTTTTATAATTTCATTTAAAAGAAACTTATGTGCATTTTCTTTGAAGATTTGAGTTTTTTGAATAGAAGAGTCTCTCTCTCTCTTTGTGAGTGAACAAAAATGCTTATTAGTTCTTAAATTTTGTTTAACAATATTTTAGATGTTCAATTTTAAGCTATTTTGATATGATAAAATTCATTTTAATTCAACATGTTTGGGATTTTCAAATATAAAACCGTGAAAATTTGAATTGAATATCTAGAACTTAATAGGGTATAGGAAAAGTTTAGGATATCAAAACATAAACGGATTTAAGCATGCATATAGCAAAATTTCAGCTAATATACTTGTGTCAAAGCACTTGGGCCAAGCCCAAAAACCCTCTAGAAGTCTAGGATAAAAAGCCCAATGTCGACCCCCTTTATTCTTGAAGAAGAGCCTGTATCAATGAATGTTAAAAATAGAAGAATATATATAAATATATATTTTTTTTTTTTGAGAAGAAAAATAGAAGAATATAAGGGAAGAGAAATTAAACAAAAAAAAAAAAACCTGTGGTACAATATTTAAGAAATATAATAACGAAATTAAGGAATTAACCTTAAATTTGTCCCATATCCAATCTTTTAGTCAAAGTTCAAGCCATGTTTGGTGGGCATCCCATTATACATATTGACCGTTCGATTTTAAAAAGTATGTAGATAGGCATTCAAAAAAAAAAAAAATGTTAATATCATTAGTGTCATACTAGTAGGGCCAACCCAAAAAAACCAACTAGGAGTCTAAGATAGTAAGCCCAATGCCAAGATCCTTTATGATTGAAGAACACGTATCAATGAATCTTAAACAAAGAAGAATAGAAGGAAAAGAAATTATTAATCCAATCCTCCGAGACAAAGTTCAATTTGATAATTTAATATTCCAATTTTTAAAAAATAAAGTCAAATTTATCATTAATATCCTCTCTATTTAATTTTTAATAGAGTCAATACTCAATAGTTAACTGATTTAATTTAATTTTTTTTTTTACATATTCCATTATAACATTTATGTATGGTTTATTTCCAAATTGACATAATTTTTAAAAAGATAAAATGTAAAAACACCCCATGAATTTTGAATCAACAAATAAGATGATTACCTAATATTATTAAAAGCCCTTGAACTTTGAAAAATATTCAAAATTGGTAATTTTGTCTAAATTTTCATCTCTCTACATCTCATTTTTATATAAAAAATTAATTTTATAATATATTTCAGTAAAAAAATCTGTTTAATTAAACTAAAATTTAATTAAATATTTTATTATTAAAATTTTATTTAAACAAAATAGGAAGGACATTATAAGCTAACCAAAAAAAAAAAAAGTGAGTAAAAAAAATATTAATTGAATACCGACAGGACAAAGTTTAGTTACAAAATTGGTTGTATTCTTAGGCTACAACCTTACTCAATATCTTTTTATTGGAAGTGAATTTTGACAAATTCGTCATTGGATTACATCTTCTTCTTATATCCTCCATGTATGCAAAATTTCTAGAAAATTAAAGATTTATAGCTATGTCATCAATAGATTGTTTAAATTGCAAGTTTTTGTAGTTTAATATTATGCATAAAATATAAGCTTATAGATCATATAATAAATAATATCTGATTGACACAAAATTTGACATATGTATTAAGAGCGTAAAGAACATGCAATTCAACGGTTAGATTTTTTAAATACATAGTAATGTTTATTTTATTGAGTAAGGTTGTAGTTTTAGGGTACAACTAATTTTGTAACTAAACTTTATCCTAATTGATATAGTTGGAAGAACTTGTTTATAAACCCTGCATATGCAGGGTGCAATACACACATGTGTCTACCTAATAAGTGCAATACACACATGCGTCTACTAAATAAGTAATAGATTGTACACAATAATAGTTTTACATGGAAAAATAATAAATCCGAATTGAATATTTTTATATTTTCTAAGTTTAGATATATCAATTTATATGTAAATAAAATTGACACACCATTAGAGTATAATTTGAATGACACTTTGTATGACATTTGAGTGCATTCCTATATAAAATTTAAAAAAAAAAAAAAAAAAAAAAGAAGAAGAAAAAGAAGAGTGCACTTAAAATTTAAAGACCCTTGCATCAAATAATAAAGAAATTAGAAGGACATGTGGCACAAAATTGAATTCTTCATTGAACTTCCACTTTAAAATATTATATATTCTAAAATTTTCTTGAGAACCAAATGGTGGCTACCACAAAAGAAGGTTGTTGATGCCCATTTTTTATTTTAAAAAAAAAAAAAAACCCAATAGCAAAAGAAGCCCAACAATAAGGAAGATGGGAGGAAAAATGAGTATAAGTGGTAAAAGTAAGGTAATAAATTCAATGGGCCAATGTGGCAGGAATGATAGCCGGCAGGCCCATGAACGCAATAAGAGGTAAATATAGAGTAGATGGGTCAAGGAAGTCCAAGAAGAGAGGTAATAAACCAATGGGCCAACATGGCAGGAATAACAACCAACAGACTCATGGGCACAATAAGAGGTAAAGACAAAGTAAATGGGCCGAGGAAGCCCAAGAAAAGAGGTAATAACCCAATAGGCCAACATAGCAGGAATGACAACCAACAGGCCCATGGGCACAATAAGAGGTAAAGAGAAAGTAAATGGGCCGAATAAGCCTAAGAAAAGAGGTAATAAACCCAATGGGCCAACATGGCAAGAATGACAACCAACGAGCCCATGGGCACAATAAGAGGCAAAGACAAAGTAAATGGGCCGAGGAAGCCCAAGAAAAGAGGTAATAAACCTAATGGGCCAACATGACAGAAATGACAGCTAGCAGGCCCATGGGCCTAGCAGGAAAAGGAACGGCAGAAATAAAAGTCTGGTGGGCTGAAAGGGCAGAAACTTCTGCCCAGACAATACCCAATCCATGAGGAAAGGAAGGGAAGCAATATAGGCCCAAAAGCCCACACACCCTTCACATCGTGGGAGATAAGCACAAGCCCAGCATGCGTAGTAGAATGAGATAAGGCAAGAACGACAGGAATGTCGTGGAAGTAAAAGAAGACAAACGCAGAGGATAATGGAGCTCACACAAGGGCTGGCACTTACTTGTACCCAGCCAATATAAGTGAGGTGGGTCCTCAGTCAAGAGATTCAGAGGGTGTGGTTTAGTGGGGGGGGAGAAAAGAGGGTCTATTATGGAGTTCTTTCCAAGGCTTCTTTTAGGGAAATGCCTTGCTGGGATGGCATTTCGCCCAAAAGAGGCAAGCAAAGGGCTGGGGCCACTTGATGCATGCCATAGAGGTAAGTGACGAAGTAACTTAATCCTTATCCATTGAGGGAGGCAGAAATTGAGAGGGGGGAGAAACAAAACAAGGAATTTTGTCTGGAAATAGGGAGTGGTGCAGCAAGCATGCTCTGAGCAGAGGTAGTGGCCTGGTAACCAAGGGGTTAGTGGGCAATCTTGGAAGGATGCCTGCAAAAAATCCAAAAACGGTTGGTGGAGCCTTAGGGACAAAAGGGAGAAATCCCATAGAATCAAGCAGTATAAAAGGGAAGAGAGGTAACTGTGAACAGAGGAGGAGGGACATAGGGAGAGATTGAGAGAAGAGTAAGAAAGAAACTAAGAACTAGAGAACAAAAAGCAAACTAAGTGGTAAAAAAAGAAGAAGAAAGAGAGAAAACACGGTAGAAATAGGGGCATGCATCAGTAGAACACCTTTTCTCTCCCTCGTGACATTCTCACCCTTTGAAACTCTGTGAATCGGAACCCAAAACCATTTAGGCCCTTTCTCTAGCACGAGTAACTTCAACGGCAGAAGTCTATAATGAGTTTACCCGTATTGGGGTTTGATTCCCTTTTTGGACCCGTTCCTACTAAATGATCCAGCCTCGGATTGGGAAAGCAAGCCATTTCTATTACAGTTGCTTAGAATCGTTGTTGCTACCCTGTGGTGGCGCCTTTTAGTTTATTTGACATTCCCGTTGTTATTCGCTTTGTTGTAGTGTTTTATATTAGTAGTCATTCTGTTGTGATATCTTTTACTCTTCTTGCTATATCAGTTGATGTGTTGTAACCCCTTTTTATTTTATCTGCAGTATTAGTTATTTTCTGTTGTATCTGTTGCTCTGATGTAACCCCTTCACTTAGCATATTTTATTGTAGAAGTCATTCTACTGTAGTATTCTTTGCTGTGCAAGATGGTTATTCCACCACGACCATACCTATTGTGCTCAGCCTACCGTACTATTCCCCAGTTGTTTCAACATTAGGCATGCCTAGCTTGCGCACAAGCTGGCTTGCAGTATAATTCCTAAAGGGCCAGTCTTGACTCCCTTACCCACTAAGTCACAAGCCTTGGTGTAGCAGACGGGCCCAAACCCATCAATGTAAAAAGGCCCCCACAAAGGTTTTATACTTTTATATCAAATTCTAATTACCATTTAATCTCCTTTCATCAATTTTTTTTTCTTCCATTTAATCTCCTTTCATCGATGGTGTATTCACCACTAAAATCCAATGCAACTAGAAAAGAGATAAATTCAGGCCTATCGTAGGCTCTGAGGCAGTTCAGCCCAAAAAAAAAAAACTATTGTGGCCAAAAAGACAAAAAACAACAAGTGCTTGGTTTTGATTTGCCTGAGATTCACATAATCTACCTTTATCGATTTCGCCATCATGATTTGCTCCACATTACCCTGCAAGTGCACCCGGAACCTAAACATAAGATGGTCGCACTAACAGAGTGTGAGTTTTCTTATTTTCATAGTGGGAGTGACTATTGCTAGAAATGTTCCGGTCATTCGTTTTTTTGATAAACAAACACACATTAAATAATAGGTGTAAATGCACTTTTAGTCCCTATATTTTGACTTTTTTTCATTTTAGTCCCTACATTTTATTTTTACCACTTTTAATCCCTAAACCAATTAACGCCCTTCATTTAAGTCCTTGAAGCATCATTCCGTCACCAAACTATTGGGAAAACTAACGGATGAATAAAATAATAATTTTTTTTTCACGTTGGACAATAAAATAATAATTTTTTTTTGGTCACCAAGTACGTGTTGGCTCTTTTCTTCGTGTTTTTGCTAGCCTTTGCAATCGAGGTGTTGTCCATCTTGCCCGATGTCAAGCCTACAAGCACGAATCCCATGCTAGGCGCCTTGACTCAAACCATCATATATACTTGTCGCATGGGTTTTGCTTACTTAGTCATGCTCTCTGTCATGTCCTTCAACCTTGGAATCTTCATAGTATTCTTTGTCAAATGAGTTATCTAATAAATAATTTGTAATTTTGTTTTATATTTTGTGATGTTGATATTGTGTAGAAATAAAAATTGTGTATTTGTTTTACTTATCGTTGTGTTATTTTGTTTTAGATAGCAATGTTGGGATTTGTATAATTTTAAAATTATTGAATAAGTATTAATAAATTTAACTGAGTTCATTCTTGATATAAATGATGAATTAAAAGTAATACATTTTATATTAAGTAATTTGTTGCATGACTTTCCAGATGGCAAATACATGTTGTTTTCTTAAAAAAAAAAAAATCAAGTGAAAAATACGACCCGACCCGACTTGCAACCCGATTGACTCAAACTCGTTTTTAACCTACATAAAATGACCCTTTTTTTACCTGTAACCCGATTGACTCGACTCGAACTGACCCACCCGTTTGCCATGTCTAATTTCAAACCACTTTGCTTTGTACTTAATTAGAGTTTTTTGGACATCCTAATAATCCTAATACGTATTTTCTTAAAAATTAAAATAAACATAAAATCCTAATCCTATCCACCCGTTTTGGGCCCTAAGATAAAAAGTGACACAGACAAAGAGAGTAGCTCTTTTAATTAAACTTAGAAGGCACTAAATGTTTAGCCCAGTTGCCATTATTAAGTTATAAAATTAGATTTTGTTAAAGTCCATTATATATATATACACTAGCATTATGCCCGTGCGATGCACGGCTTAATCAAAATTCATATGTAAATAATTTTTTTTATTAATTTACTTAAAATAAATGAATATTTTACTTTTAAGTTACATAATGAATGCATGTTGTGTGAAACTAAGGTATCATAAAATGCATATATATATATTTATATAATTGAATGGAAGATGGTAGAGGTACCTAAAAATATATATATAAAATGATTTTCAATAATACATTGAACTTTAAGGCTCAATTAATCACATATATTTAAATGGAAAACCTTTGAATTTAATAGTTAAAAACTATCTAAAATAATAATTGAAATCAAGTTTAAGTGAAACCTAAATTCAATAATTAAGAACAATCTAAATTATTAAACATTTAAAAATTTGAAGTAGAGAGAGACTCACATGAGAATTTAATTTTTGTCCTTGAAAGTATGAAAGAAGGCACTGACTATGAAGATTCCAAGGTTGAAGGACATGACAGAGAGCATGACTAAGTAAGCAAAACCCATGCGACAAGTATATATGATGGTTTGAGTCAAGGCGCCCAGCATGGGATTTGTGCTTGTAGGCTTGACATTGGGCAAGATGGACAACACCTCGATTGCAAAGGCAAGCAAAAACACGAAGAAAAGAGCCAACACGTACTTGGTGACCAAAAAAATTTATTATTTTATTCATCCATCAGTTTTCCCGTTAGTTTGGTGACGGAATGGTGCTTCAAGGACTTAAATGAATGGCGTTAATTGGTTTAGGGACTAAAAGTGGTAAAAATAAAATGTAGGGACTAAAATAGAAAAAAAGTCAAAATGTAGGGACTAAAAGTGCATTTACGCCTAAATAATAAAGTATTGCCTTTGAAGCAACAAACACGGATTAAATAATATGTATGTATAAACTTTGAAGCAACTACAAATAAAATAAAATAAAATAAACTTTAAAGTAACTAAATAAAGCATTGCCTTTGAGGTCTGACATGCCAAGAGCCTTGTAGCTCTGGTTAATATCTTTTGATGTTCCAAATAAAACAACTAAGATTTAAATTCTCATTCTCTTAATTATTGAATTATCAACAAAAATAAAATATAATACAATAAAATTTGAAGGTAAGGAAAAAAACATTGCCTTCATGTTATTACCTCCACTATTATACCTTAGCCTTTATATAGCAGTAGTCTAGAAGTGAACTTTGAATCACAAAGGCAAAAATTAAATGTTGTTGCTACTTAGAGCACTCACAGCAGTGATGCTAAATAGCTATATTGTTATTTTTTAGCACCACTGATCATAAAAGAAGAGTACAGCAGTGGAGCTATAAGCAAAATTTTTTGCTTCTCAGCTACAGTGCACATCTAAAAATAAATGTGCACTGTAGCAAGAAGCTAAAAATAATAATAATATTTTATTAAATTTCTCTCTCTTTTCTCATTAAATTATTCTCTTTTTCTTTCTTTCTCTCTCTCTCTCTCTGGCTACTGTTCTTTCTTCTGTTTTTTCCTTCTCATTTTTTTCCTCTAGCGCCTCCCTCATCTCCTCTCTGCTTCGCCGGCGAGCTTGCCGACCGAGGTGGTGCTCGAGTCAATCGGCCTTCAGTTCTAGTGGCCGCAGGTCGAGCAGTTTTGGAGGGCGCGGGTCGAGCGGTTCTGGCGGGCCGAGACCCCATCTCCCCAAGCCCCATCGCCGATCTGTTACCTGAGCCCCATCACCGCCGAGTTTGTGCTAGATTTATGTATGTGTGCTGAGTTTGTGTTTGTGTTTGTGCTGGGTTTGTGTCGTGGGTGTGGTCTGATTGGATTATGGGCGGTGGATTAGTGGGTTTCGTGGATGTGGGTCGGTGGATTGTGGCCTGTGGGTTGGTGGATTGTGGCCTGTGGGTCAGTGGTGGTGGGTTGTTGATCTGTGGGTTGCTGTGGTGTGTTGGTGTGATTGACATGGTGTGATTTTTTCCGTGGTGTGATTGTTGTTGTGGTGTGGTGGTTTGCTTGCTCTGTATCAGAGAAGAGAAAGACGAAGAGGAAGAGAGAGAAAAAGATAGAGATGATGATGCTGCATATGATGAATATTTTATTGTTGTGTATATATTATTTTATTGTGTTGAAAGCTAAAGTAGATCCACTGCTGCAGCATGTGTGTAGGTAAAATAGATAAAGTAACTTTTGGTGGAGCTAAATTGCTAAATTTTTAGCTCCACTACTGTGGATGCTCTAAGGATTATAAATATATTTTCTCATTTCATATTGTAATAAAAATATAGGACAAAATTTAGTTACAAAATTTGTTGTAATCTAAGTTTACAACCTTACTTAATAAAATGAACATATTTTGAAAATCTAACCGTTGAATTGCATGTTTTTTACGCTTATAATACATATGTTAGATTTTGTCTCAATCGGATATTATCTACTATATAATCTATAAGAGCATTCGCATCAGTCTCAACAAACTAACCTGTGGTTAAAAATATATCTAAAAACCCACAAAAAGCCCATGCATCAATCTTAAGACTCTCAACAAAATACCAAAAAAATTTAATTTTCAAGTATTCCTTACTACACCCAGCGAGCCATTGTTCTCGATACTATTAATAAATTCTTTATTATCCTCTTTTCTCTCTCTAATCTCTCCTCTCCTTGTGACTCTCTCTCTCTCTCTCTCTCTCATCACCTGAGTTGTGGTTGGCGATGGTGGATGTGGTAGTTCGTTGGGTTCAACAGATTGGCATGGATGGGTGGCTGCAGGGGGTTTTGGGTTTTGGGGGTGGTTGCTGGGAAGTGGTTACTGGTTTGGTGGGTTTTGTTCTATTTCCTTCTCTCTCATGCATAGATAGACGAAGATGGGGGTATCATGGTGGTTTGTGGTGGCTTGGGTTTGATATGATTTGTTCATTGATGGTGGTGGATGGGTTTCAATGGTGGCCGGTGATTGGTGAGTTTGGTGGTGCGAATGGGTTTAGTGCTTGTGGGTTTCGCCAATTCGCTGGTGATTGGGTGGGTGGTGCTCGGAGGTGCGAGCTTGAAGGTGGCTTTGGCCGGTGGTGGGTTTTGCTTTAGCAATGTTTGATTTGTGATTGGTTGTGCTTGGTGGGTCTGATCTTTGGTGGTTGCTGGTGATTGGTTGTGCTAGTGGCCTGGGTTTGTGATTTTGTTTTCTATGATTGTTGGTGCTTGGTGGTGGTGGTTCTTGGTGGTAGATGTGAAGGTGTTGCCATGTTGTTGATGGTGTTGTTGTGGGATGGAGAAGGGAAAAAACTTATTTATTTTCTAGAGAGAGAAAAAACAATATTTAAATAGAGTGGAGAAATAAATATTAAGGCTGATGTATTTGTCCTTTTGTTAAAGTAGTAAAAGTGGAGTTTTGGTGTTAGTTTGGCTAAAATTCTAGTGAGACTGATGTGAATGTTCTAAGCTTAAATTTTATGCATAATTTTAAACTACAAACACTTGTAATTTAAATAATTTATTGATGACATAGCTATTAATCTTTAATTTTTTAGAAATTTTGCAAGCGTGGAGGATATAAGAAGAAGATATAATCCAATGGTGGATTTGTCAAAATTCATCTCCAATAAATATATATTGAGTAAGGTTGTAGCCTAATACTACAATCAATTTTGTAGCTAAATTTTGTCCAAAAATATATTAGAAATATATAGGATAAAATTGTAACCTATGACACTCACGTCATGATAATTTTTCCTTATGATTAGGTTAAGACATTAATTGATTTATAGTGTAGGCAGAATTAAATATCAAATTTCTTATTTCACAACAAATTACCAATTGAGCTAACTAGAAACTCCTATCATATTGCAACATTCATTCTATGTTTCTATTCAATAAGCATAACCAAATTTGGCCAAGACCAAGTGAACCAAGCAATCAAGTGCTTGCAATGTGTTAGAAACCAATAGTTATTTGATATCGTGAAGTTTATATATTTTGGTTAGGGCTGTCCAGCACCCACCCGGCCCGAAGAATCCGACCGGCCCGACGATCTCCGACCCGATAACCGCCCGATCTGAGCGGTGGTTCGGTTGGCTGCGGGTCACCAGCGTGAAGACCCGACACGATCGGTTCGAGTCTCGGTTTGATTGCCTGAGAAACTAAAGAACCCGACCCGCCTGATGTGAACATTCATCGACAAATATAATGAGATCTCGGTTCAAGTCTTGTGTTCCGGCGAAAAACCGGTAAGTCTAAACTCAAAACTCCGCTGATATAATGAGATCTCGGCTAGATCTTGACAAATATAGCAAGATCTCGGCCAGATCTCGAAGGATATGGAGGAATATTGGCCAGATCTGGCCAGATTTCGGCCAAAATCTGGCCAGATTTTGACCCCCTATAGCAAACCCGAAACCGCCCGATATGCACCCGAAACCAATAAGACCCGATCTGGCCGATTCGAAGCTCCACACGAGTCGGTTGCGGGTTATGATTTCTCCCACCCGAGTTTGTCAGGTCGAGTCCGGGTTGGGCACAAACTCGACTCGGGCCGACCCGTGGACACCCCTAATTTTGGTGGCAACTGGGGCTGTTTGGTAATATTGTTCTAGTAACGTTGTTTTTATTTTTTGAAAATATGTGTGGGTGAAAAAGTGTGTGGAAATACATGTAATGTTGTTTAAACACTGAAAACTGTTGCTCAAAACACCCTACCAAACAGCCCCTAAAGCTTTTAGTGGTGTCTAGTAATATCATGTGAGAATTTTTGTTGGGGACTCTAGGGCCATGACCTTGAACATATTATGTAACGTAGAGGACCCTTGCTAGACAAATATCTCTCTCTAATAAATATATATATATATATATATATATAATCCATATAATGCATAGAAAAGTTTAATATAATATAATTTTTTTTTTGTTTAAAAGTGAAATTTGATAGTTATGGTAATTATTAATAAGTGATTATTTTGATTGTATTTGTCTATAGAACTATATATTTTATCATTTAAAGAGAATATAATGTGCCCAGATTCTAATGAAAGGTTTATATATAGAATATAGTTTAAATTCAATTTAAATAAATAAACATATATATATATATTAAAATAATGATGTGTATAATTGTGAGACCTCTAAGGACACTTCTAGAAAATTTTGTAATTGGAAAATGCATCAACCCCGAATAATGATGAACAAAAAAATTTTGTCCTCTAAAAAAAAAAATAGAAGAGCCTCATTGCACGGGCGTTATCCATGTGAAGAAGCTAGTTTGTGTGTGTATATATATTAATATTATAGCATTAGTCATTTTTGAAAGAAAAAAAAAATGGTGTACTAGTACTTATATTTTAATAGAGGGTCAGTTTCAATATAAAATAAAATATAAATTTAATTAGACAATATTAAACTAATGATATGTAAAATTGTTGGACCTCAAAAGCTTATGTGGCACAATAATAATAAGTATAATTGAGATTCGTGAGGCGTCAAAAGCTTATATTGCACAATATTATAAAATGGGCCAGGCTTAGGTCCAGTGTCCAGTACTGGACCCATTGAGATGATGACATGTGTCCAAAAGTGGACTCATGTCACCATCTGACCGGGTCCAGTGCACTGGATAAACTAGACATAAACTAAGTCCTTATAAAATCACCCAAAAGTCAGACTTAAGGTATAAGCATAGTTATTGGGGACTCAAAAAGGTAAGTAATAGCAGCTATGAGTTAAAAGAGTTATGGAAATTCAGTCAGTACTTACAATTGAAGGTGCCATGGCGATGGAATACGACATTATCTTTGCCCATGAGATGGGGTTTGGACTTTTAATTGTCAAAGGAGACCTTAGTGTGGTTTATAACACAACCATGGGAGAGGAAGGTGCTGGTTCAACTTTTGGTCATATCATTATGGGAATCAAGAGAAGTGCAAAAACTTTTATGAATATAGTCTTTCATCTAACCCGGAGGGATGTTGTAAAGTTGTGATTTACAACTATTTTGTGTTGGCTTTAATTCCGTGCCAAATTTGATTGTAATTTTATTCAATCATATTTCCCTGTATTTATGTGGTTTTTAATTGTAAGGGATGAGTGTGAGAGAGTGTGAAGACTCAAGCTTAAAATGATGAACAAGTGGATTTCGCGAGAAGCTCACAAGAAGCTAACCCGCGAAATAAGCCACGTGTAGAGCACATGACTGGAAGGCAAAGAGTCATGCCAGTCTGGAATTTTCGCGAGTGTCTCGCAGGTAAGGCCTTCTCGCAAAATACTCGCGAAACATTCTGTTTGGCTAAGTTGTCATATTTGTTTTACCAAGTCTTTACCCACACTATATATACCCTTATTACCCACATATTGTAAGGAGTGCTTTCAGAGAGAAAACCCTATAAAATACACTTGAGAGTTAGAGATTGTTATACCCACAATCATCTACACATTTCCTTGTGGTTTTCCTCTACTCCTACCTCTCTATCTTTAAATCCTTGAGAGGTTGATAGCCTAAACACTTACCACACCCAATCTGAGTGTCAAGTGACGTTTTGGTGCTACTGGGAAGTATTGGAAGGAGCCAATCATTGGCGGATGCAATCGAGCTAAATTGCGGGATCTGGGAAAGTTAGAAAAGACAAGGTTCCGAGAAGCCAGTTGGTAGCAGGAACTTGGAGGGCTCAAGTACATTGGGTAGACTAGGCTTGGAGGATCTTTTGTTATTCGTGTACTCCAACTTTATTCTCTAGTGGATCGATTACCGCTTGGAGGGCGGCAGAGATGTTTTTCGCCAAGTTCTTCGGTTTCCTCTTCGATAACACATTTCGGTGTTATCTTGTGTTTGCATCTCTCTTCCCTACTCTTAAGCTTTACTATATATCATTGATAATGGATGAATATGGCTTAGGGTAGTGTTATCGGTTGTTTGTGCTCATTTACTCTTATTCTGCACTTAGTCTAAGTTAGAGTAAAAGCAATCTAGCCGTAATTTTAATTTGGGGGTCTAAACAAGCTCTTGTGTTTTCACACAAATTCGAACTTTCAGATGTGAATCAAGCAGCACATGTCTTTGCTAGATAAGCTCAGGATGAGGAAGATGAACAAGTCTGGATAGAGGATACTCCTCCCCTGTATTGTTGATCAGATTAATCTTGATAAGCTTAGTTGTATTGCTGCATAATTACATTTCTGCTGTGTATGATTGTTAGCTGATATATTACTTGCATATATAAAAAAAGATTGTTATCTAATATATTGGATGAAATTGAGGTACAATATGTTATTGAATAAAAAAAAGTGATGCGAGTAATAAGCTCAAATTAGTTGTAAAAATATTGTGGATAATATAATACTACTTAGTTGTTTATCAAAAACCAAAAAAAAAAACAAAGTGTGGGTAAACCACTGTCCACTCATTTATTATATATATACTAGTTGTTAACAAAACAAAAAAAAAAGTTTTGTAAAAAATTAATCAAGTCTCAAAAGGGTACTCTAAATAATTTGTTACTAGTAATGAACACAATATAATAATAATAATAATAATAATAATAATAATAATAAAGGTGAAAATCTCAAAATTAAAAAATTTTAAAAAAATATAGAAAAATATAGATGAACAACTCACATGTGAACAAAAAATTCATTAAAAAAACTAAAAATTTTGCATCTAAAGAAATTAGAAAAAAATATTATTCAATTAAATTTAAATATATAATATGTCTCAATTTCGCCTTAGGGTCAAAGATTCAAACTTCCTTTAGCCGCCCTGCATAGAAATGTGAGCTTTGTGGACTAAACAATTCTGTTGATCCTAAGATTGGTACGT
Organism: Notholithocarpus densiflorus; assembly: GCA_030021035.2. Lineage (NCBI taxonomy): Eukaryota > Viridiplantae > Streptophyta > Magnoliopsida > Fagales > Fagaceae > Notholithocarpus > Notholithocarpus densiflorus. Next base: position 1,065,397 of record JARYZH020000012.1, read on the forward strand.
TGTATCGTCCACCTATTTCTGTTTATCCAACATTTTCACATAGAGAAGTGCTACAGGCGTAATATTTTTACAATATTTTCACAACAAATTACAGCTGGTTAGTTGTTATTGGTTCAAATTTAAACTTAGCACTAAGATTACTTTTTTAACCCAACAATAACAATCAGTAACAATCTGTTACTTAAAATTTGTTATAAAAATGTTGTAAACATATCATTTATCTTTCACAAAATATCCTTCCTTATAAGCGGACAATTGACATTTTGGGTCCACTTTTCGGTCATGCCAATATATAAGGAACCTAAAAAAATGGATTGCTGAAGAGGAAAGCACTAAGTAGTGAGAGAGGAAAGTGGGAATAAGATAATATAAAAGAAATGGAATGGGAGTGTGCAATCCACACGACTGTCACCAACTCCCATTATGTTATTTTATTCAATCCAATAACAGAAATTATATATGCTTCTTTATTCTATGCTTTCTTTCAACTACCTACTCATACCATCATTATCTGGTTACCAACTATCCTCATAATTAATGCTCAAGCCAAAAATAAAAAAATCTCATAAAACCATCATAGAGAGAACTCAATAATGGTCAACTTTTTTAAAAAAATATTTCAAAGTAGTGATGAAGCTATGATTTCAGTTTAAAGGAAAAGATTAAAAGATAATATTTAAAATAAATAACCAAAGTTAATTACTTAATATTAATAACCAAATAAATAAATAATTGTAAACAACTGTAATTGTCATACAAAATCTAATATAAATATAAATTACAAATATATATTTCATATCATTATCACGCTTAAGATTTTCTATAGGTTCAATCAATTATAATTATATATTTCATAACATTAAAATAAAGAAACAAAGCTTTCTCAAAAAAATAAAAATAAAGAAATAAATAAAGAAACAAACATAAACATTTTATAATTACTAACAATCAAAGTACCCCCTCAAAAAAAAAAAAAATCAATGTAAGAAATTTATTCAAATATATATAGTTTAAACATTTAATTTGATTTTTTAAAAATAAATTCATAAAATAAATAAATCTAAAAGTATTAAGAGTATAACAATATTCGTGAATATTTTTATTTTATTTTATTATTTTATAGCATTATACAGTTGTAGACACGTTGCACTACCTTGATTGCTTTTAAAAAGTATGTAAAATTCAACTATTATTTTTTCTATTCTTGGACGTATATATATTTTTTGTTTATAACAAAAACTCAGAATTTGAATCTAAAAAATCAAGAGGAGGGGAGAAAAAAAAAAATATATATAGTGGAGGCTTTAGTATCATGCAAGTTCATTAGGTGGTTTTTTTTTTAATTTATTTTGTGTAAAATTTAGGACCTATATTGAAATGCCGTAAAAATAAAAATAAAAATATTGAAGGAACAAACATTTTTTTTTATACATAAAATAGAAATTCTTCTCTAACCCCTCTCTCTCTCTCTATATATATATCTATATATATATATATATATACACACGAGAGAAAGTCCTCTTAAACACTTGAGAACCTGCCCTTACCCCAGACACCAAAATGCAGTGATTCTTTTTGTCAAATAACTGCTGTGATTATGTGAATGGTGTGTAAAGCCAGAAATACAATTCTTTGGTTCGGGAAAGCTTTTTTGTCCTTTCTTCCAAGTGGGAAGTGGGAACTGCCTCCAATTTTTTATTTCCTTTCTAGTCTAGACTAGAGAGGAAATAAAAAGATCTCTATGTTACAGGGGACAATGCATTTAAGAATTAATTAAGACTTATGGATTTGCTTAGCCATTGATATGTTCGGGTTTTCTTGTCGGTTGTGGTGGCATGGTGAGGTGGATTTGTCTTTCTTTTTTTTCTTTTTCTTTTTTCTAAACATTAGAATTTTTGTTCTTGATTTGTATTTAGTAGTAATATATTTGAGTGAAGCACAGAACTTTTTGCATTTTTTTTGCTCATAAATTTCATTTAGTTTGAACTTTAAATTCAAATTTCTCATAGTGAATGATTGGTGAGTCCAGTTTTAGCGAATTTTTGTTTCTGGATCCAAAACTTTTTTCTTTTTAAAAAATATATTTGAATTTGCGTTATGGATTGTTTAATTAACAGACATCTCATCCAGGGAAGTGTTTGGATTTTAAGGCGAAAAATATATTTTTTGTTTTTTTTAAAAAAAAAAAACAATAAGTGAAGGACGTTTGTCAATTTTGGACTTTAGTAGGAACTTTTACAAACTTTACAATTGCCTCCGTAGAGTACACGCAATTTTATTATTATTTTTATTATAGAAAGACTAGAATTTTATTAAACAAAACAAAAAGAAATTACATCAGGGAGTAGACACAATTAAATTAATCTATTTGTGTGTTTGGATGAATGAGTTTTGCTCTAAATGAAGGGGGACATAGGAACTAGTATTCAGACATAATGTAGGCATTATGCTATCCCTTTGCGTTTTATTTTATTGCTTTTATATTGAAACCAATTGTTTCAAGTGTAAGTTGTTGGAGAATTTCCAAACTACAATAATAAACTTTATATATATATATATATATATTAATAGGTAAAGCTGAGAGAAAATTCAATTAGATTTTAAATTAAAATTCAATTAGAGTCTAATTTTATGTCATATATCTCATCTAATCTAAACTTTTAAATTTATTTGCCAAGTGAGTTAATTTATTGTAAAAATTGAATTTCAATTAGAGTTTAATTTTACTTTCTACATAATGGAATAATTATTTTTGGTCAATTAACCAATTACGTAGTCAATGTATAATCACAAGTTAATCACCACATATTAGCATATTACCAATTATAAAGCAATAGAAATAAAGTAAATAATACAAAATGTTGGTGACAAAGTGAAAAACATATAGACACATCCAAAGGCAAAACAACTACAAGGATTACCCAAACCATAAAAGAAAATTCACTAGTACAGAATTGAAGTTTACATATAAATGATGCCCATAATCCTAGACTATACCACTTAGAAAACATACTAACGTGACCCACAAGGAAGCTCCGACAACCAAACTCTCGAAAAATTCACATAAAATAGTGCACTCAAGAAAAGCCTACAAAATTTTTTGGGGCCATAACCCATAATTTCCAAAACCAATGCTCAAAATGCTCCAACAACAAAACAATCTAAAATAAGTGTCATAAGATTTACAATGATATATGACACACTAAATTTTGAGTCTAGTAAGGCCTCCGTTCAATTCACGCATTTACGCTGTAACGAATGTTATGAACCGTAAAGGTTTATGATAAGCCAACTTCTAGAAGTCATAACTTTTTACACCGAGCTCTGATTTGTCTAAATTTGGTGTCATTAGAAAGATAATTTAACTTTCCAAAGGAACTTGATTTTTGTCTAATTTTGAGTCCATAAGGCCCCCAAAACATACTTTGTTTTAGTGGCTTTGTTTTTGCTCCGCTCGTGCGTGGCCAGTGGAACAAGTGCATTTGTTTTTCATGGTATAATATTAAAATGATGGTGTTCTTAAGTAGATCCTATCTAGTTACGTTCTCTAACATGTTTTCATATTAACATGAACATGCATGCATATGCCCCTCATGGACACATAACATTAGTCAATGCTGAAATCCTGCAGAAACTTTGCCAATAAATATTTATATATATATATATATTTATAAATTTTGTTTCCCAGTTTTTCACCAAAAAAGTCATATTTTCCAAAACCTTTTACTAGGGCAGTAATTCTATCAAAAATAATACTTTCATGTTTCAACAGGTTTCCTGTTTTTCCACCAAAAAAACCTTATTCTCCAAAACATTTTAATAACGCAGTAATTCTATAAAATATTCTATTTTCAATCTTTTTTTTTTTTTTTTAATTTTCCATTGAAAAGTCATATTTTCCAAATTATCCTTCAAATGCAGAAATTCTTTCTAAAATCTTATCTTCAATTATTTTCTTGATTTTCCACTTAAAAACCATACTTTTCAAAACCTTTTCCAAATGTAGTAGCTCTGAGAAAAAATTTCTTTTCAACTTATTTTCTAGATTTTTCACTAAAAAATCATAAACTCTTTCACGACCCACATGCAAGGTTTTCAGACCCGGACCGTTTATTGAACCGTAAAAGGGAGAGGTTTAAGGTTTTTGAGGTCGAACCGAGGTCGAACCGGGATCGAACCGTGATGACGTCATAATTAATTTAATAATTAATTAAAGCCTAAATATAGATATTAAATTTATAAAACTAGCAAAATTGACAATATATCTATATATGTGAGAGAAATTTAATGATTTTCAAGCATATATTTAATAATTAAATAAGAAAGTTAATAAAATAAAATAATAACCATGAAAACATTAAAATTTATGATTAATTTTTGAAGTAAAGTTGAATATCTTTGAAGGATTTTAATTATAATTTTTTTAATTCCTTTTAAGAGATGGATAATTTAATTAAGTAGAATAAAATTGTGTTAAGTTGTTTTTTTTTTTTTTTTTTAAAAATTGCTAAGGGGTTGGACCACACGGTTCTCACTGGTTAATGCGGTCCAACTCCGGTTTTAGGGGTTCACGGAATTAACAAAAAATCCGATTTTTTATGCTTAAAAAACCGATTTTCATCCCGGTTCTCGATTTTCACGGTCCGACCTCCCGGTCCAGTCCGATTCTGAGAACTATGCCCATATGTTCAAAATTAAAATATGGTTCTTGTTTTCCATTTCAAAAATCTATCTTTAAAAAAAAAAAAATAATAATAATTCTAGTTATGGTTTATTCATTTTGAAAACCAATCCATTTCATCAAAAATTTCAGTTTAAGGGCTTTCCATTTTAGAAACCTATCTTTTTTGAAGATTAACTTTGGTTCTAGTTTATCCATGTTCAATAAAATTTTCGGTTTAAAGGTTTTCTTTTTTGGCAAATAAGATCATAAAGGATGTCTTCCTTTGTGTGATCTCTTAGTTTAAACCTCATCAATAGATGGATAACATTATTAACTGAAAGCTCAAATTAGTGTGAAACACTAATGCTTGTTTAGATCCTCAATTTTAAAATTACAGCTTAATTACTTTTACTCTAACTTATCTAAGTGCGGAACAAGAGTAAAAGAAGCGCAATTATCGGAACTACTCTCTAAGCCATAAGCAAGCAAGCAACAATAAACGAAAAGCTTAAAGAGTAGGGAAGAGATATACAAATACAAAATAACACCAAGACATGTTATTGAAGAAGAAACTGAAGAACTCGGCGAAAAACCTTTCCGCGACCCTCCAAGTCGAAATAAATCCACTAGTGAATAAGTTGGAGTACACGAATAATAAAAGACCCTCCAAGTCTAGTCTACCCAATGTACTTGAGCCCTCCAAGCTCCTGTTACCAACGGACTTCTCGAAATCTTGTCTTCACTAGCTTACCAGATCCTGTAATATTGTCCGATTGCATCCGCCAAGCCTCACCAGCTTCTTTTTACAAATCCCCAAAGCTTCCCAAGCTCCAAAACACCCTCTACACTCTAAATAGGTGTAAGTTGTGTTTGTGTACAAATCTCCTCTCAAGGTATGACAATGGAAGAGGGAAGGAGAAGAGACTACAATGATTTCTCACTAAAAGATGAGTAGCTCTCTCTAAATAAGGGTGGGTGTGTTGTAGAAACATATCTAGGGTTTTCTCTCTGAATAGCCTCCTTGTTTACTTTTGTGGGTAATGAGGGTATATATAGTATGGGTGAAAGGTAAGAAAGTCACACTTAAAATTCTCCAAGCAAAAAGTTTCGCGGGTACCTCACGAGATGGCCTATCTCGTGAAATACTCACGAAATGCAGCCTTGCACTTGACTCTTCAGCTTCTGACATGTGCTTCTCACATGGCCTTTTCGCGGGAACCTTTACTCGTGAGCTCCTCGTGAGATAGTCATGAAACTGCACTGATCTTCATTTCATGCTCAATTTTTCACCAACTTAATACTAAACTCAATACAATAAAATCCCACAAAATACAAGAAAATAAATTATTGCAATTACAACATTTTTTGTCATGGAATAAAGCCAACATAAAACATAGTTGTAAATCACAACTTTACAGACGAATTTTGACTCCCTACAACAACTCTAAAAACAGGCTCGCGTGGTGTGATGTCGAATGCCATAAAAGATTTGAGTGTGTCTTTCTTATCACCAATTGGTTTTGAGGTGAAATGGCACAGCTCACGGTCCGACAAATGGTATCAGAGCCAATGTCATGGGTTCGAGTCACGGGAGTGTCATTGTGAGGGAGGGATTGTTGGGGGGACCACAATTTGACTCCCTACAACCACTCTAAAAACAAGCCCGTGTGATGTGATGTCAAATGCTATAAAAGATTTGAGTGTGTCTTCCTCATCACCAATTAGTTTTGAGGTGGAATGACATAGCTCACAGTCCGACATTAACCACAGAATAATGGGACCCTAATAATGGCCATGACTTTCCCCAAAACATGACTACAATAGGCAATATTGAGATTTCTAGTTTATCTCAACATTAGCACTTATCAGTCATTGTATTGTTTTTTTTTTTTTTTTTTTTTTCAAAACGTTTTTCAAACTAAAATTAACCATTGTCCTTTTTTCCTTTAAAGCAAAACCATTGATATCGTGGGATATATCATATATGCCCCCAAGACTAGGCAAGTTGTTTATATTGCAAAACCTTTTTTTTAAGGGATAATAAAAAATAGGTATCGACTATGGTTGGGCATTGTGGGGTGTCTAATATCTTCCCTACGCATAACCAAACCCCAAATATGTTTCCAGATTCTAAACACAGTTTTATCTTATTTAGGCTTAGAGGAACTAAATTGCAAAAAATCACTTAAAAAAAAAAATTCAATGACCAATCATATTTTTAAGAAATTCAAATGATTTGTGGCAACTCTATACGCTCTCAAACACTCAACACCCACATACAACTACCACAAGCACAAATAGTGTAAGTGACACACCCACAAGATGCACCATGCAGGGAGAGGGTTTGTCATCCTATCTCTCACACACTGACTATCTCACTGAGTCATCATTAACCCCCAAGGTTTGTTGTTGGGGCTCCCTTACATTAGGAGAGAAATTCTCCATGAGAAGCAGGTTAGGAAATTGTGGTTATCTCATAAGTTTATTTTTAGAAAGTATTCAAGAGATTTAGGTTATGTTTGGTAACAGTTTTTTGTTTTCTATTTTCAAAAACTTGTTTTTAGAAATATAAAGAAAATTTTTTTTTTTTTTGTATTTTTGAAATCAAAAACATGTTTGGTTAGTTGAAATAAAAAAAATAGTTTTTTAAAGAAAAAAAATAGAAAATACTAAAATATGTTGTTATTTGGATTTGAACTTTAATGTTAACTCATTAAATGAGGCAGATTTATTAAATTAAATCCATATTTTCATTGACTTTTGAAAATTTAGAAACTGAAAACAACATTTTACATGTTTTCAGTTTCCTTCACAAATTGAGTTTTGAGAACAGTTTTTGTTTTCTGTCCATTTTGAGTTGCCAAACAAGTTTTTTAATTTCAAAAATAGAAAATTGTTTTTGAAAACAGAAAATAAGAAGAAAAAATAGTTACCAAACATACCCTTAGTATGCTTAATGTGAAACCTATTAATATATTGTCTGTTTCCCATTTTAAATTGTCCTCATAGTTACATTCGAGTTCATATGAGGAGTTAGAGTATATGTCTAAAGTTCCATACGCTAACACAGTTGAGTGTCTCATGTACTTGATGGATTGCACCAGATCTGATGTTAATGCAATCAGTGTAATCAATAGGAATATGGCAAATCAAAGAAAAAAGCATTGGAATATAGTAAAATGGATCTTTAAATTTCTTGCGATATCTTATTGAATTAGATAGCTTGTATATGAGCTATAGATTATGTAGTTGTTGATTAGGTTGGGAATCTATTTATGTTTGTTACTGGCCCAATCAACTAGAAGTAAACTCTACAGGATATGGTTGATTTTTCCACAACATGGGAAGAATACATAGTAGTAACAACGACATTAAAAGATACTGTTTGGCTCAAAGGGCCGGTTAATGAGTTTGATTTCAAGTAAGATAGCATGGTGCTACATTGTGATAGTTAGAGTGCAATTAATTTGACAAAGAATCAAGTATATTGTGCAAAGGAAAAAGCATATTGATGTACGATATCATAAGATCAAAAAATGGACTTTTTTGAGGGATATATCTTTGTCAAAGATCCAAATCAACCACTTCGTTGTGTGTAGTTTTTGTGAGAGAGAATTAAGGTGTACTTGGATTTTGGGTTTTTTGAGGAAATTCTTATACTATTGTTGTAATCCTCCTAACCTTATGGTGAAAGTTTCTTTGCGTCTATGGGTTTATTCCTATGTTCTCTGTGTATGTGATTATTAAATTTTTTTTTCTTAAAAAAAATTTTCTTTAATTTTATTAGATTGAACATCCAAATGAGAGCAATAAATATTTAATTCGTTTCTATTCTATTCATTCCATTCTATTCCTCTATAAACTACAAGTGTTGAGTTGAAAAATCTAGCCGATCCATCATCATCCCTAGACGCATTTTAATCTTGTACTAAAGAGATTTGATTTGATTTTTTTTTTCTTTGAAGAAAAGAGATTTGATTCTTCAGTAGTCATTTCACGGCCGCATTGCCATTTGGGACTCCAAAAATATCAAATATACACCCAACAAAGTAGTCTTTCTCGCCTGCGGGCTTTTCTCATCCAAAGGCTAGTTTTTTACGGCGAGAATAGTTCCTTTTTTTTCATGTAAGCAAAAATGGAAATGACACAGGAACGTGAGGATTAATATTCTTTCACATTTTTTTCCTTTTTTCTTTCTAGTCATGTTGATCATCATGCTTTAGTCATGAAACAACACGACCGGTATAACGGTCATAAAGTGTACCAGCTTCTAATTCCCTGTTTTAGGCGAAATTGTCGGTGCTCTCTATAATTCATAAGAGAAAGGTACGTAATAGAACCCCAAGAATTCTAATTCCATGCTTGCATTTTTTTTCCCCTCTCTCATAATTATTTCTTCCTCTTTTTATTTTTGGATAAAATTATGTGTCTTCCCTGTAGACTTTATTTTAAAACTTGATATGCAGGATTACATTACATTAGGAAACGAAGTTAGTTCAATATCCACCATGATCAGATTTCTCTAATCATCTGAATGGTGGGTCATTTGTTTTATATCAATTTTTTTACTGTTAATTTCTCTTTCTACTTTTTAACTCGTCATTCATCATTATCTATCTAGATAGTCATTCATCTAGCTTGTTTGCAAGAAAACTTTTTTTTTTCCCTGTGGGTCGGTTTTAATTGGGTTTTACAGATATATGTCATCTTAATTTTTCATTCTTTTGAAAGTTTATATACTTTTGCAGGATGCAACAAAACAAGGTATATCCGAGATGATTTCTTCTTTAATTACTTTTTTGGATAAATGTTTGATGAGTCTTTCTCCACTTTCTTGAGGGATGTGATCAGAGAATAACTCCAATAGGTCAGTTCATGTGTGTGGGCAAAACACGTTTTGATAGAAGGCACAAGAACTTCAAAGTGAAAGTTATCCTTTAGGGAAATTTGGCTTAATTTCCAGGTTGGTTCACCTAATCTAGGTCGCATATGCAACTGTTTGAGCCCTATGGCATTCAGTTCTATGCGTCCCTCAAAGTTTCAACTTTTTTTTTGTGATGTCCAAAACTCTTCGAGCAATCTATTTCATTAGTTGTAGTGCTCCATTCCACACGCACCAAATAATTAATCCCCCAACATAAGGCATTATTGACTTCACTAGATCTTGGAAAAGACTAGACCAACCTCAATTCATAGTTTCAACATTCTTTAGTTAATGAGGCAGCCGCTGCCATAGTATTAGTAGGTAGCAGTGTAATTCTCTTCGCAAATAGTGCTGGTTTAGTGGTTTTCTTTTTATCTTTTTGGTTTTCATTAGTGGCCATACCCCACTTTTGCCTCTGTAGCTGGGGGTCTCCATCCATAAATACGCTTCTTGAGGGCGTGTGTTCTCCACACCTCTCCATTTCCTCCTCCTCAGTACCTCCTTCCTCAGCAGCTAATTTAGCTACTTCCCAACTTTTTTTTTCCATGGCATCCAATGTCCAAACATCCCTGAATGGTGCTAAATTCACCATTCCCACCACTCATGACCTGGAGCAATCAACACTGGAGATAGAAACCAAGGAATTTGATTACTCAAAAAGATCCCAATGGTTACGTGCAGCTGTGTTAGGAGCCAACGATGGGCTGGTCTCAACAGCTTCATTGATGATGGGTGTTGGAGCAGTTAAACAAGACATTAAGGCCATGATACTTACTGGGTTTGCAGGCCTTGTTGCTGGGGCTTGTAGCATGGCCATAGGAGAGTTTGTGTCTGTGTACTCACAGTTGGATATAGAGGTGGCCCAGATGAAAAGAGAGAAGCAAAAGGGTGAGCTAGGTGGAGAAAGATCAGAAGAGGAAGAAGATGGTGAAAAAGAGAGTCTGCCAAACCCTTTGCAAGCTGCAGCAGCATCTGCTCTTGCCTTTTCTGTGGGTGCAATGGTTCCATTACTTGCAGCTTCGTTCATAAAAGAGTATAAGGTAAGAGTAGGAGTGGTGGTGGGTGCAGTGAGCTTGGCTTTGGTGGTGTTTGGGTGGTTGGGTGCTATGTTAGGTAAGGCACCATTGCTTAAGTCTGTACTGAGGGTTCTGATTGGAGGTTTGCTTGCTATGGCTCTAACTTTTGGGTTAACCAAACTGATTGGATCAAGTGGGCTGTAATATCAGACCCCAACTTCTTCCAATCTTAGTTTGTGTTTGCCTGATGGGATATGTAATGCGTTCTTTTCCCTTTCTTTTGTAACTTTGTCCCCTTTCCCCACTCTTGCCAAAAGCTATAAAAGTAGTTTATCATGGTTTATGACTACCATGCTTTGTACAAGCTGAACTTTCTCTCTTTCTCTTAAGTACAAACACGTACTGGCATATATGCACACAAACAAAAAAAAAAAACAAAATTCTGACGTGGGTGTGCACTCACGTAAAGATTAAGTGGCCAATTATCACTACAAAAAAAAAGGGCTATTCCAGCGTTTGCAAAAGCACTGGGAGAGCCCAAAAAGTGCCGGAATAGGCCAAAAATGTCTATCCCAGCGCTTTAAACTGCCGACAGTGACAGTCGGTATAAGGTCGCCGGACTTGTACCAGTGCTTTTACTTGTGTCGGGACAGTCCCAACCAACAGCTTTGAAAACTTGTACCGGCGGATTTCAGAGCCTATACCGGCGCTTTTTAATAATAATTAAAAACGCCGGTTTAGGTCTATCTGAGCTACACGCGCTTCATGCATATGATGAGGCTTTTTTTTAGGTTTAGTGTCAACATTTTCCAAAAAGATAAAAGAAAAAGAAGCAACTAAAAATTATATACAACATGCAATCAAAATCATATGAGCAATAAAACGATTAAAAAAAAAAAACACTAAAAGAATTACCTTGTAGGAAACTACTACTCCTTCCTTTGAGAGAAAAAGAAAGAGGTTTTTTTTAAAAAAAAATATTTAACAGAGGAAGAGAGACATTTATTTATGTTTAATTTTAGTAACTGGCTTGCCCTTAGGAATAAAGAGAGATAGAAGTGCCTGATTTTAAAATATATGGATAAGGGGTTGTGGTTGTATTAAAATAAGTTAGCAAAAAAAAAAAAGGTAATGCTATAGACACAAACTATTTTACAACATTTTTACAAAATGTTGATGTGGTCAACCTCTTATTAGTTTTCATCTAAGTCCACTATTAATATCACTTTTTCATTTACCAACAATCACTCACCATATTTGTAAATTTTTTTGTAAAATAGTATATATCTCTAGCATTATTCAAAAAAAATTACGAGAGAGAGTGAGTAAAAAAACTACTTTTCTAAATTTATCTAAAATTTAGGAGTGTTTAAATTAATAATTTTACATATCTAACCCTATTATTTAAACTTTCTAAACATATGAACTTGAGGGTATTTTGGTATATAAAATGATGAAACTCGAACAAGGAATCTTGTTATTAGTAGTATAGATGACAACCAATATTAAAACCAAAAATATTGTAAAATTGGTTATATTTGGTCTGAAGCATTACTCATCCTGACATTTCAGATGAACTAAAAACGGTAGCACATTACAAATTTCACTCAAAAGTGGGAGAATAGAAAATGCAGAGAGGATAGAAAAGTGGGAGGATAGAAAAGATTTTAGTTTCCCTCATTTGTGTTTGGTTGGGAGGGTGGAAAAGTGGATGAATGGAAAACTTTTTTGTTTTGTTGAAAATAAAGTTTATATAAATTGACCATCATGTCCCTATTAAATAAAATAAAAGGTAACACATTATACTTTTCTTTTTAAATTATGTATAGATAGACACTAATTAAAGTATAAAAAAAAAGCATAACAAAATGTTTTCAAAAAAAAAAAGAGAACAAAAAAAAAAAAACAACCAAAATTAATGAGAAAATAAACATATGAGCACAAAAAAAATAAATAAATAAAGCTACACATCCAGAAAAAGTCAGAAAATAAAAAGAAGAAAAGAAAAGAAGCTACGTTCAGACAAAAGAAAAGAAGAAAAAAAAAAAAAAAAAAAAAAAGTCAACACGCCAGTAATAAAGGAAGAAAAAATTAAAGGAAAAAATAAAAAGCCAACACATTGGAGACTTGAGGTGAATTTTAAGGGTGTTTTTGGAAGCTCATTTCATGAGTTTCTTCCTCTCAGTTTTCTCTCTATTTTGGAGAGAATACTTTTTGGTAGGTCAGGAGAGAAAACACATGGGCCCTACTATTTATTTTCATCACCCAACCAAACACATTCTAAAAAAGTTTTCCTTCCTATTTTCTCTACAAAGTTTTTCATCCTCTCTATTTCACCTCCAAACAAACACACCCTTAGAGGAAGATGAGGCAAGTTATATACCTTTGTCTTAGAACATTATTCTCTTTCCCTTGATATGTGTGTTTGTTTCAAAAAAAAAAAAAAAAAAAAAAAAAAAGCAATAAGCCTAGCTAAATAATAGGCTAGCAATTAATTTTTTTTTTTTTTTTTGGGGTTATATTTGATCTTTAGGGCATGTAATAAAATAAAATCACCAAAATCCATTTAAAATAGGGTTTGGGATTTTAATCCAAACTCTAAGGGATAAAAATATGACAAAATTGAAAAACTTGAATGACTAAACTGTGATATAACAAAATTACAAAGAGAGTAAATAATTTATCCACAAAATACAAAATCTATTAATTTGAGCCCGTTGATTTTTTTTTTTTTTTTTTTTGTATTTTAAACTTTAGGAAGTCATATGTAACAATTGTATTTAAAATATATATAAATTTTAGTTGGGAAAAATCATAAAGGGATAAATTTTAATTTTCCCTAAATACTAAATAGTATATAAGAGCGTTGTGGCCAGTAGTGGGAAAGGCATATTTGTTAGTTGTGCCCCAGCACTTGTGGTGGTCTATAGTGGCTAGTTGGAGGGGATCCTCTTCATTTGCTTTCAAACGGAGTGAGAGAGCATTTCAATGTGAAAATTTAATATTTTGCCAATCTAAAAATAATACGATATAACATCATTTAAAACCAAATATAATTTCTTATTGGTATGTAGAATGAGAATGGCATAGCATAATGTAAACATTTGAATAAGCTAAATCTTCAAGATCTCATGTGTTAATGGCATTATCCGGTTCTTCCAGTGAAAAAACACGAATCCAAATCCTTCCTCCCTAACTTTTTATAGGAAAAAAACAAAACAAAATCTTCACTATGAAATAAACTCCCCTTATTTGACATAAAATAATAATTAATAAATAAATAAAAGTAGAAAGAAAGAAAGATCTTGATATTGTTTGGGATTCTATTTGACTTAACAAATAAGATAAATATAAATAAGTTGTACCTAAAAAATGAGGCTCAAAAAATTTATCCTTAAAAAAATAACCAAGTGTCAAGAACCTTAAAAAAATAACTAAGTGTGGAGAACCTTATAACTTAAATGGCATTTTTTAGTATTTCTAATGGAGATATCCAAAATTCAAAATCCCTTACCCTAATTATCAAATTTTCAAACAAAGAAAAAAGGCCAACACCCAGTTATATTTTTTTGATGTTGTATAATTTTCCAGAGCTATTATAACGCAGGGTTTTTTTTTTTTTTTTTTTTTTTCTGATAAACAAACACACACATACACAAATGAGCAGTGGCGGCTCCAAGATTTTTTTCTAGGGGGTCAATAGTGTTGTAATTTTTGTATGCCAAAAGTGGTGTAATTTTTTGCTAATGAAGAAAAAAAGTGCAAGGAAAAACAATTTCATTCCGCGGCCTATGGCAAAGTAAGCCAGAGTTGGAGGGAAGGTGTGAGTGGACAAAAACTGGCCCCCAAGATATTCTCCACGGATCTCCACTATAATGTCTCACACAACTAATTTTAAGTAAACAATAGGGAATAAACACTCTACAATGGGAAACTCAAACAGTTGATTTCTTTGACAAAATGTGTTTCTATTTCTACTTAGATGTTACAATAGGAAATTCTTTCATTCCCGTGGTATTACACACTCTTTCTTTCTTAGACAGAACATATCTTTGCCTTTTCTCTCTCTTTTTTCCCTTCCTTTTTCGATCTCCCTTTTCTTGCCTCTCTCCCCCCTTTTATAGGCACATCTTTTGCTCTTATCTCTACAGCTGTCTTGTTGCCAACTAAACTATCAGAAATATTTTTTTTTACTTTATCGGTTTCCTCCCCTCCTTTTCCTGGAGCTCTGACTTTTGGGGGGTGTTTGTACTATTCAGGCTGTCTTATATGCATTGCGGCAGTGGTTAGGCAAGAACCCCCTCATTAATGCAAAGGTAAAAATCTTCAATCTTCTTGTGTGTTCTGGAAGTTTCCCATGATTCCAGACTTCTTCTGGAAGCCTTACCTGGATCATTCGTGCATCATGCCTCGGGTAGGCTAGCTTCTTACCTTTTTCCACGGGAACTGCTTTCTCGTGTTGCTCTCCTCTACCGTAATACTTGGGATGATCTAGCTTCCCTTCTTCCATAATTTATTGCCCTCTGGGCCTTCCTTCTAATACATAGGTCAGGCCCAATTCGTTCCCCATGGCCCAAATACTTCTTGGGCTTAAGGCCCGGATGGGGACTCTTCCACTTCCCATAGAAGGTTTATTTATTTATTTATTTTTAAAAACGAAGTAGCAATTTTAAGAGTAGAGCTATTGACACAACACTTTCACAACAAAATCTAGGTGGTAAGTTGTTAAAGATATATAAAAAAGTGATGTCATTTGTGGGTCTAGATAAAAATCAATTAAAACTTGCCACTTAACTTTTATTGTAAAATTATTGTGAAAATAATATTGTGAAAGTAGCACTAAGATAATCCTATTCAAGCTTATTTCAACTGAGATTAAACAAAATTTAAGATTAGGGTGTTCAAAATTTTATTTTAGGAGTCAAAACAAATAAAAAAATTTATATATAGTTTTTGTTTTTTGGCCAAGCTAGGGGGTTTATTTGAACCCCCTAGGTTGGCTGTAGAGCCGCCACTGCAAAAGAGAGGGAAATGGGTTCTAACATAAAGACACACCACAAATCCAAATTAATTAGAGATTATTGTGGCTTTGTCTTCAGAACAATGATATGTTGCCTTAATGGTATTTACGCTATAATATACATCGAAGGCTAAGGGGACCAAACTCGGATCTATTAAAAATATGCCCTTCAAATGTCAAATTATTAGTAGATAGTTCTTAGTTACGATACCTAGATCAACTTACTGTCTAAATGAATTGCTTTTCTCTTTAAGGCTTAAAAAAGTTAAAGCAACTGGCTTTCGTAGTGCACTAATTTTAAAAAATGTGAAACTTTTACTTCAAAAGCCAAAAAGAAGATGACACTACAAAAAAAAAACGACCTATTGCGGCGGGCCAAAAGCGTCGATGAAGCCCCAAAAACCACCGCTAAAGGTACATTTAACCTTTAGCAGCGGGTGCTATTGCGGCGGTTCTTCCTGCCACCATTGCGATGCCACTATAGATCTATTGCAGCGGTAACAAAAAGCACTGCTATAGATACACCTTTTAGCGGCGGTTTTGCTTTATTGCGACGAGCATAAAACCGCCGCCCTACGACGTTTGAATTCGTGTCAATTGACTTTTAGCGGCAGGCACACGACGCCACTATAGGCAATCAATTAAAACAGACTAATTGCACTTTTAGCGGCAGGTAGACCCACCGCTATATGTGTGTACCTTTAGCGGCGGGCGATAAGCGCCGCTATAGGGTTTCATTTAAAACATAAAATGTGCACCTATTGCGGCGCTTTTTGACCGCCACTATAGGGTTTTTTTTTTTTTAAGAATTTGCAAGACTTACACAGAGAGAAGGGCAACCAAATCGACCATCCTACAGGTTTTTCACAAGCCGATCTTGAAGTGGCATGTCCTCCCAATCATCAAAGTGGGTTCCAAATCTGAGTACGGAGGTGGGTTGGGTTAGATCAAAACCCACACTAGATACTACCATCCAAATCCACCACCCACAGCCACATCCACAACCCCAAATCAACTGAGAGAGAGAAAAACGATCTTACCTAGGAGAAGAGAGAATGTTCTTGTTGAGGAGTGAGAGAGAAAAATCAGCACAAAGGAGAGAGGGGGAGAGAAATCAGTGCAGAGTGCGGAGGAAAATTTTCATTTCGGAAAATTTTCTCGGCAACCAAACGCCTTAACAAAATTACATTTCCGATTAGAAAAACAACAAAACAGAACAAAAAATCAACAAAATTCAAAAGCAGAAAAAAGCCGAATCTCAAAAAAAAAAAAACAAAAACAAAAACTGTGATGTAGTGAAGTAAAAACGAAAAACAACCTTGGAAAACCAATCGGACGATGAAGAAGAGGCCTCGATGAGCTTGGATCGGCGATGGAGTTTGGATCGGCGATGGAGCTTGGATCAGCGTTGGGTGAGCGGTGAGATGGAGGACTGGGCGAGATGGGTCGGCGACGTGGGGAGGTGGGTCGGCGGCATGGAGGACTGGGTGAGATGGGCCTCGGCGATGAGGGAGAGAGAAAAAAAATGAGAAGGAAAAAGGAAGAAAGAAGAGAATGAGATGAGAGTTTTAGCTTTGGTGAGAGTTTGAGAGAGTTTAAGAGTTTGATGAGAGCTGATCTGAGGAGAGAGGGTGAGAATGAGGGATTTTCGAAGTGTCTGAGAGAGAGAGTGTGTGTGTGGGAGACTAATGAAATGGCTAAAAACGAAAAGGCGCTAAAAATGAAAAGGGACAAAAAAACAGAGGGAAAATTTAGGACTAGGTGGGGGTAATATCAGGTTCTATTGCGGCAGGTCATTGACACGCCGTTATATCTAAGCTTAACGCTGCTAAAATAGGTCTATTGCAGCGGGTCAGTGGCCCGCCGCTATAGTACACCGCAAAATACTAGGACTATTGCGGTGGGCCAATAAAACGCCGCAATAGATCTCACGTACAGTGGCGAGCCAAAAACGCGACGCAATAGGCGACATATAGCGGCAATTTTTGTACCCGCCGCAATAGCTCGTTTTTCTTGTAGTGTAATGGTACACAACAAAAAAAAAAAAATTATGTTAAATAAATTGAAGATATAGAAAATATTGTAGATGCAAAAGCTTAAAATAGAATAAGAACACATGAGAGTTACGTGTATCAGTCTAACAACCTACGTCCATGAAGGAAAACTTAAGGACTACATATTTGATATATGAATGAAGTACAATTCTTGTATTACAATAACCCAACATTGGTATTTATAAGAAACTCAATCCGAAACTAACAATACACTAACTATGGTTAATTAACTTATAGTACAAGTCAGGGGCGTAGCCAGGAATTTTTACATGAGGGGGCCGATTCGAAATATTGATATAAAAAACATAAATCATAAGTCTATTGAATATGAAATTTCAATTTTGATATATCTTAAACATTAATGAACATACAAAAACTGTCTAGTTCACTATAGACATATACAAAAATATCCACACAAAAAAAAACATTTCACATCAAAATCATGCCTGACAACGATTTTTCATGGAATAGAATTCATCCATAATCATTTCCATGGTGAAATTCCTAGCAATTTCCTTTTCTATGTAAACTATCATATTATCTGCCAAAAGTTCATCCTCCATTTTATTGCGAAGTCTTGTTTTTAATAGTTTCATAGCTGAAAAAGCTCGTTCTATAGTTGTTGTAGAAACTGGAAGAGTCAACACAAGACAAATCAATCTATCAATTAAATGATAGAATTTAGACTTCCTTGAAATTTCTAATCCCCTACATAGCTCAGATATTGTACCCATATTCTGAAAATCTAGATGCTTTGTCACATCAAGCTCATAATGTTGCAATTGACGCTTCAAAAGACAAATTTCCTTCTCAATGAAATCTTGAGGATAATAATTTTCAGCCAAATTACAAATATCACCAATTTTGAATGATCTAAAAGCATCCTTAGGATTTAATGCTGAACTAAGAGTGAGAAGATCTGCTGTTAGCTCACAAAATCTACTATTCAATTCTTGCAATTGAAAATCTATTGCAACTGTAAATATGTCAATTCTTAAATGATGTTCTATTGTTGTCAAAGCTTCATCTTGATGACAGTATCTACCTCGAGCTTTAGGATCCGTTTGGTTAGAGGGGTGGAAAAGTGGGAGAATAAAAAATGGTGGGAGGATGGAAAAATGGGAGGATAGAAAATATTTTATTTTATCTCATTTTTGTTTGGTTGGGAGTGGAAAAATTGAGGGATGGAAAAAATGAGTTTGAATAAATTTACTCATATACCTTTGTTAAAGAATAATACCCAATTAAAACAAACAAAAAAAAGACAAATAACCACACAAAAAAGAGCAATCACCTAAATTTATTAAAAAAAATAAAAATCATGTCTTTAAAAAAAATAAAAAAATAAAAATCATATCTTTAAAAAAAATAAAAAAATAAAAAATAAAAGAGAGAAGAGGCAACGTTGCCCAAAAAAAAAAAAAAAGGCAACGTTACTTACTGCCCAGGGAGAAAAAATAAAAATAAATAAAGGCATGTGCATATGGGCATTTTTGTCAATCAAGAAAAAACTCATCCTCACACAGTTTTCTCTCTATTTTGGGGAGAAAATATTTTGGTGGGCCAGGGAGAAAACATCTAGGCCCCACCATTTATTTTCCTTCCTCCCCACCCAACCAAACACACTCCAAAAAAATTTCCATTCTTATTTTATCTCCAAAGTTTTCCATACACCCTATTTCACTTCCAAACAAACACATCCTTAGTGTAACGAGCATTTAAATCAGGAATATCAATTTCATGTTGTCCACAAAATGATGTAACACTAGCAAGTAAAGGCTCCCATCCATCATCTCTCAACTTTTGAATAAGTGATTTTGTAGTTGAAACTAAATGCATGGCATTTAAAAGATCCTAAGAATGTTGTTACAAAGCTTGGCAAAGAATATTAGTAATTCCCATAATCTCTTTCATCATATGCAAAATTAAAACAAATTCAAATGATGTTAATACCTAATAAGCTCCCTCGGCATCACCACGTTGTTTATAATTAGCCCCTTCCTCAGAGATAGTATTGATAACTTTGCAAGTTGCATCAAACATTTTTATCAAACTACAAATAGATTGAAAATGAGATCCCCAACGTGTATCTCCAGCCCGTTGCAAAGTACCAATTTGGTTTGCTCCTGTTCCAGTCTCAATTTCATTAGAAGCAATCATATTCTCAATTTGTTCCCCTTGAGCATATTGCAATTCATCATTACGCTTACTAGAACCAATGACAATATTGATAATATTAGTCAAATGATCAAAGAATTTATGAACAACTTTAACTTCTCTAGATGTTGTAACTAAAGCCAATTGCAACCTATGAGCCATGCAATGTACATAATAAGCATATGGACATTCTTTAAAAAATAGAGCTTGTAATCCATTCCATTCACCACGCATATTACTAGCTCCATCATACCCTTGACCTCGAATATTCTCAATGTGAAGGTTGTAATGAGAAAGGATAGCACATATCTCCTTCTTTAAGGTCAACACAGTAGTATCTCTAAGCACAACATGAAAGAAACGCTCTATAATGAAACCGTTTTTATCAACAAACCTCAAAATAATGGCCATTTGCTCTCTCTTCAACTCATCCCAGGCTTCATCAACGAGAATGCAAAATTTTGCATCCCCAATTTTTTCACGAATAGCATTTCGCACATTACTAGCAAGAATATGCAAAATCTCCTTTTGAATTGTGGGTGATGTATATTTGGCATTTCGTGAAGCGTTTTCCAAGACAACACTAGCTACTTTGTCATTGAAAGTTGATGTGAATTTTATCAATTCAATAAAATTACCTCTATTTTTTGAATCAAGGCTTTCATCATGACCTCTAAAAGCACAAGCTTGGAATGCAAGCCATCGAGCACACTCTATTGAGGTTTTGAGCCGCAACCGATTATTCTCTAATTCTTTTGACGTTTGTTTCTCAATTAGTTTGTCAATATATCGTGAATAATTTTTTAAATCCTCGCAACATTTCACAGCAATTTTATGTGGGGAGTTTGGATCTTTCCCTACATGACGAATTAAAGGACAATTCATTCCATCATTCACCTTTTTCCAATTATTAAAACTTGTTTAAATGAATGCATCTGATCCTGGACAACCTATTGGTTTCTTACCAAAAAGATAGCAAGGTAGACAATATATCACATCCATTGAAGGTGAGTATTCCAACCAATCCCTATGTGATTCAAACCATGAAACTTGAAATCAACGACGATGAGTATCATCGTTGTATGGATAGTCTATATTTTTAGGTTGATATGGACCTTTGAGATAAGCTCGTCGGATTTCATCTTGTTTGTTGATAGGGAATTCACATATTTGTTTAAGTGATCCTAGATCACGATCTATCTCTTCAGATTGAATTCTTGAACATTTGGAGGGGTGTTCATCAAGTATTGAAGTATCAACATTTGTTTCTACAGCCACAAGTGTCCTAATTTCTAAATTGCTAACATCTTTTTTCTTAAAGAATGCATCAATTGTTTTTCGTTTGTTCATAATTCTTTTAGCTTTAAGAATATGACTCAAAAATTAACCTGAAAAGAACTTTAAAAAATAAAATTTTAATTAGAAATTTTTACTTAGTTATATGGAAGTTATTCATACTCAAGAAAAAAAAAATTTTCCACTATAATTTAAATAGTCAACCCATCAATCATCATCATTCCTATTATTAAAATTTTCCTGTATTTTAATTTTTTTAATACGACTTTAATTAATAATAAAACCTCAAACAAAAATAAAAATTAAACACACAAGTATTGATACACAACATAAACCAAACAATTTAACAACACCCACAGCCACATGATATCTAACTAATCAAAAATAGGTAATAAATCAAAACAATTTTACCTTAGAAACTTTGTCTTCACAAAGTGCAAAGATGGGTGTGGTGGCAATGCCTACAACTGTAGATCTTCCCTTCAAGACTCATCACAAACAATCTCCCCATGCCTTCAATCATATATTTCTCTAAAAATCTATGAAAAAAAAAAAAAAAGACACCAAGTTGAGAAAATCAAAAGAGATGAAGGTCTACTGCTTAAGAAAGAGAAGAAAACTCACCAGGCAGTCACCAAGTTCCAAATCCTGAAATTTGACAATGAAATATGCTAAGTGATTTGTTTTAGAAAGCAAGAAGAAAGAAAAAATTGGTCAGTTTTTTT
Source organism: Notholithocarpus densiflorus (assembly GCA_030021035.2). NCBI lineage: Eukaryota > Viridiplantae > Streptophyta > Magnoliopsida > Fagales > Fagaceae > Notholithocarpus > Notholithocarpus densiflorus. Next base: position 1,087,252 of record JARYZH020000012.1, read on the forward strand.
TTTTTTTTTTTTTTTTTTTTTTTTTCGGACTGTGAAGACTGATGTTGAGTTTTGGGGGCTGGTAGCGGTACCAGTGGGAAGTGAAAGTGTACCACAGAAGACAAAAAAAAAAGAATAAGAAGTAAAGGGATTTCGTGGGGTGGGTTTTTTGAGATTGAGAATGGGTTCCAAGGTGGGTTTTTTGAGATTGATAAAGTGAAATTTTGTTGTGAAGTGTTTGGACTTTTGAGTATTTAAATGTAAGGTGGGCCAAGTTTTTGTTTTATTTGGAGTACAAAAGAGGCCTAAAACTAAAGCTGGGAGAATAGTGGAGATATAGAGGGGCCAGATGTTCAGCATTGGGGGGGGCCCAATTAATTTTCCTATATACTCTAATGGACTTTTTTTTTTTTTTTTTTTGCAGGGGCCACGACCCCCCCCCCCCCCCCAAGGGACTACGTGGCTCCGCCCCTAGTACAAGTATAAGACTTGGCTTGTATACCAAGTAGGATTGGCCTTAAGCCTTGAGTATTGGGCTAATATCTCTATCACCCTCTCAAACTCAAGGAGGAAGCTTAATGGAGCCTTGAGTTTGGAACAAGTTTGAGAAGATGCCTCGAAGAATGACTTCAAGAAGCCTAGATACTGACCTTGGAAGAGACCATACTGCTTGGATATGGATAGGGCACTATGGAGGAAGAACCTTGCAAATGGATGAGACAATGTTGAAAGAATGTCTGAAGAGGGATGTAGAAGCTTGAGATTGGTTGTATCAATGACGAAGGAAGGTGACTATGGCTGGAGAAAGGATACACTGATGGCTTGAAGGAAAAAATCAACAAAGAGGACGTTGTGATCCAGCACAGTTCACGAGTTGTCGCATATACGAGAGTAATGAGACCCAAAAAGTATGAGAAATGGGCCAAATGAGCAACTTAGGAGCCTAAAAATGAGGAAGGGCCCCAAAATCAAAATCTACACAAAAGAAGAAAAAAACTGAGCAAAAAAAGGGTCGGTTGAAAATTTTGACTTTTAATCAAAGTCAACAATCTAGTCAATGGTCAATGAGGCTCAAAGTCAATAAGCTGTAAAAGTCAATGGTCAAAAGGAACAACAACTTCAATTCGAGCCGGAGTCGGCCAATTCATGATGTGTCGTTGTTTGTGACGTGGCAAAAGAGGTGCTGCTGATGTGACATAATGAGATGACATCACTTAGGGCTGATGTGGCAAGACAGCAGGATGACACATGGCACTAGACGACGTAATGATGATGTTAGCTTGGTTGGACCACAAGTGGAGGCAGACAATGTGTGGAAGCGCGTAAGCAAAAAGCTTAGAGGCGCGTGAAGCACATGAGGCCGCAATTGGCAAGCGAAATTTTGTGGGCTTGTTGATGGAGGATGGCGAACCCATAGATGAAACGTGTCAAGTCAAACTACAAGGGTGTGGGGAGATCAGTGAGCAACGCGTGAGTAAAGCTAGTGGCGCATGACAGTACATGCGTAATCATATTGATGCTATATTTGGAGGTTTTGCTCGCGGGAGGTCGTAGAAGTCACTTATGTGTTCTATTTCATCAAAAAAAGGCTAGAAAAACATTGATCTTAATTGGAGAGACATGGCTATGTGAGAGGTTTGGATCTGCGATGGGAGGCAACGACGATGAGACGAGGCAGAGACACAGTGGAGGTCCTAATGGTGCTATTATTCTAGCGTCGTTTGACGATGGCAGACATGGGAAGATCGACAAGAATTTGTGATAAGGAAGATTTGTGATAAGCTGTGAAAATCTATTTGGTTTTTTTTAACGGATTTGGTGGAAGACGGAATGAGATTGGAGACCAAGAACATATGGCTTTGATTTGTTTATGTTAAATAAATTAGAGGAGATATAGAAAATATTGTATATGCAGAAGCATAAAATAGAGTAACACAATAACTTACATGGGTTACGTGGTTCGATCTAACAACCTACGTCCACAAAGGAAACCTTAGGGATGTGAGTGAAGTACAATTCATGTTTTACAATGAACCCAACATGAGTATTTAGAAAAGACTAAATCCTAAATTAACGATACACTAACTATGGTTAATTAACTTGTAGTACAAGTATAAGACTTGGCTTGTACACCATGTAGGATTGGATTTAAGCCTTGAGTATTGGACTGATATCTCGAACAGTTTCTATCATTTCGTAGCACTCTTATTCGAGGCATAGTAAGTCTTCTATAAATTCTTACGATACTGTTTAATGATAGAAAATAAAGTTATATTACCTAGAAAAATAACTATAAAAAAAATTAGTATTTTGCTGCTCTATCATTGAATATTTTTAGTTTTAAGTTTTCAACATTCCCATTTTGCTCTTTGTAATATCTCTGATCATCTAACATTCCCGTAATTCTTTTTTGGAGGGGAGGGTGGTTGGTTTGGTTATGTGCTTTGTGGCTGAATTTTAATGCCCTAGAAACTTTAAGCAGCAATGGACAAAAGGAGATTGAAGACTGAAATAATTTTGGCAAAGATGATTGAGTAGTTTACCACATTTATTTGGGTTGTGGGTGCATTGCCTAGGAAGGACTCATCTCAATTTCATAAGCTATGTGACAATGCAAAGCAGAGATGGGTGTTCATTTCGGTGGTAGTGGCTGTTACTGATCTGTTGTCAGTCCCTACTACTTCCGTATGTCAATGCTATTCGGCTTTTGTTGTTGGATGATAAGGTTCTGGACCTCTGGTATTGTGACAAAAGAGGCTTTCTGAGTGTTTGTTTGGCATCAACTTTTAATTTTTATATGTAGTTTTTTAAAACTTTACTTTTTCTCACATGTTCTCACTTTTAAAAAAAAAATTTAAATACAAGTATACTTTAGCACACTTTCAGCAAAAAGTTAGATGGTTCATTATCCACTATTCCCAAATGGATATTTTGCTGCCAAGTCTATGATGTTTCATTATCCACTAATTGTTAATACATCGGAGTTTATTTAGAGGAAAACCGTCGTCAAAGGCGGCAGTTGCAAGTGGTGGCAACAAGGACCGGGATGGAGGAACCCAACCTCTAAAGCTGGATGACAACCAAGGAGGAATTGCAAAGGTCCAGTTACGGTGGATACTCTAGTTTGTTGATGTGGGGGCAACATGGACTGTTCAAAACAATATTTGTGTGAAAAATTATGTACAAACTAGCTTGTAACCCCATGCATATGCATGGATACACTTAAAGGTATACAATAAGATGCATAATATAATTCCTATATATATAATTTAAATATTATTGATAGTCATTTTTATATTTTGTTAACTCTTTAAAAAATTTTGTAATGATATTATTAGGTATAAAATGTAAATTGTTCTTTTTTTTAATTGTGAAGCACTTTTTTTTTTTTTTTTTTTTTTTTTTACGATTCATTTATTCTAAACTCTTTGGTTTTTGTACCTAATAACTCACTTGGATGAATATTTATGATGTAGTCCCACATTTGATTCTAAAATTATGAAATAAAGCTCTTTAAGAATAAATAATTTAGGACACATGGCGCAACATTAGAACTCTAATTTAAAATTTTAATTTGAGTTTCTCTCAGTTTCACCTATTATTATATATATAGATTATGACTTCAAATTGGTTTGGAAGTATTTTTTGCAGCTATTAGATAAGAAAATTTTTATTTTTTACCCATCCATTTTGTTTATATATATAAAAAAATAATCTAATTAAATGATTTTATTAAAATTGATACTAGTTTGGTGGAAAATACTCGGGACCACCAATTTTCTCTAGTAAACCAAAAGCATTTTTTTCTCCCCACTTTTCCTTCCTATGATTTTCATTCACCCCAATCAAAAAACAAATACAAATTCTCTGTACCATTTTTTGTGTTCTACTTTATATTTCACAAATCACAACTTGCCATATATTTATTTAACTTTCCTTATAAAATAGCTAAAGTTTAAAATGAAAAAAATTAAACACATGACAAGTTGTGAATTGTGATTGGTGGAACATAAAGTGGAACACAAAATGTGGTACAGAGAATTTATATTCACCAAAAACACACTATTAATTACAAGTTCTTTTTTAACAGGTAATTATATAATACTCCATAACTACAAAAAAAATGCATACTTTCTCTTTTCACATAATAGTAAGTCTTACTAATTAAATTCATAATTGAACCAAAATTCATGTGAGGGAATGGAATATGCATTTATGGTACACTTAGAATATTCTATAATTTTCCTTTGTATTTTTAACAAACAAACAATATGTTAAGAACTAAAATTAAATATTTAAAAAACTAGAAACCATTAAAAAACATAATAGTACTAAAATAATAATTATTCCTATAGATTAATATTGATGTGAATCTGAACTGATTAGGTGGTTCACTTTGTGCCGATTGAAATTTACTTATAAGTTAACTTATTGTTTATTTTTCTTACTATTTGTAGGTCTCAAGTGAGTCACTTATTTATTTTATTCAACTTTTACTTTTTATTTACCATACTTTAGCAAAAAAATTAGATAATTTGTTTCCAAATGAACACAAATATTTCAAATTCATAACACTTTTTTTTTTTTTCTTACACTGTTTCCTCAAGGCTTTCAACCAGAGACTAATCACTATTCACGCCGGGTGGGCTGACTAAGGGGTAAAGCGCTGGCCCAGGAAATTCTTTTCAAAGTGCAGGTAGCAGGACTCGAACTAGAGAGCACACCCAGTCAAGTCCAATACAAGCACCTTGCGACCAAGAGCCCAACCAACTCGGCCAACCACCTGGGTTCATAACACATTTTTATAGCCTTAGCTTAATGATAGCCTCAGCTTAATGAATGTTGATGAAGACCAGCTACAAAGGTGATGGAGTAAGAAAAACAAATAGCTCTGAACTGCAATTTACTTACAGCATGTTTTAGAAACAAAACAAAAGCTAAATCAACCATACCAAAACAAACAGAAGATATTCAGCAGAAGAGAGGGGTGAAAACCTAAAAATCTTTCCTACTCAAAACATCAGATTAGGTATGATTGTGGGTCTAGGAAGCCTCAAAAAGAGAAGGCCAATAACCAATTCATTTCAACAGAAACAAATTTCTCGTTGATTTTAGCAATGACCTCTCAAGAACTAAAACGCTCCTCTAATGATCTAATCAACAATAAAGATAAATTATGAATGATTTTTACTCCTTGATTGACAACAAATATCACATTTGTCCTCCCTTCCGTTCAGTAGCTGACATATCAAAATCGAATGGTAAAGATACAGCGACATAGAGTACAATGCTATGCACATATTTCAGACTACAAAAACAGTCAACGGATTCCGTTCATGTACTCTGAAATGAAACCAAACCAAACAAGAAAATCTCCTCTCCACTTTATCTGTGCTTGCTTTAAATTTGCGCTCTCTAAATTAACACAACCAGGGACCCTGGACAGAATTAGTAAACCATTCAGACAATACTAGGGGGATCTCCCACCCAATTGCAAATGGCACGGGGCCAGCGTGTTTTTATGCAGTCCACCAAAGGTGCATGCTGAGAAGGCTCCGGTTTAGCCACTTCAGCATCTTTCCCACTGGAATCATTTCCACCTGAACCAGAGGACAGGGCTACATCAGCCATGAATTCCTCTGGTGTCCACCTTGGGGGTACTGAAACCCTCAATTTAGTAAGCCTTGGTCTTTGCACAGGAGTCTCACCTCCAGATGTTACTTGACCACCATTCAAATCTGATTTTGCAATCCCATTAAAATGGTAAAGATCAAAAACCTTCTTACCCATCAATCCAGATGAATCCTTCAGACCTCCCATGCTCTTGTCCAAATCCAAAATAACCTGCCAGAACTCACTCCATACAATAAAACCGGTGCTGCAAAGGTGATCAAGCTTCTCTGGAGGAAGTTTGATACTCGTTTCCTTGAGAACTTGATGGAACCCTTCCACACTAATGAAGCCACCACCTCCACTCTGATCCTGGGCATCAAAAGCTTTACGGATTTGTGATTCCCTTTCTTCCAGCTCATTCTCATCTTGAACGGTGATATCAAGAGCAAATAGAACTGTATAATGGGACTCACTCCCAACAACCCATATTGGCCATCGTGGGCATTTCAGATACTGGCCAACCTTACAGAAATTGAGGGATTCTAGCAGAGTGAGGAATCCAACTTCCACATTTCTGGATATGCCTTTTAGAAACATGCCACCACCCAAATCGATTCTCTCATCAAACACATTAGGGACAGCCTGCCCGCAGAGCAGTAGGTTTACAATTTCCTGTTCCATAACACAAGGATAAGGACTTAATAATATGGTCCAATCATGGTAAAAATTTTCTTTTATAAGTAATTACTAATAAGGGAAAGCATCCAGTAGATCACTTGCTGAAGCATAAACACAGGTTTATACCTGAGAAGCATGCCCAAATGGAGCAGTGACTAGAGGTAGGCTGGGATCATCCCTGTCATCTTGAACAGAGTCCTACAAGAAAAAAGAATTTTGGTATATTGGTAACATGACCATCCCAAACAATTGACCATAAAATCCCTTCAGATTAATGAAACTTAGAAAGTGATAAACATGAAGCTACAGAAAGTGAATACAAAATTACAGTAGCAAAAACAATAAAATAAGTGTTCTAATACAAAATGGGTAGCTTCATAGATGCTAGGTTATCTACCATGATCAGGGATGGTGAATGGTGCTGGCCCTACCAGATCAGGCCAGCCAGTTTTAATTCAATCTAAAGCTTGTTCATATGACCATCCTGAGCAAAATGAAGTCTTCCCCTAAAAAAGACTTTCAACTGCCTCTAAGTCTGTAAGGCAATAAGTTTAAATTATAAACCAATTTGATTGGCTGATCTCAGCTTATTATCACTTTGACACGTGTGCAAAAACACAGCAAATTATGCAAAATCAAATTTATTCAAAGAGCTTGTGATTAAACCTTAAGAGGTAACAAAATTGGCTAGAGAACACACCTTTTATATATATATATATATATATATATATATATATATATATATAAGAAGTCATTAAAGATGACATAAAGTTGCCACCCCTTTGCCCTAGCCATATCAAAACCCTTGGCACATCATTACATGGAAATTCTTTTTTTTTTTTTATTATAGATTTTTGTTCACCACTGTTGCACAAGAATATCAAGATTCAAGAAGATGTCAGAAAAAACTTACTTTATTCTTCAAAAACTCTGGATTTGTCGATAGGGACTGAACCAAGGCAGTTCTATCCTGTTGTCATGAATTGACAAAAGTAAGAAGGGGGAAAAAAACACCCTCTTCTACATATACATATGGAGTAATGAGTACAATAAAGAATTGAAGTATGGACTTTAGGTTTTAATGGTGACATGTGGACAAGTATATGATGGCATACCTTAACCCAAAGTGCTGAACAATCGAAATTTGTTAGAAACCATTTATGTGCATTCATGTTAAATGAGTCAGCTTCTTCAACACCATCAATGTATTGGCGGTACTCTGGACATATACAGGCACTTCCAGCATATGCAGCGTCTACATGAAACCACATCCCATTGCTCTATGTAAAGAGAAGATGCATTGCAATCATTGTAAGATTGTTCAAATCTTAAAAATGTGTTAATTACATATCATAAAATTATATAATACATAAAACATTTTTTTCAGTAAGAACAGAAAATTTGATTATTCCTTTTATTTTCTCTCCTGCTTTGTGAGAAGAATGTCAAACAGTTGAGAAAGAAAATCTTGAAGCTCTCTCTCCTTTCTTTTCTTAAAATGACAAAGTGGTCATCAAGTTCTAAATACATTTTTTTTTGGATAAAAGGTTGGAAGTTCTAAATAATTTTAAATAATGCACTTGTAAAAAACTATTTCTATCTCTACTAATATTAGGAAAATTTGGTCCATTTTAATACATAATGCATTAATGAACTGTCTTATGACAAACCATTTCAATCTCTTCTATTTTTAGGAAACTTGGTCAATTCTATACATAATACACATTTGAATTTTCTAAAAGGAAAAAATCCTGCTAACTCATTCAATGCCATAAAAGGTTTGGGACACCAAGAGTCCAAGACACATCCATCCTGAATGGGGTGGGTTTCCCAGCCACACCAAGTGGTTAGGCTGGGAATTGGGGTTGATTTTATAATCCAAGCCAGGTTCAGGGTGTGGGAAGGATTTGGCCTCCCTGCCCTACCCAGCGCACAAATTTCCTTGAACATTATGTTATGGTTTCAATTAAGCCATTTCTTATTTCTTTTAATACCTCCCGCCCCTTTCTCTCCCACGCATACATACACACATTTGTGGTTAGACAGTTTGTCTCCCCTCCCTTTTGCTTTTCTGAAAAAGTTTTATTTACTAAAGAATTATAAAAAGACAAGAAAAAGGGGACGACACCTCAAATCATCAACATTAGATCTGTATATGAAACTGATATAGTGTGCAAAGCAGATCTCTTGGTTTTCTCATCAGTTCAGTCAAATATGTTACCTTAGCAATCTTTCCAAGAGCAAGCAAAGGATCAACAGCTGTTGATGAAGTAGTACCAACCTACAAGTATAAATGGAAAGCTTCTTTAGTTAATTTTAACTTCTAACATTACTTTATTTCAGAGTTCAAATGTTCCTATTCACCCCCTCCACTCCCCCCCCCCCCCCCCCCAAAAACACTCCCACCCCTGCAGAATTAAAAAATAATAATAAAATTTATATAAAAAAAAAAAAAGGCAAAAACCATAAAAGGATTTAGGCTCGTGCTCACCATTACACAGGGTTTACCATGTTAATAATCAGTTAGCAACTAGACATCATTGTCACCATTATTATTACTATTATTAGGCATCCTTGAGATTCAAGACAATATTTCTTGCACTTAAGAAATTTTCTTTTAAAAAGAAAAAAAAAATGAAACTCTAATTATGACATGTTCTAATGAGTAAATCCTGCATCCTCAGCAAATAACATGAAGAAAATTTTTGATCATGAATATGACTGGTAATTTCTTTCATTACCAGTCTGGAAAGAAAAATGAAAATCAAAAACCTAATAAAGAATATGTCAGCTTCCGACCAACATTTATAGATGTTTTGAGTACCATTTCAAAGTCATTCAAGTTAATATCATAAATTTCACTAAGTCAAACAGCAATCTTGACAAAATCGTAACTTTTCTTAAATATCCAAACCTCTAAGAAGTGTCTAAGCTTGTGCACATTTAAAATTAGTACAACAAAATTTAAAAGAAAATTTAAGTCACGAATATGGCCAAAAGTAGTCATGCAAAATTATAATTTCAATTGGCAGCTCAGATTTGACCAACCATAAAAAAGAATACTCAACTTTTAATAGAGTAATAATTTGGATCATGTTGAAGGTGCCAAAAGGAGGAGAGGGGGTTCAAAAGATGGTGTTAAGAAAACACAGAGTATTCTAACCGGTTAGTAACTCAGTCGGATCATTGAAAAGAAAAATAAAATGATGATAGAAACAGAAGGAAACAAGCTAACATCTAAACTCCTTAGTTTCTTACTGTAGCACATAAGAAAAAGGGGACTAAACCGATGGCAACATCATGTGCAATCGCTTCACAAAGAATATCAGGCGAAAGGGCATAGTTAGTTGAAAATTCCGTTTTTAGCAACCTGCAATTCTCTGGATGGATTCCTGCTATCTGCGATTAAACAATAAACATTTATTATTAACCAATATACTGGCACTACTTAAAATTAACATGAACTTGCATATTGGAAAAATCAGGTCTGAGTATGAGTAGGTGCAGGTCCATTGCTTCTGACATTTGGTATAGGCTTTTCTGATTGAAAAGGATCAAGAAGTCTATTTTGAACAGAACTCTGTTGTGTGTTTGATCTGTGGTTTGTTATTTGCGTTTTTGATAATCCAATAGATACAATGGTGGAGGGGGGACTTGAACCCTGGACTTCTCCATTGGAAAGTCCAAGAGGGGCCAGTTGAGCTACAAGACTCTTGACACTTATTCTTTGCTTGTTTTTGCTGTAGCTCTGTTTTCAAAGTTTTGTTGTTCTGCAGCTGAAGCTGTTGTTGTACTCTTTATGCACACTGCCGTTTGTAGTAGTTATTGTGTTTGTTGAAGAAAAATTGTTTCTTTCACAAAAAAATAATAATATAAACTTCATAACCATAACCAAGCAACATAAGATGAAATTACTAATATGAACACACCCATAATAATTGTAACTTAAAAGTTATAACTGTCTTAACGATGTCTCAAGGCTATGCCTCAAGCACCTCTGAGAAACATTGAGAATTTGATATAGAACTGCATCTTCTTGGTTTCCATCATGTGCTTAAGGTAATCATACAAAACCACTTGGTGATTTGAAGGGAAAGAAGAGTATCACAATTAGCAGTTTGATTTGGTAGATAAAAACACTAAAGAAATTTATTCTTGTGCTAATAATTTATTTTTTTGTTCAGGTTTTCTACCATTATTCACAGCCACATACTGAGTACAATTTGCTTTCATATCTATTCTATTCACAGCCACATACTGAGTACCATATGTGAGACTCCGTACAGAGAGGAGGGAAAGTCTGCTCAGAAATGAATTAGCATTGAAGCACTGACAGATACAGAGGTTCCAAAGAGATGAAACAAAAGAATTTGGCAGCAAAACCCAGAGGTTGGGGAAGTTAGTTAATACCAGCACCAAGTATTTTAAGAGCTTAAATAAAATTGTATGATAATGGCAAGAGAAGCATCTTTGGATGCTCGGCACTCAGCACCCTTTGAGGTGCCTAAGGTTTGAACCCCACCAGCCCCCCTCCCCCTATTCACCTAGGAAAAAAAAAAAAAAAAAACTCGGCAAGGGCAAAAAGAAAAGGCACAAAAGGAATAAATGGAACAAAAGCTGTTGAAGGTGAATCATCTTTATATAAACAAAATAAGCCTACTAATAGATGCATATATTAAGAGCCACACAATGTAAACTTGGTTATACAACATTGACCATCCTGAAAATTTTATCAGTGAGTTTATGTTACAGATCTTAGCATATGAATTCATGATTCACACAAGTATCAGGAAGCATCCTTTAAAATAATTCAAAACTATGAAAAAGGAAACTACAATTAAAATAATAAAAAATTAATTGTTTAGATACTTATGCATGTTTATAAAGATACCTGGCAGGCTTTCTGTAATGCAGAATGTGTTTGATCAGATGCATAAACCACAATTTTTTCAAGGGCATTTTTGCCAAGCCTCCTTAAAACCTTGTCACGAGCAGCCAATAGCACAACTAAAACAGCTTCACTTGCCGTGCCCTGTATCACTCCACCACCTTGTCCTACAATAAAATTTGCAACATAACTCTGTAAACTTCAGACACTGGAAAACAATCCAATCCCAAAATATCAGAAACCTTGTATGCCCAAGCTTAAGGTTTAAATTTAACTTCCAAAAGCAGTCCAAATTCAATCTATAATAGAGTTCTGGACCTTAATCCAATTCATTACAATATTTGTACACCGTATCATCAGACTGTAAAAACATATTTTGACCCAAAAAAAAAACATATATCCTGCAAATTCAAAGATTCTTTAATTTAGTTCATTCACTTAAGGTTGGTGTATTCCTAATTGCAAGGTATGCTCATCTACCCAAGCATTAAAGAAATAGTATGTGGTTGAGATTGCTGAGATGATACAATATGTGTCGTATGGTTTCCACTACTACCAAATATTAATTGCATATAGCTCTTTTTTTCTTTTTTTGAAGGAAGAAATGTTTAAGTTCTCTGTCAACATCAGGAGGCCCCAGTGTTTCTCACTTGTCTATATCAAGCAGAATAGACACAAAACTTTGACTAGAGAAATAAAGAAGAAGAAGCAGGAGCAAAAGGAGCTACACCTTCAGTGTATTAACCCTTACCTGCTGAAAGGAACTCATCAGGCAGTTTAAGCAATTTAGCAAGCCAATCCAATACAATCATTTCAAGCTCTGTTGCTGCAGGAGAAGTTATCCAACTGAAACCCACAATGTTAAGACCAGCACTGAGCATTTCTCCTAAGAATCCGGCGATGCTGCTATTTGAGGGATAATATGCAAAATAGTTCGGGCTTTGCCAATGGGTTACTCCAGGTAATATCTTTGCCTGAACATCTGGAACCACACAAAAAAAAAAAAAAAAAAAAAAAAAAAGGGGGACATGAAATATGTTTTTATCAAAACAGAGAAGGGGGGGGGGGGGGGGGGGGGGTGGAATAAAAATTGAATTATAGATTAGACAGTTTAGCAAGACTCAATTGCATTCAACCAAAAATATAAGAATAAGTGAAGCACATAATCATGCTAGAAATTTATTTTCAAATTACTAGTATTTTATTATCCATGGAGTAATAGGGAAAAAAAAAAAACTAGTTGAGAAATGTCACCATTAAATATATCATCCAATGATTCTGGATGATTAGGTGCAGAATCTGGTAACATGTTACGAAGATAGCCAGGCTGCACAGAAAGAACCCATTCTTGATACCAAAGGAAGAAGTTCTATTGAAGAGCAAAATAAATTAGGCTGCAATATATAAAAGACAGAAGAAATAAAAGAGACACATCGCCAAGAGCCTTGTAGCTCAGTGGTATTGACTTGTCTCCTTTATAAAGAGAACTAGAGTTTAAATCCCCCTCCCCCATTTGTTGTAAGTTGTAACTATCAAAGGGTGAATGCTAGGCAAGCAAGACTATAACCCCCTTCCAAAAGAATCCAAATGATGAGCATTAAGGTTAAGGCCTTTGGAAATGACGCATACCAATATCTGTGGACCTATGTCATATACCAGCATTGGAGGTCAAAGGTACATCAAGGTCTTTCTTGATCATTATACCATCAAAAGTCAAAACTGGGCTTTCTATGCGGAAGTCTAAAAAAGATGAATCTCTAGAAAAATTGAACTATTTTATGATAGGGCAAGAATACACACACACATTTGAAACCAGCTCATTGGCACCAATTTCTAATGCTCGGACACTGAGAAACAGAAATCAATATGCCTTTCGAAAATGCTGGTTTTTCTTTATACATAGACATCACTAGTATAAATTCAAAGACACAAGTGTACGTAGAGAAATAGAGATTGCCAAAACCTGAACTTGGCTGAGAACAGGGAAATTCTCAATGGTTTTGTAGTAATCAGCAATGAAATCCACCATCTTATGTGCATGTTCTCTGAATTGCTCAGCATCCATTGGCTTCAAGTCACCATCCCTGATGAAGTGTAAAAGGCGAGACCCACATAACAAAATGATACAAACAAACATTAAAAAAATGCAATAAGCAAGACCCAGAAACGGAATTATCAAATAAACACACTCAGAACACAGAAACAAAAACCAACTAATGAAATTTTCATTTGGTGCTACATAGACAAAACAAACAAACTAAACCCAGAAATAAATAATTAGACAATACTCATGACTTACATTGTTAGTTTTGGGAGGGAAGCAAAGCAAGTGAGATGTAGATGAAGAAGAGTTTGAAGAACAAAGCAGGTTTTAGAAGGGTCAGCGAGAGCGAAGTTTATGAATATCAATCATACAAACAATCAAACAGGGCAGTAGGCTCAGCGTGGTAACTAATATTCGCTCTGGTTTCACCTGTGTGGACGTGGACAAAAAATCTTGCTCGTTTTTAACAACTGTTTAGCGTTGGTTCCACGAGGATTTTTTTGTCATTTTCATTATCCACCAGGACGGCAGGACCACCTCAAACTTGATGTAATATGAAAATAAACAGTCAAGTGCTAATTATGAACACATATACCATCCACAACTTTTATATATATAATAATATATACTATACTATATTATCAGACGTAATAAGTTAAAATTCTCTCAAAAAAAATATATATATATATATATATATACACTACAGTACTACACTCACCCATATGCGTTCTATACAAAGGCATCTTATTATATACAGGTTATTTTCTTGAGGAACACGACATAATTATTCAATCAGAATAATTATAATTTATATATACCATCCAAAAGGCAAGCAGCTTTTGTTGGCCCCAATGTCATTATGAAATTGGAAACCTTTATTTGAATGTGTAAAGTTTCGTCTATTTCCATCCTCCTTAATTACTAAACATAAGAAAGGGATAACCCTTTAAAGGTTTTTTTTTTTTTTTTTTTTTTTTTTGGGGGGGGGGGGCTTTAATCCCATGTTACTAAGAAAAAAAGTTAGATGTTTGCTTTAATTTAAATTTATAATAAGCCTTTAAAGGTTTTTTTTTTTTTTTTTTTTTGGCTTTCTCCCCGAAAAAGTTAGATGTTGGCTTTATAAATTTCTAAATTACCTTAAAAGATAGACTAATCTTTTTGATATTTCATCAAAATTTAAAAAAATTAAAAAAAAAAATCTGTTTGAAATGGTCTTAAAACTTAGCATTAGGTGTGCTAAAACTCCCAAAATGCTATTTTAACATATCAAAGAATAAAAAAGCCCTCTATTGGATGTGCTACTAGAGCAAAAATTTGCAAATTTGTTTTAGCATTGCTACAGAGATCTACTTGTTTATTTATTTATTTATTTTTTCCGTTTAACTCTCTCCTCTCTTTCTCTTCCCTCTCTTCTCTCCTCTCTCGTCAACTAAGACTACTCCTCCCCCCCCCCCCCCCCAACCACCACCAGCCAAAATGACAATGCACCTCACTTCTTCAACCACTGCTCTACCTCTCTTTCCTCCTCCTCCTCATCATCATCATCAAACAGTGTCATTCCTTCCTCCATTACCACCCAACGCTTAGACTACATTCTCCAATTACTTGGCTGCAAACTCTCAATTGATATCGTCTTCTCCTTTTCTCTCCCCGAATTCAACCCCAATTTGAGTTTATTGGGCTTTTTTGGGTTTTTTTTTTTTTGGTGTGGCTATGAAGAGCTATTTTTAAGGTTATTTTAACGGGTTAGTATGCTAAAATAACATATGGAATGTAGGGTATATATATATTTTTTTAAACTAATGTAGAGTATATTGTTAAATGATGTGCTAAATTAGGTTTTTTTTTTTTAGCACACTGGATGATAATGCGGTATTCATCTACTCTTCTCATTCTCCTAATTACTTTTGTTGCTCTTAAAGGTACAAACTTTATTCAAAGTGGTATTTATTCGTTAGACAAAGTCCCTACATTGGAAGTTATCACCATTCAAAGGGAAGAATGTAATGTGTGATGAAACACTAGTGCAATGGTGTTGATCATCCCACACTGCTTACATCTCTTGCTTATAATTATATATCAATGATAAGCTATAGTCGGGATGATTTTATTTGTATCAATATTTTGATACATTCTAACTCTTGTATACTACGAATTACTAATAGGATATTTTGAAAGGCTTCCGATTTACTATCTTTTGAGTGATCAGCATCAGTCTTAAGTCTTAAGTCTTAAGTTAGTCATGTGCCTGGAATATAGTCCACACCCATGCCAAAATCGATTAACTTCATTCACACACAAAAATCTGAATCTTGACCTGCACTGGAAATTTTGCTAATTAAATGCCTAAAGATTTCCCCTCATGAACTTATTATTAAGATGAATCGCCAAATAGCTCTCACCATGCAATTATTATTATTTTAAAAAAAAAAATTCTTTAAAAACTTGAATAATATTTTCTATTTTATTTATTTATCATTTTTTAAATTATTAATAAAATTGTTAAGGCATTAAGAGATAACTGAGATTATGTGTTTAGTGGCTCTGAGGGGTTTAATATGATGAAACATGAAGTTAAAGAGACTCCTTTTGTCTAGAGATATGGAGTTTATGAGTGGCAGAAATGAACTAAATAAGAGAGGACTAATGTTAAATCCTGAAGTTTGGAAACTAAAATAAAAGTTAAGAATTTTGGCTTTTTACAATACCTTAACTCTCTGAAAAATGTATAACTACAATTAAAAAAGTCCTTGTGAAAAAAACAATAATAATAATTACAATCAAAACTCTCTTTACTCCATCTTACACTTATTCTCTCTCTTTGGGGCTTCTTTACCCCTCTAGTTGTTTGGGTTGATTTGCGAGCACCCTGAAAATAGTCACAACAAAATTTTGTTTTGGGCAAATAGGAATAACAAACTAATAAAAAATAGAATTGAAAAACATTATGATTATTTATTTAATTCATACCTTTAAAAACAAAGTTAGGCATAACAAAAGAAAAAAAGGCAACATTTGCACAAACATTACATGAGTGAAAAAAACAACAGCATTACAATCAATCATAAGTTAAGTATGGAAATCCCAATACATTCTAACCAAAATTAGTTGACTATCATCTAAATGATATTATTTCGAATTCTTACATCATGTGAAATTTCAATTTTCATAAAATAACTTACTAACATGTTTAAGTTTAAGATACAACTATGGTTGAAATTAGAATGTATCATCACAAATTGTTATTGTACATAGAGGGGTTGCTTAAGATAGAACTATATATGCCCATTACTCTCATTTATCATTGTAATTGGAAGTTAATTAAACCAACTCATCAAACATAAACTCTCAATATGGTTGCCCAATATTTGGAAGAGAAGGAAACCAAAAAGAAACACTTATTTGCTCTCTTGTTCTGTAGTTAACAGCGTTAGACGTTTGTACACCAAAACATTAAACATAAACTGTCAGAATGGTTGCTCAGTAATTGGAAGAGAAGAAAATGAAATCGCAAAAGTACCAAAGATGACAATATATATACATGTACCAACCCAATATGACGCATTTCTTTGAAATTTGGAAGACTCCTCTGTGTGGGGTTCATAAGGGACTTGAAAAGGTAGTTTCAAAGAAAAGACCTTATATGATTTTTAAAAAAAAAAATTTGCCCTACAAAAGAATGCATAAGCAATAGATTGATACCTCAAATTTTTAGTATATACTTTCTAGAAAATTTTGTCCTTAAAACATGCATGTATTCTTTTTTAAAAAAAAAAAGCATGTATAGGTAGGCAGAGATTGAAGAAAACCAAACTCAAATAAAGCACATAAGACGCATAGATTAATAGTGAAATTTTAGAATATCAATTATTCAACACTTTGTTGAATATAGTTAGTCATCATTTCTTCATAACATAATCATACAAATGTTTTATGTGTGTGTATATGTATATACACACATGATTTAAAGTAAATTACAAATCCACCATGAGGTTTTGGAGCTGATCTGAGCATCGTATCACTTCGACAGTTTGACATGTATGCAACGATTGGGGACAAAACTTAAATTAAAAAAAAGGACCCATTTAAGGATGAAATAAAAGTTGCCACCCTTAGACCCATGTCAAAGTCCTCGGCATCATCATTGCATGGACAATTCAAATTTTATATGGTGCTTCTGTTCACAATTGCACAAGAATATCAAGCTGATGTGAGAAAAAAACTTACTTTGTTCTTCAGAAACTCGTGATTTGTAGACAAACCAAGTCATTTCAATCCTGTTGGAATGTATTGACAAAAGAAAAAAAAAAAAAAAAAAAACACCTTCAAAATCAATTACCAACATGAAAATGTACACAAAAAAGGACTTCTGCATATAGAGATAACATAACGGGCACTATTAAAAAAAAAAAAACGAACTTCAGCATTTAATGGTAACATGTGCACAAGTATATGATATAATATCTTGACCCAAAGTCCTGAACAATCAAAATTTGTAAGAATGATTTATGTGCATTCATGTTAAATGAGTCAAGTTCTTCAACACCATCAATGTAGTGGTGTTACTCTTGTACATATACAAACACTTCCAGCATATGCAGCATCTACATGAAACCACATCCAATCACTCTATCTTAAGAGAAGATGCATTGCAAGCATTGTAAGATTGTCCAAATCTTCAAATGCGTTAATTACATAAAATAAAATAAAAATATCTCACGAGGCAGTCTTGAGGCTCTTTTAACACTGATAACAATAAAACACAAACTCCTCCATAACAAGTAAAACATTGGAAAGAGTCTATTTGGTGTTTCTCAAAAGAGAACATAAAGAATTAATTAATTAATTTTTTTTTTTTTATAAGAGACATACATATTACGTAAATGAATTGCCTTCTAACAAACCATTTCTGTCTCTTCTAATTTTTCTTCTTTTTTGAAAACTTGGTAAATTCTAATACATAATATCTAATCCACATTGAATTTTCAAAAAGGAGAAGCATCTTGCTAACTTTTTCAATGCCGTAATTGAAAGACACATTCACCCTGCATGTTTTCCCCTGCCCCACCAAGTGGATAGGTTGGGGACAGTGGTTGATTTTATAATCAAGCCAATTTCGAGTCATGGACACAAAGGATGAGTTAGGCATCAGCTTTAAGTTAAGTTTTAGCTTTTAACTTTTATGTACAATTTTTTAAAACATCATTTTTCCCCCTTTTTTTTTCACTTTTTCAAATTGTTTCAAGGTACAAGTATATTTCAGCACACTTTCATCAAAAAGTTTTCAGCAAAAAGCTAGATAAACTGTTCCCAAACGGACACTAAAGGCCTTTCTTGATCATTTGCATAAACCACATCTTTTCAAGGCCTTTTTTGCCAAGCCTCCTTAAATTATTGTCAAGAGCAGCCAATAGAAAAACTAAAACAGCTTCACTTGTCATGCCCTGTATCATTCCACCACCTTGTCCTACACCAAGATTTGCAACATAATTTTGTATGCTTCATAAACTGAAAAACAATCCAATTCCAAAATATCAAAACTACCCTTGTATGCCTAAGTTTGAGGTTTATATTAACTTCCAAAAGCAGTCCATATTCAATCTAAAAAAAGAGTTCAAGACCTCAATCCAACTCATTACAATATCTGTACACCATATCATCAGCAGGTAAAAAACCTATTTTGACTTCTAACCACTCCATTAAAAAAAGCATATATCCTGCAAATTTAAAGATCCTTTAATTTAGCTCATACACCTAAGGTCAGTGTATATTCCTAATTCTGATATTTGTTCAGAGATATCATATTATTTCAGCAATCTCCATAACCCAAGATTTAATAAATTACATTCTATTTCATTCCATTCCAATACTCCCAAATATTCAGCATATAAAGCTATAAAAATAAATAAATAAATAAATAAACTCTTTATAAGTTCAGTATTGGGAGACACAAAACTTTGACTTGAGAAATAAAGAAGAAGAAGCTACACCTTTACACTGTATTAACCCTTACCTGCTGAAAGGAAATCATCAGGCAATTATCCAGGACAATTGTTTCACGCTCTGTGCTGCAGGAGAAGTTATCCAACTGAAACATACAATGTAAAGACCAGCACTGAGCATTTCTCCTAAGAATCTAGTGATGCTGCTATTAGACGGATAATATGCAAAAAACATAGTTCATGCTCTGACAATGGGTTACTCCAGGTAATATCTTTGCCTGAACATCTAGAAGCACACAAAATTTGTACATGACACATGTTTTTACCGAAACATACCTGCCCGGGCAGGGGATTGAAGGAAAAATTGAATTTTAGAGTAGACAATTTAGCAAGACTCAATTGCATTTGACGAAAAAAAAAAAAGAATAAAAAGAAACTTACATAATCATTCTATAAATTACTTTTCTATTAGTCATGCACTAATAGAAAAACAAAAAACTAGTTAATGTCACTATAAAATTTATTTTCCAATGATTCTGGATGATATTAAGCACAGAACTGGTAACATTTTACAAAGATAACCAGGCTGCACAGAAAGACCCCGTTCTTAATACCAAGGAAAGAAGTTCTATGAATTAAAAAGTAAATTAGGTTGCAATACATAAAAGACAACAGAAATCAAAGAAACCAAACATTTACATCTTTTTTTTTTTAAATCTGGTTCAAAACTGAGCAAATAAAAAAAAAAAAGTGGGCCTTAACCTCCACCCAGTTCTTAAGGAGAGAGGAGGTTTCATTTGAAAAATAGGTCATTGTCACCTCTTTCCAATACTCAAGTGGAGAAACAGAAATCAGTATGCCTTTAAAAAATGTTGGTCTTTCTACATAGAAATCACTAGTATAAATTCATAGACATAAGAGAGAGAGAGAGAGAGAGAGAGAGAGAGAGAGAGAGAGTATTATCCCCAATCATAATACTTACGCTTGGCAAACAGAAAAATCCCCAATCATATGTTCGATATTACACAAAGTTTCCCATGTTATTAATCAGTTAGCAACTAGACATCAACCGCAGCATTAATGCATTATTATCACTACTATTACACATCTTTAACATTCAAGGCAATATTTCTTCCACTTAAGAAGTTTTCTTTTCAAAGGAAATCAAAAAAGATTCTAAGTATGATGAGTTCCAATGAGTAAACCCTGTATCCTCGGCAAATAACATGAATAACAATTCTGGTCATGAATATGAGTGGTGATTTCTTTCGTTACCAGCCTCCGATCAACAGATTCAACACACATAGATGTTTTGAGTACCATGTCAAACTCATTTAAGCTGATAGCATACAATGTCACTAACTCAACCAGCAATTGTGACAAAATCATAACTTACCTTAAATATATAAACCTCTAAAACATTGTCTAAGCTTGTGCAAAATTTAAAATTGGTACCCAACAAATTATTGCAAGAAAATTTAAGTCACATATATGGCCACAAGTAATCAGGCATATCAATTGGCAGCTCAGATTTCAACAATCATAAATAAATAAGAAAAAAGGAAACAGTCAATTATTAATAGAGTAATAATTTGGATCATGTTAAAGCTGCCAAAAGGAGGAGACAGGGATCAAAAGATATTATGATGATGATAAAAACAGAAGGAAACAAGCTAACATCAAAACTCTTCTATTTCTTAAAGTAGCAGATAAGAAAGAGGGATTAAACTGATGGCAACTTCATGTGCAATCATTTCACAAAGAACATCAGGCGAAAGGACATATAGTTAGTTTATAATTCCGTTTTTAGCCACCTGCAATTTTTCCAGCTGGATTCCTCCTATCCGTCATTAAACAATAAGCATTTAATCATAACACAATGTATTAACAGTACTTAAAATACATAAATTTGCATATTGTCAGACTGATCATTCACATCTAAAAATTTTATTCACTTGAAAAAATATTTACTAGATATCTAACTGAAACAAAAACAAAGAGATACATAACAATCATATGCAATCTACTTCTTCAAACTCTATCTCATATTTCCCGTAAAGATACAGTAATTTTTGAATGTAACAGACCCTTGTTCCTTCTTAAACTCTTCTAGCTTTTGGCGAAGGCGATAAAGAATTTCAGGTAACACACGTCTTGGGTTTTCCCGTAACTCATCACCTTTGACATTACAGTGTGTCTCAATGCATTTAATATGCTTTGTATTAAAGTAGTAGTCTTCTACTATGATAGGCTCCTCCAATGACTTACCCTGTATCTCATTCATTAACCACTCTGCACACTCTATTGTTGATCTTATAGGTGTTAGGAACCTATCCCGATCATATTTCAGGTCCTCAAAATCCTCACAAACTTTCTGCTCCTCGCTTTTTTTGATTCTTTTTATAGAGTAATCCAAATTGGCACACACCAAAGTGCCATTTGAAATCCGGTAACTAGGTGTAGCTTTTGTACACTTAGAGAGGTCAGGTTCATGGTCTTCATCATCCTTAGTTATAAGCTTTTGCCTCTGTTGGCCTTTATGAGATGGTTTTGCTTTTTCACCACTACCACCACCACCAGCAGACATATGAGAGCCTTTACACTTTTTTCGCATCAAGTCCAATGAATTCTCACATAATGCTGGAACAGCATGAGCAGGAGCGAGAAATCCACAAAAATTATCATCCCTCACATACTTGTGCCACTGTTGGCCTTTACGAGACGATTTCACTTCATCACCAATACCACAACCAGTAGACAAATGAGACCCTTTACGCTTTTTTTGGCCTGAGCCCAATGAACTCTCACATAATACACCAGCAGCAGGAGCAGGAAACCCACCCAAATTCTCACAATATTTGATAAAACTATGCAATTCATCCACGAAACCCAGAGGACAGCTTCCAAGAACACTATCAAGCCCTATATGTCCAGAAGTGTAGCAGTGAATACGCTCCAAAAAGTAGTTGTAATGATAATCCGACCCACGTAAACAGCTTTGAATCTTCTTGAACAGAGAATTTCCTTGCTGGGACAAAGCTTGCAAGTCAAAAGAACATGACTTATTGGTTGTGGTTTCATTAGGAACCGAATTTGAAACAAAGCTGAAGAATTCATGGAACAGATCAGGGTGGTCCTTGAAAAGATTGTGGATCCTTTTACAAAGCCGACTCATATCCTGTTGCCCTTTACCCTTACCCTTATGGTATGAAATGAGCAAAACCAAGAACGACTCATAAATGCTATCGTCATCTGCAAACCGAGTTCGAACCTTATTAATCAACGAACTTGCTTTCGGAAGCCAGAAATCCAATTCGTTTTTCATGTTTGATTAGCAATGATATCACCAACAGGTCAGTTAAAATCACAAAAGAGGAGAAAAAAAAAAAAGGAAGTCTTAGAGCACAAGGAAAGAGAGAGAGTCTCAGAAAGTGAAAGACAGATTGCAAATGATAGGATATGAGAATTAGGGTTAGAGGTAATACTGAAATATATAAAAGAAATTTGGAAGTCTTGGAGCCCAAGGAAAGAGAGTGAGAGTCAGTAACTAGGGTTATTGAAGATAAGACAGTATTTAACGTTAATCGCCTTAACTTAAGCACGCGCGTGAATTTGACGAGTTTAAATAAGATGCAATATATCTCCAAAAAAAAAAAAAAAAAAAAAAAGACGCAATAAACTGTGGTTATGAATTTGACGAGTTTAATTTTGAAGTTATTTTTTATATAAACAAATATTTACATTTTTTATATAAAATTTTTTTTAAGTATTTTAATTATTATAATCTTTATATATTAAGAGGATTCAGAAAGTTAGTTATGGTTTCAAAAAATATAAAAAATACCCATAATTTAATTAGATAATCTTTATTCTTAAAAAAAAAATGGGATTAAAATTGTAATTCAACAAAATTCAAAATTCAAAAAAAAAAAAAAAAACTAACCGATAAACTTTTTTCTTAAAAATTAGCACACTCTTTATTTAAATATATCTCACACACATTTGATACATTTTTTCCTAAAAATTAACAAACACTAAACTAACAGTTTACTCCATTTCAAATTCTAAATTTTAGTTTCTTAAAAATTCCTTCCTCGGTAATGTCACTAACAATAGATAAATTCAAATTAAAAATTTACATTAAACTCAAAATAAAAAAAGAGCCTCATCGCATGTGTGGAGTGCGTGTGATAAGAAAGTTGCTACGTCCACAACAT
Source organism: Notholithocarpus densiflorus (assembly GCA_030021035.2). Lineage (NCBI taxonomy): Eukaryota > Viridiplantae > Streptophyta > Magnoliopsida > Fagales > Fagaceae > Notholithocarpus > Notholithocarpus densiflorus. The sequence goes on from JARYZH020000012.1 coordinate 1,110,613, forward strand.
TTTCATAATACTTTCATAACAAATCATAGGTGGTAAATTGTTATTGGTTCTAATTTGAATTCACAACTTAAATTACTTTTTTGCCCACCCATAATAGCAAATAATAACTTGCCACTTATGATTTGTTATGACAGTATTGTAAAAATGTTGTGGACATAACATTTCTCTTTTCAAAACATTTTTTCATAGATAAACACACACAAGTGAGAAGGAATGTGGTTCTAACTTCTAACATAAAAGCACACCACAAACTTCCCTTAAAAGTCACATTTAACTTTTAAAGAATGATGGAGCAAATTATAATACATACAATACACTCTCTTAAATAATGTGAGACAGTTATTCATCTTTTTTTTTTTTTTTTTTTTTTAAGAAATAAACACACATGGGAGATTAGGAAAGATGGTGGTTTTCATTTTTATGGTGGAACCAAGGATAATAATACAAATAAATATACTCTTTTTTCTTTTTATGTTATCCCATATGTACAAATAAATATACTCATTTTTATGAATTAAAGCTTTTTATGTTATCCCATATAAACTTCCCCCCCCCCCCCCCCCAAATTTAATAGCCTTTTTGAGATACACAATTGTTATATTATTTTAAAAAATACATAGACCATATTTTTTTGGGTTTATTTCTTTAACAATAGAGCTAGACTTAAGAAATGCAAGCAAGTTAAAAAATAAAATAAAATAAAATAAAAAGAACACTAGTGTGCATTTTTATAAATTAGTACGGCTATTTGGAAACAAACCAATATTCGTAGTAATATAACTAGCCAATAACCAATATGGCAATTACATGTTGATGCCTTAAAATTGAGCAATGCTAGGGACACAAAAACTTTCACAATTTTTGTCACAACTCGCCATGTGGCAAGTTGTGAGTGATGAAGATGTGTACGCACCATTTGACCTCCACCACTCATAGCTCACTACATAACGAATTGTGGCAAAAGTTATGAGATCTTTTGTGTCCTTAACATTTTCCCTTTAAATTTGTTTGTAAAATGATAAATGAATGGATTATTAATGAGCCGCAACTTTTTCAAAGGAATCGAAGCAATGTCATTCAAAATAACAACTATCCATTAGGGCTCACACCCCAATGATTCAAACAAATAGCTTCGTTTCCAATGAGTGGAACCTACCAATCTTCAAAACAGTAAGAAATACCCACAAAACTTGCAAGATTCCACTTCCTCAACTCGATCGTCTTGGGAAATTGAAAGACCTAATAGTTTAGAAAAAGGATGCACAAGCTTGGAATTGGTAGGCTTAGGGGGCTCAATCCAAGTAGGCCAAGCCTAATGAGTGTGGTGCAAAACTAGACTTCTTCATTGACTTGAAGACATTTTGCTAAACTTGAGGCCAATTAGCCAATCAAGTCCCTGAGTATGCCTCTTTGGTCAAAATTGTGTAGTGCGATCGAATTACACCCAGAACAATCAAACCTCTTGTTTGAGGTAGCCTACTTCGGCCCAAACTACAAAGCATGCATAGAGGTTAGCTACCAATCTTACTTGCCTAGAAAAGAAAATTTGCAATGGGACCTTGCCCCTAACAACCATGAGGAAGACTTCTTATGATTAGATCCCCTCATCTGACTTAAGGGGGTGGTGTGTTGTCAAGTTCTCCGTCTAATTGAATGGTAAAATAGCCACCAAAATCCATTAGGGGAACCCTAGAAATATCCCACAAATCAGAGATCTTTCTCTTTATTCTCTACTTTCATTCATTCTTTCTTCAAGCTTATTGTGTGATCTTATCACTCACTAGCTTATTGGAGTGCCTTCGACCCACCAACTGATTGGATTCTATTCAGTTTGCTTGATCTTCACATTCACTAAGAACCCTTATTGTGGTTCCTTTTTCTATTTCACCCATACACTTTAACAATCTAGGAAATATAAATTGTTATTAGCAATATAATTTAGATTATGAATGTTGTACTTGAGGGAATTCACAAATATTTAATTATTTAGACTAATTTAAGTGCATAATCAATTTTTTATATTCTTGACTGCATGTTTTATTAAATCTATTTTATTATTTGATTGCATTTTCTCTCAATTGTTGCCAAAGTAATATTCCAAATAAATTGTTTTTTTTTTTTGTTAATAAATATTCATAATTAGTTATTCATAACTATTAGAAAGAAAAAAGAGTTATTTTACATAAATAGTTATTTTATATCTATAGGTAACAAAAAACAAATTAATTTACCTCTTTAACAAATGGTAATGAATTAAAAAAGAAAAATACATGGTTGGTTTTTAAACTTTAAAACATGAGTGATTTTACTCCCTAAAATTTAAATTAGGTATGGAAATGGGCAGGGTAGGTTTGGATCATGGTTGCCTTGTACCAACTTTGAGGTGGGGAAAATCCATAGGGGTAGAAAGCAGGGCAAGTTGGGTTTGAGGCAAATTGAAAGTATGTTACTAACCTTAATGAGATGGTTCTAACATTGACAAGATAAAAATGAAATAGAAAGGGAACGAACAACCCTATAGAAAAGCATTTTGAAAATTGTAATATAAAATGTTTATAGAAAACTATATTATAACTAGGATGTGTATACCAAAAATTAAATTATATGTATGAGTAATTCAAATATATATTAAATAAAATATATCTATATACATTCGGGGTGGTGCGGGACGAGTAAAACTCGTTCTTGCCCCATCACCTCTTTGAGCGAGGAAAATTTGTAGAAGATAAGCTGGGTCAAGCAGGACAAGGTGATTTTGTCATCCCTAATTTAAAGTGATTGCTTTTAATCACTTACAAAACATAAACAAACTAAAAACTAACAAGTTATCATTATTCCAAACACATTAGGGATTAAAAATGATTACATTAAGTTTATTAGAAACGTGATTCTTAAAAAAAAAAAAAAGTTTATTGGAAACAAGTTGCTTAATAGAAAGTAGAAACTTCAACCTTTTTATTAAAAGAAAAAAGCTAATAGAAAGATTAATGGGCTAAAATTGAAATGAGTTTTTAATAGAAAGCATTGAGTATTGGGTTGGGCTAGACTTACAAGAGAAAAGAGAAAGGGGATAGTCGGTCTGAATAGTGTGGGCCGGCCCATGATCTATGATCCATCATCTAATGTCTTCCATTCCAAAGCCGAGACCGTCGCCGGGACTGAGTTTCGGTGATTCGGATTCAGAGGAAGAAGAAAAAGAGAATCGGTATCGGATTCTGCTTAGTAATGAGATTGTGCTCAAAGGCCACACCAAGTTATCTCTCTCTCTCTCTCTTAATGGCTATAAATTAGTGATTTTACTTGAAAAAATATTTGTCACATTTTTAACAATACCTGAGTTGACAGTTTTTTATTGTTTTTATTTTTATTTTTATTTTTTTCTAGGCCACAATACCTCTCTTTATTATCAATTATATTCTCAAAAAGAAAAAACAGTGATTAATCCCACGCTAGAAAATGAGTGTGATATTGTGATTTAAAGAGATTTAAAGTCAGTGTATCCAAGAGTTAGACAATTTTAGATATATATTACTGTTAGTTTATTTAAAAACTTTTCTTCTCTCCCCGTGTGTATGTGTGTGTTAAAATACTTAGAGCCCATTTGATAAGAGATTTTTAGTAACGTTGTTTAAGTATTGTGGAAATATGTGTGAATGAAAAAGTGTTGTGAAAATACGTGTTGTATTATTTAAATAACGAAAATTGTTGTTCAAATAAAATTACCAAACAGAGTATTCTTAAAAATAAAAAATAAAAAAAAGGCTTACCACAAATAATATGTGACGCTATAATTTAGAGTTTTTGAATTTGCAGTTATGTACTGTTATTTATATTCTTGAGTTTCATATGCTAATAGTTGGGATAATGTGTGATTATTTATGGCTAAATGGAACAATCTGCTTAAGGTATTTACCTAGGGTGTTAGTGTTAGTGTTAGGTATTTAACTAATAAGTTTGTGTCCCAACTTGCAATATAAAGTAACAATTTGAGCTCATCAAAAAAAAAAAGTAACAATTTGAGTATAGATCAGTTGTATGTTAAGCTAGCTCTATTTTCCATTATAATAATGGAAAGAATAAACATGCTAGCAACTATCTGGCCAAATAGCATAATTTTAGGAAAAAAGCACTCCAACAAAGTTATTTAGTTATGTATTACAGTTTTAGAACTCGAGTTTTAAGCAAGTATGGGATATTTAACTGCTAAAGAAAGATTGATATTTGATTGGGCAGCGGGACATTTTACATTTTGATATGGAGGATACCATTACCACCACAATGAAGGGTAGTCTGCTGGCATTTACAGATGATTCAGTTCTCTCAATTAACGCTGTTTCTACTGCAGTGAGTGAGCTCGGTATTCAAGGGGTTGAACAATGTGATCCTAAAATTATTACTCAAGCATCTTCTTTTGAGTATGTTTCTCTTTCTCTTGCCTCTTTTGGGTTTTGTAACAGTGATCTATGTGCAATTCATATTTCTATAGATGTAAACATCGGGGAATCCATTGAGAGTTGAGTTAGACTGCATTAATTGTGTGCCTATTCATCCAAATTGAGGTTGCTGTTGGGACTGTGTAACTTATTTCTTATTATTACTGGGTACTAGCCATTCACTAGACCAAAATATTATGTAAGTAATATCCTCGAAAAGATACACACATTCATCTCTCTCTCTCTCTCTCTCATGTGGGATTGGTATGATGCTTTTTCATTTACCTCTATGATATCAGGAGGAGTGTATTATGATTTGTGACTTTCTTCCCCCTTCTATTTATCCAATAAAAGAATGTGCCTTTTTAAATTTAATTCTGAACTTAATATACATCATTCTTGCTGAAGTTAGAAATAGATTGTATGAAGGTAGTTTGTGTAGCTTATAGTCAAGTTATGTGAACTCTTTGTGTATGCATAGAAGCTCTGTGGCTTCAGCCTGATATCTCAGTGATATATAACTGGGGAGCATAGAATATTATTTTTCCTACAATAATTTTGAAATTCAAGGCCATGTTTGGGTTGAACAACTTATATATATATATATATATATAAACACACTTTCATTTTCACAAACTTAACCAGTAATTATATTATTCCTTATTTATTTTTCTCTTAATTTAATTATAGAAAATTTTGGATCATGATTATTATTTATAGCCGTTTCTTATGCTTCTTATTATAGGGAAGTCTTTGTGCTGTTTATTGTATAATTTCAGATTATAAATAGCTTGGTTTTACAAGCCCCTACTAACAAGATACATAATTTTATAAGTCTATTAGCCCTTTTATTCAGGTGCCATGATTATATTTTTTTACCTGACCTTCTTACAGGGTCTTTTAAATTCAAGCCTCCTTTTTTTTTTTTTAAAGAATGTTTCCATAGTAGTTCTAATTCAAATATTCTGTTCTCATTTCTCTTCCGATTATGGTCTTGAATTACAACAGATCAGCTGCCTGTGGAGTCTTCCTCTTTTGAGACTGTTATTTGTATCTGTAGATCAGTTGAATTTCCCACTGACTGGTTGTTTGAGGAAATATTAAGAGTATTGAAGCCTGGTGGGACAATCCTAATTCATAAGAATCCTCAGTCTACTATGGGGGAAACAGATAAGGTAATGAGTTTGAAGTTTTGTGATTATATGAAATTAGTTTGACTTGTTAGATTTTAATAGGATTTTGTTACAGATAAACTCTGCTCTTAAACTGTTGGCGGGTTTCTTAGAAGTGGGAGTTCTCAAATCAACGGTTCCATCAGAAGTTCAGTCTTTTGTGGTAATTTTCTGTGTCTAAGCCTGTTTAAAGTGGTATTATTTTGTTCTGTAACCCCTCAATGCAACCCTTTCTAAAAATTGGAGATTTTAAGATGTATAGATCATATGGTGAGGAATTTGGCTTTGTTTCCAAAACTGATTATAACTGCATAGCTCCAAAGGCCATCTACTTTATTATTCTTTGAGCCGTGAAGGTGAACCTAGCATATGCAAATCTTATGGTGCTTTGATGCTTGAACTTCAAATGTCTTCCAAAGTAATAAATAGATAGTGAAATCAAAGCCTAATGAAGTTCTTCTATAATTGCTGTGATCTAAATTTATTCGGTTATATTTTATCATTTTTCCATATGAACCAGCAGTCCATAGGAGGAGCAAGCTGTCAGCCTTTAGCAATAAAAATGACAAATGCCACCTAAAAATCTGCCAAGAAAAATGTTTACCTTTTTCCTCTATGAGATTGGCGGTCCTGCACATTTCATCTCTATAAAGTTTATCTTTTTCCTTGCTCCCAATTTTGAGTTCCTCCAGTTCTTTTCCATCTATAAGCAGGATTCAATCACAATAGAGAATGTCAGATTAACATGGTGCTAACACACAATTCTGCGAATAAATCTATAATTAAGTTCTATCTTAGTAATATAACCCAAATGATCCTCATTTAGAAACTGAACAGATTTTACAGGAAAATATTTTGGATGATAACATTCACGAATTCTAATAGTTTCTTCTGCAGACTCTTAACTTTAGGGACAGACTGCATTTATTGATTTAAACCATTAAGAGTGAATAAACTTCCTGATATTTTATCTTCAAAAAACTCCTTATCTTTCTCACCTTTGACAAAGGTAGACAACTATACAACTGTAATCATTAAACATAAATGTTAAAGGTTCAAGACCTTGAAGGTAAACCAGCCATCCTGAGCCTGACCAACCAAGTGCTGTAAAGTCTCAGTGAGTTGATCACACAAGGTCTTAAAATTAGATCCGCAACCAGAAGAAGAACAAAGAAGTTTAAGTGGATATGGATAGGATGAGTGAAGAATAAACACCGTATTTATTAATTTTTATCATCCATTTGTAATTAGACAAATAAGATGAAGAAGCCCATTTAGTATTTTTGCACACAGTTTGTGTAACCCCTTTTCTTTTTGCCACTTGAATGGGAGTTTAATTTATGAAGTTTCTGGACCTCGACACCATGTTTAGTTTCAGATTTAATTTGGGGTGGATGGTTTTGTTTATTTTAGGGGTATGTAGGTGGGTTCCTTCCATCAGATTGCAGCTACATTCTAGATGATGTCCTAATGAGAAAATAATGACTTTTGTTCTGACGACTATTCTTCTTTATTTCCCTTGTTCCGAGAATTGTTCCTCTAGCAATCATGGTATTGAGATATGTGCCTCTGAATTACTAATGAAAAAGAAAAGGGTAGAGAGAAAAAATCTGCTTCCTAATTAAATCTTTTTGTGTATAATGTATGACTACTGAATAATTAGCTCCTGTTATTTTTTTTCCGGCTAGAAAAGCTAGATGCGATAGCCTTTAGATGATGGAAATGAAACACACTTTAAGAAATCAAACCATTTTAGTGAATCGAAGTAACTTGCCCAGTTTTGAACTTGACAACATGTAGCAAAGTTCATGAAGTAATGTTACGAAGCAATGCTACACAATGAACTGGTAAGTAAAGTTCCAACTCTCAGTTTTGTTTTGGATATTTCTCAACAGAGAATATAGATCTACTTTTTTTTTTGGGCCGGGGGGTTTGAGACTATCATTTACCTAACAATGTTACACAACGCAACAATGTAGTTAAAATCTTTTATATATTTCCTCAAAATATTTGGCAACCTGTTTGGTAGCCTAGTTCTAACACATATTTTCACATTTTAAATAACATTACACACTTTTTTACCCACACGTATATCAAAAACACACAAACAACATTACTCAGACTCTTCTACCAAACGGGCCCTTAATAATCAGTCTACAAAACCATTTCATATCTTTTGGAATTCGGACATGAACAATATTAGTTCAATTGTTTTCCATTGCATTACACGACAAAGTAAAGAAAGTTAAAAAAAAATAATAAAAAACACACACACTAGAAGAGTGGTCTTCAATGAATTTTTATTTTTATTTATTTTTATAAGATAGAAATTATACTCTAGTCTAATCTAAGTGTATATATGTGCGAGTCTCCCTCTTAGAGACTTGAATCTCGACCCTTACCCCCACATTCCACAAGCACTTATACTTATAGAGTGACCATTGCGTCAATAATGCGTGGTGGTTCACTGCTATTTAAGTGCAAACCAAATCTATATGAATTGTCATGCTAACCTGCATATTAATCATAATAAGTATGTGTTAAGTTGTTCACTTAGATTCTCAAAAAAATAAAAAATAAAAGGTTGTTTGCTCAGTATATAAAACATTTAGAAAAATTATTTCTTTGTGGCTATAAGGTTTTTATTTATTTATTACTTGGACTAGTTTATTACTTGAAATTCAAGACAAGAAATTTTACCAGTTGAACTAACTGAAATTTTTCTTAGACTAGTGTATTACTTAGACTAGTTTTTTAAAACCCTAGAAATTTATTAGGGTTGGCGTAACAAAATTCAAACTTGGACAAGTGGCATCAATTACTATATTGTATTGACGTAGGAACGGACATTTAGATTAGAAGCCATGAAAGCTAGTGAAATTTTAGGTAGAGTTGAACATCGAAAAATAGAGTAAGATGATTTATCATCTAATCTTGTAAGACTGCCTTATTACAAAAAGGGATCTAGCTTGTTGATGTTCTTTTGAGGACAGGACACAAATCAAACTCCAAAATGACTTGCTCACTTTCATGATAATGTAGACTGATTTGTTTTTTGAGTTGGGAGAACTTGGAACTAGTGTTTTATCGACTTCTCCTAAGCAACTAGGGGTGTAAGAATAACTGACCAACTGATTGTACTGATCGAAACCAATCAAAATTTTAGAGTTTCAGTTGGTTTTCTGTTACTTTGATTCGGTTTCGGTTTGAGATATATAATTTTTTCGGTTTTCGGTTTAGTGGCGGTGTTGGATTTTTTCACCGAGTAAGTCTAGTGCCACACATTTTGGCACAACAAATGCCACAACTCCATCATCCCTCCACCAACCACAACTCGCCATGTGGCGAGTTGTGGCATTTGTTGTGCCAAAATGTGTGGTACCAGACTTATTCTTTTTCACCGCACGACCGAACCGAACCGAACCGATATATAGATATATATGTAATATTAAAACATGTATGAGTGTGTAGCTTGGTGGTATAATGTGAGTGTGCTGGCTAGGAGTTCGGGTTTTAAAAGTTTTTAAGGGCTCGTTTGGTAAAAGAGTTTGAGTAATATTGTTTGTAGTTTTTTGAAATACGTGTGGATGAAAAAGTATGTAATGTTGTTTAAAAACTGAAAATGAGTTGTTTAGGGTCCGTTTGGTACATAAACTTAAACACATATTTTTAGTTTTTAAACAATATTACACATATTTCTACACACTTTTTCACCCACACATATTTTCAAAAAAACTGAAAACTGTTATTTAAACACATGTACCAAATGCTCCTTATCATCTCTACCAAACGGGCTGTAAGAGCACCCACAGTAGATGTGGGATATGAGCCAAATGCTTAGCATTTGGCACATATCCCACACCAAACACAAAAAATAGCTCCCTAGCAGATGTTGCATATATTTGGCACATATATCATTTTGTGTCCATACCGTTGCAAATTTGCAACGGTACGGACAGATGTGGTAAACCAAAATAATGTATTTTAATGTGTAGTAAATATTATTTTAATGTATAGAATTGAATTATAAAACATCTGATAAATGAGATGTTGCAAAATGATGTGGTAAAATAATAAAGTAGGCATTTAGTATAGCAAAATGGCATAATTTTTGCACTAGCTGCGACGGATACTCTAAGTTTTTTAAACCTAGTTATATTCCAGCCGCATTTTATTCTTTTTTCTTCAGCCGCCGCTCCCATTTTTTCTCTCTCACACAGTCACACTCTAGCAACTTATTATTTTCTCTTCTTCGACGCCGACCCCCTCCCCCAATTCTCTCTCTCTCTTCAGATCTTCTTCTCTGTTTTTTCTTGCTTTTGTTTTCTCCCCTCCCAAACACCGAAACCCGACCGAATGAAACCGAAACCCATGATAAAATATGACAAAATTTTCAGCCCTTGAAAAAGCCCACAAAATTTTTTAAAAAAAGATAGCCACAAAGCAAAAAATTCTACTTTAGTTCACTCTCTCACAGAAATTGAGAAAGCACAAATCCAAACTCAGCTCGACTCGACGATCATTAGGTACGATTTGATCATGGAAGTCACAAACCCTAATTTCGTCTTTGATTTTTTTTTTTTTTTTGGTTTACCCACACTTTTTCATTGATTTCCCCATGATTTTCGTTTCACATTTCTCTGTAAACTGAGCTCATCATCGATTTCCCTATTTCGAGTTCTAATTGTTCGACTTTTGTGATTTCATTATTCAAGTTCTAATCATAATCTCTGTTTCCTTTACAGTTTTCATACAAATATTGATTGATTGATTTTTTATTTTATTTTATTGTGAGTACAGGCACAACGAGATTGCAAGGCTCAATCCAAGGGATTGTTAGTATTGGTTGTCTGGGAAATGTGCTTTCCATTCAATAACTAGGAATTTATAATATTAGTTATAAATTTTTTCAATCAATGTTTGCTACATTGTATATGTTTGAACTTGGGTATTAGTTATGGATCTTTTCAATCAATTTTTGCCATATTGTATGTGTGTATTATGTTGAATTGCTTTGGCTTTCCGCTGTGGTGAAACCAATTGCTTTGGCTTTCTGCTTTGAATATAAAAGTTGTCCCAATGATGCATGTTGACCAAATAGAAGTTGGCAAAAGGAGTGCATTATAAAAGTAGGTACACAGGAATCCCTGTAATCAAGAAGTTTTCTAAGAATACTTGATCCATGCTTTGTTTACATGGACCTTATAAATGAGAGAATACAGAATTCTAACAAAAGAATTGTAGTTTGAATGATTGATGAAGTTATTGACGAGGGAATTACCATTTTATGACTAGATATGCAGCATTGTACCATATTTCATCTTAGGTGTAGATGAGGATAAGTTAAATGTTTTTTCTAATGAAGATCCATGCCCATGTTCTAAATCTGGCCTGGAAATTTTTGGAACTCAAACTAGTCCATTTACAATACAGAATAACATGATTATTATAGCCTTCACAGCATCACTAGTTTTTCTGCAAGTCATGCTCATCACTTGCATATTAAATGCCTCAAAACTTTGGCTAGTTTTACATGTTATCTTATGTGGCACACTCGTCCTTTTTATTTTGGTTGCAGAGTCTGCAGTAGCTCTGCTTCAGCATCAAAATTACTGAGAAGTATAATCTTCAAAGTGATCTTATATGAAGTAAGATATTACTTCAATGCTGTTATTAAAATTAAAGCCAGTATTCTAAACCCTAGTTTTAAGCTTCTTCTCGTTGTGCTGTGGTGGTTGGGTCGTTCGATTTTGGTTAAAAGGCTTTGATCCATTTGGTTGAGGAAGAGAGACCGATATGTGGGGAAGAGAGAAAGGTATATGAGTTTTTATTTAATATTTATTTTAATTGGTTGTATGTTAAATTGGTTGAAATTATTTATATTATTATAATAGGTTGTATATTAAAATAAGAAATGAGATATTGAGTGTATTGTTAAAAGAAGTTTTAAAATAGATAAAATAATTTTTTTTAAGGTAATAAATAATAATTTTTCAGCACCCCATATATAAATGCTCTTAGAATTCAAATCCAACTAGCCACTAGAAGAAAATAAATAGTTTAAATCGAAAAACCAGAGCAATGGTTAGCTCAATATAGAAATAATAACCCAAAAACCTCTGATCAGATCGTCCATTAAGCTCTCCTGTGAGAGAGAGAAAGTGTGTGAGAAAACAGAGCCCGCGTAAACTTCATCACAACAAATATCTTGGATAATTGTCAATATATAAACTTTTTTTTTTTTTTTGCTGTTACATTGCACAACTATAGATACTGTGCACTAAGAGTTAAAAATTTGAGAAATACTTATTTTTAGAAATGCCAGTACTATTAGGGTGTGACTCATATATATGTGTATATATATAAATATATATTTATATATATATATAAATATAAAAATAAAATTTAGGTATTTACCTTAGCAACAATGCACTCCTTTCTTTTCTCTTTTTTGTGTGTGTGTGTGTGAAGGGAGAAAGGAGAAGGAGATGAGAGCTCTCAGTTGCGTAGAGAAGAAAACTACTGCTCTTAGCTCTACGACTAAAAGTTTTCTTCTCTACGCACCTTTCCTTTTAACTGACAGATTATCTTCTGAAGTTATTATAGGAAATCTTTTTTTGGCTTAACTCTATTCTTTTTCCACGACAGATAATGGGATTAGTACTAATATATGTGAAACAGAAGTTTTCTTCAAGTTCATCTTACCCCCAATCCCCAAAGACATACTTGTTAAAAGAAATTTCCATTTTTAAAGAAGGAAGCACTGACAGAGTTGAGCCAGTAACAGATGATATAAGGGATACCATTGATCTTGCCCAAAAGCACTAATGGATGTATTTATTACTTAATACCTTTTTGTTTTCTTCCTTTCAAAAGATGTTTTGCTACTTTATTGTATTCCCCTTTAAAAACTGTCCCCTAAAGAATTTTAAGCCCTTTGCAAGACAAGGCAATACAGATGAAATAGAAACCCAGATAGACAATCTCATTGTGAGATTGTTGAAATCCTGATAGAAAAAGAAAAGGTAGCATTCATGCTACACCATTTCAACTTTATTAGACAATAGCATGAAGGCCTTTAAGGCGTACTTGCACTTTGTTAGTCTTAATTCCAAGGTTAACGGTCAATTGCCTGGCAAGTAAGATAGCCAAAAGCTAAAATCCCAGACCAAAAAGATTCTTAACCTCAGCAGAGGAAAAGAATTATTGCCAATCCACTACCAGAAATCTTCAGCGAAGATTTTAGAAAAAAGTACGAAGGCGTCTCGTCAGAGACACTATCCTTTCAGAATACAATGCTGGCAGACGCAATGTATTCATGTGGAAAATAATGAGACCCAAAAACAGACACCGTGACAGATGTACGACTAAAAGATTGCTGACAGACTCAACAAGAAAACTGCAGACAAAGCGGCTACTATTCACCATTATCAAACATTTACTGTTTATCAGCATGCGTGAATAGTGCCTAGACAGATCACGACAGACTACTGCTCACCAGTACACCGACAGATTACTGTTTATGAATAGTAAAAACTTTTACTGTTCATTAATAGTAATTTCTCCATGATTATACAGGTTTACACCAACATATTAACTCAAGCTAACTTTACATGCTTGAGTTACTTTTTAAGACAGACATGGTTTATTTTCTCTATAAAAGGACAGACTCACAGGTCTAAGTTTTAGATCCAATTACAGAACCCTTTCTCCCTCTCTTAGCCAAGACAGACGCTTGTAACCTTCTCCCTCCCAGACCTCACCGACATAGCCTTGTAATCTTTTATACTTTCAGACAGACTTCTATTTGTAATCCTATATTTCAAAGACAGAAGTTTATTCCAAGCTTTGTATCAAAGACAGGAGTTTTTCAGTTGAAGTAAGATTTTACTAGTTTTTGTTTTGATATTTTATACTCCGTTTTAATCTTATTTTGAATATATTTATTTTGCTATATCTTCTCTATTTGCTATTATATCTTTGTTTTATGCTTCTATAATACTGCTGCGCTTTCTCCTGGGTATTTATATATATATGTATATATATATATATATATATATATATATAAAGGAGGAGAAAGGAGAAGGAGATGAGAGCTCTCGAATGTGTAAAAGTTTTCTTCTCTACGCACTTGAGGTATAGATATAAATATATTTATAAATATTAATATAAATATATAAACATATATAGTCATTCCCCATTTAGGGAACCTTGTTAAGCCTATCTCGGCTCTAGAAAAACCTTTAGTCAAGCTGCGGGTAACCCGAAAAATCAGTCTCAGGTCTAAATACAAGACAGAATTATAAATAGTCAACCAGAAGTTAGAAGAACTAGTAAAAAAGAAACCAATTATCTCTTCGACTAGCAGAGACCCCAGATTAGCCACCCTAGACATCCATACAGCATATAGCAGTTTCAGCAAAACCTCTTTAGAATCTGAAGAAGAAATAGAACAATTAGAAAACCAGTTTGAAAGTCTACAGGTGAATATTTATGAATATATGTGTGTATATATATATATATATACACACGTGTATAAATATATATGTATTTGTTTATAAAAAAAATATGTATTTTAAATATATATATTTATAAATATATAAATATATATATATATACACGTAAATATATAAATATGTGTATATATGTGTGTGTGGTATATATATTTATATGTGTATATATTTATATATATACATAAATATATACATATATGTATATAAATATGTGTATATGTATATATATATATATATACACATGTATATAAATATATATGTATTTTAAATATATATATACACACAAATATATAAATGTGTATATATATATATATATTTATGTATAGAAATATATATGTATATGTATATATATAAATAAATATATACACATAAATATAAATATAAATAAATATATATATATATATATATATATGAAAGGAGAAAGAGATGAGCGCTCTCATTTTCATAGAGAAGAAAGCTTTTGCTCGCATTTCTCTAAGCACCTAAGAGCAGTAGCTTTCTTCTCTATAACTAAAAGTTTTCTTCTCTGAGATATATATATAAATATATTTATATAAATATAAATATATGTGTATATGTTTTAGTTACAAGATTGTAGGGAAAGGTAGTAGGAAACAAAGAACTCTCTCAAAGAAAGGATATATAAGGTATTTATATATTTATAAATATATTTGTATATATATATAAAAATAAATATATACATATATAAATGCAGTTTCAACAAAACCTCTTTAGAATCTGAAGAAGAAATAGAACAATTAGAAAACCAATTTCAAAGTCTACAAGTGAATATTTATGTGTATATATATAAATATATATGTATTTTAAATATATATATAGATATATTTATAAATATATATATATACACATAAATATATAAATGTGGATATATATATTTATATACATAAATATATATGTATATATATATGTATATAAATATATATGTATATATATATGTATATAAATATATATGTATTTATTTATGTATATAAATATATGAGGAAAACAATGATGAGGTCTAGACCCTTGAATTGAAGGCTTCTGAACTCTACATATCTTTCGTATTCCCCAAAAATTTGAGTAAAAAAGTTGGAAATTTCATTTTTTACTATTCATCTGTCACTATTCACCTGTTACCGTTTATCTGTTACTGTTCACCTGTTATTATTCATGACACTGTTCACTCCAAATTTTGCCTATTTAAGGGGGGTTGTTCCTTAAGTTTAAGCAAGCTTTTTTCTTAAGGGACAACCCTCCTTAAATAGGCAAAATTCGGAGTGAACAGTGTCATGAATAGTAACAGGCGAACAGTAACGGATGAACAATGACATGTGAATAGTGATAGATGAATAGTAAAAAGTGAATTTTTCTACTTTTTAAGTCAAATTTTTGGGGAATCATACAGAGGATATGTAGAATTCAGAAGCCTTCAATTCAAGGGTCTAGACCTCATCATTGTTGTCTTTTTGTGTCAAAAGAAATCAAATGAACACCATTATTGGGAATCTTCAGAAGCATTGTATTGGTGGGAAACAGGCTTTTAGCAGTGGTAAGTATTGAAGTGTTTTGGCTGTTGTGCAGGCCAGACAAATAGGAGAATCAATACCAATCTTCCGCCAAATTCGGGGTATCTTCAAACAGTTTCGGATTGTAAGGGCTTTTAGCAATATATTCTTCAAAAACATTGTAGGATTTTGGTCTTTGTGCAAGTCAGACAAACAGGGGAAAGTAGTAGTGGCCTCTAAATAGTAGTAGCCTAAGGAGGCCTTTCATCAATCAGTGGAAGGAGCATCGGATGGATAACCATCATAAGGATCTTTTGGAGGATAATCATCACATTCATGCTCATGATAAATAGCATACTTGTTACAAAATCCACAATATAGAAGTGGCTCAAACTCTAGAGTTTTTCCAGGGGTGAGAAGACTTCTTGGATTAGGATGACCTTCTATCCGCAAGTGAACAAGGGCAGTAGCATAGGGTCTGGGACCAAAAATAGAAATTCTATCTGTGCAACCTATAAAATGATAATCTTTCCATAGATTCTGAGCAACATCAAAAATTTGATTATTGAAATAATTTCTCCAACATTCTGCAAGAGCAAAAGGATCATTGAAGGACAAGTGGGAATTTCCTTCAAGCCATTGTCCTTGGTGAGTGTAACCATTAATGAGAATGAGATGCTTTGAGGGTTGGACATTCATCCAGTTATCTCTTTCCCATTTTGGCAAAGTGCTCCAGCATCTAATGGAAACAAAAGAACTTTCAAATCCTTTACTAGCAGTCTGAATAATTTATGGAAGTTGACTGGCCTGTTTATGGCTTGTTAATTTTATGAACCTGATAAAACCATATTCAAACATTTGGGAAAGCAAGTTAGGATTCCTATCATCATCATCATCTGAATCATCATCAGCAACATATGAACCATCATCATAATCAATCAGGAGACCAGGAAATAGATGTTTCTTTTCATACACTCTGAGACTACTCCCAAAGTGTTCTTCCCATTCTAGTTGGATAAATACATTATCAGATTCATCCAATTCATCAGGATCAGGAATAGTAGCTGTAACAAGTTTCTTGAAATATTTGAACCATAGGTCAAAAGACCTAAACATAGCCTTGCTTTTCAGTATACGAGATTGTATATCTGTTGGCAAGTTGGCAAAAACACTTCTTAATCAGTGCCCATTATAGTCTTTTTATCCATAGAATGGATTTCCTCTTTACCAAAGAGTTGACTAATGTAGGCTTCAAGGCAACTTATATATATGTGTGTGTGTGTGTGTGTGTGTGTGTGTGTAGAGAAGAAAGCTTTTGCTCGCATTTCTCTACGCACCTAAGAGCAGTAGCTTTCTTCTCTACAACTAAAAGTTTTCTTCTCTGAGGTATATATATAAATATATTTATATAAATATAAATATATGTGTATATGTTCTAGTTACAAGATTGTAGGGAAAGGTAGTAGGAAACAAGGAACTCTCTCTCAAAGAAAGGCTTTAGAAAAGGCTTATAAAAGAAAGAAGTTCCGAGAACAAGTTCTAGGGAAATAGTTCTGACCTAAACTTAAGGGACAACCCCCTTAAATAGGCAAAAATTCGGAGTGAACAGTGCCATGAACAGTAAAAGTGAACAGTACAGTGAATAGTGAAATTTCACTTTTTGTCTTCAAATTTTCATCTAAAGAGCCTTATCCAAAGCTTGCCGAAAGTGAACTTGGAATGACCAAAAGCATGGGGAATCTTCTTTTCAAAACATCATCATTAGGCAGAAGTGTGAAACAATAGTGGGAACTTATAGCATTCTTGGTATGATTACTGCTTCTTTGTATGATGGTCTTGTTTATTTCACTTGTTATCCTGATATTACTCTTGCTTTGGATGATCCTAATTTTACCCTCTGGTGAAATTTCCACTATTGTTTCACACCACTGTCCCATGCAAATGATGATGTTTTGAAAAAAGAGATTCTTCATACTTTTAGTCATTTCAAGCTTACTTTCGGCAAGTTTTGGTTTTTTGGATTGAAGAATCAGACAAGGCCCCTGCTGCTGTTGATTTAAGACAAAGTGAAAAAAATCACTATTCACTTTTTACTGTTCACTGATTACTGTTCACCGATTACTGTTCACTTTTTACTGTTCATCAGTACTGTTTACTACACTTTTTATGCCTATTTAAGGGGGGATGCCCCTTATGTTAAACCAAGTTTTGCTCTAGAGCCAGGGGAAGGGACACAGCGTTAAAGGCGGAAGCACAGTAATATTATGTTAAAATAAACAAAGTAGAATCAGCCAAGAAGGTGGTATTGCAGATATAATCAAAGTAAGCAATATAGATCAAAACAATATAAAGTATAGAACAAACTGAAAGCTGAAAGTAGTTAATATTGAAAATAAGTAGCAGAACTTACAGTAGTAGTTACAAGGTCTCAACAGGTTAACAGTTACAAGGCTTGAACTAGTTCTAGTTACAAGGATTTGTAGGGAAATAGTGGTAATAGTGGAAATTCTAGAGAGAAGTTCTAAAGGAGAGAAGTAGTCCTAAAGAGATTCTGGCTCTAGAGCAAAACTTGGTTTAACATAAGGGACATTCCCTCTTAAATAGGCATAAAAAGCGTAGTGAACAGTACCGATGAACAGTGAAAAGTGAACAGTAAACGGTGAATAGTAATCAGTGAACAGTAAAAAGTAAATAGTGATTTTTTCACTTTTTGTCTCAAATCATCAGTAGTAGGGACCTTGTCTGATTCTTCAATTCAAAGAACCAAAACTTGCCGAAGTAAGCTTGAAATGACTAAAAGCATGAAGAATCTCTTTTTTAAAACATCATCATTTGCATGGGGCAGTGGTGTGAAACAATAGTGGGAATTTCACTAGGGGGTAAACATTGTAGCATTTTGGACATTGTAGCATTTTGGCCGTTGTGCAGGCCAGACAAATAGGGGAAGGAATCAATCTTCCGCTAAATCCTGAGTTTCTTCTTCATCATGACCAAACCACTCCTGATTGTAGGGGTAGTAAGGGTCTTTTGTAACAGAAGTTTTAGAGGACCGTTCATCTTCTGAATCAGCAGCTTCTTTTTCTTTTGATATCATCTTGACGAGGGCATATAAGGCATCACGGTCCTTGCGAATCTCATCCAAAGGAGAACCCTTTTTCCTAGGCTTAGCAGGGGGTTTAATGATTTTAGCAGATGTAGAAGTAGGTGCATTAGCCAGATCAGCTTTTTGCACTAGGGTAGTGATTCTTAATGCTGGAGAAGCACTTGGGGATGGGAATTCTCTGGTAACATTGTTAATAATTGATTGTGTGTGAGGAAACTTATCCCACCATTGAACATACCAACAGCGAGTGAGAATATCACATTCCTTATCATATTGCCATTTCAGGATCCAAGGAACCTTGTATTTCTTAATGAAATGGAGCAAAGGAGGGAATTTAGCACCATATGAATCAACTTTGAACACACTTTTGAAATATGTAAAAGAATTCATTAATGGTTCTGGGAATATTTCAACAATTGAGCCAAACTGAGCCCACCAACGTATGAACCATAGGGGGAAATTAGAATTGAAATCCTTATCAAAATTAACAAACCATGATGATGACAGGGACCCTGACTGGCTGTCCTAGATCTTTGAATATGGCTTTATCAGGTTTATCAAGCTAACAAGCCATGACCAGATTAGCCAGTTCCCGCAAATTATCCAAAGGGCTGTTTCACAGATTAATAGTCCTTCTGTTTCTATCAAATTTTGGAGCACTTTGCCAAAATGGGAAAGAGATAATTGGATGGATGTCCAGCCTTCCAAACATCTTGTACTCATTAATGGGTTCACCCATCAAGGTCAATGGTATGAAGGAGATTCCCGCCTATCCTTTAAGGACCCTTTTGCTCTTGTTGAATGTTGGAGAAACTATTTCAATAATCAAATTCTTGAGGTCATCCAAGACCTATGGAAGGACTACCATTTCATAGGAAACACATAGAATTCATATTTTTGGTATTAAACCTTACATCTCTGTAGTCCGCCATTTAGAAAGAACTGGCCATGATGATCCAAGAAAGTTCCTTATACCAGGAAAAAGTCCTGTTTATGAGCCACTTCTATATTGTGGATTTTGCAACCAGTATGCTGTATATCATGAGTATGCATGTAATGATGATTCCCCATGGGATCCTTATGATGGTTATCCATCTGATGCCCCTGACACTGATTAAGTCCTCTCAGTACAGACAATTGAACTAGCCAATGCACTTGTTTCAAGCCTGTTAAGCTCCCTGATAAGTTCTATTGACGATATTTCGGGTGATTGATTGGAAGATTGATTTCCCTATTTGTCTGGCCTGCATAATGGCCAAAATGCTACAATGTTTACCCCCTGGTGAAATTCCCACTATTGTATCACACCACTGCCCCATGCAAATGATGATGTTTTGAAAAAAGAGATTCTTCATGCTTTTAGTCATTTCAAGCTTACTTTCAGCAAGTTTTGGTTCTTTGGATTGAAGAATTAGACAAGGCCCCTGCTGCTGTTGATTTAAGACAAAAAGTGAAAAAATCACTATTCACTTTTTATTGTTCACTGATTACTGCTCATGGATTATTGTTCACTGATTACTGTTCACCGATTACTGTTCACTTTTTACTGTTCATCGGTACTGTTCACTACACTTTTTATGCCTATTTAAAGGGGGATGTCTCTTATGTTAAACCAAGTTTTGCTCTAGAGCCAGAATTTCTCTTTAGGACTACTTCTCTCCTTTAGAACTTCTCCCTAGAATTTTCACTATTACCACTATTTCCCTACAAAACCTTGTAACTAGAACTAGTTCAAGCCTTGTAACTGTTAACCTATTGAGACCTTGTAACTACTACTGTAAGTTCTGCTACTTATTTTCAATATTAACTACTTTTAGCTTTCACTTTGTTCTATACTTTATATTGTTTTGATCTATACTGCTTGGCTGGTTCTACTGCCTTATTATTGTTGTTTTGATCTATATTGCTTGGCTGATTTTACCGCCTTACTATTGTTTTAAATTACTTTGATTATATCTGCAATACCGCCTTCTTGGCTGGTTCCACTTTGTTTATTTTAACAAAGAACATAATATTGGAAGCCCTGGAGTAAACAATTTTAACAGGTTGGGAAACACTGGTTAAGGCATAAGGATCATAGGAGGAGGCTAAGACAGAGGAATAGTTGGGCTTAGGGATAGTACCTAAGGGAGTGAATCGGTTGACAATTTCTAGGGAAGAAACAGGTTCTTTTTTAACAAGTGGTTTATCAGTGGCTGGGCTTTTGTCTTTAGATCGCCTACTTGCCATGGTGACACTGCAGAAATTCACGGGTAAGAAAATCAGGGATAACATTCTGAGATCCTTTGATATATTTGATATCAAAATAAAAAACACTTAAAATAGCTTGCCATCTGGCAAAAATATGTTTTGAAGCAATGTTTTCAACATCTTTTTCAATAACATACTTAGCACTTTTGCAATCAATACGCAACAAAAACTTTTGGTTTAATAAATCACTTTGAAACTTTGAAATACATACTACTATAGATAAAATCTCTTTTTTAATAGTACTATAGTTTAACTGTGCAGTATTCCAGATTTCAGAATAGAAACGAATAATTTGTTCAAATGAATATGGGGAAACTCTTTGTTTCAGAATATCACCATAACCAATGTCAGAGGCATCGGTCTCAACAATTTTGAAAGCATTAACAATGGGAATACCAAGACACGGCAGTGTCTTAACATGAGATTTGATTTGTTTAACTAGGAAAGTATGGACATCAGACCAAGGTGGAGGATTGTTTTGTAACTTGTCAAAAAGGGGTTTACATTGTTTCCTCATATCTTTGTAGAAATCAGCAACATAATTCAATGATCCAAGAAACCTTTGAAGCTGGGTTTTATTAGTGATGACATCAGGAAATTTATCAGCAAACTGAATGGCTCTATCAATAGGATGAATTTGTCCTTCAGAGATGTCATAGCCAAGGAATCGAACTTTTGTTTGAAACAATTTGATTTTCTTAGCAGAGACAACAAGACCATTTCTTTTGATAGTATCCAGAAACGAATACAAATGTTTCGAGTGTTCATCAATGGAGCTAGAGTAAACAAGAACATCATCAATATAAACAATGGTAAAATGACTGAAGGAATTGAAAATATCATTCATAATGTTTTGGAACTCACTGGGCGCATTCTTAAGACCAAAAGGCATAACATTCCACTCATAATGCCCAAAAGGAGTGGTAAAAGTAGTTTTATACCTATCATTCTCACTAATCTGGTTTTGCCAAAACCCAGATTTCATGTCAAAATTTGAAGACACCACAGCCTCATTCAACCTATGGACCAGGTCATTCTTATTGGGAATAGGATACCTAATCCACTCTAAAACCTTGTTCAAGGGTTTATAATTAATAACCAGGCGAGGGGTTCCTCTCTCAATCTCAGCATTTTTTTGAACATAGAAAGCAGAACAAGACCAAGGAGACTTGCTATTCCTAATCAATTTTTTCTCTAACAAATCATGTATTTCTTTTTTGCAAAATTCAACAGTTTCAGCATTCATCTGAATAGGGTGAGCTTTAGTGGGAATGTTTTTCTCATCAAAACGTTTAACATAGGGTAGGTCAACAAAATGTTTTTTTCTACGCTAGAAAGCATTTGGAATATTAGAGCAAACATCACCAATTAGAATTTTTTGAAAATTATCAATTTTTGATTGCAACAATTTATCAAAAAGTTGTTCAGCAATTTTCTTGTATCTCACTTCTTGCTGAAGGAAGTTAAGATGTTTGGTTTTAGCATGAATCAAATTTAAAGCATCATCAGTATCAATTTCAAACTTAGAAGCAAATTTGAATTTAACTTTCTATCCAAAAGGATCAGTAGTAATGCCATCATGTTCAACAAGAAAAGGATACAAAGCATTTATAAATGGCAGACCAAGAATCACTTTATTAGTCATAGTTTTTACAAGAACAGAAGGAATCTTAAAACAGACATTACCGTGGCAAACATGAGCATTATTTAATTCATATTTAATCTTCATTTGAGTGCCATTAGTAGAAACCAATCTTTCAGTTGACTTTTCAAAATATTTTGAAGGAATTAATCCTTCTTGGATACAGTTCATATCCGCACCAAAATCAATCATAGCAATAACAGTGAAATGATAATCATGGGAAACAACAATTTTAACTTTTGTAAACCATTTTGGAGGAAGCATTTTATTGACAAGATTAAGTTGAGAATTATCAACAATACCTTTATCAGAAAGAAGAGCCTGTTGACAGGATTCATCTCCATCTTTATGCTCATCTTGTTCATTATCAGATTGATTTTGATCAATTTTTAACAATAACAATTCTTGTTTAAGATTAATTTTATCACTTTTAATGCTTTTAAATTCATTTTTTAGTTCAATTATTTCTTGTTTAACAACAGTGATTTCATGTTGAAGATCATTAATAGTTAATTCTTCGGATTTTTTTTTGTTAAATCTTTCCAAAGTTTCTTCAAAGCTTATAGTTGATTTTAGTTTTTTACCAATTTCATTTTTTATCAAATACTAGTCGCTAACCCGTGCGATGCACGGGATATTTGAACGAAAGTTATACACATTCACTTTTATTGGTGAAACCAATCAAATTTGATAATTCTAATTCAAAACAATCGTTGAAAATATGTATAAATAGATTAGTCAAATAAACAACATTCATGTAAAAGCCACAATGATATGGTTCAAGCATGTTCCAATAAAAAACCATTTCAAATAATTACAACATAACAATTTCTAGAATGAAACCTCGTCCCCAAGAAATAATGAGCTATCCACATCAAACATTGTAATACTTTCTCTTTTTTAAATTATCCAGATAAAAAAAAAATAAAAAAATAAGCAAACTCCATACTACTTAGAGATTATTACCAATTATCACAATAAAAATGATATGACTGAAAATAATGGTGGATAAATACTAACAAAATTATAAATCACAACAATGAGCTATTATACATTTATAGGATTTGAATACCACATGATTTAAAAAGAGATTGAATTTAAGAGTAAAGTAATGATCCTAGACCAATTAAATATTTTATTAAGCCACTCTACCACTCTCTATGTCCTCAAATTACAAACAAAGTCCATTAAACACACTCAATTCAAATTCACTAATTCCAAAGAATTTCCAAGTATTATTTTCTATACTACAAGCAACATGTAACGTCTTATCTACTTTTGACTTCCATCAAGTGTAACAATTTGTATTTTGATAATTACTAAACAAATGCAACAGAATCAAATTTTACAAAAATATTTCTTCTTGATAAATCTTTTGATATTTATTCCTTTTAAAAATCTGAAATATGTGAAAAACTAATCAATTTATACAATGCAAACTATTAGGCTCTCTTAATTGTTAGACAATATGCCTTGAATTTAACTTGTGTAAAGATTCTAGTTCCACACGACATGTGTTTATTTAACACAAAAATTATAGACAACTTTTAGCCTATGAACACGACATCACCTATTCTCATCCAAAATATATGTATATCTGTAGTCTTGGCATAAATTAGAAACAACTTTTAACCTTTGAACATAACATCATCTAATGTTGGTATGGGAGAAGTCTTTTTCTTCAAGAATACAATCAACAAAAAAAAATTTCCTACACAAAGCATAAGTCTTGAAATAATCAATTATATGTTGAAGAAAATGTAATCACTCATTTTTCTTGTTCTATCGCAACTCTTGCCTCCAAGAAATAGATGTTGGACCAAATGATCTAGATGAATGTCATATTTCCATTTTCCTTGTCTTTTTGTTTTTCTCTTGTCAACCCTAGTCACCTCTTTCCCTTTTTATCATAGTTTAAATTAAGATTATATTATATTTACAATGGGAAAAAAATTAAAGAATATATAATATTTACAAAGGGAAAAAAATCATATAATGAGCCAATGAGTTTTAGGCTTTAGCTCAAATGACACTTCCTCTTCTGGTAAAAGCAAGTTGATGCAAATGGAAATTAAATAAAGAACTTGAAAAATATTGATTCTTTTTTTGAAGAGAAAATTTTTTAATTATGTTAAATAGAGTTCAATACAGCAGTGGCAGTTGGAGTTCGAGAAAAATTTTCAATTATGTTGCTCCCTTTGCATCTCGGATAATTACTCCAGGACTTCTTTAAAGAACACTGCACATTAAAGTTTGCTCTTACAACATTGAATTTATAGTTTTCCAACTCAAATTGAACTCAATTTTTAAATGTATGATACTATTGATATATTAGAAATTAGACATTACATGGTTTTTTTTTTCTCTTGTGAAGTGTGAAATTGCCTAGAAAATATTTAAACCATTTAATCATCTGCTTCAATTAAATTTAGAGAGTTAGAAAAAATAAATAAATAAAAGGAAACATTTTTAGAAGATTTTTTGCTTCAGCTTTTCTCTAAGTCAATAACCTATTGCCTTATATCACAAAACAACAAAGGCAAAATTTTAATAAATAAAGTAAGAATAGCTACAAACATTGAGAGAAAATATGAGTTTCAATTTTAATATATATTTTTCAAGAATGTAGTTTTATTGTTTTAGACAACACTAATGAGCTAAATCATATAATAACGGGCATAATGCAAACCTTATCATTGTCAATATTATAATAAAATTAATAAAATTTTTAATTAAGATGGATAAGAGGAAGCTTGACTAAGTTCCGCCTGAAAGCTCTCTAGCTTCAAATTTTACATGCCAATTCAGGAAGAGAAATTAATGAGTTGATAGAAAAACAAAGAATCAAGTCAACCCATCAATTGACTTCAAAGGGGGAAAAAAAAAAGGCTGAAGAATTGGAGTTTAATAAAATATAATGAGAAAGGATGCTTGTAAAACAATTAAAGAATGATCATTTGAAACACAACTCCTACAAAATAATATTAAAATTTTACATTTAGTAATATCGGAATTGATGCATTGTTGAAAAGAATAATATATATATATATATATATAAGCATGGATATATATATATATATATATATAAATAAGCATGGAGGTGAAAGCTTTGAACTACATACTATATTAAACCTTTCTTTTTTATTTATTGAAAATGATAGATTTTTATTATGTAAATAACAATGTACAATGGTTCAAACAAATGTGCTAAGAAAGGAGGGCAACCCATCCAAACAACCTCCACTTTGTCAACCATATTTGCGCATGACCTGATGATGTATACAAAAGCAAAAGTTCTAAACTGAGAATTGAACAACCAAACCAAGGTAAGTGAGATTCGAGAGATTGCTATCGAAAGCCTGGACTACTCTTTGATTATCACCTTTATAATAATGTTCCTTAGCCCAGTCCAGATTGCCAATTGAGCTACTTCCCTCATCACCCACCCAGCTGCCATCACTGCTTCTATTTTCCCTAGAAGAGCTTTGTTCATGGGAAATAAAACACACCAAAGTGATCCTTGGCCATGGTTCTTATTATACTTCATTTTTACCACATTAGTGACACATCAGAATGACATATTTGATGGTTCCAATATTCTGGTAGGTCCTTAGAGTACGTAGGGGTTATTTCATTGATGGAAAAGTGAATACAAATATACACCCATAATGGTCAAATAAATGCTGATCTCTGTTTCTTAAGTGTTACTATTAGTTTTGGATTGTATAAACTCCATTGCTCCCAAAACATTTCTCTCTCTCTCTCATCAATATAAATATATATGACAAAACTTAAGTACAATTCCTAAGGTGCAGAACATTAGGTTCTCCAAGTAAATTCAAACACATGGTTGCATTGACTAATGAAACACAATGTTATCTTTTTTCTAAGGATTGTTAAATTCAATACAACTATTAAATTACTAATTATCCCAAAAGCTTAAACTATTGGGAAATAGTAAATTTAATCATTTAACCATATAATTCTAACACCCCCCTCACGTTTAGGCTCAAACTCCCATTTAATTAGTGAGGCCCAACACGTGAGATTTTAAAATGAGAGGTAAAGTGGAGGACATTTTAAAATGGGAGGTAAAGTGGAGGAGACAGAGATTAAACTCAGGACCTTTTGCTCTGATGCCATATTAAATTACTAATTGTACCAAAAGCTTAAGCTATTGAAAAATGGTAAAATTAATCATTTAATCACATAATTCTAACTATATGTTTGGATTAAATTGGGAAACTTAATGTACTGCACCTAAGTTTTACCCTAATATATATACCCATGCATATATCAATACACGTGGAAACTTCATGAAGTTTTAATTGTTTAAAATGGTGCAAAAGCATTTAAGTGTCTTTTGTAAATGTAACAATTAAGTGTTATATTATCACTGGTGTTACGTGTAAAGACTGCATATGCTATTCCATTGCATTGTCACTTGTGACCTCAGCTCCTTGATTTACACATTGTATGGGGTTCATTTGGCTATTCCCTAAAAATGAATTAATTCTTTTTATAACTATAGACTCATTTGGTCATGTAAAGAACTAGGATTATATATGTGTGCGTGTGTGAGTGTACCAGCTTTAAGAGGGAGTGTTATGTATATGTATGTGATAGGGATAAAATTGTAATACTGTAATATCAGTGTAACTACCCACATATAAATAATATGAATGTGCGTGAGAGAATTAATTCAAACTGTAAACAGGTAAGTGCACCTCCTTTTAAAAAAAAAAAAAATCAATGGTTGCAGCAATGGGAAAGGGGAGATTCGAACTCTGGTTCTCTGTTCTCCTAATAAAGGTGAGCATGCTATGTTAGGCTCTTTGACAGGTAAGTGCACTTGATACTTATAATGGATCGGGTTGGGTTTGTAAATAATGGATGAGGTTGGTTAATAATGGATCAGGAATCCAATTCACAATGAACAAGTTTGAGACAGATTTTTTTTTTTTTTTTTCTTCTCATTTGATTGGTAAAATAGTGGGGGAGGAGGAGGTGCAGTTTGAACCAGAGACATCAAGCACCATAGAGGGTGCCAGTACCACAGGTCTATCACTTGAACCCAAGTTTGATACAGAATTTTTATGCTTCAACTTCGTGCTTCTGTAAATGGAGGACACTTCAGCTGCCTCTTCCTTCTGAACCAAAAACATCATCTACCCAAATTATCAGCAACTGAAGTCTTAATTATCATTAAATCAAAGAATATTTTAAGCATAGTCATGCCCAGATCAATCAGTTTTCTGGCAGTACACTCAGGAGCAAAACTAGATCTAAAAGTGGGGTTGAAAAATCTATTAATCCCAAAAGAAAATACAATTCAAGATTAATTCAAGAGGTTAAGGGTTTCAAAGAAAGTAAAAACTCTGATAATTAATATATAATATATTCCCCCACCCCAAAGGGTGGAAGGAGAGGCCAGATTAAAAATCCCTCATGCATGGCATGGGTAACATATAAAAAAAAATTAAAAAATAACAAAATGCACATAAAGCTAGAGTACATTATATATACCATTCAAACGCCCAACTCACATTCAGTATTTTTATATAAAATTTATATAGCTTTTAATTATATGGCTTTATATTACTCACATTTTATGGGAATTTTTTGTTATCTATACAAGCCTATACGAAAGGATGATATTCAATAAAAAAAAGTGAGTTTGGTTAACGAGTTTCCTTAGGACATTTGTTAGTGGACCATTTTAGGAAAGTTATGATACAACTTTTATGGGAAATATAAAAAGCTCTCAAAAAATCAGTTACTTTTTTCTTTTCCCATAAAAAATTTCTAAAAATATTTCCTTAACCAATGCCCTTAGGGGCATCCGTTAACTTTTCCCATAAAAAATTATAATGTTAAGAAGCTGAAATGAGAAATTGTATTAAGAGCCTTCCATGCTGTTAGTTTAGTCCTATCTCACATAGCATGAAATTTTCCCTCACTTTTCAAGCACGCATGCAAGTGTGCACATGTACAGACATATATTGTTTGAATTTCATTGAAAATTATTTTAGTTTCTGCTCCGGTTCTGGGTACACACATCACACAATCACAAAATGAGGTTAAACTCTGACTGAAACAACCAGTAGATTTATATTTTTAAAAGAGAACTCCAGGCAGACAAGCATACCAGTCCTCGAGAAAGTAAAGCAGAAATAAGAAACAGCATTGCCCCCATACGACTTTGGAAAATAGGAATCATTTCTTCAAGCCGCTGTAATGCACCAGCTTGTGAAGTATATGTGTCCACTCTCAGAATTGTCTGCAAATCATAACCTGATTCAATTGACAAACCTTCAAGTGCTTTTCCAATGATCTGTGACAAAACAATTTACCACTCAGAAGATAAGAAATGCAAAAAGAGAGCAAAAAGAAATCAATGACAAGGTCTGACAAATTTGGGTTACCTCTTCCTTCAAACCATCTTCAGAGCCCTCAACCTTTTGCCTAATGACACTCAAAGTTGCAACTGCAGCCCTTTTATTATCTCCGCATAAAAACAATATCTCACCCATACTTCTAACCAGGGCTCTGTTAAAAAAATAAATAAATAAACATAAATTTCAACAACCATATGATTATAACATAAATCAACTCATCAATCATTAAAAAAAATCAAAATCTCCAACATGAAACATTGCTTTCCATTCAATACTTACTAAAAAAAATTGTTTTTGATAAGAAATTATTTAAAAAAATTACTTTGCAGCCAAACGTGAAAGTCTCCAACATAAAACAACAGTTAAAGAATATACTTCTAACATCCGTAAAGAAGCATTGAATGTCAAATTAGCCTTGTGTTTTCCAAAAATCTTCATTTTTAATAATTCCCCTCTATAATGTTAACTAGTGAAAAAGTTCATTCACATGTCATTTTTTTCATAATGCAGTAGATATTAAAACTCCTAATCACCAAACACTGATGGACTCATTTGACGATCATATGTTCCCTGCCCCAATAGCCCTCTCATTGTTAATAATTTATCTTTTATTTTCTATTTGTTAGTCTTAACAATTATTGCTAGGTACTAAGGTGGATCAATGGAAGGGGTGGAAAATGAATGGGAAAATTGACAGATTCAAAGTCGTCACCCTCTAAGAAGAAGATAAAAGGAAGAAGAAAGGATTTGAGCGAGGAAATGAGAAAATAAGGTCTTTGTTCTTCAATGAATGAAATTCCTCAGTTTACAAGAATTTACACAAGTCATTAGCAAGGGTAACCCAACCAACTAACTACTTGTAAATAATTAGGCTCCACTTTTCAAATCTAAACTAACTGGGCTCCTCTTCATGCAATCTTGCAACTAACCTAGTGCTTTTCTTGCAATCTTGTAACTACTTCACTAAAGGTTACATTTATAGTGTTGGCTAGTTCACTCAGGTTCATTACCATTATAAAATGGCTTAACTACTGAAAAATTAAGGGAGGAAGAAAAAAAAGTAAAGTGAAGATCATCTGCCCTAAGAAGGGCACTAACTGTAGACCCACCACCACTACCACTCTACCCAAACTAAACCTAAATACACCCTCCTTTGTTCCCAATCCCAAGTTTCATCCTCAATTGCACGTGCTTAGAGAGAGAGAGAGAGAGAGAGAGAGAAACTGGTAACCTCCTTTGAAGACTTAAAAGATGCAAGGGAAAGTTGGTTCTAGTGCTCAAGCATTAATTTGCTAAGGTGACGAGTGGTGATTTGCGGGTGCAATACAGGGCACCCCCTACCAATGTTAAAAGTTTTTCTTCTAATAAAAGTGGTGATAATGGTGAGTCCATGTAAAACTGTTGTTAGAGTTATTGCCCACAATTCACAACTTATTACCTTAGCAAGTTGTGTCCCTAGGTGGATTAGGTTTTTTTTTTTTTCATGTTTAATTTAATGTTTCAAGAGAAAACAACCATCAAATTCACACAAAAGTCATTGAAAATCCAATCTTTTTACTGCCCATCCCTACCTGGACTCTTAAATATCAGGGGAAAAAAACCCTCCCCTTTTTTTGGCCCAAAAGGGAAGGGGAAGGGGAGATCTAAACTAGTGAGCTCCACTTCATGAGGCATCCTATCCTTCAATATGAAACGCGATTCAAGAATCCTCCAAGATCTTAACAAAAATTCTAATTTAGTGCTGATTTCTAAAGATCCTACATTAAAATCTAATCAGTAGTACGACAACTAGGAGCGGTCAGCCTCTTAAAGGAAGAGTGATGGATCAGCAAAGGCAAGATTATATTTATATCATTGCTGACAAAGTTGATGCTTTGGAAGCCAAATTTGTAGAACAAAAGGCCGGATTTCTTCACAAGAACAAAACTTCAGCCAACAATCCTAATTCTTCAAGCAGTAGCTCCAAGGATAATGTGAGATGTTTAGAGGGGAATGCTAAATAACCGACAAAGAGATCCTACCCTGCCTCTTGGGGTTAATTTTTGAGGTACACACACTTTTGAAAGAGCACAACCTACTCTTCTAGACATGGCAGCGGAGCTGGTGGGGCAATTTTTTTTTTTTTGATAAGTAATAAAACTTTTATTGATAAAAATGAACATTGTTCACGATGATGAACACTCTGAATATGAAACAAAAACACATAGTTCAAGAACTAAAGCTAATAGATTGTAGGAAATCAACAATAGAAATACAGTGCATAAATTCCCAAATATAAGGCCACTAAAACAAAGTACCAAAAAGAAGAGATTTTAAGAGATCTAAAGGCCGCTCAGTATCTTCAAAGGTATGGGTGTTTCGTTCCTGCCAAACTAACCACATTAAACAGGCTGGAACCATATTCCATGTAGTGGACATGTGCTTCCCAGACCAATTCCTCCATACAAAAAGAAGAGAATTAACCGTCTTTGGCATTACCCTCTGTATCCCAAACACTTATAAATTTCACTCCATAAAGCATGAGCAAACTTACAGTGGAGTAAAAGATGGTCCACAGATTCCCCATCACAACAACACAAGCAACGCCTATTAACCAAGGCCTAGCCTCTCAAAACAAGATTATCAACAGTAAGTATCCCACCCCTAGCTACTGTCCATAAAAAGCACACCTGTTTAGGCACCTTAACACACCAAATGCTCTTCCAAGGATTTGCTCAAGTACACAGGTGAATACTAGATGCAAATACAAGTTATACAACTATAATTTATAAGAACAACAATCATTAAACTCCATCAAATTTGAGAAAGAAAACTTCCTTGGGGCCGATAACCACTGGAACAAAGTCCTCAGAAAATGTGTCTTCCGATCTAAAGCTGACCTCTCACACCCACCCAAATTTTTGCATTTCTCTCCCTCCAAATACACCACATCAAACAATGAGGAATGGCCTTCCAAATCTCCCTATTGCAATGCCACCCAAAACAGCCTTGACAACTCGCTAGTAAATCAACAACCCTCCTAGGCATCACCCACTGAACCCCAAAAAGAGCAAAGGCCATATCCCATAACCCCTTGGCAATAAGGCAGTGCAATAACAAATGATCCACTGCTTCTCCATCACCCTTATACATACAACACTAGGGGTAGCAATATTTGACACGACCCGCAAACACAACACATTTTTTGTGGGTTAGTGTTTAGTATAAATGAGTTTGTGTCAAAAGCAAGTTGACACGCTTTAACACGATTATTAAATCGGTCAATTTTGTATTGACCTGCTTAACCCGCAATCAACTCAAAATTACCTGATTTATATAAATAAATGTCGTTTTTATCTAACACAAATTTCAATTCTAAATATAATAAGACTAATTAAAGAATTTTAATGGCTACATTGATAAATTCTTCATTGAAACTCTAAAGTCCCAAATCTGTTTACCCTAAACAAATAAAAAAAAACTCTCTTTTTGCTTCTTCTTTTTTTCCCTTAGATTGTCTACTAAATGGGTTGAAATGGATTATGTCGAGTCATCCTACTTAATAAACGCGTTGGATTAGGGTTGGGGGGATTTGACATGATTATGAAATGGGTTGTTTTAGGGTTGAGCTATGTATTCAAATGCCTCAACATGATACAAACACGACATGAATTGCCACCCCTATACAACACCAACTCACGAGAATAATATTACACTGTCTCAAGTTTTTCTACTGTTAGAATTTTCCCCAAGGAAGTTGCCCAAAGAAAGAATGCTACTTTTGTTGGTTCTATAGAGTGACATGAATATTATGATGTGATTCCCCAGGTGTTTCAAGTTGACTTGCTTCATTGGATAAGTATTTTGAGTGGAATCACATTTTGGATGAAAGGAGTATGAGATTACCTCTTATGAAACTTGTTGGACAAACTCAAATTAGGTGGACGTGTGGAGTATGATCGTCAACTTTTTGCTTAGCTACTCGTTGTTACATGGGATGAGATGAGGCCAAAGCTAAAAGGGAAGCAACTGCCTTGTTTCTATAAAGAGGAGCTCTTTGAACTATAAACCAATCTTAGGCAAGGTAACATGTCAGTAATTGAGTAATAAGTACAAATTTGAAGAGATGAAAATTCAATGCAAGGGAATGAAGACCCACGGCAAACTTTAGCTTGATTTAAGTCAAATTTGAAGGCTGAATGGTTGCACACTGAATAAGTACTATTGATGAGACATTTCAATTAGCTTTAAAGATTGAGGCAATCCCCGCCCCCCTCCCCAACTAGAAGGTTTTCTGCTCAGGATTGAGAGATACCTCAAAGAAAGTTTTGACCATGCAGCCAAGTTATACGACCAATTCTACTGCCGAGTTAAAAAATTAAAGCTCCGGGCTAATGAACAAAGAAAAGACAGAAACAATCATTTTGTAAGTGCAGATAAAAAAGGGCATATACCATGACAATGTCCAAAGTGGAAATTATATGCCATTGTTAACGCTAAGGAAACACAAATGTGGGTAGAAAATGAGTGATGATTCTAGGAGCAAGATTGAGCCCTTGAATGTTGATTATCTTCAAGGAGTAAAGGAAGATACTTCCATCCTATTAGTTATTGGGCATATTCCTACTGCACCAAAGCAAAGAGAGGATTGGAAACATACTTCAATTTTTTCAGATTATAGTACGTTATGGAACGAAATTGATAGGATAATAGGTTGTATCTAGTGCACCAAACTCCCACTTTTGCATGGCCTGGAGAGGTTTGTTAGGCAACCTTATCCCCTTTTTTTTATGGAGACGCTGATTCACGGATTCAAAACCACGACCTGCCACTTTTGGTGGAAGGCACTTGCTATCACAACAAGGCTATTGTTGAGAGGTTGAAGCTGCCAAAGGAACCACATCGTCAACCATACAAGGTAGAATGAATAATAGCACCTCTATTCTAGTAACAAAATGATGCTTAATTTTTATTTCTTGTGGGCAATATAATATTCTATATTGTACATTGTTATTCCTATGACTATGACATATCTTAATGGGGTGTATCATAGTGGAAAGAATAATACATATCAGTTTGTGTTCAATAAAGAAAAAATTATGTTAAAACCTATGAGTGCATAGCAAATGAAAAAAAAAAAAAAAAAACAAGAGTTAAAGCCCAATGATCTTTCAAGAATAG
This sequence comes from Notholithocarpus densiflorus, assembly GCA_030021035.2. Taxonomy (NCBI): domain Eukaryota; kingdom Viridiplantae; phylum Streptophyta; class Magnoliopsida; order Fagales; family Fagaceae; genus Notholithocarpus; species Notholithocarpus densiflorus. Next base: position 1,144,789 of record JARYZH020000012.1, read on the forward strand.
ATTTGAAGAGGGACTGCCACCAAATTCAAATAAGGTCTAGTAATGAGTGGAAGACAGCCTTCAAGACAAAGAATGGTCTCTATAAATGGTTGGTTATATCATTCAGGCCTTCAAATGCACCTAGAAACTTTATGAAACCTTTATGAGAGTGATGACACGATGTTCAACCCTTCATTGGCAAGTTCCTAGTTTTTTATTTTGATGATGAAATTATTGTACATGATGATGTCTGCTAGCAAGAAATGGGCCAAACCATCGAAGCCACATACCCAAAATAATATAAAAGAATAATAAAACGGGGGAAAGAAAGTAGAGAAAGCCAAAACTTGATTCAACTCACCGAGTTAACTCATACATAATTCAAGGAGCTAATGGGGGGGAGTGTGCACATTTGGTGGGACCCTTCATGACTTGCATGGCCTACATGGTTTATTTGGTCCTACTACACGTACTTGGTCTTTTGCACAGTTGCCATCATACTCCATGGCAACATGGCCATTAGCCTTTAGCCATCAACAAAGGAATATATAGCCATTGCCTCTAGACATTGATAAAGTCATGTGGCCATTACCTTAGAGACATTGACAAAGTCATTTCACCATTAACCTTTAGCCATCAACAAAGGCATAAAGCCAATTGCCATTAGTCTATAGACATTGACAAAGTCATGCGACCATTAGCCTCAACAAAGGTATGTAGCCATTAGTCATTAGCCATTAGGCAAAGTCATATAACCATTTCCACAATCAACTTTTACAACAGCAGGACTGGCGCAATAATGCCAAAAGCTACAGGTGAAGGACTTCATCCACTTCACACCACCCCATCACACCACATACAGTTATACAGAGCAAGACCACAGAGGAGTATATCTCACATTACAACAAGCAATGAGGGTTCTGCTACAAGAGAAGTTCTATATTAAAATGAAAAGGCACTCTTTCATGACTTCTTGTGCAGTAGTATTGATTTTATTGACTCATATAAGGTGTGTGAAACCTCATTTAGCTATTTTTGACCTAAGCCTACTAAATTACAAGAAGCTCGTAGTTTCTATTAGAATTATGGTTAAATGATAAAATTCACCATTTCCTAACAGCTTAAGCTTTTGGGACAATCGGTAATTTAATATGTTATCAGAGCAGGAGATCTTAAGTTCGATCATTGACATTACTATATCTCCCATTTAAAATGTTAAAACTTTTGGGACAATCAGTAATCTAACATTTTCCATATGGTTTGGCAACTTTCTATAGGTTTATCAGACAGTTCAGCACAATTATAACTCCAGGAATAAATTGTAAGAAAAAAGGACAATTTTCTTAAACGGTGGCAGGAAGCAAAGCTTTTTAAAAAGTAAAGAAATTGATGATGGAAGCACCCGTTATATGATTGTTCCATTAATGCAAGTAGTATTACTTCCCACAAAAACAAAAACAAAAAAGAAACCTTGCATGCCATAGTGAAAAACTGTTACAAATTCATCCCAAAAAAAAAAAGAATTTGTCACATAATAGAGAAAATATGGAAAGGGAGAGAAGATTGGAAAATGAAGTGCTATATTTTCTGATGGAATCCTCAGTCACTATATTCCACATATATAAGAGTTTGTTATAAGGAATAAAGAATGTTCTTGAAAATGAGAGATGGAAGGGACACCTCATCATTTAGGAAATTCTAAACTCCTTGGGAAGAGTGTGATACATTCTTCTAGAAGGGTACAATACAATGGTACTACTCAAAGCATATTACATCAATAAATGCACAGGTCAATGAAGGTTGGTGGCAAGGGGTATCAATACGCATACAGATAGATCTTGGCCACAACAGAGAATGTCTCATCATAATCAATACCATATATAGGTCTAGGAATAATCCTTGGAAAGTCATAGAGTTTTTGAGACATTCAACAGACCCATTTGGATGAAACTGTGCACCCATTTACATCCAACAGTACATTTCCGGTGAGAGGAACAAGTTACCAAGTCCTGTTTTTTTTTTTGCTGAGTAGGTACCAAGTCCCATCTAATGTAAAGTAGCCATTTTCAATTCCATGTCATGTCGCCAACCTAGGTCAAATAATGCATCATGAATAGTTTTTGAAACTAAAGCACCTGAAAGTACGAAAATAAAACAGGAAAAAGAAGACAATGACAGGTACAAAACAAAATTACTAATGGGAGGCTTAGTAACACGAGCTTGTACCTTTCGGGATAGCAATAGAAAGTGAGTTTGAGGTAGGAGTAAACAGTGGATCAGCAGATTGAGCTGGAAACCATGAACCATTGACATAGACTTGTAAAAGAACTGGAGTCTTTGGTGCTAGAGCCTGGTTAAAGGCTTGGAGAAAGGTCTATTGTATAATGCCTTTGGCAAATAGCAAAGGACGTCTTTAAGACATATTCATTGTCAGACCACAATATTCAGATTTTCTGGCCAAATTGGGTTTTGATTTCTTTGGAAAAGAGTTGAAAATTTGACATTAAATCAACAATTTTTCATTAAAAAAAAAAAGCCATGTTGTTCAGGGGTAGGCTTCAACCAAGTAACAAATTAGTGAAACCAATTTGATGCAATATGGAAAGGACCCCATATATTTGAATGTACTAACTCAAATGAGTTAGAAACCTGACCAACTAAATTAGATGAGATAGATTCACAATGGTGTTTACTAAATTGACATCTTCACTAGATAGAGATGAAATGTGGCTAAGACTCATAACCTGACGCTTCAATGTGGACAGGGACGGATGACCAAGATGATGATACCAATGCAAAGAAGATAGGGAAGGCTGAAGGGCTCGTGGAAGAGAAGTGGGTACAAAGCCTAAATAGTAGAAACCACAGACTTCATGCCCCATAACAATCACTTAAGTTGTCTGGAATCCTGAAAGATACAATAGAAGGGTAAACCAACACAGCACTAAAGGTCTTTGGTTAGTCTATAATGGACTACAAATTAAAGGGAAAACCATAGATGTGTAAATCAGATCAGTAACAACACAAGGTCAAGACTAAGTGAGTGGTTCTAGAGCCTTTAACTTTGGCTAAGGAACCATTGGCTAAGGTAACACTCTGAGGTGATGTAACAATGTGATAATCAGAAAGACAAGTAGACGCAATACCTGACCAGGTAAAGTGATTATGGAGGAAGAGGTTACTCGCTGTTGATGAGCAAGAAACACTGGGTGTGCTCTTCTTTTAATATGGAGATCAATTTTGTGTCTTGGACGATAGTGGATGGTATTGATGCTAGAGTGGACTCATCCTGTGAGAAAGCCAGATTGGCAGACCCAAAGAGTTTTCCATGGAGGTCCCAACAGTAATTGCCTATGTCATTATTACACCCACAATATGTACTTCAGTTCCCAATTGCTAATCACTGTCATCATTATGCCCCACAATGTGTACTTTAGTTCTTAATTGCCAAAGCGTCTACCTCCCCTGGAGTTACAGCTACGTGTACTCCAACCACCTCAACCATTACAACCTTGTGGTCCACCATAACCACCGCAAGTGGCAATTGGTACAAAGTGCTCTCTAGAATCAATGATTCAAGAATAAATCTCAAGAATAGATGAAGATCGAGACTACATAAAATCTGTGCACGAACAGGCTCATACTAACCTTCAAACCACTAAGAAAATGAACCACTTCCATATCCTGACATTATTTCTTCATATGTCAGAAGTCAATCGTGAGGGGTTGATACATGTTCCTCTCCTTGAGGACTCCCATGACTTGAGAACAGTATAAACTCTGATAACCCTGGTCGAGGTTTAAAATATTGCTTTCAAATGTCATACAAGCAACATTCTTAGACGCAGAATAAATATGTTGTAGCCCCAATGTTCGATTCTATCCTAGTTCTATACCATAAAGCATTAGACATGATCAGGTTATCCTCCTAATACCAAAGACTTGCAGAGGAAATAGAGGAAGTGCAGATAGATGAGCCCCCTGAGCTGGTTGTTTACTCGCAAATGCAAAGAGTGATTGCTTGTCATACAAGAGGTGATTAAAATAATAATAATAATAAAAGTCCTTTCCTCCCAAAAATAGTTCTACTAATCGAGACCAATTAATTAAAGTTCTTAACATTGAACTTAATAGATATCATCGGAGTGTTTAATGTAGTTATAAGGAACAAAGTTCAAGTCTAGTATTCATTATGCTAATCAAACAAGTAGGAAATTAAGAAATTCAAGCAACAAAAGTGGATAAAAGATGAAGAAATGATCCCATGAAGAAATGATCTCTAAATACCTCAGAATGGGCTGAATAATGTGAAAACGATGAAGAAATACAAAAAATCAACCAAAATATGACTTTAACCAGCTGATGTTCAAGCTATACCAACCGAAATCTTGCTGAACCAGCCGAAATACCTCTAAACCAGCTGAAACGTGAGCTGAGCCAACTGAAAAACGCTTTGAACTGACCAAAACATTACTGATTCAGTTGAAACATGGTCTGTACCAGCCGAAAAATGGTAGAATAGGTCGAAACGATCCTACACTACCAAACACTAGATTGTCAACTCAGCCAAACACCAATACAGACTACCTTAACCCAGATTCAGCTATCCTTATCCATAATAAGGGACAGCTAACCACCAAGAGCCAAACTTCCAAATACTAGATTATCTACTGGTCCAGGATAGGGAATAGCCAGCAACATGAACCAAACAGGGGTCTTCGCTGTCAACTCTGTCCAACTACTTCACCGGCAATGCTCAGAATCTTTTGACGACTACAACGTCAGCACCAACATAGCTCAACAACGGCTGAGAAATAATCAAACATGCAACCCTTTTCCTTGGGAATTACCATAAACCACTGTAACGATGTCGGAATTGTCAAAAATGATTGGAACAACCAAAAAGCTTTGGGAATCCACCAGAAAATGCACCAACCAAGGCCAACCAAACCAATGAGTCCAACAGATCAACAAATCAGTCATACACCCAAAAACATCAACAGCAACAACGGTGATGAAGACAACATTTTCCTGATGTCGTCATTCACCTTCCAACATCATCAAGACAACAGATCGTTCAACCCAATACTCCAAAAAGCAATCAACAAAGTAGTTGAATCAGGGAAGGAAAAAGAAAAAGAAAAAGAAAAAAGAAGGCTGAAATGGAATGAAATAGAGGCAAGGAAACAATTACAATTTCCTACTTTGATACCATGTTAGGTAATAGAGAAATAAAAGAGAAAATACAGAAAGGGATAGAAGATATAAAAATGAGGAGCTGTATTTTCTGATGCAGTCCTAAGTCACTCTATTCCACATATATAGGAGAGTTGGTTACAGGGAATAGAGAATATTCTTGACACGGCTGGTGGGGACACCTCACCACTTAGGATATTCTAGACCCTTCCAGAAGAGTACATCAATTCTTCTAAAAGGGTACAATACTATTGTACTACTCATAGCATATTATCTCTAACAAATATGAAATACATATTCTATAACTAATAAGTGCCACTGATACAATTTAGTGCATATTTAGATCAGACAGCCCACAATCAGACAACCAAAAAAAATTTTAAAAGGTTGAAGAGTAAAAAACTTGAAAATAAAATAAAATTATGAATTTATACTATCAAGCAACTTCAAGTAGAGAGATGAAAATCAAAGCACAAAATATACAGGACATTTGGAATGTCCTGTACTTTTGGACTGGGAGATGAGCGATTGGTTTGAAACAAGACAACTAACAAAAGTCTACACATGAGAACACAACTATATTACTGCTTTGATAGCTTAAAAATCGAACATATGTATCTCTATTTTGAGCATTTTCTCTGCTAAAGTAAGAACAATAAATAGTACAACAATGCAAAAGTATTTAGAACGTATAAGTTTCTCAACCGAAAATTGAAGGAAAAAAACCTCTGCATTTTTCCAATATCGAAAGTATCATAGAATATAAATGATGCTCTCTTAAAATTTCATAAATCACAAAGTAGCATGAAAAAGAGAGGAAGCCATAGGTAAGAGATTCAAGTCATTTTGAAAAGAAAAATGAACCAAGACTACAGGAAAGTTGATGCATTGCCAAGAGAAAAAGGGCAATGTGATTTAATTATGGTTATAAGATAGCTCAAAAAGCATGCACAATGACAATCAGCATGCAATCAAACACAGTGTCAGAGACACCAAAGACAATGAATTTATGGATTATAACATTTTTTAAGAGTCTAAGGTTTTTCCCTGCATGAAGATGAAGCAATTTAACTTCAAATCTGTAGCTTAACACCTAAAACTATGGCACACTGAAATAGGACATGTGCTAGTTACAAGAAGCTGTTTGAGATGTCCAAAAGATACATTGTTAGCAGACTTCCAAAGCTGGATTTTTTGTTGGACGTAGTGTGTGCAGAGTGCCAGTTCAGCAAGGGCCAAACGCTACCTTTCCAAGAGTCACAGTTATAGTTTAAAGCAATATCTGTACTTTGATTAAGACATGATGTATACATTTCGCAATGCAATAATTAATCACCTTGCTTTTGCAACTTCAGTTAGAGAAGCAAAATTATTTGATGCAACAAATTGACTTTTAGACAATTCATCCGGGGAGAAAAGAATATATTTGAGAACAAATGCCTGCAAAACCCAACAGAAAGTATTGCAACCCATATAAGTACAAAAACATGTTTCTAGAAGTAATGGAACCAAGAAACTTAATTAAAAATAAACATAATCAAGAAGACAACTCTACTTAAAGAAATTTAAATCACTAACACAAAAACATAAGGGAACAAACTCTGTTAGTGACATAGTTGATAATACTCATTGTATCACCAGATTTATTGCATTGGAGGAAGATCCATGATAAATAATTACCTGTCAAATTACATAACAACATCACAAGATTCACCCTTCACATGCAACATGTACATAAACAGAAAGAAAAGCCAAGACCAAAAAAATTTTCCAGTGAAAGGACTTCATGCTCTTTTTTTTTTTTTTTTTGACAGGTAATCAAAGATTTATTGCATGAAAAAGGACATATGCTCACGATGGTGAACACTCTGACATACTTACACAAGAAAATAAAATACAAACTAAAACTACCATGAAAGGGTAAGACCAAAATATAACTTATTAGTTTCAATGAAGGGAAAACCTAGAGAACTTCCCAGCAAAAGTACTTTGATATTCATATAACTCATTAATCAAAATTAAACTATAAAAGGCCAATTAGCTAAATGAAAATTTCAGACTGCCTTCTAATCACTCCATTACCTAATTCAGATTGAACTAACAGGTTGTTATTAAAACATGTCCCATATAACGAACTTCTAATCACTAGAGTTCACCTAACAAATTCTTTGGGAAGGATGGAACAAAATGTTGGCAGGATTTCTAGGACTGATATCAAGGCCCTAAAAATTTAAGATCAAGCTGCATAACTGGTAGACATTTCATAAGTGTAATATATTTGAAAATTATATCCATTTTAATACTGTAAAAGTTAGCGATTTTTTTTTTAACTAACGTATGATAAGCTAAACATGATTTTTAATGAATTTGTCATGTTTATATCTTCACATTTCAATGGCCTGTCACATATCAAAAACTCTTTTATAGTCCAGGCTGACGCTATTAAACTCTAGACATGAGAACAGGTTAAACCAGCATCATGCCACCATGTTCAACATGCCGCCAGGCCTCATACAGGTCAAGACCAAGCATATTACTCATTTAGAATCTACAACCAGCCTAACACTTAATAATCACCCATATGTGTGTGTGTGTGTGTGTTTCAATTAAAAATAATTATTGTTGAGATCATGTATGAATGTACCAATGAACACAGCAGATTCTATTAAGAAACAGCGAATTTAATGGTAAATATTACTGCTTATTTTGTAAAGTACAAACAGATCATAATTATTTGTTTCCTCCAAAGGACAGGCTCATTTCTTCTTCTCCATTTTTATTTTTTTTGCTAGTTAAAAAGGGCGGAAGGTGGGGGGTCCAAACCCCAAACTCCAGGCACCACAGAGGGTGCCAATAACATTGGGCTATTAGCTTGAACCCCCTCTTTTTATTTTTAAACATTCTAATCAAAACAAAGAATGTCAAAATGGTTACATATGCAGGATAGGGAAAAATCCTAGAGACAGAATCATTCTGCTGGGTCAGGATTCATTAATCCATAACCAATTTCTATATCAGGTCAGAGTTACAACCAAAGAGAATTACCATTGTGAAAGATATGAACAGATGGCAATCATTGCCCCCTAATCCACAAGCTAATATATTAATTGACCCTAATAAGACAAAAAATCACATTATTGAAATCACAAGAATAAAGCTACACTCCTTTGATTCCAAATTGTGTCTTGTTTAACAAAGAATTAAGTTTAATAAGGCCCGGCTAATTAATTGAAACTATTATATATTTGATACCAGTTTTACGAAACTACCTGTAATTATGAATGACAAAACTCCCTTGAAGTTGGTGCCGAATAAGTTTGAATTGCTTTAGTTTATGCATTTAGTTTATTTTAAAGGGTAATACAAGAGGATGAAATTTAAATGCTTTGCTTTAGCTTTTACAATTTAACACTCAATTTGTTAAAGTCAAAAACGGAAAGTCCCACGCTCTATTTGGGACCAAAGGAATTCCTTCTTTAGTTTTTTTTCCTCTTTCTTTTCTTTTCCTTAATGTCACTCATAATAGAGTGAATTAATAATGAGAGCCAAAGTAAAATAAATAAAGCTGATATTAGTTTCTCATTCTTGGACATAGAATACAAAAATAATAAGCCTTCAGCTTTTTATTTCTAGACTTCTCATGCAACTTTCAATTTTCTTGATTGGTTGATTTGTATGTTCACCCTTGAGGCCAAAAACAAAATGGAAATGAATAATTATATCCCTTATATAAATCCATACATTATTTATTTTTAATAATTCCAACTAGAGCACTAATTGAAATTTTCCAACCAGACTCTTCCTTTGGAGGTACAACCTTCCCTCCTCTAAAAACAAGATGGAGGAAAGGAGAACCTAAAGTCTTTAGTTTAAACAACAAAAAGATGTTTTTTTTTTTTAATAATTCGATAGTTGGGGGTGGAAGAATTTGAACCCTGAATGTCTCCAGTGGACAAACACCTGGAGGTGCTAGTTGAGCTACAAAGATCTTGGAAAAAAACAAAACAAAAGGATGGATTTTAAAGCTGAAAGTATTCAAAGGAAGGTCATGTCATTTACTAACCACAAAACAAGTAAAGAATAGAAGAATATTAGGAAAACCTGTAAGCTCTTACACTTGTTAAAAAGGATCTCTATAAATTTGATATTTGTGTATTTTCAATAAGGTGAACTATCATTTAAATCATCAAGAGGAAAAATACTGCCATTAAAATTTAAAATATCCCAACTTCCAACCTAAATGGATTCCAAGTCTTCTGCAATTGCACCTCATGCTCTCAAATCTCTCATAAAGTTCTACCAATCAATTAGTTAAATAAACCTTAAAAAACTGTACATCTACAACAATTTTAAGTTGACTTGAAAAAAAAATAGAATTTTACAACAGCTCATCTAATTTGGTGACTCAATGTTAGCCAAAGTAGTGGGTATTGAATCATAAATTTAGCCTGTTGGAAACAACAAAACAATACTAATTACAAGCATATGTGAAATAACACACGACACATCACAAAATTCTAGGTCACGCACAGCATGAGACAAAAAATACATATTAATGTTAAGTAATCAGGGCATTACTTGTATGGCTGCTAAGACGCCACAGGGCCCACCTTCATGCTGCACTAGGCCCATAGATGTTTCTGGATCAGAACTAAACCTATATGAAAGTTTTTTGTGATATTAGCTAATAAGAGCAAGAAATGACACTACCATAAAGATTTATTGTTTAATTAATAAAAGGAATAGAAAACATACCAAAAAAAAAAAAAAAAGATGTTCAGAGATATTAAAGATGAAGGAATGTGCATTTAAGGTAAGAAAAAAAAAAAAATAGGTCTATTAAAATAATTTGGACAGATACATACATAAGCAGCAGATTTAAGCACACACAGACAGATATATCATTTCATCATTAGCTTACTTAAATACTGAGCCTAAGCTGAAATAAAAACTAAACAATATAATAAGATTAAGCAATTAAATATATATATATATAATTAAAATGTTAACTTCAGAACAGTACAAAAATATTAATAATGAATGGTGGACTTGAAAAGGAAAGGTATTGGGGGGCTTGAGTTTTGTATCTGGCATCACAAAAAAGGCTAAAACATAAGTTGTTGCTCCCTAGCTTGTGAAACATAACAACCTTACAACAAGGTCATGTAATCTTTCTGCTCTCTTTTTATTTTTTTCTTTACAATGTATCAGGTATGATGCCTATCACATATTGGTACAGCCATAGTTTCAACGAACCAAGTTTCTAAGCAAGCAAGTAAAACATTCCAAGCTTTTTAAATGTAATGATAATATGTTTCAAACATTCATTTTTAATGGTATTTTCTTTTTTGCTATGGTAAGTAGAGGGATATGTGTCCCTGGGGATTTGAACTCAAACACTCCCAAGAAGAGGGCCAGAGATACCACTCGAGCTAAGAGGCTTGGTTTTTTAATTGTATTTTTTGTCACTAAAAGATAATTTACTATAATACATTAAATATTTAACAAGTGAGTACTTGTAACCTTGTCAATGTAATTCCGTATCTGACCAAATGCACTGAAAGGCAACCACACACTAGACTACCAAAGCAAAGGTCTCACAATTTTCTTTTAGATTGAACTTCTATGGATATTTCTAATGACAATTCAGACTCTCTATAACATATTTATTATTTAAAATTATTTCTTCAGAAGATTTAATTTAATTTTTTCAAACATCCTTCTGCTCCACGCACAACTGTACAATATCTTCCATCATAGTATCACCATATGAGTGGGAAGTAGTGCCTTGGTGTTCTGCATATAACATACGCATAGCTTGAACTTTTATTTTTTTTATAAGTAACAATATTTATTAAAAGAGAAGATTACTTCATGTTCACAATGATGAACATAAAGTATCTTACAGAATTACAACGAATTATACAGAGAATCAAAGTGAATCTTGAAACCCAAAAACAGAATTACAATGTGTAAGACCACATGCACAAAACCAATCAAACAAGGTACAAATCAACAAGGATTTCAATTGATCAAGAGGTCTCTCATCATCCTCCAATATACGGTTATTATGTTCCTTCCACACTATCCACATCAAACATAATGGAGTAAGATTCCATACATCTGAAAAGTGCTTCCCAAACCAATTTCCACCATCCAAATAATAGGTCTGCTACTGTCGACACCACCACCCACTGAGCACCCCAAACATCTTAAAAACTACACTCCAAATAACATGAGCAAAATCATAGCGGAGCATTTATTCACCGACTCACCATTTCCCCACTGCACCGACACATACAGCACTAGCCAACTAAAGAAAAACCCTTCTTGATAAGATTGTCATAGGTAAGAATCTTACTCCAAGTTCTTGTCCGAACAAAAAAGGACACCCTCTTTGGGGCCTTGACACACCATATACTCTTCCAAGGGAATAAATTAGCATTGGCTCCATGAATAATCCTTATAATAGGAGTGAACATCAAACATACCACTCCCATTCAATCGTCATCTCATCCTATCACACCCCATCCCCTTGGGCACCTGTGAATAAATAAACTCTAGAAAGGAATTCACCGACTCTAACTCCCAATCATGAAATTCCTTGTGAAAACACTTGTTCCAAGTCCTAACCACCCATCCACTTGGCAATGCAAACAAGCAAAGGCTGAGGCATCTCTATCAGCAAAGCACGCAAACAGGTTAGGATACAAATGCTTCAATAGAGATGTCCACTCCATTGGTCATGCCAAAACCTTACTATGGTCACCTACCTCAAAGGACACATACTGGAAGAAACTATCCCAACCTACTCTGATACTCCGCCAAGTCTACACATATGCGGCCCTCTACTTGCTTTTGTACTCCATCCACCCCCTTCCTTCCTGTACTTAGAAGCTATAACCCGATGCTGCAAGTGTGTAACTTCATGCCCAAAGCACCAAAACTTCTTCTCTTTCTTTCTTTTTTCTTTTTTTTTTTTTTTGATAGGTAGATATAGTGGAGAAGAAGGTGGGATTCAAACCACAAACATGAAACACTACAAAAGATGTCATTACCACTAGGCTATCACTTGAACAGAAAGAAATATTGGAAGTATGGATTTTTCACAATACCAAAAAGAGGAAGAAAACTTTCCTAATGATCATAATCCAAAATTTAATCAAGTTGGTAAAAGGTACAAAGTATTACATGTTAAGAGCAACATGCGTTCAGAGTAGTAAGTTCTAATATTAGGTACTAGGAACAGCACACAAAGAAGTGAATTTTGTCCCATTCTAAAGATTGTCAAGTATGTCAAATAACATAGTTGCACTTTATGAGATAGGTTATCGCCAATATCAACTGCACTCAAAGTAATGTGATTGCATAAACCAAATATTAACACTAACCCAAATTTAGCCATGTAAACATATAAAGAGCTATGCACTTCTACAATATCCCCTAAAACAACTATATTCTGAGACTAGTGCATAATAACCCACAATCTATTACCTATCCAATATCCATATAGTATACTTAGATTACATTCCATCTTGCCATTTACCTACAAAAATCGCGAATTTCTCAAACTCAATAACTCATTCAATAAAACCCACAATTGCCTAACACAACTAAGCAACATATTAAAATCAAATCATCAAAACACTACCTTATTCCCTGATTAGTCCACTGTGCAAGAATGTCTTTGGAGACCTCAGTCCCAAACACCATTGAAAACAACTGCTTCGCTTCCTCCTGCGACAGCTCCTTCCCCAAATTCACACTCTCCACTCCCAATTCCTTCTCTTTCTTCTCAACCTTCGACACCGAACCCAAACCCGAGCCGGCCAAGCCCGAAGCAGAGCCCGTCCTCGCCGCCAGCATTCGCTTCTCGGCAGCAGCGGCCATGAGCTCCCGCTGTAAACGCCGGGGCGACTCGTCCGGCGAGACAGCCGGAGCTCCGGCAGGTGTGTCCCTTGGCTTGCTCCGCTTGGGCTCAGGTGGAGAGTGTTGCATACTCATCCTCAGAGCGATCCTCAGGTCCTCCTCTTCCTGATCCGCCATTGAAACCCTAAGATCCGAATCCAAAGACTCTTCAATGCGAAATCAACGAGTCGTACAAATTAGGGCTCCGATATCCGATAAATTCAAAATTGTTGCATACTTACAAGTCCATAATTGAATCGCAGATCAATACGAACGAATTGTGAGAATTATATATATATAGTACTAATTGTATTTGATTTGAAAAAAGAAGAAGAAGAATGAAAGAAAGAAAATTACATGAGATTTGGGGTTTTATTGTAAAACGGGGTCGTATTGGGGACACCCCCGATGCTTTTTTGTGGAGAGATTGGTGATTATCTGATTGGTAATTAAAAAGAAACAAGATGATTGGTGTTGGAATGACTGCTGTGCCCCCACTGAGTAAAAAAGTGAAATCAGATGGATAGGGAAAAAGGTAAGGGTATTTTGGGGAATTAACAGTTTTGGATTTAGTGCGTGTACTTGAATGTGCGGCGATACTTTCCTTTTACGGAGAGTAAAGAAGAGTTTCCGATTGATAGTCAGAGAGAGAGAGAGAGAGAATCTATGCTAGTGAAAGTCTGACGTTGTTGGGAAGTGGGCTTAGATATGGTGGGTGTCTTTGGTTTCCGTACGATTGGAATTGTGTTTCCTGTTTGGGCTTTGCTTTTTTTGAGTTTTGAGAATAGAAACGTAGTCATTTGTCAAACGTTGTTGTAGTCAATGTTTTTTTTTTACTTTTAATAAAGTACCCAAAAAAAAATTTTAATACAAAACATTTTGCATAAAATTTAGCGGCTTGAATAAGAAATTTATGGGTCAAATTTGTCTATATCAAAATCAATTATTATAATATTTTTATTGAATTTTAAGAGCAATTATTATAAAACAAGTGTTTCTAGCATATTTATATAAGAAAAAAAATTAAGAATAATAATAACTCATTTGTTCCCTAGTATGAAGTATGGACAACACCATTTGTGCACTCTTCCCCAAGAACCATTTTGTGGTCTTAAATATACAGAAAGCAATTGGTTTATAACTTTTCCAAAAATATATATTTTGTTTATAAATTCACATGCAAAGAAAAGGAGAGCTTGGTTCCTAAAAAAAATTTAAAAATTAAATTAAATTAAGAGGGTTTTTGTGGAAGTCTTGATTTGAAGGAATGTACAAATGAGAATTGATATCACAATATAGCTAAAATTCTAGTGATTGAAAAGTATTGCTTGAAAAGGAGTTTCAATTTCTAATCTTCTTTAGTGATTCTAATGTTTTATGGTTTTTTTTAGATTTTCATTTCACTAACAAACTCTTTTACTTGGTTATTTTAACTCTTTTGGTATGTAATCTTGGAATTTTTCCTGTTTCTAAGATATAATTTAAGAAGATTTCAAAATTTTTATATCTTTTTCCTTTTTTTGTTATATTGAAGCCAATAAACCCAGTTTAAATAGGAAGTCTGGTAGAGTTTTTTTTTTTTTATCAAATTGTGTCTAAAGCGGCTTTGTATCTAAGTTAAGGGTTCTTTTTTTTAATTTTTGTTTTATAGATATCAAATGGTAGCGACATCAACTTTGTTTGATTTTGTTATTCATCAAGGTTAAATATCTTCGATCATTCACAATGATGATAGGGATCGATATTTGCTTATGGACGCATCAAGATGTATAAGAGACTACACTTGTAGACTTGCATGCAAACATAGGCGCAAATATCATCATCAAGTGCAATCTACCAAGTTCAATGGACACCATGGATGTAAACAATAATGTTAATATGCTACAAATGTTTAAGGTACGTGAAAGGCATCATGAAATTCATATTCATGTCTCAATTGCTCCTAATAAGTCTTACATTACTCAGTGTCTGTTTGTAATGATTAATTTTGCCAACTTATTTTACTATTTAGCTTATTTTTGCTATTATTCATGGGTCCCACTGCACTTTTTGGTACTATTTATGGGTCCCACTATACTATTTCAACTAACTTTTATTTTTATCTACAATACTTTTAGCAAAAAGTTTTCAGTTTCAGCAAAATAAGCAGATCCCAAACAGACCCTCAATGTCCTACTTCTCAACTCACTAAAAAACAGGTTTAGCAACATTGACAGCCACACTCCTCTATCTATGACACCAATGATAATATCTTGGCCAAAATTTGAGGTATTCCATAGGCCAACAAATGCATGAATTGAGAGGAATTTTGGAGTATCGACCGGTGGTTTCAAGTGTGACAATCTTGTCATTGTAAGCTGAGATGAACCCTGTGAACTTTTTTATAGCCTCTAATTCATTTGGAGCTAAGACAGCACTAAAACCATCGTAGGTGTACAAGATGGTGGGGATTGATGGTTATCTAATTAGGCAGGATTTGCAAATTTGAGAGAATCAATGGTGGATAAGTACCAATTGCGATGACTAGTAAAAACTTTGGGCATGTGGGCTACATCCATATGAAGAATATATGTGGATCACTTTATTCCCATCGATCTAACACACAGAGTAAACCAAAAGCACACAAGAAGGAATAAGAAGGGAAGAGCAACTTTTTTAGCATGGTCCATTGTTTTATCGAGAGATGAACTTTTGCTTGGATATGACCAAGATATGTAATGATTGTAATCTAGATATATGATAACAAGAACCGATGTCGAGGAAGTATTAAAATTTTAAAAGTGCAAAAAAAACCACATTCATTCGAAGTTGAATTCAGTCGTGGGAGGATGGAAAATTAATGGGAGGATGGAAAAGTGAGAGGATAGAAAAGATTTGGTTTTCCCTCATGTGTGTTTGGTTGGAGGGGTGGAAAAGTGGGAGGATGAAAAACTTTTTTGTTTGGTTGGAGAGAAAAATGGGAGAATGGAAAATGTAGTTTATATAAATTGACTATTATGTCATTGTTATATAATATATAAGAAATAGATATATTTACACTCATTAAATAATATAAAAATTAACACAAATACATATATATTTATATTACTTTTCTTTATTATTATATATAATTTTAAATTTATGGGCAACAAAAATTGATTATGTAGACTTTATCCACATGACCATATGTAGACTGGGAAGATATTTTCAAAAAAAAAACTTTATTCACATTGGCGACTGGGCAACTAGGCAAACTTTCTTCACCTGGGCAACACACCATTCAACCAATATTTAAATTTTCTTCACCTGGGCAACAAAACTCACTATTCAATAAATATTTATAAATTATTTACCTGTTTCAAACTAAATTCATCAACACATTGGAGTAGTTCACGTTGCTGTGCTGTGAAGGTGCTAAGAAAGTGATAAGGATGAAGAGGTAAAAGTAATCAGATCACAAGTGTAATGGGAAAGTGAGAGGGGTAGGTGAGATGAATAAAGTGAGGGTATTTGTGTAAATTATATCATTTAGCACTTTTTTCTTCCAATTTTCCTCCCAAATTGGGAGGATAAAAAAATGTGGGCCCAGAGGGATTATTTTCCTCCCTATTTTTTGTCTCTCTTGTTTTCTCTCCTGAACCAAACAGTGGAAAATGTCATTTTCCACCCTATTTTCCTCTCCCTATTTTCCATCCTCCTTGTTTTCACCCCAACTAGACATACCCTAATGGAAAGTGGTGTATCTTTTGACAAATAAAAACTAGTCTCATTCTTTGGAGGTCTTATACTAAAATAATAATAATAAATAAATAAATAAAATAATATTTTATGCCTATACAATAAAAATAGAGTCTTAAAAGTTATAGGTACTTTAATTGTCTATTACCTCTTTTGACAAGTGGCTACACTCTATTACCAAAATATCAAGTAATGTATTAATTAATTGTTATGGTGCTAAGAGCCTTGTAGCTTGACTAGTTGTCATCTCCTATTGCTTTCAATGGAAATATCTATGATTTAAATCCTATCTCTCCGTTGCAATTATCAAAAACAGAAACAAAAAATGTAATGATAGTTTAGTTTAATTTTAACTCTATTACCTATGTTTCAAAAAAAACTAAACTCTACTTGAACTAAAATTCTATACCTATATATATATATATATATATAGAGAGGTATGTATATATTACCAAAAGTTTCATATAATTTAAATTAAATTTATTTTTAATTTTTTTAAATATATAGCATAAAACTTACATGCTGTGCTCGCGCCAATTGACTCATATATGTATGTATGTATTATACATAAAATTAATGTGTTTTGTCACGTGGAATATTCATTATTAATTACAATAATTAAGTTACCCTAGATAATGTCTATATATATATATATATATATATATTATAGCTTTTAAATTTAATGTGTTTTTGGCATGTGGCTCATTAATTAAAATAAATCTATTTGTTTTGCTGGAAAACCTTTTGTAAAAATAGTTTTTCACATTTTCCAGTGTTTGATAGCATAAAAAAAATTTGGTCAACAGAAAACCCTAATAAAAATAAGGCTTAATTTCTATAGGTTGTTTTACCAAAAAAAAAAACAAAAATTGGATAACAATATCTCTCTTACGCGGCGCATAACTCTTATAAACATTATTCTAGCCCGGAAAATAATATTTTCTTTCACGCATTTAGTCTTTTTCATAGTAAGCACTTGCACTTCTTTTCCCTTTTATTTTTCTCTCTTCTCACACCCTTTATGTCACCCCTCTGGTCTTTTCCCTTTCAATAGATTTCTCTCTCTATTTGTTTCTCTTCTCTTTTTTTCTCCCTGTTTCTCTTCCCCTCTATAACACTGTTCTCTGATAAGGTTTTTATTTTTTTCTCCTCACAGATTACAGTTATATAACAATTTGGTGTTTTTGTATTTATCAAACTATTTGTACTATATTAATTTTCCAGTTAAACTATTTAGCCTATGTGGCATTTTGAACTATTTAAAATGGAGCTTATGGTTATTTTGAATTATGAGAAATATGGTTGATATATATATATACATACATACATATATATATATATATATATATATATATATTACATTAGGTGGGATTACACAATATACATGTTATACATGTTTTTAATTATACAATAAATATTATAAAAATTTGTGCATACCAAACGCCAAAAAACATTTTTAAGCTCATTTTTAAGGTTATTACCAAACATCGGAAAATAAGATATTTTTCCACAAAATACTCTATGAAAAATGAACCATTTTCCAAAAAACGTTAATGCTAAAGAAAAAAAACAGTCGAATATATCCACATTGATTTTATGGAATATTTTAAGAATTTTTTTATGGGAAAAAAAAGTAATGAATTTTTTATTTTTATTTTTTATAAAAGTGGTATCAAAATTTTTCTAAATTGGCCTATTAACAAATGCTTTAAGGACACATATTAACCAAACCTATAAATCTAATGACATGTTGAACTAGTATTATGTAGTACTAGTACCACATAAATTGTCACAACTTTTGCCACAACTATCTTACGTGTTAGATTGTGACTGATGGCTTGTCACTTTTACATGGATCCATTACTTTTTCTCCATCATTTACAGTCTGCTATATAGACATTTGCGGCACAAATTGTGTCATTTTATGTGGTCTTAGAATTTTTAATTTATTATTGTTCAGATCAAGGTTGTCAAAATCGGGATTCTATGTAGGATCGTAGGAGGTAGGTAGAATCGTGGATCATAAGATTAGATCATGGATGTAAGATCCTACATTATTTGAGAAAAAAACAAAAACAAAAACACATTGGTATATTAAATAATTACATAAATTATACATTCATTCATAAAAAAAATAAAAAAATTGCATCCATTTAATATAATTATTATACATCACTACATTTATTTGTAAGCATTATTTTAAAAGGCTAAAAATCTCAAAACATGACCCTCAATTGAGATGTTATTTTTTATTTAGGTCCAACTGATACTCTATCTCTCTATCTTAGAATAGAAAAATTGGATCTATTGAAATGTTATTTTTCATTTGAGTCCAACTAAACTTTCTGTCAAGTTAAAGAAGTTTACAAAGAAATTAGGATAGTTTGAGATCGATAGAATTTTACGATCTTACCAATCCCGAATGATCGTAGTAATTCTACCAAAGATTTTTGAAAGATTCGAATGGTTTTAGGTAAGTAAAATTATAAAATTGGTGATCCAAATTGAAATTTTGATACCAGGGTAATTATACGTGAAATTGGATGCGTTCGGATAAGAAAATCCTAAAAAATTCAGAGCGACCTCGTACGAAAAAGAACGCACCTGGTGCGATATAAATTTCCTCGAAGTGCACGAAGTTGTCCTCTTCCAGTTGAGGGACAGGTCACAAGGGGCGTATCCAGATATACATTACATGATGGAAAAGGAAGGACAAAAAGAGAGGATCAGGAAAAGAAAACGACGAAAGACGTGATCCGCACACAGCAGTGACGACCACTCGCTCACTCCCTTCACTCCAGGCCCGCCACGTGTCCTCCGAAACTTCCGTTGACAGCAGAGTATGAGATAGCCCCATCATCTCATCTCATCTCATCTGCCCCCATTCACTCAGATTCCTATCTTGCGTGCCTCTTTCTTTGCCCACACTTAAAATATATATATATATATATATACATACACACACTCTGAGTTTGACCTCGAACCGGGCACCAAGGTGTTTAGAGAGAAGAGAAAGGAAAAGGTTGGGGGAAAATGGATCACGCGGCGGAGGCAAACAGGACGGACTTGATGACAATAACAAGGTTCGTGCTGAATGAGCAGTCGAAGTACCCAGAGTCACGCGGCGATTTCACCATCTTGCTTAGTAACATTGTTCTCGGCTGCAAGTTCGTCTGCACTGCTGTCAACAAGGTCTCGCTCTCTTTCCCTATTCATCTTTCTCTTTTTTTTAATTCTTTTGTTAAATGATATATAAGAATAAGATGCAGAGTCTTCATACCTGCATGGATTTCTCAACCTATCCATTGCCAATAATTGCCATTACGGATATAATTTTGCTTCTTCTTTTTTCTATCGGGATGTCGAAAGCTCTTCGACCACTTGACTATGTATTTTCTCATGACTGTGTCTAAGATGATTATAAGTTTTGGATAAAACCCAGGGTAGAACTCACCTTGAACACCTATCAATTATGTTAATCTCGCCTCTGGGTAGTCCCCTCCAAGATTTGACCACAAAGAGCTACTTCGATTACTCGACAAGGTGGATGGGCCCGTCAGCTCTGATACCAAATGATATAATCTCATACGTAGAACTCACCCTTGAAAAGGGTAGAGTGTCCGAGCTTATAAACACATGGTTAAGCTTACACTTAATTTAGGTAGAACACTAGAATCATATCAGTTTTGAATCTAGAAAATCGTGGATTTCACGAGCCTCAAGTTTTTTTATTTTATTTTATTTTGTGTAACAGGTTGCAAACCTGACTCACTCCCTCCTCATAGAAGAGGGATGTTGCATATAATGATTACACATAATACCACCTCCACTATACCAACCCTTGGTGTTACTAGATAATGATTTCCTTTTATATTTGTTCATTTTTACATTTATTTTTATAAAATTCTCAACCTTTCATCTTCTATCTTGGACTGAAATTTGCAACAATAAGAAAGAGAGAAGGGGGTGTTGAAGTTTACATTGGTTCTATTGACAGTAAACGTTGTTTTTGTGCAGGCAGGTCTTGCCAAACTCATTGGACTTGCTGGAGAGACCAATGTTCAGGCAAGTAATATATACTCTCTGTTTTGGGCGATTTTCTAGAAAATGAGTCGTTTTCCAAAAAGTATTTTCTATAAAAGTATTTAATTTTCCTATGCTTAGTAGCAAAACCTTAAATGAGTTGAAAAATAATTTCCTAACTTCCTTTATTTAGCTTGCTATTAGATAGAGTTGTTTTCCAAAAAAATTTAGTGCAAAACAATTTCTAAAAATTAGCCATACTTTTTTAGTTGACTAAAGATATTTTTCCTTTTGATTCATTTTTTCTGATGCTACCAAACATTGGAACTCACGGAAAACTATCTTTAAACAATGACTTTCATCGAAACAAACGGATATATTTATTTGAAAACCATCTTGTCATTCTTCTATGAACATTTTCATTTTCGATTTTCGATTTTCATATGCCTGGTTTTGTCATTGTTATATGTTCCTTATTATCATATTTATATGAGGTTTTTGTTCCTTAATAACTCTAGGGCGAAGAGCAAAAGAAACTAGATGTGCTTTCAAATGACGTTTTTGTCAAGGCTCTGATAAGTAGTGGCCGAACAGTAAGTCACTGGAAGATCGTTGATGCTTTTTAACTGAACTGATAATGATTTCTGAGAGTTTGGTTCTTCTTCCAGTGCATCCTTGTATCAGAAGAGGATGAACAGGCAACATTTGTGGAGCCATCTAAGCGCGGAAGGTGTTTTCTGTTGCTCTCTGTTATACACCTGTTCAGGAGTTTATATTTCTTTAAATTTTTTGGGATTCGGATATAAGACTTTATGTAATTTTATCTTAAAATACTTTTTAATAATACAGGTATGCTGTCGTTTTTGATCCACTGGATGGATCCTCCAACATTGATTGCGGAGTTTCAATTGGAACTGTATGATCCCTCATCCCGAGATATGTTTAATGGTTATTATAACGAATTCATCTGCTGATTTTTACTTGAAGTGATTATTGATCCACAATCAATAACTTGAAATTGCAGTAACTTATTGAATGCCTTCTCTTTCATCTAGATCTTTGGGATTTATATGGTGAAAGATAGTATTGAACCAACTCTAGATGAGGTTTTGCAACCTGGGAAGAATATGTTGGCAGCAGGCTATTGCATGTATGGGAGCTCTTGCACGGTACAAATCTGTTGAACCTTTACTTTTCTAACTTTTACCCTCAAATTTTACTTTTGGTGACACAATGGAAGACCGTTTGGCGTGGACACCAAAATTAATGCTAGTTTGAATTTGAATTGCCATTGATGTAATTTTACGATGATTGAGGATCATGTGGGATTATGCTTATGGTTTAATTCCTTATTGATTTTCCTGTAAGCCTTTTTTTTTTTTTTTTTTTTTTTTTTTTTTTTTTTTTTTTTTTTTTAATGTCCATTCTATTTGCCTCTCCCAGTTTTCTTTTGAACTTGTGCTGCATCACCATTCCAATTGGAACAATTGGCTCTTTCATTACTGTATTGATGTGATGAGTGTGTCTTAGAATGAACTAAAAACCTTTAATTGAATCTTTTTTAATGATGGATGTATCAAATAATGTAACTTTCTCTATTTGCATCTAGACTTTAACTTTGTTATGTCATTCTATTAACTTGGGAACATAATTTATTTCTCAGTTTGTGTTAAGCACTGGAGCTGGTGTTAATGGCTTCACCCTTGATCCATCTCTTGGGGAGTTCATTCTAACTCACCCAGACATCAAGGTATATATATGTTATTGGAATTATCAGATATATCACATAAAGCATTCTGTTCTGTATAAATGCTACCTTGGAATCTGTATGTTCCCGTATCAAGAGTAAATTTGCTTTATTAGTTCTACTAATTGTCTCTTTATTATTTACAATATGCTGATCCTAAATGTCTGTACTTAGTATTCTGACAGAATTGGCTTCAGGATGATCATGCATGTGTTCTTTCTTAAATGGAAGAGGGCTCAATATTTTAATTCACATATATGTTACAAGGGACACATATTGGCTCTGTATATAGCATCTCTGGTTTATTTTGGAGTATCTAGAACTTGTATGTCATATGCCTTTCTCCACAGATTCCAAAGAAAGGAAAGATTTATTCAGTAAACGAAGGAAATGCTAAGAACTGGGATGGTCCTACAGCTAAGTATGTTGAATTCAATAATATGTCTTGTTTCTTTACTTGGTTCTTTAGTGATTTTGTGACCTCTCCTCTTTCTCTTATTTTCTTTGGGTTTTGTTTTTTTGGGGGACTTAGGTATGTGGAAAGGTGCAAGTTTCCAAAAGATGGTTCTTCACCAAAGTCTCTAAGATACATTGGAAGGTATCATGGTTATAAGCCTAGCAACTAAATATTTCCAGGTGTTGAATGTTTTCTGATATTAGGTTTTTGGCTTGCAGCAATTAATTTAATGGTAGGTATTGCCATCTAGCAGTTTCTAATCATTAATTGATAATGGAGTATATTCTATAGGCAGTGGTTATATAGGATAATTAGTAATATTTTTGCTTACAGACATTGAACTATTGTTTCTGCTGACCAAAAAAAGAAAAGAAATGAAATAAAATTAAGAGGT
Organism: Notholithocarpus densiflorus; assembly: GCA_030021035.2. Taxonomy (NCBI): domain Eukaryota; kingdom Viridiplantae; phylum Streptophyta; class Magnoliopsida; order Fagales; family Fagaceae; genus Notholithocarpus; species Notholithocarpus densiflorus. The sequence continues at coordinate 1,168,210 of JARYZH020000012.1, forward strand.
GGCTTCGTTATAGTTTTCTTGCCATTCTTAGCTATTGCAGATACATGTACTTCTTAGAGTTCATCATTAACTTTTAAAGTTGGCAACATCCATTTAAGATAATTTTCCCCATTTTTTTACTCTTCTCACAGTTATATTTTATTTGATCACATTCTCGTCATAAATATCAAAATGTATAGCCCAGTGAAGATAGGGCTATCAATTTTTAGCCATTTAATGTGTGACAAACAACTAATCCACCCTCTTCTGGTGCACAGTCTGAAGTTTCTTTAGTAAATCACCTTGCAATAAAAGGTAGAGTAACTTGGTCTTGAATTGAATACCATCACAGCAGGTTCAGGTTGGGTTCATACAATGCTCACACCAACCCCAATATCTTTTTCTTCCCCCCCCCCCCCCCCCCCTTGAAATCAAGACAAATTTTCAAAAATTTCAAAGAATAATGCGGGACATACCTTTTTTTTTGGCAATTGGTTGATTAGAGAACACCACAATAGTTGTTAATGCTCATGCATTTTCTCAAATTAAAAATCCAGGAGCAACTTTATACAGGATTTCTTGAAGGCTTTTAGGCTGTATTAATTACCCATTTATGACCACTCTTATGACTCTGAATTCAGTCTGAAATAATGATCATCTGCATATACTTGTATCTTAACTTGTCTGCAACTGATGCAATATAGATATAGATGGACCAAAAAGGAATTTGTTTGGTTTACATCCTGGTGTCACTTTCATCTCTTTCATAAAGTATTTTGTAGTTTCTGATAATATATTATGATGATGACAGCATGGTAGCTGATGTCCATCGCACATTACTCTATGGGGGTATCTTTTTGTATCCAGCTGACAAGAAGAGCCCAAATGGGAAACTGCGGTATGTGAGATATGTTTAGAGTAGTGGTTTTCATTATAAAGTCATTGGACCTTTGTGTTAGATCCTATAGCTTCAACTCATGAATCTGTGGTGAGGATTAATTTGATTTATGTGAACAGTGTTCTCTATGAAGTCTTTCCAATGTCATTCTTGATGGAACAAGCAGGAGGCCAGGCTTTCACCGGCAAGCAACGGGTATTGACTTGATAAACTTTCTTTAATTTATTGAACCTGACCTGACTCGTCAACAAATTAATGCCTATTTTAGATTACCGGCAAGCAACGGGTATTGACTTGTCAACAAATTATTAATTATTATGGATTACCTAACTCTGAAAAATGTTCAAAGAATGTACACTGCCTATGTTATGCTTGGGCGGTAAGTAAGTCAACCAAGTTTTAAAGACCAGTAATTGTGAGTTTGAAAAGGCAGAAAGTTGGACCAATCATGAATTGCACAGTATATATTTAATTTTTTATTTCATTTTCAAACAGAAAACTAGTGCATAATTTGATGTCTTTGAATTCAAAATTTGAGCCAAGTCCTTATAAAACTAGTACTTAATTTTCAAACCAAGTTTTATTTTTTTTTTTTAATTATTTTTTGTTAGTGCTCAAACCAATCAGTATCTAGTCTAGACAGACTGCATGTATATCCTAATTAGTAAGAAGTTGGGTTGATCCGTTGTACCAGACTGACTAAGTCCTTATATTACACCCCTTAAAATAATCCACCTTTAGAAAATCCTTCTCTTAAGTCTTAACTTTCAAGGAACCGTTGGGGCTAAATCCAATGATGTGCATATACCTCTTTCACTAGAAGCTGATTGAAACTTGTTATCTTTGCAGGCGCTTGACTTGGTTCCAAACGACATACATGAGCGATCTCCAATATTTCTTGGCAGCTACGAGGATGTTGAGGAAGTCAAAGCTCTTTATGCTGCTGAAGATAAGAAATAAATTCATAAGTATTATTTTATTATTACTACCCACATAGCCTTAGCAATTTATGCAGTTACTCCAAAATATTTGGGGTCTTCAATGCAAAATCAGGGTCTAGGCCAATTTAATCATCCATCCATAAGATAAACTCTTTTTGAGGTTTCTTTGTAATGAAATGATACATTCTATTGATGGATAAATAAGGTCAAGTTTATATACTTAGCAGTTAGCACCTCCAAATGCACAAAGTTCGAGGATAACAATGACCATTTGGCATAGTAGCATTTGCCCCCTTCTGTGAGGTTTAAATATGGGGTTTGAACCCTACCCATTTACATAATGCTTGTTAGTCCAACTATAGAATGGATCCCTTGGCTCTTTGAGAAGGCAAAATCGATATGGAGGCTGTTCTAATATGTGCGAGAAGCCTTATTTATCTACACTGAAATAAAGGATGTTTTGTCCAACTTATTTAAAATTGACAAAAAAATCCAATAATTGATTTGAATACCTAAAATCTAATACTCTACATCCTAATTTATGTCTCTTTGAGTTCAAAGAGCATGATTATTATTATTATTATTTAAAAAAAGAGCATGATTATTAATAAAGAAATTAAAATAAAATAATATTTTCAAAAGTATCCTTTATTTTATGTTAAAGTGTAGACAATTTTAATACGGATCCTGAGGTATAAAACCCTTATATTATTTTTATGAACTCTTTTAGAGGGGCTGTAAACTAAGAAGAGCATCCATTGCTGGTGTATGGGGTCTGAAAGATGAAAAAGTTATGAAATTCTCGCTTGCAAAAGTAAGCTCAATGCCCTCCTTCATGCCCAAAGGGGCCAAAAGGACGGTTATTTTTCACTTCAACTACTAGTATATAGTATATACTATCAGACTTCAAGTGTCTAACAAGCTTTTTTAGGATAGAATAGAATTTTATCTCATAGCAAAAAAAAAAAAAAAAAAGTGTCTAACGAGCTTTTTGATATTGGCTTTTGTTCTCGAGGGAGATTTAGATTTTCCTCCAGGATATTGTGTGATGGATTTGCAGGCAAAACTCAAGCAGCTTAAGTTACTAAAAGTAGACGTTGGAGGTAGTGTAAATGTCCCAGCACTTTGGTCACAAACCCAACAAATTTTGGGATTGACATATATCCATCCACCAAGAGACCAAAACACCTGAGAGAGAATAAATAAATGTTCAATGGGCTCCCTTCACTTGCAGAGTGGGCAAAGGGTGTTGTCAATGGGAAATGTGCTGTTCAGAACTACATATCGCAGGGATACCCAACACTACTGTCCATAGCATCAATTACAAGCTATTGTGCATCTTTGACTTCCCAATAGTTTCACATTCATGAGTCCAAGGGCCCAGAGTTGGAGAAACGTTCAGCTTGATCGCTGACACAGGTGGATTTGACATTAAACCAGCCCCAAGTTGGGGAGCCCAAATCGCCTTTGACAGGGAGTTTGGATTATTTATATATATATATATATATATATATATATGGACGGACGGACGGACAAAATCTTGTTTGTTGATTCTGAGGTAAAGATTGAAGAAACCTTGCCTACATCATTATCAATCAGGTCCCCAACTCAATTTATGTAATCCAACCCTCCTCTATGGCCTTGCTCTAAAATTCCTCACAAATCACAAGGTATAGCATCAGAATTCAGAACCACAATGAATTGGGGGGTTATAAATTTTCAAGTTGAGTTAAAATCAAAATAAACGTTGCATCTTTTAAGTCACTTCAGTTTCTGCTTCTGCACCCTCCAGTGAGACAGTAGTACAAAGTGTCTCTATTAAGAGTGGTGCAGCATTATTGGAGCTGGGGTACCTATTATGAATTGCTTGCTAGTTGCTAGGATGGTAAAATAGTTCGCTCTAAACTTCAAAGCCCTTGCGGGGTCAAGGCACTTTTTATCTTCTTACTCATTCGACATATGCATCCTCTTCTCACAAATTTGTGGACCATACAATTGCATCGGTTGCATGCAATCAATCAATGTCTCACAGTTGATGGACACCACACACCGATGGACCCCACATTTTTTGAGAGCTTTGTTGCACACAAGCGTTACACAAGATGCTACCTCCCAGGAGCGAAGGTGTTGAAATATCTCTTTCAACCATCCCAAAGCATTATCATGATCCTGGTGTTGTGCACAATGATTCAACCTTTGCAAATGCCAGGATTTTGAAAGATTACCAAAAAAAATGTGCTTTACTCTTATGCAAAAATGAAAAGGGGACCAACAACAAAGAGTACAATACAGAAAGAAATCAAGTGTTTTCTAAATCAGTAAGATAAACCCTGAATAATATATAATTCAAACATATTCAACACTGCAATGCAAAAATAATCTTTGATAAGGTTAAGAATACAGTAACATAAAATATGTCATAGTAGGTATCCTACTCTTCTACTTGAAAATCAAGCTGTCCTTAGTGGTGGGGAAACCAATATCACACCATCTCCTCTAACAAAAAGGAATGGCATTGTGCGCCTTGTAGTCTGTAATGAAAGAAGAAAGTTAAAAATGTAATCAGTTAAAAACACACATACAAGTTAATAAAAACGACATGAACTTTAATGAAACAAAATAAAATTAATACTCACATAAAATGTCCAAGATTAAATAATGGACATGAGTGGGGAGGATAATTCCAAACACACATGATTCACCCAACAACATTTCCAGAATTTTGTTATGTTTATTTTGTTTCATTAAATACTTACTATTTTGCAAACTTTCATCGATTGTAGGACAAATGGATTATATTATTTTCAACCAAACTTAGTGAGTCTACATAAAATGAGGAAAATTTTAAGATGCTAAATAGGTCCTATAACGGAAAAGGTAATATATAGATTTAATCATTCTGACATTTGGTGGTGGTTTTGATTACAAGGAATAGCTTTTCTTCGAGTTGTCAAAGAGTTGGAAGGAGATAAAGCTCCAAGTTCTGATGGTTTTTCCATGGCTTTCTATCATTATTGTTGGGGAGTTGTGGAAATGGATGTCTTAGCTGTGTTTGAAGAGTTTTATCAACATAGTAAGTTTGAAAAATCTCTTAATGCAACTTTTATAGCCCTAATCCCCAAGAAGAATGGTGCCTCCAATATTCGAGATTTCAGACCTATTAGTTTGGTGGGGAGTGTATACAAGATCTTAGCTAAGGCTTTGGCAAACCGCTTAAAAGAGGTTTTAGATCAACTGATATATGAGGCTCAGAACAGTTTTGTGGGCAGATACTTGATTCAGTTCTTATTGCTAATGAGTGCGTTGATAGTAGGGTGAAGAGTAAGATTCTGAGGGTTATTTGTAAGCTGGACATTGAGAAAGCCTATGATCATGTGAATTGGGAGGCTCTTCTAGATTTGTTGAAGAGAATGGGATTTGGGGTGAGGTGGTGTAGGTGGATCCGTACATGTATATCTACAGTCCAGTTTTCTGTTTTGGTTAATGGGTCTCCAGCTGAGTTTTTTGGGAGTTCGAGGGGATTGAGACAAGGGGACCCGCTATCTCCTATGTTGTTTCTGGTTATGATGGAGGTTTTCAGTAAGATGATGAAAAGAGCTGAAGGTACTGGTTTACTTCGAGGTTTCAGGCCTGATGGTAGACGGGGTGGAGGGGTACGTGTCTCGCATATTTTGTTTGCGAATGATACGATTCTATTTTGTGATGCAAATGTGGAGCAGATTCTACATGTTCGGATGCTCCTTCTTTGTTTCCAGGCTGTGACAGGATTAAAGGTTAATGTCTTGAAGAGTGAGATGGTTCCCATTGGGGAGGTTCCTAATATCCATGTCTTGGCAGAGATTTTGGGTTGCCGGATTGGGTCTTTGCCTATGACCTATCTTGGTATGCCACTGGGGGTGTCTCATAAATCCCCTACTATTTGGAATCCTATCTTGGAGAAAATCGAGCGTAAGTTGGCTGGGCGGAAAAAAATGTATTTGTCAAAAAGTGGAAGACTGACATTGCTTAAAAGCACATTATCTAGTCTTCTGACTTACTTTTTATCTCTTTTTACTATCCCTACACATGTGGCCAATAAAATTGAGAGGTTGCAAAGGGATTTCTTATGTTGCAAAGGGATTTCTTATGGGGGGATTCCAAGACACATTTGGTGGGATGGGATTAGGAGTGCGCACCTCTGAAAAATGGTGGGTTAGGAGTAAGGAAATTAACTACTTTTAATAAAGCCTTACTAGGGAAATGGCTATGGGATAAGGTGTGTGCACCTCTAGAAAATGGTGGGTTAGGAGTAAGGAAATTAACTACTTTTAATAAAGCCTTACTATGGAAATGGCTATGGCGGTTTGGAGTTGAGAAGACAAGGTTTTGGAGAAGGGTTGTAGCTCTAAAATTTGGGGAAGAATGGGGGGGATGGACCTCCAAGCTAGATAGAGGAGTACATGGATGTGGTTTGTGGAGAAGCATCCAAATGGGTTGGGAGGTTTTTAATAAAAATATTCGGTTTGAGGTAGGGGTGGGGGATAGAGTGAAGCTTTGGACAGATTAATGGTGTGGGGATTCTCCACTTCAATTGACCTTTCTAGTTGTGTATGGGATTGCCTCCAATAAAGAGGCATCAGTGGCCTTTTCTCTTGAACGGTTGAGGATAAGAGAACGGAGAAGCTAGGATGTCCGTTTCAATCGGAGACCAAATGATTGAGAAATGGGTGTTGTGGATGAATTTCTCCGTACTTTGGGTTCCAATTTACCTCCAACTGAGAATGGAGACCGTATGCGTTGGAAGTTGACAAAGAATGGAGATTTGATATCCAATCGTTTTATAATAAGTTAAGAGATCCATTGCCCATTATCTTTCCTTGGAAAGGTGTTTGGAAGGTTAAGGCCCCTCAGCGTATTTCTTTTTTTGTGTGGATGGCTGTATGGGATAAGATACTTACAGGTGACAATTTGAGGGGTAGAGGGATGGACTTTGTTGACTGGTGCATTATGTGTCGTTGTAATGGGGAGACTGTGGATCATTTGCTACTGCATTGTGGTAAGGCTTACCGGTTGTGGAGTTTGGTGTTTAGGTTATTTGGGATTGCTATGGGTTTTGCCAAGATCAGTTGCGGATACTCTCTTTGGTTGGTGGAATTGGCTTGGAAAGCATTCGTCTAGAATTTGGAATTTAGCTCCACTTTGCTTAATGTGGTGTCTTTGGAGGGAACGAAATTGGAGAACGTTTGAGGACATGGAAAGTTCCAACGACTAGCTATTGGCTTCGTTCAGTGGCTCCCTTTTTGACTGGTCTAGGGCTTGGGGACTCACCTCTAGTGATTCTCTACCTATGTTCCTTAGCTCTCTCATTTGTAATTAGTATCTTTTCTTTCTGTTTTTTATCTTCTTTCTCTGTATTTTTTTAACTCTGCCTTATGACTTTCTGCATGAGGTAGTGTTCTTGAATATACATCTTTATTACTTATCAAAAAAAAAAAAAAAAATCTGCAGAAAAACTATTCCTCCTCGAAAAGGGTGGCTTGGTTGTGGTTTTGATTACAAGGAATAGCTTTTCCTCATATCTAAGGAACATGTATTCCTCCTCAAAAGGAAGGGAATAGCTATATTGTGAGCTAGGTAATAACCTGATTTTTTTTTTTTTTTTTTTTTTTTAAAGGCAGTGGGAGAAGCATAATTCCATGACCTCAGAGTATGTCATGGACGAATGATGGTACAGAACCAACCCCAACAGTTCCAAAGCATTAGTTGGTGGTGTCCTAATTCTTTTCTTTTTCTTCCACCCTCTCTCTTTCTCGCTGATCATGTCCCACCCCAATGGCTAGAGCCAATCTCCATTGTCAATAACACCCACCAGTGGTGTCCTAATATTCTTTTCTTGTTCTTCCTCACTCTCTTTCTCACTGAGCATGTCCCACCTCAATGGCTAGAGCCAATCTCCATTGTCAATGCCACCCACCACCTCTCTCTCCCTCTCCCTCTCCCTCTCCCTCAATTTGATCCAATCCCTCCATTGCAACCTCTGCTCCTCTCTGCTTGAGTCCACCACTGATTCCCTCCCCAACTTTTTCGACTACTCTCAAATCGCCTACGCCACCCCCTTCTCAATCCTTGCCATCACCTCTCACATTTCCTCTCCTCTCTCACTCCTTAATCTTCTGTCATTCTATTTTTCTTATTAGTTATTTCTCATATAAACAATTTCATAATAGACAACTTCAAAGGATTAAAAATCCTTTATTCTCTACTTGTATAAAAAAAAAAAAAAAATCCATCATTCGCTACAGCAGGCCAATTCAGTGTACTAGATGAATGGATAATGGGACCTATGCGCTATAACTCAACTAGCACTTTCTCTTCCCATAATAATGGGATGGAGGATGAGGTCATGGGTTCACGACCCATTGGGTGCGTGTTTAACTTACTAATTAATTAAAAAAAAATGATTGGATAATTGTTAATTTAGTTATATCTCACTGTTACGACTTTAAAAGAAAAGAAAAAAGATTAGGAATACTTAAATCATTATTGGAACTAATAATTTTGTTCCTACTTCTATTCAATTTCCCTTTTAGTATATCAATATGCATTCTTTAATTCTTATAGCCAAGAGCCTCTTGGCTCAGCGGCATTTTATTTTTGGGACCCTTGGGAGCGAGCATAGGTTCAGAGGCTGCCCAGGGAAACATCCCTCACCAGTGTGGCAAAAAAAATTGCATTCTTTTATCAACACCGCACAATAACACTATTCCCTATCCATCAGCTTACAAAAGTTTAAAAGCTACTAAATCATTCCAAATGGCTATTCTTATATATTGAATGTAAACAATAACATTTCATAAAAAGAGCTGACAGGATTTTTGACAAGTATAAAAAGAGCTGATAAACATGCCCCCTATTAAAGGTTAATCCCCAAAATAGGAGTAAATTACATCCCTCAGCTCCTATTAGGGGGTAAATCCATCTGTGCTAAAATCTATTGATAAAGAATCTTATTGACTTCAGTTCTTCCTTGAATAAATTTTGTTAGGTTTAGATTAAAAACTTTTCAGACATGAAAAATATGAAACTGCAACTCTCAAGATCAAAGGTGTAACAATAGAGATAAGAATTAGATTTCAAAAATACAAAAAAGAAGAACACAAAAGAAACAATATGAGATGAGAAGATACCCGAACTATCTCTTCATAAGTTTCATCATCAATTTCTACAGTGGTAACAATTTCTTCAACATCACCAAGAATCATATTCAAGTGCTGATCATAAGCCTGCAATGCAAAGACAGAATTTTTAACCACAAAACCAACCAAAATCACATGGCTAAAATCAAATACAATATACAAGGTGCTGTCCTTTTTGTCGTTGTTGTTTTTTTGATAACATATGGAATATTATTTCTAACCCGTCATCGCGTAGCCTAGTGATTGAAGGCTTGAGATGAGCTATAGACCCAGACATCTTGAGTTTGATCCCCACTAGGAGTTCCCTTGGCTACATGATACAGGGTTCTGGTGGGTGGGGTCGTGTATCCGTGGTTTACTCCCCATGGGCGGGTCCGAAGGGCCTTACCTTGGTGAGGTTCCACATCAAAATAATAATAATAATAATAATAATCTTTCTGAAAAAGAGCCCTTTGGACTCGCCAGAACCAGTTTCCGGGTAAGGTAGGGGGCATTCAACCACAACGGGAAAAGGGGTTTATGCTCATGCCCAGGAGCTCAACATTGCCCTTACAAAGTGGATAACAAAAGGCTCAAATTGGTTCTTTATTTTACAATAAATTCATGAAGAAGAGCCTGGTAGTGCTACACAAATACTGTTGTTGTGGAAATTTAAATAACCCCCAAGTCCGTAAAGTAAGCAAACAAAACCCTAGGAGGGATATAATACAAACACAGCACAAGCATAAGACCAAGACCAAAGAGCAGTGAGAGAGAGAGAGAGAGAGAGAGAGAGAAGTACATGGAGTTTGCCGCGGAGTTCACGGTCGGAACGGAGCTTGACGTAGATGCGCTCATCCAGGCTGAGTCTGATGAGATCCAAAGGCTCCTTCACTGCGCTTTCTTCCTCGCTCGCCATTCTATTTTTCTCTTTCTTTCTTTCTTTCTCAACCCCAGCTCTCACTGTCTTGATCGTAGCTCCGTTTTCTCTTGCTTTTTATTACTACTAGAGTTTGGAAAGATTTTTTTTTTTTTTTTTTTTGATGAAAGCGTTTGGAAAGAATAGTGGGTGTGAGTTTTTTTTTTTGAGGAAAGAATAGTGGGTGTGAGTTAAGTGTGTGAGTTAAGTGAGTTAATTGAGCTTTTAAAAGAGACTAACAAGCTATTTATGATTCAGTTTATTTTTACTACTATTTATGAGTCATATTACATTTTTTGGTACTATTTATGGTCCTATTGTATTATATCAGCTACTTTTTAGTATTATCTACAGTACTTTCAGTAAAAAGTTTCTAGTTTCAACTAAATAAGTTGTTCCCAAACAAATTCTTAGGGTTTATTTAGGATCCACTTATTTTGCTGAAACTGAAAATATTTTACTAAAAGTACAGTAAATGAAGGTAAAAGTTAGCTGAAATAGTACAGTGTGATCTATAAATAGTACCAAAAAGTGCAATAGGACTCATGAATAGTAGCAAAAAAAAGCTGAATAGTAAAATAAGTTGACAAAAATAATTTTTGCCAAACGGACACTTAATTTGATTTGGTTGTAGCATGTAGCTATAACTCTCACTAAAAAAATTCATATGGCTACATATTTTGAAAATAATTCATATAATTATATATTTTGAAAATCTAACCATCCGATTGTATGTTTTTTATTTCCTTAATACTCATGTCAAAATTCGTGCTAATCGGATACTATTTACTATTCGATTTTGATGATACACAAAATCGTCTGTGAATCGATTGTCCAGAAGTGCAATGACAAGGGTACCTAAAGAATGAAAAGTGAATGACCTATAGAGAGCACCGGTAGGGTGCCAGCTAAAGATCCTCTAAAGGTTAAATCAGTAATAGAATAATTATCAATAACTCCAAGAGTATGAGAGCTAAAGATTACGTACTTTGGAGGAGAGAGGGCTTGGCTTATATAGTGATGTAGAGCTGACTAAGATCCCATGAGTGTAGGCTTTTTCCTTATAGGGGAGTTATGGAGTTAATGCTCTGAGATATTCATGCTTAACTTCCCATATTTGGAGGATACAACTATGCAAAATGATCTTTAGGCATGGTGTGCAAGTTCTTTCCATATAGAGATACTTGAATGGAGAATACGCAAGATGGTGTCTGAGGCCAAGTGCAATCCATCGTCAGTCACAGGGCACTCATCTGTCACCCTAGGGCATATGGAGGTAGGCATTGGTTAGGTCACCTTAGAGGTTGTCTAACGCATGGGGGACCTGACAAGTCTTTGCTACCTAATGACCCAATTGCTTCTGAATGTCCTGAGAGGGCCTGATGATGCAAGTATGTTAGACAAATTATGAGATGGTGAAAATATTTCCTATTAAATCTATAAACTTATTTTTTATACATAATTTTTTTAAGGGATAATTACACTTTACCCACCTGTGGTTTGCCTCTAATTTGATGTGCCTACCCGTGGTTTAAATTTTGACACTTTACCCACCTGTGATTCCCACCATTATTGTGCCGTAACCCACCTCTCCCTCAGCCGTTACTCTAATACAGAATATGTAAAAAACAGAAGTCCAAACAGATCAAAACACTCTCACTCAAATCTTGAACATGAAGAACATACCCAAAAATCTGAAGAACATAATATGACTTGCACTTTATCTTTTCCTATTTGTCTCTTGAGTTGGCTCACTAGAGCAAGCCCAGGCGTTTGTTCTTTTCTTTATATTTGTATATTTGTATACGGTTACTCTTTTACATTAATATAGTTTTGTCTATTATCTAAAAAAAAAAAAAAAAAAAGGTGAACCCAGAATTTTTGAACATAAACCCAAACCAAAAACTAAACCCAGAAATCTTGAAGATTAACCAAAAATTAAACCCATAAATTTTGAACATAACCCACAGCCACTGCAACCAAAGATTAAAACCAAATCAAACACACCACAAATTTCTTTTTCAATCTTTTCTATCCTCTTGACAGTTTTGTTTGGATTCATAGGCTTGAGATTTGAGAATGTTCTTATGATCCCCACTATTGAACCAGTCAAACGACATCGGCATCGTCACGGACGATGACAACGACGTCGTCTGGGAATTGGAGCTCGTTGCCTTAACGTAAATGTTGCTATTGTTGTCGTAAATGCCACTAATATGGAAGTGTACTAGCTTGTGATTTCTACGTTATTTAAATGATACAGAGCATACATTTCTAGCATTTTCAGCCTACAAAGATTTGAATTTTGGATTTTTCGTCTTGATTTGCTATGTGGGTCTAGTGTGTTATAAGCTCACCGTCATTCAACGAATTTCCCCTAGTTAGACCCCAGCGTCAGATAAATGAAAAGAAATGCCTCTTTTTTTTTTGTGTTGGGTATTTGATCAATTGACCCGATTGGAAAATTTGTGATGTTTTGATGTAATTTTGGGGCAGACCGGTGGTTTTGGAGTGTAATGGGTAACGAAATGAGGTGGTGACAGGCTGACATCGATGGGTCAGCTGTGTTTGTGTTCTAGGTTTGAAAAAAATTTGATTTGAGCCAGATTCATATTCCTGGGTTTGAAATAGCGTGTTTTGATCTTATTTTCTTTTCTTCTCTTTTCTTTTGTTTTTCTTGCTGGTCGGTCAACTCAGGGATTGCCCATGTTGGATATTGTTTTTGGGTTCAACTTCCTGTAGTTTTTCAGATTTTTGGGCTTGTTCTTCATGTTCAAGATTTGAGTGAGAGTGTTTTGATCTATTTGGGCTTTTATTTTTTACATATTCTGTGTTAGAGTAACGGCTAAGGGAGAGGTGGGTTACGGCACAGTAACGGTGGATATCACAGGTGGGTAAAGTGTCAAAATTTAAACCACGGGTAGGCACATCAAATTAGAGGCAAACCACATGTGCGTAAAGTGTAATTATCCCTTTTTTAAATTACAAAAACTTGAAATTTAAACATTTGATTGATGACATAGCTATTGATCTTTGATCTTCCGTAAATTTTGCAAAATTTGATGATATAAGAAGAAATGTAATTCAATGGTGGTTTTGTCAAGATTCACATCTAATAAAAATATATTGAATAAAGTCTTAGTCATTGACTATAACCAAGTTTATAACCAAACTTTATCCATTTAATTTACTTTCAAAATGACTTTGCTAAACATAAATTTATATTATTAAAAAAACGACAAAAACAAAAGGCACCCCCTTTTTATAACTTAAAAAATAATATACATAATTTATATTAGGGGCAGGGCCGACTGAATAGTTGATGCAATTGATGCAATCGCCTAAGACCCCTAAATAAAAGAAGGTCCCACTTGTAAAAAAAAAAAAAAAATTATGTATGTATATATAATATATATTTATCTATATATTTTAATTACAAAAAAAAAATTAAGTACTTTTATTGGTCAATAAAATGCATTAAAAAGACTTCATTGTGTCCTAAAATGCAGAAGATTAAAAAGGGAAAAAACAAAAATAGTCAAACTTTAGCAAACAAAATTAAAATTTAGGAGACAAATTCATTAACTCATTATTGAAATATGCTAAAATCAAAATTAATACCAGAAAAATTCATTAATAATACAACATAATTGTCTTGAAATATGCTAAAATAAAGATTATAAATTTCTAAAACAAAAGAAAAAATCTCTCATCTCTCTATCTCTCTGCCTCTCCATCTATATTCTAATCTTTCTTTTTTTCATCTTGATTCTTGATCTTTTTCTATAAGCTCAGTCTAGCTTGAAATCATTCTTTGTTCATTCCCTTCAATTCACAGTAAATTCAAAATTGAAGAGGGGCGGCATGGGCTATGGGCATAGCAGAGGTAACTTTCTCTCCCTCTCTATCTTTCCGAAAATTAAGATTGATAAGTTTGCTTTTTATTCAAATTTAAATATTTTAAACTATACTTTTTTTAATCTACTTCACTACTTGATTAATAGGACAACACGTCTTGTACAAGCTACACAGCCCACAACACTACACAGTGACAATGCACGCTGCACACAGGCTGTGGGGACAAGACTGCACAGTGCACACAACATTGCACAGTCTACCCACAGACCATAGCACATCATAGCTGGCCCCACCACACACTAATCAATAATTTATCACATCTTTAAAAAAAAAAAATGCAAACTCTTACTTTATCAGTTATTATAAATTATCACACCAATTAATAATTTGATGTATATCATATCAACTTTTTTTTTTTTTTTTTGAGAATCGTATATCATATCAACTCATTTGTATTATAGTGATATTAATTTATTGAACCATGTAATAAATTAATATTTATTTGTGCAGGTTTAGACTTTAAAGTGGTCACGGCTTTGGAAAAATTGCAATAACCAGGTTCTATTATTCTATAGTTTAAATTTTATTTTTAGTTAAATTATCATTTTTAATTATAAATTGTGTTTTATTTATCTATAAATATTTTCTCATTATAAATGTTTACTAGAATATATTTATCTGTTAGAGGAACTTAAATACAAAAACTTAATTAGTAATTTTGCATCTCAAAAAGTAAGAAAGATAGATTTTAAATAAAAAAATTCAATAAATATTATTTAATTAATATTTAAATATAAAAAAGGCCTCACTTAAAATTTTCGCCTAAGGCCCCCAAAGTTGTTGAGCCGGCCTTGATTAGGTGTAACGTCCCAGTCAAAAAAAAAAAAAAAAAAAAAAAAGAAAAGAAAAGAAGAAGTAGAAAAGTTAGATTTTTATGGGTCTCACGTGCTCCCACCTACCCCACCACTCATTTTTCACTCTATCTCTTTATCTCCTTGACCGGCCAAAACTCCTCACCTCACCTTTCTTTCCTTTTCTTCTTTTTCATTTTTTTGTCTAACACTCCTCTCCACTGCCTCACACTCTCCCACTGGTACCTCCATGCCACCATTTCCACCATCATTTTTCCGGCAATGTCACCGGAAAATTCTTAGGAACCTCTAAACACCTTCACATCTTTTATTTGAGGTAAATATTTCTAATCTTTTTGGTGGGTTTATATGCTTTTACTTGAGGTTCTTTAGTTTAAGCTTTGATAATGATATCCATGTGATTTATGAGCATTGGAAGTTATATTTGTGTGTTTATATGTATGGGTTTTGTATTGGTGGAATTATTTGATGAGTGGGTATATGGTTTGTGCTAATGGTGACTACTTAAGGTTTATGTATGGTGGAAAATTTAGGGGTTTGGGGTTATAACATGTGATGGTTGGTAAATCTAATTTTTCCATTGCTATTGGGTTTATTTGAAGTTAGTTGAAGTTAAAAATTTCTTGTCTTGGAGGATATTTTGATTTTGCTTACATGGGTCTCTTGATGATGTTGTGTAAATCTTATGGAAGCTAGTCATAATATTGAAGATGATATTGAATGGGTTAACTTTATAAATTGGAGTCTATGCCTTGTGAATTAATTTGTTGAGAAACTTTGGAAGATGAATATGTTATTGATGAGGTTAAATACTAGGCTTGCCTAATTAAGTGTTTATTTGGCAATTCCTAAATTGTAGCTAGATACAATTTCAAGCTCTATGCTTATTGTGATAGGTTTACTTGATATTGTTTAGGTTCTAGCTAATCTCCTTGGAGCTTGGAGAATTAGGCTTTTGCGGTTGCGAGGTAAGTAACTTTTTAATGGGATTTTTGAAAAATAACCATGTTGCATAAATGTTGTTTTTGGGTTAGACACACTTTTGGAAACTACTCATGGAAACTATATTTTCCTAAAAACTATTGTGTCGTAACCTTAATATATATATGATTATATATGAAAATGCATCATATTTGGTATTGCATTTGGGGAAATGCATGAATTGTTGATATGGAAAAATGAGCATCTTTTATTTAATCTTTGATAAGGAAATCTTGGATTTTATGGTATATTAGAAAATTTAAAGATGCTTATCTTGTCTTGTTATGTGGGAAATTGTTAGAAAATCTTTTGACAAGAATGAAGTTGAAAACCTTGCAAACTTTGTGTAAGTTAGATTATTTAAGGTTTTTCTGAAACTACTTGATTATAAATTATGTATTTGAAAGGAAATGTATACCTGTGAGCTTTATGAGGTTTTAACACCATGCCATGTGTGATTTTCCGGTGATCACCCGATTTGGTTTTCGTAATTTTTGTGACAACAGAATCAAATCTAGGTCAGTGCCCTTTTACTTTGGATGATGCATTCTTCCCTGCTGCCCATGGAGGGAAGAGGTTCCTTGATTGTGTGTGTGTAAGGCTGCTGCCCATGGGGTCAAGAGACCACATGCAAGAGAGGTCCTATTTAACGCGCTCTCTTTGCTGCCCATGGGAGAAGAGAAAAACCTTGAGGGTATGGGTGAGGCTGCTGTCCATGGGGCCAAGGGTCTGCATACTAGAGAGGACAATATCATGCCAGTTGTGAATAGGTGGATCCCCTGACCGGTCTATGTGGTAGTGTGGTATATTTGTAATAATTTACCTTATGTTAGATTTTATGGCTTTAGAAATTATATTGTTGGTGCTCACAGATTATAGTATATAGTTTCAAGGTATTTATTTTGAGAAACTTTGTGTTTCATTATTTAATCATTCTTGTCATATTATTATTATTGAAAATGAAACTGGAAATTTTCCCCCACCCCCATTAATTATGCTACTTACTGGGCGTTAGCTCATCCCACCCTTTAACAGTTTTTCAGATTTATTAGCTATACCTTGAGTATGGAGCTTACTTCTTTGGTGATAATTAGAGTGCTATGTTAAATTTGGAGACCCTTGCTATAAATGGTTGGTGACTCGATCTTGCCATGTTCAACGAGACCTTAATTAATTCTATTGGAGGTGGGTCACTTGAGGTTTGTTAGCCTTAGGCGTGGTAGGCCTAGACTCGATATTAAATTCCTTATTCTTGATAAGATTGTGACTTTGTGTAATCCAAGAGTTTTGTAATATATATTCATGTATTATGTGGAAGCACATGATTTTTAGTTATTGCTCGTAAATGTGTTATAGAGCTCTGACTTGTAATGTGGAGATTTATGGTTATATATTCTTATCATGTGGAAATGAAAGGAAAATAAAGATCTCCTATAGTTTGGTTGTCCAAAAAGGAAAAAATCTACAGGTACCTTTGGGATGTATTTCTCATGCTTTGGACCCCTTTGGGTTTGGGGCGTGACATTAAGGGTCAGTATAATCGATCCAATTGGAGTTTGCACCACTCAAACCACCAAAGAATGATGCTGAAAATACTTAGGGTAGTGGTTGGAGGTGATATTGGTTTTTCGACATCAGTATGCTGGTCTATCAGTAGTGGGTCTTGAATTTCAACTGCTGCACTATCTATATATAAAAACCCTTTCACTTTTTCATTCACTCTCACTCTAATTCTCTTCTCAACCTAGATCCACTTTAGCTAGCCCTTTTTCCAGTTACCCAGTCACCACAGTTGAGTAAAATAGCCGCCATGTCGATACCACCACCAACGAAATGCTCAAAATCAAAGGTAAAATTTTTACATCTACTTAAAGTTTTTAGATGATTTGAAAGATTTTGTGGATTTATGGTGATTATGTTGGATTTTGGGAGATTTGTGGCAGTAAGGACGGACCTAAGAGGGGCCCAAGGGCTCGGGCCCCCCTGGTCCTAAGGATTTTTTTTAGTAAATATATTTTTACAATTTTGTTACTGGGCTCCTCCTCTTTCAAAACCTTAGGCCCCTCCCCTCCAATCAGCCTAGCCCAACTGACAACTGCCTAACCCAAAAACTTAACTAAAACAAAACTTTAAAAAAATTAAAAAACCTATTAGCTTGATAGTTACAAACTAAACTAAAAAAAAAAAGAGTTTCATGTTCTCATATATGATTGCATTGCATTGTAATGTATTAAGAAACAATAGTATTTTGTATCTTTTGTCTTTGTTGATCTTTTCATAGATAATTGCATTGTAATATATTAAAAAACAATAGTATTTTATGTCTTTTAATTTATCTTGGTTGATAGTTTGTTAATAATATATAGATGCTTATTTGAAGTTTTTTTTTTTTTTTTTTAATTATACTCCGGCCCACCCTAACTTGAACTCTTGGGTTCGTCCCTAATGGTGGTCGCGATGGATCTCTCTCCCTTAACCTAAACATCTCTCTCTCTCTCTCTCTCTCGTAGCAAAGTCTCAAACCCCATTTGGCCATCTTGTTCCACCCTCCACCTAACCCTCCCCTGCCACTCTGCTAGTTTGCACGACTCTCACTATTTTTTTTTTTTTTTTCATTTTCGGGTTTGGATTATGTATGTTGAAATTCTCCCCCGTGTATTCTTCTTTCTCTTCTGCACATTATCATTGCTCAAATCCTAAATATTCTCTTTCAAAACCTTAGGTCCTTCCCCTCCAATCAGCTTAGCCCAACTGGCAACTGCCCAACCCAAAAACTGAACTAAAACAAAACTTTAAAAAATTAAAAAACCTATTAGCCTGATAGTTACAAACTAAACTAAAAAGAAAATAGAAAAGAAAACAGAAGAAGAGAGTTTCGTGTTCTCATATATGATTGCATTGCATTGCATTGTAATGTAATGTATTAAGAAACAATGGTATTTTGTGTATTTTGTCTTTATTGATCTTACCATAGATGATTGCATTGTAATGTATTAAAAAACAATAGTATTTTGTGTCTTTTAATTTATCTTGGTTGATAGTTTGTTAATAATATATAGATGATTATTTGAATTTTTTTTTTTTTGTTCTTATACTCTGACCCGCCCTAACTTGAATTCCTAGGTTTGTCCCCAATGGTGGTCATGATGAATCTCTCTCCCTTAACCTAAACATCCCTCTCTCTCTCTCTCTCTCTCTCTCTCTCTCGTAGCAAAGTCCCAAACCCCATCTGGCCATCTTGTTCCACCCTCCACCTAACCCTCCCCTGCCACTTCGCCAATTTGCACAACTCTCACTGTCTTTTTTTTTTTCTTTTTTTTTTCTTTTTTTTTCATTTTCAGATTTGGATTATGTATGCCAAAATTCTCCCCCATGTATTCTTCTTTCTCTTCTGCACATTATCATTGCTCAAATCCTAAATATTCTCTCACTTTGCATGTTTGCTCTTAGTCAAAAAATAATTTCATTTATATGACTGGTTTCTAGATTTGATATATTTTCTAGTTATATGGGTATTCTTCCTCAATAGGGTTTAAGGTACATTTTCGTGCCTTTTCTTTTAGAAGAAAAAAAATTTTCGTTTGGTTTTTGCATTCAAATTGTAAAAATTTAGTTTTTATTACAAATAATCATCAAATTCAAAGAATTGCAATACTGTTGGGTTTTTGTTGTACTCCTGGAATAAGTTCTTTCCCTCCAACAAACTTTATTGCTTAACTTGAGATGGGGTAGTCACTTAGAGCTAATGCATACATTTAGGGCAAATTCTAGGTTATTCTTTTTCTTTCTTTGTTTCCCAAACATTCGCTTTTAGGATTTTGGTATCTTAAAAACACTATATATATTTTGGTTGCTTGTTTTGAAGAAAAAATCATGCATATAAGCTTTTATCATTATTTTATATTCTTTTTTTTACCTTATGAATGAGTAACCACACAGATTATTGGAATTTTAGCTTTCATTTTTTATTTTGATTGCTCATGTATATGTGTCATACCTCGATCTAGGATGGACCAGTATGCTAATACTAAGTTTTTACCTGATATTAACACAAACCAACTAAAAGGAGTATACTAAAAATATGGACTATTAAATTTTCATGGCATAATCCCTTATCTCGGTTAGTAGTTGAGTATTAAGAGTCGCAAGTAATGTGTAAGCCTTCACCTGTCTTCCCTTGCTTCCCCTAAATAAATTCCAAGTTCTTAAATCATCACTTAGTAAAATCAATGCTTAAACCTTAAATTAATAAAGTCAAGCTTAACTAAATGTTCTAAGCCTTTACTAAACCCCAAAAGGCAAAGGGTGAAAATGGCAGAATGAGAGAGTTTTGGAAGGGGTGGTGTCGATAGAGAGGGAATGGGTTGGATGGGTGGATTGACAGAGACAAGTGGTGGATGGGTGGGATTATTGGAGACAAGGAACAGATAGTGGGGATTGGTAGAGGAAGCATCGGTTGGGGAGAGAGAGAGAGAGAGAGAGAGAGAGAGAGAGAGAGTGTGTGTGTGTGCCTAGTTTAGGTGACTGGTTGGTGGGAGAGTACAAGGGCTTGGAGGTGATAAACTGTCTTAGGTCACCTACCTTACAACTGAAAAGGATCTTGCTATTTTCCTTAGTTCATCTTACAAGGTTCTTCTAATTTCATTTTTTGGGTGTCCATATACTTCTATGATTATCCTAGGGTTATTTTGGGAACATGAGAACCAAATGATTAATGAAATATTGGTTTTGGGTTGTGACTTTTATGTCAATATCAGTTTTTCAACCAAAAAAGAGACCACTTGATTTGCCCTAGCAAAACCTAGGTTTTCAATCATTGATTTCATTTTATTATAGTCTACTTTAGTTTATTGTAAAAATATACAACTAGAACTATGGTACAACCGTCACAAGTTGTACCACAAGTGTGGCCAACCCATCGATCTGTGAAAACTGACTGAATCTGACCCAACTCGGTGGGATGGGTTGGTTTTAATGGGTTGGTGGGTTCCCAAAATTCTTTTTATAACGAGTTGGGTTGGGTGCAAGTTAGTATATTCACAAATCCACTTAACCCACCTATATTTAATATATATGTTATATGGTTTTGTTGCTTACTATTTAGCCCCTTTCCTTAAATTAAAAATAAACTCCTAACCTATTTTCACATTTCATTTGAATCTCAGATTATTTATGTTGGTTTGATACAATAATCAAATAGTTTGTATTGGTTTGGTGCTATGCTCAAATTTGTTAGTACATCAAACCAATACAAATAAGATTGTAAATATGTTGTTATTTGTGTTGATAATCTTATAAATTTGCTGTTTTAATGCTTAGTTTTTTGAAAAAAATACTGTCCAACCCAATCCACGTGGGTTGGATTGGACCCTTGTGATGTGTTGTTGTTGTTTTTTATTTTTTTTTCAACCCGACTATGGTAGGTTTGATTAAAAAATCCTCTTTACCCGACCTAATCTAATCTATGTAGACCTCTAAATATAATCATCACCGTTGGTGCCTTGGTGCGACATGACAGTGATGGACACAAGATTTTAAACTAGCGAAGACCAGAGTATAAAGGAAAAAAACTTCAAATAGGCATCCATATAGTATTAAAAAATTATAAATATACAAAATCGTTATTTCTAAATACATTAAGATGCAATCATCTACCAACAAAGATAAAAACTAAAACAAAATATATTTTTTTTAATACTAGACTGGCTAGGATTTTTTTTATTGAAGTTAGAGCATTCATAGTGATAGTGCTAAAATTTTTAGCTTTTAGCACCTCAAAAAGCTATTTTATCTATTTTACCACTTCACTTTATAATACACTGAATATCAAATGTTCTATTTTTTATTATCACTTCATTTAAAATAATATAAACAACTAATTAAAATAATAAAGGAAGAGAGAGAATTTGAGTTTTTTAATTGAAGGAAGAGATATAATTTTAATAAAATATTGTATTTTATTTTTAATAACTTACTACAGTCAACTAGTATTTATACAAGTTTACTGTAATTGCAACAAATTTAGGTTTAGCTTCTCCTATAACACATGATTTTTTGGTTCTTTGGCGGTAAAATAGTTTTTTTTTTTTTTTTTTTTTTTTGTTGATAAAATACAATCATCATTGACGAACCCAATAAATTCCTTCGTCAATATAAGTCTACGCTAGACGAGGGAAAGCACCATTAAGCCCATATTAAATGGAGTGCCGTTACTCACCACTGAATGTAGGGAATAGGGCTGTTGGAGAAGATATCAAATCCACTTGATTAAATCATCCAGGGGCGTTATAGAAGGGCATTCAAGACACCATTAAATGCCACCAACGGCTAGAAGGGAAGGCCCTGTATATATACACAGCATCAAATCCCAAAGAGAGGTACGAATTCATTTCTATCCACATATAGCAAAATCAGAGCTCTTATCATTACCACTATTCCTCAGTCATTTGACTTTGCCATCGGAGGCTCAGTGGCCGGCACCACATCGGTGACCTCTCAGGTGGAAATTCTCTTTTTGTTCTTGTGCAGGTCATTTGACGACCTTGAGCGACATCCTGTCTAAACGATCACCACGACTGACGATTTTGGCATCATCAGTTTGGCGCCGTTTGTGAGGAAGCTTTTATACTTCAAACCTTAATTTGAAAACATAGCTCTACCATTTGTGATGCCCAGATAGAGTCTAATGCATCTCAAGATTCAGCAGCACTGCCTTTGCAGATTCAAGCACTCACAACTAATGTAGAAGAGCTCACCAGACAAAATCAAGAGATGAGGCTGTAGCTACAACAGAAGGAGAATTACGACACTAACAGGAATGAGGATGAGGAGAACAGCAACAGGAAGGATGGGTGGAGAAGGGCGGACCCGTTTGACGGGTCCAGCAATGATCTCCTAAAAAGCATGCGAAAGGAGATGAACGAGCTCAAGAACGCGATGAAGGAGAAGACGGATAAGAACCTAGACGGACTGGTAAAAAGGACTGATTCTCCTTTCACCTCCAAAGTCTTGGAATGCCCCTTGTTGCCGAAATTCCGTCTCCCCCAGCTTGAGTCGTTCAATGGTTTGAGAGATCATTTGGATCACATAACCACCTTTAAAATGACTTTGAGTTTACAACAAACTCCTGACGAGATCTTGTGCGGATCCTTCACAACTACCCTTAAGGATCTGCAAGAGTATGGTTCAGCAAGCTTGCTCGATCGTCCATTGACGACTTCGAGCAACTCAGCAACTCCTTCGTACGTCACTTTGTCAGTGGTCAACGACAAAAGAGGCCAGTGGATCACCTGCTTACAATCAGGTAAGAAGAAGGGGAATCGTTGAGATCGTATGTGAAGAGATTTAACAGGGAAGTATTGGAGGTGGACGAGGCAGAAGACAAAGTGCAACTGACCACATTCAAAGCTGGGTTGAAGTCCAAAGATTTCGTGGTCGCTCTTGCCAAAAGCCCTCCTGGATCAATGGCAGAGATGTTGCTAAAGGCCCAGAAGTACATGAACGCTGAAGACACTTTGTCCGCGATTGGATAAGAGGATGCACAAAAGGAAAGAAGGAGCACTCGGGATGAGCAAAAAGGAAGAAAGAGGGAAAGAAGCTCCCCTTTGTCTAGCTGTGATACCATCAAGAGGAGAGACGACAAATCCCCAAGAACGGTAAAATTCACTCCCTTAGTAATGCCCGTTGACAAAATATTGATGCAGATTAAAGACGACCATGCCCTTAAATGGCCAAAGCCACTACACTCCTCGCCTACTATTCGTGTCAAGAAGAAGTATTGCCGTTTCCACAAAGACCATGGTCATTACACAGAGGATTACAGGGATTTAAAAGAGCAGATAGAAGAATTGATTCGAAAATGGAAGCTACAAAAATTTGTGAAGAAGGATGTGCCAGAACAACCTAAGCATGACACACGGACGAGATCAAACGAGAGGCCTAGAGGTGAGGATCTTCCACAAGATCATCCGAGGGAAGCCATAGGAGAAATAATGATGATCAACGGAGGCCCCACCGCAAGGGGGTCGTTCAAGTCCCTCAGAAAATCTCAACAAAGGCAAGTAAATAGCGTCCATGCGATGCATCCGTCAAAACACCGAAGAAGGGAAAACCTGGATATGGTTTTTTCGGAAGAAGATGCCCGAGGAGTGAAACAGCCACATGACAACCCTTGGTCATCATGCTCATGATAGAAGGTTTTAATACCAGGCGAGTCCTGGTGGATAACGGAAGTTCAGTAGACATCATCTACCTTTTTGCTTTCCAGCAGCTGAAGGTGGACCCAAAGAAACTTCGTCCATTCGAGTCTTCCCACGTCAGTTTCAATGGAGACAAGGTGTACCTAAGGGGGATAGTAACGCTGACGGTCACGGCCGGCTCGTATCATCCTTGGATAACTAAGCAACTCAATTTCCTGGTAGTTGATTCCCCTTCATCCTACAACGTCATCATAGGGAGACCCACTCTTAATCAGTGGAAAGTAGCTACATCCACTTATTGCTTGAGGATGAAGTTCCCGACGGAGCATAGGGTTGGAGAGATAAGGGGGGACCAAGTATTGGCCCGGGAGTGCTACCAGGCAGTGTTGGCTTCGAAGGAAAACCATACGTGGATGATTGAGGAAAAGACGCCGGAAGTCATGGAGGCTCTGAAGACAATCGAGTTGGTGGAAGGAGAACCGACGAAGACAACCAAGGTAGGGATGAACCTAGATATCTCAACGAAGGAAAATTTTATAGGGTTTTTGAAAGAAAACTTGGACATTTTTGCGTGGAGCCATGAGGATATGCCTGCTATACCGGCGGACATCATCCAGCATCACCTGAATGTGAACCTTGAGAGAAAACCAGTCTAGCAGAGAATGAGGGTTTTCGCCCCTAAACGGAACATAGCAATAACGGACGAAGTGGATAAGTTGCTCGCTGCCAATTTCATTCGAGAAGTCTACTATCCAGAGTGGTTGGCTAACGTCGTCATGGTGAAGAAGGCAAATGGAAAATGGAGAATGTGTGTGGATTTCACGGACCTGAACAGCGCCTGCCCCAAAGATAGTTTCCCACTACCAAGGATCAACCAGCTCGTTGATTCAATAGCAGGACATAAACTCCTTACATTCATAGTCACCTTCTTGGGCTACAACCAAATCTAGATGTCAGAGGAAGATCAAGAGAAAACAACTTTCATTACCAGCCATGGACTTTATTGCTACAGAGTTATGCCTTTTGGATTGAAAAATGCAGGAGCCACATATCAGAGGCTGGTAAATCAAATGTTCAATAAACAGATTGGGAGAAACATGGAGGTTTATGTCGATGATATGCTCATCAAGAGCAAGGAAGAAGAAAGCCATCTGGACGACCTCAATGAGACCTTTGAAACACTAAAACAATACAATATGAAGTTAAACCCAACCAAATGCGCCTTCAGGGTCTCCTCGGGAAAATTCCTCGGCTTTATGGTGTCACAAAGAGGGATAAAAGCCAACCCAGAAAAAGTAAAAGCTATCCTCGAGATGTCATCACCAAAGACCATCGAGGAGGTACAGAAACTCACAAGAAGAATCGTCACTCTTAACAGGTTCGTCTCTAAAACTACAGATAAGTGTCTTCCTTTCTTTAAAACTCTAAAACAGGCTTTCGTATGGGCGAACGAGTGTGAAGCAGCGTTCCAAGAACTGAAGTGCTATTTGAGCAACCCTCTACTCCTAAGTCCGTCTAAGGAAGGTGAGGACCTATTCTTATACCTGGCGATATCCATGACCGCAGTGAGTGCGGCGTTAATCCGGGAAGAGCAAAGGGTGTAGCGCCCGGTGTACTACATCAACCAAGCTTTCCAAGGAGTCGAGGCTAGGTACCCATGCATGGAGCAGATCACATTCGCCCTGATCGTAGCTTCCCGAAAGCTTCGTCCATATTTTCAAGCGAATCCAATCATAATAATGACGGACCAACCCAACAAGAAGGTGATGAACAAACTCGAGGCTGCAGGACGAATGGTACAATGGGCTATTGAGCTCAGCCAATTTGACATAGAGTACAAGCCCCGGACGGCCATAAAAGCCCAAGCGCTAGCTGACTTCATCACAGAATTCACTGTACCCGAAGACGAGGAAAATCAAGAAGAGCCAACCCTTTGGATGATACATACAGATGGGTCGTTAGTACAGAAGAAGGGGTTGGCATCGTCATCCTTACTCCTGAGGGAGACACCCTGAAGTACGGAGTCCAACTCCAATTCCCTGCGACCAATAACGAGGCTGAATACGAGGCGATATTGACGGGGCTGAGGGTCGTAAAGGCCTTAGGGGCCAAAAGTGCACTACTGAAAAGTGATTCAAAGCTCGTGATAAGACAAATCAATGGGGAATTCGAAGCAAAAGAAAGGAGGATGCAGAAGTACCTGAAGCTAACGAACCAATTGATCGGAGAGTTTGATCGGGTAAGCTTTGTTCAAGTCCCACAAGACCAGAACTTAGAGGCTGACGAAGTGGCCAAATATGCATCATCAAAAGACAAGACAAGATTGATAGATTTGAAATTGGAAACACAAAAGTCCCCCAGCATCGAAGAATTTCAGACCTTCTCGATACAAGATCATAACAGCTGTACGAGTCCAATCTTGTCTTACCTCAGGGATGGACAATTGCTTTTCAATTCAGATGAAGCAAGGAAAGTTAAAAAAATGAGCTACCAAATTCATGATGCTGATCGGTGTACTCTACAAAAGGGGATTTTCATAACCTTACCTGAAGTGCGTTAAAAAGGACGAGGCCAAGTATATCATAGAAGAAGTCCATGAAGGAATCTGTGGAGATCATATGGGTGCAAGGTCTCTAGTAAGGAAAATCATGAGGGCAGGCTATTTTTGGCCCACAATGCAGAAAGAGGCAAAAGAATTCGTTAAGAAGTGTGACGGATACCAGAGGTACGGAAACGTTCAGCGGTTGCCAGGGGAAAAGATGACGGCCATAACTTCACTGTGGCCATTTGCCTAGTGGGGGATCGACATTATGGGTCATTTGCCACAGGGTAAGAAACAGGTGAAATTCCTGCTCGTAGCAATTGATTACTTCATGAAATGCATAGAAGCAGAGGCATTGGCAATATCACAGAAGCAAAGATCCAGAACTTCGTGTGGAAGAACATCGTGTGCAGGTTTGGGATGCCCAAGACGATCATCTCCGATAATGGTCATCAGTTCGACAGCCAAGGTTTCTGCTCTTTCTGCTCGAACCTCGGCATTAAGAACAAATTCTCCTCCCCAGGGTATCCTCAGGCCAATGGGCAAACAGAAGTGACGAATCAGAAATTGTTGAAGATCATCAAAGTTCGATTAGAGGGGGCAAAGGGTGCATAGCCCGATGAATTACCAAGTATCTTATGGGCCTATCGAACCACAGCTAGAACCCCAACAGGAGAGACACCTTTCAACCTCACATATGGCATGGAAGCAGTAATCCCCGTCGAGATAGGAGTCACCAGCTTAAGAAGAGAGTTTTTCAGCGAAGACAGTAACAGCGACCAATTGAAGTTGAACCTAGACTGCCTGGACGAAGTTAGAAATGAAGCTTCCAAGAGAATAGCCAAATACCAGTAGAAGATGACCAGATATTACAACCAGAGGGTAAGACTCAAGAGATTTAGTATTGGAGACCTCGTCTGATGGAAGGTGACACCTACGACGAAAGATCCAGCGTAAGGCAAACTGGGGCCAACATGGGAAGGCCTATACAAAATCGTCCACTACTCAAGATAAGGGAGTTATCATCTGGTTGATCTAGACGGAAAGAAGCTACCCCGCCCATGGAATGTTGAACACCTAAAAAGGTATTATCAATAGGAGTCAAAATTCATTTGTAAACGATTGACAGGATTTTATGATTTGAAAACATATTAATAAACGTACAAAGCAAAAGTGATAAAATTCCTTGAGTGGATGTAAATCACATGACGAAGCAAAAGTGATAAAATTCTTTAAATGGATGTAAATCACATAACAAGGCCAAAGTGATAAAATTCCTTAAATGGATGTAAATCACATAACGAGACTAAGTGATAAAATTCTCTAATCTAAAGGATATAAATCACATGACGAGGCCAAATGATGAAATTCCCTAATCTAAGGGATGTAAATCACATGACGAAGCCAAGTAATACGATTCCCTCGTCAAGGACAAAGCAAAGTATAAAGTTCTATTTGACAAGAACAACAATGCGAGTCAGGTAAAGAACAATGTTGAATGACGATAAAAAATAAGGTAAATCATTCAACGTTAGGAAATATTAGACATGCACAGAAACTTGCAATGAACTTAAGCATTAAGAAATAAAATTGTTCGAAATTGTCAAAGGCCCAAAAACATGTAGCGTACCACCCAAAAAAAAAAAAAAAAACTGTAAAAACTAGGCAGCAAGAGCTTCACTTCCATCAGGCCTCAAAACTTCCCCCTCAGGCTCAGCTGGATTCTCGTCAGTTGTGTCAGTAGCCTAAGCAGCTTCATCGGCCTCCATCTCTTTGTCAATAGACTCAAAGTCCAGGTTCTCCAAGTCCGCTTCCAGATCGTGCTTCACCAGATACCTCTTCAGCAGTTTGAAACCTTTGTAATAGCAGCTGAACAAAACAGTGTTATACTCGTCGGTAAGTTGGAACGCTTGGACGGCCTAGCAGCCACAGACTTGATCTTCTTGTTGGCCACCTAAAGTTGTTTGTGCTTCTGCACCATTAGTAGCTTCTCTGCTTTGAGCTCCTCGGACAGAGTCTTAATCTTCTCTTTGGACGCATTGGTGTCGTCCATCGCTGTTATAAGATCCTTCTTCAAGCGGGAACCCTCGGCCTTTAGTGCCTCCACCTTAGAACCAGCCACCACGGCCTTCTCCTCGTGGACCAGGTACTCCGAGGTAATATGAATCGTCTCTCCCAGTACCTGGTAATCATCTATATAAGAACGAAGTTAAAAAAAAAAAATATATATATATATATATATATAGAGAGAGAGAGAGAGAGAGAGAGAGAGAGAGAGAGAGAGAGAAGGAAAATGGACGGCGAAGAATTACCTAGACGAGCTTGTGGATGTGGCGGTTCACCATCTCATGAGAAGGTACCCCTGAGATCTCCTTCAGCTCCTTGGCCGTGACAATGCTATGAGCTTTCATCAAAGCCGTCCCAGCGTCATCCCAGACACTGGCCCCAACTTTCTCCTTCCCTTTGTCTCCGGTCCGACGCTTTTTTAGACGAGGAGTGATCTCCTCAAGAGAGACGGCAGGAGAAGCGGCCCGGGTTTCTTCGGGAGTAGTAGTGGACGAAGTCTTTTCAACGGTCTCCTTCTGGACGACCCGAACCCTCCTTTGGCCAATGTTGGAAAGCGGCTCATTCTTCTTTGCCTTAATGCGGGCATACATCTCCTGATTGAATTTGGTCGTCATCTCTACAAAAAGAACTCTTTATCATTTCAGGAGAAAGAAAGTAAAGATAAGAACGCAAATAGATTTAGTTTTGACGAACTTACTTTTTTCCTCCCTTTGTATGGCATGGAGAACAAAATGAGAAGGCTCAGGACCTAAGCAGCGACGAGCCAAAGTTCGAAGGTTAATTAGCTCATCAAAATCCTTGATGGTACTCATGTATTCAATAGCCGCCTGGACACATCCTTCGAATTTACCCTCGAGCGTTGGGCGCTTCTTAACTGCAAAACAAAGGAAGGAAAATTAAAAGTCAAGTAGGAGCAACCAAAAGGATTAACGAAAGATTTCTTTTTCCACAAAAGATAACGCACCAAGTTGAGGGGTCTCCCATCTACGCAGTAGCCTAGGGACCTCCCCCCAAAAATTGTTAGAAAGAGTCTCCTAACTGTTACCAGACACGAAGAAATACCTAGACTTCCAATAACGGAAGGACGAAGGGAGATCGATGATAAGCTGAGACCTTCTGTCCCAAGGCATGAGCTCATAGTACCCAAACTCCTTTGATTCTTTCAGATGATATAGGTGAACAAACACGTCCAACCTGATTATATCCCCGTCGGTAACAATCATCCATATTTCCATACAACTAATGAAAATCCTCCACGAGTTTGGCATAAGTTGCCTAGGAGCAATATTCAAATAATGGAGAAGTTCCATTATGAAGGGATGAACAAGAAACCTAAGACCACACAGAAAAGCGGCTTCATAAAAACATACCTCACCATGGGCAAAAGCACAAGATTTTTCGCCTGAATAAGGAAGGCGAATCCTAGTCTCCTCGGGAAACTGAAACCTATCCCTAAATCTACTAAGGGTTCCCTATTCAAATAATACTTTTCCTTGAGAGCGTGAAAAAACCTCGATGGTTGTGAAACGAAAGGTTGGGAAGACGAGGGCACTGAGATGGCGGTATCTGTCTCGGCCCCAACAGCGTCGCCACTAGACGACAGACCCGTTTCTAAGTTGCTCAACCTAACCTCAAACCCCATTCTCTCCTCCGCTAACACCCCTTGCACAGCCTTAAACCAATTTAGAGACTGGCGTAACAGAGGGTACAAATCAGCCAAAACTAGACCTAGACTACTATCCCCCAATGCAAAACCTTCAATTTGTGGACAACGACCACCAAAAGAACTAAGGGATGCTCCTAAGCGAGCAAAAAAGAACGAAACAGATGGGGAAAAATGCCTAACTTCAGAATAATCAACCATCAAGCAAAAAGAGGGAAAATAACTTTTCTCAAAAAGGAAAAAGGAAAAGTCGTACGTGAGAAGTAGGGAAATCAAGCTCAAAGGAAGAAAAACGCAAAGCAGAAAAAAGAAGAGTAAAGTAAAGAGGAAGAAGAAGAAGTTTAAAAAGCTCCATTGGAAAATGGAAACTATGGGAAGCTAAAGAGTTTTTCTTGGAAAAAGTGCCACTCCCAACCAATCAGAGCGCGACACGTGGCCACGACATGTGCACCACCGTCACGTTGCAATAAATGCAAAAGGAGAGGGAATCTTAAAAGTCATAATCGGAAAAGAGTAACCCTTTGTATTCCTAGGATTGTCATTACGCGTCTTGACGATCATGGATTAGGGGGGCAGCTGACGAACCCAATGAATTTCTTCGTCAAGATAAGTCTACGTTAGATGAGGGAAAGCACCATTAAGCCCATATTAAATGGAGTGCCGTTACTCACCACTGAATGCAGGGAATAGGGCCATTGGAGAAGATATCAAATCCACCCGATTAAATTATCCAGGGGCGTTACAGAAGGGCATTCAAGACACCATTAAATGCTACCAACGGCTAGAAGGGAAGGCCCTGTATATATACACAACATCAAATCCCAAAAAGAGGTACGAATTCATTTCTATCCACGTATAGCAAAATCAGAGCTCTTATCATTACCACTATTCCTCAGTCATTTGACTTTACCATCGGAGGCTCAGTGGCCGGCACCACATCGGTGACCTCTTGAGTGGAAATTCTCTTTTTGTTCTTGTGCAGGTCATCTGACGACCTTGAGCGACATCCTGTCTGGACGATCACCACGACTGACGATTTTGGCATCATCAATCATTGTGAATATTTTTATTATTTTTGTTAAGTTTTTGGGTTGGATATTTGCTATTTGGGTTAAACTAGCTAGGCTGATTGAAGAAAATAGAGGTCTAAGATTTTGGAAGGGAGTCTAACTACAAAAATAAAATATATAATAACTACATTAAAAAAAATTGGACCCCGGAGGCCGCCCGCCCCACCTAGGTACGTCCCTGGGACATAATTAGGCTAGCCTCCTCAACCTTTGCACGCTTTTCTTTATTTTCTTATCATTGTCAATTCTTTAACTTAACCTTATACCATGTGTTTCTAAATTTGTCCCATTACTAGTGGTAATTTCAAAAGAGTAACGGAGAAATGCTACAAGACAAAAATTAAATTAACAGTCGTGTGCTTTACTCGTGCATCACGACCAATATAAAATCTTTAATTTTTGGAATTGAATCTTTTTGTTTTGAAACCTTCTATTTAATATAATCAAGGGAACCAGCATTTAATTCTATTTTCCGGAAAATAAATAAACAAGTACTTATATTATATTCTATCAAAAAAAAAAAAAAGTACTTATATTATATTATCATTCCATAAACTACTTCAAATTGTCCAACATGCGGACTAAAGCGTCAAATCCCTATTACATGTAACAAAACTACACAAACTCAAGTTAACGTTTTTTTTTTTTG